>JASEVX010000008.1:47364286-47780275 GCA_031761405.1 Serripes groenlandicus
GGACCCAGGTGGGGAGTGCAACCGGGTTCCACATGGGTCCCATATGGGCTGCCCCATAAACATGCAATATGTGACCCATATGGGTCCCACATGGGCAGCCCTTGTACTCAATATGGGTCCCTCATGGGCATCCCAGATACTTCCATTTTGGGCAGATCTTGCATTTCTTGGCTAGATTCATTTGCATTTATTTCAATTTTATGTTTGCTGGACTTTTAATAAACAACCACTTGTCAGAAACATCGGAAACAAACATGCGAAATTCTTTAAGCTGGAATGTAACAGCAGGTGCATGATTCTTGTACTTCCATTTTAATATTTGTTTATGTTTCAACTCTTTCTTTTTCCTGGAACAAAGAGATACTGTATTATGGCGCAAACGACTATATTATAATATCATCCTGCAAAGAAAACAAAACACTCTATGCTTTAACACTAAAACTGTCTTAAGTAATCTCCTGTATGGTTCATATAAAGGCATGCATATAATCAGAATAAGAAATAAATCAAAATTCAACTTAAATGTAAACCGGGACCACTAAACGTATTAGTGGCCCAGATGTAAACAAAGAAACATTTGAATATTATGACAGCGGAATTCACGTCTGCGCATGCTCGAAATTTATTTTATCTTTAATCATGCAATGATTAAATTCTTGATAATAACTATGTCTAAATGATACATTATATATTTTAATTCATAAAAATTAAAACCTATATTAAAAATAAAATAAATCAATTTCGCGCACCTGTTCAGGGGTGTTGACGTTTATCGGGAGGCCCAAATGGGACCCGTATGGGTCCCACATGGGTTGTAAAATATACGCGTATGTGTTGAATTACTTTTTTTAGATAAAATAATAGCAGTTTAGATCAAGGTAGTCACATACTAGCTCAAAGTAAATGTTTTTTAAATAAATAAATAAATAAATATTCGTTTTTCCTAAAGGTGCTGTAATATGGGAACCATCTGGGACCCTTATGGGCAAACCCACATGGGCTTGCCCACAAAGGTCCCATATGGGTCCAATATGGGCATACCCATATGGGCTTGCCCAGAAATAGCCCATATGGGACCCATATATGCATGTTTGCTGGGATATGCCACAAATGTGATTTTTTTTTTTCAAACTTGGTAACAAGGTTAAATGCCTTAAGGGCTAGGCCAAGTTCGATCGTCACTTTCGGCGGACTATATTTGGTGGAGTTATGGCCCCTTATTTAACAAAAAAAGTTGTTTCTTGCTGTTTCCGTGCAATTACTGCCACAAATGTAAACCGTTTTCTTTCAAACTTAGTAACAAGATTAAATGCCTTAAGGGCTAGGCCAAGTTCGATCGTCACTTTCGGCGGACTTTATTTGGTGGAGTTATGGCCCTTTATTTAACAAAAAAAGTTGTTTCTTGCTGTTTCTGTGCAATAACTGCCACAAATGTGAACCGTTTTTTTTCAAACTTGGTAACAAGGTTAAATGCCTTAAGGGCTAGGCCAAGTTCAATCGTCACTTTCGGCGGACTTTATTTAGTGGAGTTATGGCCCCTTATTTAACACAAAATGTTGTTTCATGCTGTTTCCGTGCAATAACTGCCACAAATGTAAATATTTTTTTTTCAAACTTGGTAACAAGGTTAAATGCCTTAAGGGCTAGGCCAAGTTCGATCGTCACTTTCGCCGGACTATTTTTGGTGGAGTTATGGCCCCTTATTTACGAAAAATGTCGTTTCTTGCTGTTTCCATGCAATAACTGCCACAATTGTGAACCGTTTTCTTTCAAACTTAGTAACAAGGTTAAATGCATTAAGGGCTAGGCCAAGTTTGATCGTCACTTTCGCCGGACTTTATTTGGTGGAGTTATGGCCCTTTATTTAACAAAAAAAGTCGTTTCTTGCTGTTTCCGTGCAATAACTGCCACAAATGTGAACCATTTGTTTTCAAACTTGGTAACAAGGTTAAATGCCCTAAGGGCTAGGCCAAGTTTGATCGTCACTTTCGGGGGACTTTATTCGGTGGAGTTATGGACCCTTATTCAACAAAAAATGTTATTTCTTGCTGTTTCCGTGCAATAACTGCCACAAATGTGAACCGGTTTTTTTTCAAAATTGGTTACAAGGTTAAATGCCTTAAGGGCTAGCCCAAGTTCGATCGTCACTTTCGGTGGACTTTATTCGGAGTTATGGCCCCTTATTTAACAAAAAATGTTGTTTCTTGCTGTTTCCGTGCAATAACTGCCACAAATGTGAACCGTTTTTTTTTTCAAACTTGGTAACAAGGTTAAATGCCTTAAAGGCTAGGCCAAGTTCGATCGTCACTTTCGGCGGACTCTATTCGGTGGAGTTATGGCCCTTATTTAACAAAAAATGTTGTTTCTTGTTGTTTCTGTGCAATTACTGCCACAAATGTGAACCAGTTTTTTTCAAACTTGGTAACAAGGTTAAATGCCTTAAGGGCTAGGCCTAGTTCGATCGTCACTTTCGGTGGACTTTTTTCGGTGGAGTTTTGGTCCCTTAATTAACAAAAAAAGTCGTTTCTTGCTGTTTCAATGCAATAACTGCCACAAACTTGGCAAAGTTTGTTTAATTTACCTTTTAATACATGTTCAATAAAAAGTCTACTGATATGTTTAAACCTAACCTCAACATTTTCCTACAATATTTCCTGCAAGCGGGGGATATAAATTTCATGAATTTGCTTGTTTGTTGCTAATGTCATAAAAGTATGTCAAAACTTCCGTTAAAATGTGACATTACCAACTTCAAATTTTATTTGATCGTTTTCCATTAACGTGCAAAGAATCAGTAATACAAAATGACTTTGAATTATTGATATACTATGGGAGTTTTTGGTGCACTTTTTTTTGGAAGATGCCTTAATCATGTGTATTTAAAACCATTTGTAGGGTAAATTTTTGTCTCGCCCACGATAGATAGCAGTCACTTTTCCGGCGACGGCGGCCGCTTTTACAAATAGCTATATCTCGGCAACCCCTGCTTGAATTTTTCTGAAACTTTGTTAGCTGTATTGTTTGGTCATGGGACATCTGTCAACGTCAAAATTTTCAGGGTCAAGGTCATAATTGTGCAGAACTTGACCTTTGTTAGGTAACTTAACCTCAAAACTTAAACTTTCTTATATCTCAGCAACCCCTGCTGGAATTCTTCTGAAACTTTGTCAGATGTATTGTTTGGTCATGGGACATCCATCAACGTCAACATTTTCAGGGTCAAAGTCATAATTGTGCAGAACTTGACCTCTGTTAGATAACTTAACCTCAAAACTTAACCTTTCTTATATCAGCAACCCTTGCTGGAATTTTTCTGAAACTTTGTCAGATGTATTGTTTGGTCATAGGACATCCGTCAACGTCAAAATATGACCTTCTTTTCAGTATAATAATATTTTCCCATGACTTATTTTAAAATTACTATGTTGTTATTTTATGTGTAAAAACTTACTATCATAATCATAGTGATTGCAATTATTTACAATTTAATGTAGTATTATTGATCACTCCTTACTTCATGTGTGAATACATATATTAAGATATATCGAGGGCTTGGCGTGAAACGGTTGTAACTTAAAACCTATTTTGAAAACCCTGGTTATGGGGGGGGGAATTTTGACCCCTTTGTAAACAATGCAAATTTAGGTGCCATTGCTCAGAACGAGCAATGGCACCTAAATTTACATTGTCTACCAAGAAAAATGATTTAACGCTTATAAAGACTTTATGGCGAGTTGATTAATCTTGGTAAAAAAATACCAATTTTAGTTACAACCGTTTCACGCCAAGCCCTCGATATACACATGTAGTGAGTTTATTATTTATCATGACATGTTGATAACAATGCATTGACAGACACTTACTTTTTCACATTTTATCAACTTTACTTTCTTTTTGCATAGTGATACCATTTAATATCTGATGTTCTTAGAAGGGCGAGACACCCTCAGCCCGAGGTCTTGTATTATAGAGTTACTCATGTGTATTGACAACTATTTATTGGGTCAATTTTATTATGGAGTTATTTATGTGTATATACAACCATTTGCAGGGTCAATTTTAAAAATCTCCTGGAAAAGCACCCTACAAGAAGGACATATTTTTCTCTCCAATGACAGTTGTTCTGTGTCCATCATGAAAACCGGTATTTACTATATCTACACGCAAGTGAAATTCCGTGCCAGCAAAACAATGTAAGTACTGGCGTATTTCCGACATGCTACAACTAAAGTTTCTAAATATTAATATGATCTTAAACGGCGGAAATCAAGGTATATTTCCCCAAAGAGTGATATTCATTTGTAGCTCAGATCCAAAGATCTCATGGAATATTAACATCAAGTAAGGGCATATTTCTTTCTCAAATGGCACATGGCGTGTGTCCATCATGCATATTGGTATTTACTGTAGTGTAATTATTATTAAGCATATTCATGGCTCAAGATTAAGCACGTTTATATTTACTAGATCAACTACAACCATTTTAAACATAATCACTTTTGTTATATGAGTATGATTACGGAGACCTTATTTCGGATTGATTGATTGGGGTTTAACGCCTAATTCAACAATTTTCCAGTCACATTACGTCGGCCAGTTCACCTACATGTACTCATGTGTTTCCTGGCTTTCTCACACCAGTACTCCACACAACATATTTTCCAAGTAACTGTCTGCTTTTCCACATAGTCTGTTATCCCATTTGTGAAAGACGAATGGCGCTTATCACAGTGACTTTTGTCATAGGTCGGAAAAAATGTTGGCAGAGCTGGGATTCGAACTCACAATCCCCAGATTGACAGCCCAAGTCGTTGCCGACTAAGCTACAGGGGCTCAGCTTATTTCCGAATTTCGATGAATGCATACTATTATTTGCATAGCCATATCACCTCTCCAGGATACTCAACGACATTAATCAAATCGGATACAAATGACCAGCCATATCTGGATATTTGCTTGTCCAAAATTCTGAATTGTCACTCAGTTGTCAAATGTATGTTCTTGGTTTATATTATCTAGGGCAGTTATCGGAGAGTTTTATCTCGCCAAAACGACAGGAGGAAGTCTAAAACATATTGACAACTACAAGAAACGACACATATTTAGTGAAAGGAACACTGAATACGACGTAAGCTTGCGCTCGATCTCTAGGCTGGAATCGGGTGATAGTCTTATCGTAGGATTTCCCAGCAGCATGGCGCCGTATATGCCATCCAAACGTGGGGCACACAGGGTCATTATTTTTGGAATATAATTACATCTTATACCTTTCTCCACATTAAATGTGTTATAATTGTGTTTTTGATTTTTCTAGTGTTATTAATGATGTTGCACAGCCTTTATTGTGCAGGTGCATCGACACCAGTTCATATATTGGTTGTGAAAAAACTGTTACTGGTGCAATGGGCTTGCGCATGCGCCGTGTTAATCTTCTTGATCGCGCATGCGTCGTATTTTACCGTCAGCTCTTGGATATTTCCATAACAGTTCGTCACAAGACTGGTTCTCGTTAGCTCTACTGGCGAAAGGCCAGAAGGGCTTATGTCGTGACAATTCGTCCGTTGTCCGTCCGTCCGTAAACAATTTCTTGTTAACACGATACAGTCTTTACTTTTGATTGTATCTCAACCAAACGTATACAGTAGTTAGATATCCATGAGAGCTCGGTTCCTTTCGAAAACCAGCCAGATCCGCCCATGCATGACTGGATTATGGCCCTTGAAATGGTCAAAATTGCTATAAAAGAGCTTATTAGCACGATACAGTCTTCACTTTTGATTGTATCTCAACCAAACTTATACAGTAGTTAGATATCCATGAGAGCTCGGTTCCTTTCGTAAACCAGCCAGATCCGCCCATGCAAGACTGGATTATGGCCCTTGAAATTGTCCAAATTGCTATAATTGAGCATGTGAACACAATAGAGGCTCTATTTACTATCTGATCTTCACCAAACTTAGATAGTAGTTAAATATTGATGAGAGCTTGGTTCCTTTTGAAAACCAGCCAGATCCGCCATGCAAGACTGGATTATGGCCCATGAAATTGTAAAAATTGCTATAATACAGCTTGTGAACACAAAAGAGCCTCCATTTACTATCCGATCTTCACCATACATACATGCTCTGGATTGAAAATTACCAAAGAACCATACCAGTAGAGCATAGGCCCTCATGGGCCTCTTGTTTAGCTCACCTGTCACATTGTGACAAGGTGATCGCCCTTTGTCCGTCGTGACCCACTATCAGATTCCTTCAAGCCATGTTGATTGGTCGAAAAACATGGCCGCCAGTGGGCAGGGCTATTTTGCCTTATATGGCTATAGTGAAAACTTAAAAAATCTTCTCCAAAAGTGTAAGGCCGATTTTCAAATAATTTTGTAGACATGTTCCTAGGGTGACCCTCTATCAGATTTTTTCAAGCCAAGTTGATTGGTCGGAAACTATGGCCGAAAGGGGGCGGGGCTTATATAGCTAAAGTTAAAAAAAAAATCAGGTGAGCGATCCAGGGCCATCATGGCCCTCTTGTTCTAATTTATTTTCCCAGTTAAGTGATGAGCAAGTATCTATCTCACGTCCAAAGTAAACTCCTAACGATTTTATTGGACCGATATGCCAAGACATATCCCCAATTTGATCTACATTATGTATACTACATCCTATCCACATTCCCTCAGTCTTATTTTTGTTAAGTTCCAAACCGGAGTAGTTGCAAAAAGTATTCACAATGTTTAGTGCGGAGACAATGTCGTTTCTATTTTTCAAAAATAAAGTTGTGTCATCAGCTAGTTGAGAACTTTTGATCGAATGTGCTTCACTAGCAGTAGGTTTTATTTCTATACCAATGATATTATCTGAATTTCTTACATTAAGAGCGAGACCTTCAGCTGCAATGATGTACAGTAGAGCAGAGATCGGACAGCCTTGTCTAATCCCTTTCGTTAACCTGAATATTTCCAATCTATATCTATTATTAAAAATACACAAATTTCTCCAAAACTTTGAAAAGAAAATCCCACTCTATCGTATCAAACGCTTTTCGAAAATGGAAAAATAGTATTGCACCTTCAATTTGACAATGTTCTGCATAATCTATAATATCTTGTATCTGTCGTATGTTGTATCCTATAAATCTATTTTGTATATATATGTGTTGATCAAGATGGATAATTTTAGTAATAACTTTCTTCAAACGATTTGCAAGGGCAGTTGCCGCTATTTTATAATCCACAGTTTAATAGTGAGATTGGTCGCCAATTTTCTAAATTTAAGGGATCCCCTTTTTTGTATAGTAACGAAAGAGTAAATTAACCAAAACTTAAAAAAAATCTTCTTGTCTGAAAGTAGAAGGCCTTTGATATTTGGTATGTAGCATGTTCTAGTGAACATCTACCAAGATTGTTCAAATTATAGCCCTGGGGTCAAAAATGACCCCTCCCCTGGGGCCTATTGTTTTACATAGACTCATATAGAGAAAAACTTAAACAAATATATTTTCTAAAAGAAGAGGCCCCCCCCCCCCCCCTCGCCTTTGGTATTTGGTATGTAGCATCATCTAGTGGACCTCTACCAAGATTGTTCACTTTATAGCCCTGGGGTAAACAATGACCCCATCCCGGAGGTCACTTGTTTTACATAGACTCGTATAGGGGAAAAACTTAAACAATCTTCTTGTCTAAAAGTAGAGGGCCCAGGCCTTTGATATTGGATATGTATCATCATCTTGTGGACCTCTACCAAGATTGGTCAAATTATAGCCCTGGGGTCAGAATGATCCCTCCCCTGGGGTCTATGTTTATCATAGACTCATATAGAGAAAAAACTTAAAAAATCTTCTTGTCTAAAAGTAGAGGGCCAAGGCCTTTGATATTTGGTATGTAGCATCATCTAGTGGACCTCTACCAAGATTGTTCAAATTATAGCCCGGGGGTCACTTGTTTGACATAGATAGGGGAAAATCTTCTTGTCTAAAAGTAGAAGGCCCAGGCCTTTGATATTTGGTATGCAGCATCATCTAGTGGACCCCCGGGGGTCACTTGTTTGACATAGATACTTTAAAAATCTTCTTGTCTAAAAGTAGAAGGCCCAGGCCTTTGATTTTTAGATCACCTAGAGCCGAAGGCTCAAGGTGAGCTATTCTGATCACTTTTTGTCCGGCCGTCGTCCGTCCGGCGTTAACTTTTAGCTTTAAACACCATCTCCCAAACTCCAAAGACAATTTCCGTGAAACATCACAGGACTGTTTCTCTGGTTGGCCTCTTTCAAAGTTGTTCAAAGATTTAAATTCCATTGAGAACTTTGGTTGCTGAAAGGGGGCAAAAGGTCCAAACTTTAAAAATCTTCTCCAAATCTGCCTGTCAGATTCAAATATAATTTAGTAGAAATGTTCATTGGGTGACCCTCTATAAAAATTGTTGAAGTCATACTGATTGGTCGAAAAACATGGCAGTCAGGCGGCATCAAAAAAGGGGCAAAATGACAAAAATTGAAAATTTCATTTTTATGCAAATGCTTGTCTGATTTTAAGAAAAAATAATACGAATCTTACTGTAATGATCCTCTATTTAATTTGTTTAAGCCGTTTTGATTGGTTACACAATCATAGCAACCAGGCGTCATCACAAAAAGGGTAAATTGAACTTTTAGCTACAAATGACAACCATCTCCTACCATTCCAATTGACCAATTACCACAACAAAGCACAGGAATGTTCCTTTGGTGGTCCTCTTTCAAAATTGTTCAAAGATTAAAATTCCAATGAGAACTTTGGTTGCTGCGGCATCAGAAAGGGGACAAAATGTCCAAACCTTAAAAAATCTTCTCCTCCGAATCTGCCTGTCAGATTCACATATAATTTGGTAGAAATGTTCCTTGGGTGACCCTCTATCAAAATTGTTCAAGCCATACTGATTGGTCGAAAAACATGGCAGTCAGGCGGCATCAGAAAAGGGGCAAAATGACAAAATTTGAAAATTTCATTTTTGGAAGGTGATTATTATGCAATAATCTTCTTCCTATGGGATTGAACAGTGACCTTAATGGAATATGCCCTATAACACACATCCTCTCTATAAACTATATGATCTCTTCATACATACGCTAGTCAATATAGTTCGCAAAAATCAATGTAAATTCATACTTAAAGTGTTTTCATGTACATTCAGTTTGATGTAGAAACTGGTTTGGACAATTCAATTTTCAAATAATTCATGTTTTTGTGGCTTTGAAAATTAAAATTGATTTCGATTTTCCAAATACACATCTTTCTGTGGTAAACATTGTTACCTGTATATTCTTACGCGCCACGCTTTTGTGAACAACACCGATACACCGGATCAGATATACATTACATGAACTAGGTCAATTCGAGGACATACCGTGTCGTAAGGTAGTTTCCCCAACATATGCTAATCTATCCTTAATTACGACTTTCAGTTATATTCTTTATATTTCCTCTAGTATATTTATTTATAGGTTTTTACATCAGTTATATATATATATTATGTATATATATATTTACTAATTGAAACGTTGTGGGAAAAAAGGAAAAAAACCCTCTCAAATATTCTCAAAATCATCTGCTGCATTTGGAGTCCTGGGATAAATTTCTTATGTTTTGTCACAATGTTGTCAATAGTTGTGTGCTAGGGAGAAGTGTTAGTTATCTGGTAATTCACGAATGGTGTGTTCTCCCGAACGACTACTCGACTAAATATGTATAAGGGTATTAGGGGGGGGGGGGGGGGGGGGGGGGGGGGGCATTCTAAATGGTAAATTACAGAATGATTATATAAAAAGGATTGATTGATTAGGCTTTAACGCCGTTTTCAACAATGGTTCAGTCATATCACGGCGGCCAGTTCACCTATTCATGTGTTGTCTGGCTTTCTCACACAAGTAATTCACACAACATTCTTTCCAAGCAACTGGCTTCTTTTCCAAATAGACTGTTAACCCATTGGTGAAAGATGAATGACGATTGTCACAATGACAGAAAGAATGATGGCCGAGCTTCGATTTGAACTTAAAACTGCTGGATTGACAGCCCGCGCTACCGACTGATTTACCGGGGGAAAGTTGACAGATGTGGAAATCACTTTTCCTGAATTGTTATGGTAAAGTCGAACTCATGCATACTGGATAAGCACCCTAACATGTTGCATCTTTAGATATTGTAGCTCTTGAAACAAAATGTTGTGGGAAAAGATGGCTTTGGTTTTAATATGCGTTGGTGTTGTTTTTTTTTAGCAATTCGTTTCAATCAATCAGATTTTATCCGAATATCTAATTGTTTTAAATTGTAAAATATTTGGAAGTGTTTGAATCCACGCTTGACGCGTAATACACATCAAATAAAATTATTTCTATAAAAATCTGATCATCGTGAGATGTCATGATATTATTTAGATTTTACAACACTTTCTTAATGTTCTTGTTATGTGAGAATTGATTTAAATTGAGGGCACACCTATACTTAATTAAGCTTTCATGCAAGGAGAAAACATTACGTTCTACGCTGTATCCTCATTCAGACACAGTTTATCGAACATTGTTGCAAATGTAAAATTAATTCATGTTTTCATATTTTCATTCATAGCACTTGTATACGTTCTTTCATAGCATTTGTTCACTTGTGAAAAGCAAATTTGAAAGACAGTGGCTATCATAGATTTTTTTATGACGAAGAAGTTCTCCTATTGTTACAATGTTTTAACTATATATATTTATGTTCTCACTTTTGTAATGTTTAATATGAACGTACTCTTCAAATTTGGAAGAAATAAAGAATATCTATCTATATATCTTTGTCCTTATACAGACGCATAGAAAGTGTTTGTCTGATTTTAAGAAAATATAATACGAATCTTACTGTAATGATCCTCTATTTAATTTGTTTAAGCCGTTTTGATTGGTTACACAATCATATCAACCAGGCGTCATCACAAAAAGGGTAAATTGAACTTTTAGCTACAAATGACAACCAGCTCCTACCATTCCAATAGACCAATTTCCACAAAACATCACAAGAATGTTCCTGTGGTGGTCCTCTTTCAAAATTGTTCAAAGATTTAAATTCCATTGAGAACTTTGGTTGCTGCGGCATCAGAAAGTGAGAAAAATACCCAAATTTTAAAATCCTTTTCCTCGATAATCTACTTGTGCGATTGCAAGATAATTTGGTAGAAATGTTCCTTAAGTGACCCTCTAAATAAACTGTTGAAGCCATATTGATTTCGTTGAAAAACAGGGCAGCAAGGCGGCATCAGGAAAGGTGCAAAATGACAAAAACTTAATTCCATTATTATTAAAGTTCTTGTTAGATTTCAAGATATAAATGGCCTTTACTGATAAGCTGTTTCTTGAGAAGTGTCCACTCCTTTCAGTTTCATTTGCACTCCCTGATAACATTTTCCAAATATTTGCAGTTAAATATTAGGTGATCGATTTAGGGCCATCTTGGCCCTCGTGTTGGTATGAAGCATCACTGTGGACCTCTACCGAGATTGTTTAAATTATAGCACAGGGGTAAAAAATTACCCTTCTCCGGGGGTCACTTGTTTTACATAGACTCATATAGGGCAAAAACTTAAAAAGTCTTCTTGTCTAAAAGATATTTGGTATCATCTAGTGGACCTCTACCAAGCTTGTCCAAATTATAGCCCTGGGGTCACTTGTTTTACATAGATTCATATATACGGAAAAACCTTTAAAAATCTTCTTGTCTAAAAGTAGAAGGCCCAGGCCTTTGATATTTGGTATGTAGCATCATTGTGGACCGCTACCAAGATTGTTTAAATTATACCCCTGAGGTCAAAAATGACCCCATCCCGGGGATCTCTTGTTTTACATAGATTCATTTCGGGGAAAAACCTTTAAAAATCTTCTTGTCTAAAAGTAGAGGGCCCTGGCCTTTGATATTTGGTATGTAGCATCATCTAGTGGACCTCTACCAAGATTGTTCAAATTATAGCTATGTGGTAAAAAATACGCCTCCACGGGGGTCACTTGTTTTACATAGATAGGGAAAACACTTTAAAAATCTTCTTGTCTAAAAGATATTTGGTATGTAGCATCATCTAGTGGACCTCTACCAAGATTGTTCAAATTATAGCCCTGGGGTCAAAAATGACCCTCCCCTAATTGTTTTTCATAAACTCATATATGGGAACGAACACTGAACACATTTTAAGTTTGATTAAATCAGGTGAGCGATATATGAACATCTTGGTCCTCTTGTTTGTTTATCTCTTTCTTTTTAGAACCATGTGTCAGCCAACATTTTGTAAACTCTCAGAAATGATTAAAAACTAAACGGAAAGGATGGTTCACACTAACTGGCAAAGTGTAACTTTTACCATGGACGGACAGTTACTATGATATATCAGCAGAGAAAAATTAAAAGATAATCAATGTGGAAGTATTGAAATAGTTTTCATTATATATATGTAACAGCAAAAATCTTTTTTGTCATAATGGCATTGAAATTCAATTCTTTCTTTTATGTTTTTAAACATTGCATTCAGTGATTTGAGTCTTTAATCGGTATAGACATTTGATTTCACTCTTTCAGGCGAATAAGAAATAAAGATTATTCAAACTGCTTCAAACATTAAGTAATATCAAAACATAATTTCACAGTTTAGTTCTGAAGGTGAACCCCTGCCATGAATAGTTAATAAAACATTTTCTTGTAGAAATAAATCGATCATTATTTTCTGACTTTTAATTTAATTGATAGTAAAATGATTTTACTTTAAATTCTTCTCACATGCAGATCTATTTTGATTTTTTTCAAAACAACGTGACAAAAGGAGAAATTACCTAAACTAATCACGTTCTGCTTGTGCTACTATGTGTTCAACACTTTTAAATGACTGAATTGCCATAGTTGTCTTGATGTTTTCTTAGTCTTCATATTTGATGTTCCCACATTGGAGCTCAAGAGTGCGGGAATAACATTACGACTGACTCGCTGATGTCCCGCGAAAAAAGCATTATGGCCTCTGTGTAATGTATCAACCCATATCAGCCTGCGCAGTTCGTGCAGACTGATCCGGGCCGACACATTCCGTCTTATGGGAAAAGAGGTATAACGTAATGATTCCTGAAACAGAATATCCACAGGAGTTGAACAGTGTATATCCGGTTAAGCCTGTGCGGCATGCTTAAACTAATCCAGGTCGATACTTTACGCAGGGTCCTCAATGTTGGTTTTCACGCGGGACGGCTCATTTGTTGTATACATGTATGACAGGGTTATAAAATAGCCATCTCCGATTGAACTCGACCACCTCAGTGGTTTAGTAGTAGAGCGTCCGCCTCGGTGCGGGTGGTCGTGAGTCGATCCCCGGCCGGTTCATACCAAAGAATTGAAAAATGGTAGGGACGTTGTTCTGTTCTGTGTGTCCTATAGGGTTTTAAGAAATCGGCATTAATGCACCGAAAGGTACGATTGATTGATTGATTGTTTGATTGTGTGTTGATTGACTGATTCGGGGTTTAATGCCGTTTTCAATAATCGATCAGTCGTATCACGGCGACCAGTTCACTTACCCGAGTGTTTTCCTAGCTTTCTCACACCAATACTCCACTCAACAGTCTTATTAACCAACAGGCTGCTTTTCAACATAAACTGCGGAGGGAATATTGGCCGACCTGGCGTTCAAACAGTAACCCTCGGATTGGCATGCCAGCTTCTTTGAGCTACCGGGGCTCGGAGGAAATCATGATCCAAATTTACCAATGAGAAGCTTTATTTGGAGTACGGATTTCATTTCTAAGCACCGATAATGTTTTTAAAGTTTCGGTTTAAATCGTCGTTATTCGACAGGGGGTTACACATCTGTCTATTCTAAATGCTAAGTGCGCAAATTAGATGGTCCTGTGTGTTTATCCATTTAGGTTCCGATTCCATCGGTCCCGCAACTTCATGTCCATGTTTGTTTTTAACTGATACCGATTGATGAGACGTTATGCTATCCCAGAAACCTTGATCGCCTATGAGGGGAATCCATTACTACCAGTTAATGTATTTGGTATGACCAGACAGGGGATCGAACTACATGTTGATTTTAACATTCAGAAATTTAAACCCGTATCTTTTCCAATGGACGGGCTGCTATGTAACGTGTTCGTGCTTTATCTGACTTTTGATGGTAGCTGTAATTGACCTGATGACGGATTTTCTTTGCTATGCTTTAACGCTTTCACACTTAAAGTATATTTGCAGCAGAAGACGTTGAAAACACCAAGGCAAACTTTTAAATATCTTTACTAATTAAATAGTTATTGACGCGGCGTCAGTATGGGATAGGTTTTAATTTTGTACCATGGGGTGACGTAATCGAAAAGGGACCAACCAACACATATTACTGTAAAGAAAAACTCTGTAATATGTTTGAAAAAACAGCCTTTATGATTGAATAAACTCTGTAATATGTTTGAAAAAACAGCCTTTATGATTGAATAAATTGTATTAACTGATTTAAGAAACAACAAGATACGAAATATGTACATCTTTTACCGTTGTTACAAAACTTTAGACACATTGAAATTGTTTGTAATAACTGTTCCCCAACTAACTAGGCTAAGCTTTTTTTATGAGTCGGTTTACGGAGTTAACTAGGCTACGCTTTATAAATTGTTTGGTTTACTGCTCTGACGAATCGATTTATCAAAGTTCAGAAAAAAGATTCTGGTGATGTTTTTTCCTTTTTATTTCTGTTGTATTACTAAACTTAAATCGTTCCTCTCCATACAGTCGTTCATTCAGACCATTGTATTCTTGCTGTATGCTGACTTTACATGAGAACGTTTTCTTTTAATATCATAAATGCTTGATTTTGATATTAAATATCTTTAAACTTGTTAGAATTATTTGCATTTTTTGTTTATATACTCTCGATTTTTGTTATCATACTTCTGCTCAACTGGAAGGAGAATAGATAAACTCTGTAATATGTTTGAAAAAACAGCCTTTATGATTGAATTTAATAATGTCCGTTTGCACAGGTTATTTAAATGTATTGAACTGCATCTGCTTCCCTTTAAGTCATGCTTTAAAATCATGCGCGGCGTCTTTGATGCTTAGCATCAAAATTCGTCTTGTTATTGAATAGAGTTGAAAACATTGAGGCAATATGGAAAATTGCTCGTAATGAGCAATTTCTCCTTTTTGCAACACATTTGTCGTCTTCTGCAGATGCATCAGAATCCGTCTGCACGTGGGAAATGGTTAATGAAAGTTCATCTTATTGTGACATTGCATAGTAAGTATTTATGTTTCAAATTAGTCAAGTGATCTATTGGAATTTTTTTTTCCTCTTGCTTGAACCGTGCATGTCACCTGACAGAAACATTTAGATAGGTTATCAATTAAAATGTTCAATATACACTGACACTGTTTAGGCCCTTAACATGCGACAGTTGAAGTGCATGTTTTTTGTATACATTATTATTGACACGCCTTAATCTTCAGTAGTTAACACTAAGTGGGTGTATTCGGTTGATCTGGGGCATACATTGGTCACGTGATAGAACATGAAGGGTGTCTGTGTGATGTAACTGGTGTCAGCAAATCAATAGCTCTATCTTTGTCACTTGCTTGGTATAATAGTATATATTGTATCAGGTGACTCAGAGCAATCAATCATCTGCCTCCATCTCCATTATGGCAGACTTTCTTTGTTTCCAAGATTTAGGAGAAGACATTTTGTTTTTTAAAAGCTGATTTGTTATTTTATGCCAATTGTCGTACTCTTTGTCATTGGACTTCTCCAGTAATTTATTCGGTGTCACTCATACTTACCGTTGAAAGTAAGTGTATGGTTTGGCATATATATTCCTTCATCGTTCTTTGTGTTTTTCTAACATACCTGGCGGGCTCTGTTTACAAAATCTAAGAAAATGGCGCCTGTGATGATTCACATTTACGGACACAATTTCGTGCATCGCCTGAAAAAGTTTTATTGCGGAATCTACACACATACGTTACGTCAAATTAAGGTTTTCCAGGTGAAAATATAAATAATTTACACGATCGTTTGGAAATAATCGACGGTTTCGCTCCTGATAGTGTGGTGCTTATAATTGGGACTACTTACATTTATTCTGATGTCAACACAACCTCGGATGTTGCTGCTAGTGCCATTGTGAGATTGGTTGGAAGACATTTGACAATTCAAAGAGCACAATAATACTGTGATAGTGAATCAGATTCTTCTCAGGACGCCATCCGTTTCAACGCGATATCAAGTTAATGTTGATTGGTTAATTGTTAGAGTAGACACTACATTGTACTAATCAGCTGCTCTCTCAAAGTAGTTTGGTCACTAGTCGCTAGACAAACAGCCTTCGCCAGGGATTGAACACATTTGACCAATGAGAGCCAAGTAAAACTATTCAACAACCTAAGAACAGCCATAATAATTATTGCTGTGTTGAACAACGTATTCTATTCAAAGCATGTACTATTATTAAATTATTACATTTCATAGCCTCCAACAAGTGTCTCCTTTCTAATTGAAGAACAAGAAAAAACAAGCAAATTCATGAAATTTACATCCCCCGCTTGCAGGAAATATTGTAGGAATAAAATCCGCCGAAAGTGACGATCGAACTTGGCCTAGCTGTTAAGGCATTTAACCTTGTTACAAAGTTTGAAAAAAAACCGGTTCACATTTGTGGCAGTAATTGCACGGAAACAGCAACAAACGACATTTTTTGTTAAGCAAGGGGTCATAACTCCACTGAATAAAGTCCGCCGAATGCGACGATCGAACTTGGCCTAGCCCTTAAGCCATTTAACGTTGTTACCAAGTTTGAAAAAAACACCGGTTCACATTTGTGGCAGTGATTGCATGGAAACAGCAAAAAACGACATTTTTGGTTAATTAAGGGGCCATAACTCCACCGAATATAGTCCGCCGAAAGTGAGGATCGAATTTGGCCTAGCCCTTAAGGCATTTAACCTTGTTACCAAGTTTGAAAAAAAAAAGGTTCACATTTGTGGCAGTAATTGCACGGGAACAGCAACAAACGACATTTTTTGTTAAATAAGGGGCCATAACTACACCGAATAAAGTCCACAGAAAGTGACGATCGAACTTGGCCTAGCCCTTAAGGCATTTAACCTTGTTACCAAGTTTGAAAAAAAAATGGTTCACATTTGTGGCAGTTATTGCACGGAAACAGCTAGAAACAACATTTTTTGTTAAATAAGGGGCCATAACTCCACAAAATAAAGTCCGCCGAAAGTGACGATCGAACTTGGTCTAGCCCTTAAGGCATTTAACCTTGTCACAAAGTTTGAACAAAAAAGGTTCACACTTGTGGGAGTAATTGTAAGGAAACAGCAACAAAGGACATTTTTTGTTAATTAAGGGGCCATAACTCCACCAAATAAAGTCCGCCGAAAGTGAGGATCGAACTTGGCCTAGGTTGTTACCAAGTTTGAAAAAAAACCGGTTCACATTTATGGTAGTTATTGCACGGAAACAGCAACAAACGAAATTTTTTGTTAATTAAGGGGCCATAACTCCACCGAATATAGTCCGCCGAAAGTGACGATCGAACTTGGCCTAGCCCTTAAGGCATTTAACCTTGTTACCAAGTTTGAAAAAAAAAGGTTCACATTTGTGGCAGTTATTGCACGGAAACAGCAACAAACGACATTTTGTGTTAAATAAGGGGCCATAACTACACCAAATAAAGTCCGCTGAAAGTGACGATCGGACATGGCCTAGCCCTTAAGGCATTTAACCTTGTTACCAAGTTTGAAAACAAAAGATTTACATTTGTGGCAGTTATTGCACGGAAACAGCAACAAACGACATTTTTTGTTAATTAAGGGACCATAACTCCACCGAATAAAGTCCGCCGAAAGTGACGATCGAACTTGGCCTAGCCCTTAAGGCGTTTAACCTTGTTACCAAGTTTGAAAAAAAAAGGTTCACATTTGTGGCAGTTATTGCACGGAAACTGCAACACACGACATTTTTGGTTAAATAAGGGGCCATAACTACACCAAATAAAGTCCGCCGAAAGTGACGGTCGGACTTGGCCTAGCCCTTAGGGCATTTAACCTTGTTACCAAGTTTGAAAAAAAAAAGTTTACATTTGTGGCAGTTATTGCACGGAAACAGCAACAAACGACATTTTTTGTTAAATAAGGGGCCATAACTACACCAAATAAAGTCCGCCGAAAATGACGATCGGACTTGGCCTAGCCCTTAAGGCATTTAACCTTGTTACCAAGTTTGAAAAAAAAAAGTTTACATTTGTGGCAGTTATTGCACGGAAACAGCAACAAACGACATTTTTTGTTAAATAAGGGGCCATAACTCCACCGAATAAAGTCCGCCGAAAGTGACGATCGAACTTGGCCTAGCCCTTAAGGCAATTTAACCTTGTTACTAATTTTGAAAACAAAAACGGTTAACATTTGTGGCAGTTATTGCAAATAAAACAAAGTGTGACAGACAGACGGACAGACGGACGGACGGACAGACGGACAGACAGACGGACGAACTCATGGGAGTGTACTTGTGGGGTTATTTCCTCTGATGTTTACTTGTGGGGTGCACCCCACAAGTATGCAATTCATTCCGTAATTAACCCCCTTTTACGGAATGAATAACATTAATATGCAAATGAGATACCTGTTATAAAAAATAAAAAATAACTATTTATCTAAGTAAATCACCGCACCCCACAAGTACTCGTCCAGACGGACAAACCCAAATTAATAACCCCCTTTTTTTCTTCGAAAAAGCGGGGGATAAATATTACACTTTCAGTATGAATCCCTTGCCACATTGTGATTAATGCATTTGTTTTACATAAAAGCGTCTGCAACAGATGGCAGGGTTATGCCTTGTCTACAATTTTCAAGCAGGATTCTGCTTTACACTGTATGCTGGATATAAACAAGGCTCTATCGTAAACCGTATGTACAATATGCAGCAGGTAGAACAATTCTTCCTTTTTGGGCTTATGCTTAAACAATTATCCCATGTTTCAATTTTTGCTGCGGTTACCTTTTATGTTATGACAGACATGCAAGTATATCCAGTTTTCATATTTTACATTTGCCAAGAGTTTAAATTTCATCAATATTTTCAAAGGCGAACCAGCATTTTGTGAGCAGTGCTCTCTTTTTCTTTCCATTTTCGTAAAAGATCTTTGTTTTTCGAAATCCATTCTACGATACTGTCTTGAAAAGAATAAAATTGGCCAATTTCAAACACATTTTCTCATTTTCCCATACTAGTCCGGTTACCGGCCCCTGTCAGATGATATTGTATCAGGTGGATAACGTGTATATGTTCATTAGTATCTACTGGAGACAACTGTAACTTGTTGCTTACGCGTTATGTTGACTGATCCACTTCGGCAAATGACAAGGCTGTTTGAAAAAGAAGAGCTGCAAAAACACTCAAACTGTCTTCTTCATAAGAATGCTTTGTCGGGTGGAAAGCGGTCCTAATGCAGCAGCGAACGCTGAACACTCAGGTACTACAGAGTATGCAAAGTCCCAGCTAAACCGTCGTTCATGTTTATGAATATGAATGTGTGCGTGGTTTCAAACTGAAGGATGTACAAATAACTCTTCGCTAGGCGCGGCTTATCTTTTTGGCATGTTCATTTTACGATTAACCCTTTTAAAACATATTGCAAAATATAAACACTTTTACGGTCAACCCTTCAGGTTTAAAAAAGAATCTTTATTACGATGAATACAACAAGAGTAAGTAGACACTTTGTATATCATATCCATATGTTTACATCTTCTCAACATATAAGGAGGAAAAATAGACCTAAATAATTTTGATTTTCTTGATATTCAATCCAAGGTCTACTGTGGGTCATGTCTAGTAAAAACTAGGTCATTATGCACAGTTTTAACACTCTAGAGGCTGCATTTTTGCTGCAACATGAACGTCAAGTTTTAATAAAAATATTTTGGAAACTCTAGAGACCACATTTTATTTACTTCAACAGGTTGTAACTTTATAAAAAGGTCTGTCTTGATGGTATCTAAACACGTTTAACACATCTGATCCTTTTGAGTCAAACACTTGGTCACTAGACCAAATTTATAAAGAGCATGTGTTTGTTATGAGCTAGATGAAATAAGTAAGAATGTTAACCTTGGTGATACATGTATATAGCTTACGTTTAAAGGTATATCATATCCGATGAAAACTAGATAACTATAATATGTATCCCCATTAAAAGGTCCTATATAGTTTGTACTTTTAAAGATACATAAACAATACATATATCAATAAAGAGCAGAGGATTGAAATTTTCAGTTATCTCAAAAGTTCGGGAAACATGGGCGTCATGACGCCATCAATGACGTCACTTCCTTTAGGTAGCTTTTCAGGATTGCGTCGTCAATATACCAGTGTAAAGAAATTGTAAAGCTGAATTATCAAAGTAAATCACCGGTAAAAGTTTAAACAACTATGAAAAAGAGGTATATAGAGTTAAATAAGAAACATATCCAGCGGATTATTCACCGTTTTGAAGATACAGGATCCGTAAAAGACGGGCGACATAGTAACATCGGACGTCTCTGGTCAGTGTGAAGTGTTGAGACAATTGCACAGGTTAAGACAGTGATAAGTGAGACTTCTCAATAGTATGTGCGAAGTGTATTACTACATACACCATTTCAATCATGCAACATTTGAAAGAAACTGACATTACGAGCCGGCTGTTCTTTGCCAGTTGGATGATTACAAGTAGCCATAGTGTGGATAAGATCTGCCACCAAAACTATAAAAAGTCAATATGTGCTCAGAATTTGTGCTCAAGCATCTGATTGGTCAGAAGCAAATTCGATCTCCAAATTGACCAATCAGGAGCCCTATTTGGAGCATGGAGTTCATTTCTGAGAACTGAGAACGTTTTCATAGAGTTTTATAGCTTCGGACCCTGGTTTTCAGATCAATCACACTTTTATCTAAATGCAGAATTTAACCTACACAACTATAGGTACATGTATTGGGGAATTGGGAAACTCAATTTTTACATTGAGAGAAATTTACATTCTGAAAAAAGTTACAGTTTGGGAAGCACTTAGTACGTACGGTACTATAGGCTCATTTTTTTAAAAAACGATGAAGGTAATGTTGAAACTGTCAATACATGTGTTTTATGAAAAATAAAATGATTTTCCAACCTTTTCCTCTACCACTGTTCTAAATATAATTCATTTGTTTACACTTAGCCCGACATAGCAGTCGCGCTCTCTGAATTGTAGTTGGTTTATTATTCAATTGTTAAACTTGCTTAAATTGCTACTATTTATCTATTGTTTTATTTTTAAACAAACTTGAATTAGTTTTCAGGCAGGGGCCTTTTTGTCATGCCCAGATATGTTAAAAATTATGGCTTTCCTAGAAAAGGAAATCAGCAAATATGGCCTTCTTCAAAATGAGTCAAGAAAAAAAATCTTATCATTTTAAAATATCTTTGTCATTGTCATATATTCAATAGTGGAAGACAGATGCAGAGGTAGAGCGTCGGCTTCTCGAACCAAAGGTCCCGGGTTCGAGTCCCATGATAAGCGGGTTCTTACATTGGGATTTTTCTACACAAACGGCGCGAGTACTGGTTAAGTCTCAGTAAAGCAGACATCGATCGTAATTAATATAAGCTAAAAGCTTGTTTCCCAATCGATTTAAAATAAA
Source organism: Serripes groenlandicus (assembly GCA_031761405.1). Classification (NCBI taxonomy): domain Eukaryota; kingdom Metazoa; phylum Mollusca; class Bivalvia; order Cardiida; family Cardiidae; genus Serripes; species Serripes groenlandicus. Next base: position 47,385,987 of record JASEVX010000008.1, read on the forward strand.
CAGGTTTAAACTAAAACTAAACTAAATAGTTTTGAGGTTTACTTGCTTACGGTTCAAGATACTCTTATCTATGCCCTTGATTAAACCCTTATAAACATATTGACGCTGTCTGGCGCATCTGCAGCAGACGACATTTTGAAAACATTGTGGAAGAAGAAGAAATCGATCATAAAGATTAATTTGTATTTTTCCCACAATGTTTTCAATTTGTTCAATAATCAATCAATTCCTTATAGAGATATCCCATATATAAGCATATATACTTTGAAAGTCGTCGTATTCATATTTGATGTTTGTGGGAAAGGGATACATAAGAGACCGTATATATCTATATTTTTGTTTCGTCATTTAAAAACGTGCTACCAATATTGAATACTTCGTATCTATCATAGACTATGTTGCAGTTATAATGGTTTGTAGTATTACTTGAAGCTTTTTTGTTTTCTTCTTTGCGTCCACGCTGCCTGCCATATTGAGATCCCAGCCACATCGATGGAGTATGCCGTATCTTTCATCCTCCTTCGTGCCGAACAACTTTCTCTGCATATTCTTGCCACGCACCTTATCTTTTGTATTCTAGTAGGCGCCATCGTTGTAGTATATACTCTGCAGTTTGTTGTTCCATGCTACATGATTATTCCGGTGATGGGTACATATTTAACTTTGTAATATCATTTACAAAGGTTTTCCATATTTTTTTTAAGATGTTTTCAAAGTCCCCTTCCACAGATTTGCTGTATGTTGGAAAGGGTTAAACCATATATATGCATGTATACATTTAAACCTGATAAATTTGACTTTTGGTTAATACAATTGAATCTTATTAAATAAGTCTTTCTTTGTAAATCTCACCGTCGTATTATATTTGTACAGACGTAGAAAAAAAACCAATCATAAAACACTCAGGCATGCGCGATAATTCAGGCTACCAGCTTCCAAAATCCGGTAGCCCAGTGGGCTACAACCCAATTCTAAAATGTGTCGGACACTATTAGTATACTGTATGCATTTGTGCATTAAGCCTGGTGTATACCGTGCGTTCCCATTTTCTAGTGAACTGTTGCTTCCTGTCTAGTAGATGGTAGTCATCCTTCGCGTGTGTACATCATCAGTGTTTATCACCCTTACCACCACCTTATGTTTTTTCTCTTAGAGTTGCACTTCCTTCTGTCTGTCTTCTTGTTTCAAGGTATCCCACAGTTAGATGGAATACGGAGTGTAATGCGTCTGGTTTGGCATAGCTGACATAATGTTTTGGAAAGTGAAGGCTGCTTTCAGTTGAGTTTGGCTTCTAAGATTGATAGAGCACTAAAAAAGACTATAATCTGCGAACAGTCCTTTGATAACTACTCTATTATTGAAAAGTCGCTATTAAGTAACATGACTGAAATATCTATAAATACTGCAATCCCACGTAGATTTAACTTTTCCGCTGGAATCTTTTACCAAATTGACAAATTTGAAAAAGTGGGTGTGTGAATACTGGGTTTTATTTCACCTGGCCATTGAATAACTATAGTCACCTAAATACTATATAGTCACTGGCAATGACAAATTTACATGTTAAATGTTAACTGGCAAGACTCTTTACAGCAGCATTTATTTAATACCCTTTGTGTATATTGTTTTTCTGTGCTTTAGCATTAGGTCAATGACCACCTATATTAAGGGATATATTTTGTCATGAAAAAGTGTTCTTTAAGGGTGACCTGTCACTTAATAGGTTCAACAATATATAACTGTCGTGGTCCACGTGACCCTTGTCGTGTGAAAAGCGGCAATGGCCATTGTCGCAAATATTATTTCCCATTAAAAAGGCCAAAACAAATTGTAAGCCTTCATGAATGTATAGTAGAAATGCTATGGCTTTACGATTTCTTTCAACAAGATAGTATTTTTTATGCCAAATCGAACTGAAATTGTCATTGATTTAATAAAACCACTAGTATAACAGTTTTCACGTTGCATGTCCATGTTCTTGGGTGATTTTTATAATCTAATTTGTATTTATAATTCTCTTGGTACAGTCTGATCTCCATCTATTTAATATATCTCTATCTTTCTTATGAAGTGCACTTTTTTGTGTTACCTCAGTATTACAAAAACATGTAATGGGAGAAGAATATGACATGAATTTGAGTCTCCTATCCGTTAGGACTAAGTTTCCCTCTATCTGATAGATAAGCCCTTTTATATACGTCAAGCTTTTGTTACAGTTTTTGTAAATACGTCAGGTTAAAGGCCGTTTAAAATAAACATATTTGAAAGCATGAATTAGTACTTAGACAACATAAATGCCCTTTTTAGTATGTAAATAAAATAGATATCTTAGAATCCGTGTTTCATAACATGAACAGTTTAAGCTCAACAAAAGTGACTTCTATTTTAGAGTCGATATCTTTCTTGGGAATAAGATCACCTTAACTAGAGACGTATTTCAGGTTGGAACACCTCAGCAAAAAGGTATGCAATTATGTTAATTCAGGCATAATGTTAAAGGATAGATATTCGGATATCTATGCCTTGTAGACAAGTATACACAAACATGATTGCAGCAATCCTTACAACAAATAAGCCAGCGCGCTGGCCATGGCACTAATAACGTTTTCCAATCCTGTCCGAAAGCTTTTTGAATCTGATTCAATTTCACTTTCAATTATTAAAAAGTTCATGTATTACATTTTGCCTTGGCGTCTATGTTGCTTTCGGTGAATCGTATTCGTGCTTTTATGAAACATGGAACATTATAAAGTGCTGATTAGAGATCGTGTATAGCCAATTTTGTTAATTTTTGACAGACATAAGAAATAATATGTTAAACCACCTTGCAGCTTTTAACGCATTTTATACTCGATGGTGTAGATTATTTTTCGGGCTGATGCTGATGAAATTTCAATTGTGATGGCAATGTTGCCATGTAACGGCGAGATCCATTTCAAGGTTAGAGCTGTTTGTGGACAGCGATTGTGAAATGCCCGGTGAAAAGTCTTTAATTGAAAATACGTTCAATTTATTGTATCATATGACATTTAAGTCTCCCCAAGTGAGGTTCTGCTGATGTGTCATGTATACGGCATATGACGCTTTATTTAACGGGTGAACATCAATTTAAAAAAATAAATAAAAAAGAGATGAGTTAATTACTATTCCATGTTTATCATGGACTCCGCTGTAACAACAAATTATTTTAATATGCTTGTGATTAATAGAAAAGTTATCACGGCGACTTAGTACAAGTACAGTTTTATGTTAGATCCAACGTATACCGAACTCTTTATATCAACATCTCTTTTTTTTAGCAAGTAAACAATTTTCGTATTACGGTTATTACGCGACGAATCAATGTTACATTCATTGAGACGTCATGGGTAATAGTTCACTTAAGATAATATATACGACTTTCACAAGCGCAATGGATAAAAGACTTTAAAAAGTTTCCGAGTTAAGATATTAACCCAGCCGATTTATGTCTCTTCATTGGCCGTCGAAAACTTAGCGCCATTCATAAATTTGTAATATAAATTCGAGAACACCAGCTTAACTGTATTTTCAGAAACAGAAATTACAAACACTGTCCCCGAGAGCCTCATCACACGACCGAAGAAGTATCATAACTACTTTGTTGTATGCATTATGACATGCATGGTAGTGACATTACTGGTTACTATCGGTGTTCTAGTAGTTCAAAGGCATGAAACATCGAACCAATCTAACCAAACCTGCATGAAGTGCGAAACGTTAACCACGATAGTTGATAGATGGGCATGGAAGGATGTATCCGTAGACAATCAAACAGATAGCTGCTGTTTCAATAGCGAAACCAGTCTTGCTATAATGCTCAAAAACGTAAATAACTAATTTAGTATGGTATTAATATATAAAACAAAATGTTGATATCATAATTACTATTACATTTCTGATCGTTGAATGTATTTTGTTGTACATGCAGAATCTTTACAATTATAGACAGCGAGGTTGTATTTTAGATTTCTATACAAATAATATTGTACAGATGAGCGGAACGGTTTAAACACCATTTGTAGAGGGATTCGATGTAAGGACAGATACTACCGGTAGTACTGGTAATTTACAAGGTAATGCCTTGAAATATCTGAAATACCATTGAAAACGGCATAAGATACAATAAGAAACAAACGTAGTCTAGGTGTGGATGTCTTTTTAATAGTTTTCTGTTGTATCTCTGGTTGCCAAATTGTGCAGACGAAACGACGGAACGTATTGACAAATCTTGGTAGTGGAATACTGCAGGATTGATTTGGCGAATTTATTTTCAAAGTGGCCATTAATATAATATGAATATATGTATGATATTTAGCTTATATGTTTCTGTCTCTACGTTTATATTTCAAGCGGATCGGTACGGTTTGACTAGTTTTGACTAATTTTGGTAGAAGGCTCCGTAAGAAATATCCCTTTGACCTAACTTAGGAATGGGACCAATGGTTTAGGAGGAGAAGAAATTGAAGTATACTGTGAGCGGACAGACGATGGCACTGGGAGATCAGAATAGCTCACTCGAACACTTCCATTTGATTGTTGTGAATGGATATCTGGTTACTGTTTGTGTCTTAATACATGAGATTTTGAGATACCGATGCATTATGCAGCTTGAAATCTGACCTTTTAGATTTGACGTGTGATGAGTTAGATGTGAACTAAGAATTTTTAACTATACGTATGAAGTGCAAAATTTGACAGTGAACTTTCAAATGTGAAAAATGAGAACAAAGTAACCACCAGGCTTTCGAACTTCCGTAATAAAATCGTTCTATTCTATTGCAGTATTTCGAGGAACGTCTTTCCAGGAGTCAATCTGGTGAGTTTCTAGTATGTGTTTTTCACCGATCGTCGACTTGTTTAAATTAACAATATGAGCGTCAATGTTTAAGCCTAACTGGGCGCGAAGTGCACAATGGTTGTTGTGATCTGCCTTTGTTCATATTACGTGGTGCGTCATCAGTCTGTCCACATCTTCTCCTCTGTAACCAGTGGGTCAAGTGAAATGACCTTTCTTATCAAGCATCATCTCATTGCCCACAACAAATTTTTTTTTCCATGTAGAATTCTGGTTTCGATGGCAACCGAAGAAAAAACCTTTAAAACTTTTCTTTTCTCAAACTGTTTGGCGGATTTTCAAATATTTTGTAGAACTGTTCCTTTGGTGAGCCTCTACAAGATTCCATCAAGATAAATTCATTAATCTAAAAACATGTTCGCCACATATGACAATGTGATAACTTTAAAAATCGTCTCCTCCGAAAGCATCTGACCAAATTTCAAACAGCTTAATAGAAATGTGCCTTTGATTCACCCTCAAACTTATTCACTCAGGCCATTTTGTTTGGTCAAAAAGCATGGCCAAAAGAGGATATGCCTAGAGTAATCGATTTAAAAAAATCTTATCTTAAGAAGCAAAATCTGATTTTGAAATAACCGGTAGATTTACATTTATTTTGTGACTTTATAACAGTTTCCTTATATTCATTTAAAAGAAATAGACAACAGATGGCTTGATATTTTTAACTTTCTTGAAGTGGAGCTATACGGGTTCTCCTGGTCCTCTTGTATTAGCTTACCTCACCGCGAAATAAGTTTGTGTTGTTATTTGCGTGGTTATCATGATAACATACATTGCATAACTAATGTTAGCTGTCCATATCAATTAATGCCTTCATGTTTTCATGAAACCTTTAAACTAGGATATCATTGTTGCCGATACAATCTTATTGAAATAGATTGATTTTGTCTCATGATTTTTCAAACATTTTGTTACTAAGTGACGAACAGTGCCAAGCCTAGTGATCTCCGTCTGTGTTAATTGTCCTGTTTTCCTAGTGTGCCGCACAGGTTCCTTTATCATTTTGTTTCTATTTCTCCAGACACCGATCGGTTTCAGAATGAGGTTGCACACTTATATAATCTGACTTTCATCAATCAGATTAATAACAATAACAACAAGCCTAACGATACCACCATACCAAACCATAATCATCCGAATCTGTCGGCGGCGATGAATTTGATAAACAACTTTTTCCAACGAAATCGTTCCGTTCTACAGTTATCCAGCTTGAAAAATGTTATTACTGAGGGTAAGATTGTTTATAATAATAGACCTAATGTGATCTCAAATGAGCAACTGAAAACGAAATCGATATTTTCAAATTTAGACTTGCAATGTTTACTGTTGTCTTTTCACCACCCTTCTTATACATTTTATATGTATCGTTGTCTAATTGGCTTTTATGACAATGTCCCTTCCCTGCATGCATTTATGATGCATTTTCGTCTAGAGATAGTCCGCGCTGATTCAAATCAGGAAACGCATTGGCTTAGGGAGATTGGTGATTTCGTTGTTTTCATATATTTCCGAAGATTTTAGCTGATCTAAGCACGAAGTGCTTAACATCGGATATTTAAATCGCTTTCCGTCGTCAATAAGTTGCTTGTTGACCTTCTAGATGCCAACATTTCCATCCAACATTCATGAAGTTGATTGTTTGTTTATCTGAATGATATCTAGGCCAAGTTCGAATATGCGCCATGTCGGCTCAAAATATAAGTCACTAGTCCCAATTGAAAAACATATTGTTAATACTCTAGAGACCCCATTTTTGGCTTGAACAGCTTGTTGTCAGAACGTTTGGGCTGATGCTAATGTCACGTCACGAAATAAGGTACAGCTCAAATTGAATAAAGAAAAGTATTAACATTCTGGGACACGCATCTTAAACCTGTTCTAATGGTACCTATGCTAAGTTTATTATGAGTCATGTCTGATAAAGTATCAAGTCAGGATACCGAACTTAGGGAAAATCATGTAAATAATCTAGAAACCGCGTGTTTAACTCGAGCATGATCTTATTTCTTCCAAATCTTTATCTTGCTGACATCTAGACTAAATTCAAATATGGATAAAAAATAAGCTTTGAGAAAACAAGTGATTCTAGATAATGAAAGTTTGTCTGAATACTAGTTAGGCTAAGTTTCAATATATTACTCGTCGGTGCAAAAACTAGTTCATTTAGCATAATTAAAAAAAAAAAAATGATGAACACACTAGTTGCCGCACCTTGACTCGAGAATGACGGGGCTTTCCTTGATAGTTTGTCATGATGACATCTACGCTTAATTTGAATATTTGTCATGTCAGTTACACCAAGTAGGTCACTAGGACAAATAGGATACAGTACAATATAGAGCCATATTACCAAGGTAAGAGTTGCAGAGCCCCTTTATTCAATGAAGTGATTGATATGTATTCATATCCATTTGCAGGTTCACGTATAAAGATTCCCTGGAACAGCACGATCAAGGAGGGGAATATTTTTCTCTCCGATGACGCATGTTCTGTGACCGTCAGGAACACTGGCATTTACTTTATCTACACCCAAGTGAAATTCCATGCCAATGTCAACAACAGCCAAACTGTGTAAGTACTGGCGTATTTCGACATTTTACGAGTAATATCGAAACATGTATATTCGTAATAAAGGATGTAAGATATTAAACAAATTACTGCTTTTCAAGCAGATAACTGTTGATACCGGTATTTACATTTACTTTGTATGCAAATTTTTGAACTACCGATTGACGCATTTCAAAGCATTTGCACACATAATATGTATAATGGCATTATTGTTGAAGAAAGACAATGTAAGCATATGCATGTATCAAAATTAAGCATGACTATGTTTACTATATTAATTAGAATATATCCGTGTTAACGCATACCAAAACTATTAGCGGCCAGGCTGATCTAGTCAAGTGCAATGTAGTCCCTAACAACTTTAATTACATAGAAATCATCGTATAACTTCACCAGACAGCATTGAATATGTGACTGTGAGTTTTAACCGATTGTAAATACGTATATAGTGCACTTGAACGGATTGATTTTATCAATTTAAGTATGTTGACATTGTTTGATAATAAAAATAGTGCATATGGAATTCTAGTTTTGGCTCGGCACGATTGCGTGTAATTTGACGAGAACCATCTTCGCGGAATGATATATGTCTTACATTTTACGTGACCCCCACTGTACTTTGGATTTTCAATGATATTACGTTTGTTTTACCTGTAAACTCTGACAATTGACGGTTGTACTTTGTTGATTTACATTGAAACAATGAGGGAATTAAATGTCTAACCTTTGACATAAATATAGCTTCCAGGACAATTAATGAAAGGTAAATTTAGTTGGATATAATCAAATTGATTGAACAGTTATGTTATTGTTTGTCTTTAATGAACGTATGGCTCATCCTTTTAGATTTGGCAAATGCGTGTTAATTTTTACATTAGCCTCGGTCAAAGATGATTTATATTCACAGGTTTGCTAAAAACGTGTTGATTAAAATGCAATAATAGTTTGCTAATTTCTATAAACATTTGACACAATGGAACGTCAATATGCTACGTGTTTCTTTTCTATCTCTAAGACTCAAGCTGCAAAACCTAGGTGTTTGTGTATAAGAAACTTAAGATTTATTTGAAAATAATTGTGTAACTCTAGTAATATTGGAAAATTTTCTCTGCTTGCTTTCGTTTTTATTGCTAAACCGAACTCTCTAAACAAACTAACTACTGTTATATGAGAAGCTAACATACGAGTTTTAAAAAGTTGGTCTAGCTTTGACCGGACCTTGTATGGCCATACCTGTTTTCCATGAGCTTCCGATATATCTAACGACTAAACGGCACACTAGGACAAATCATGACATATCATGATATTCTCTAGTCACAAGTCCTGGATGTTACTATGTTACTCCGTTGACAACACCATATATTTGTTTTTTTTACAGAAGCGTAACGGTCAAATTCTACATCGCTACGGATAGAGAAGGTCGATTAGCACATGTAGATGATTTAAAAAAAACACTGGTTTTTCGTGAAGGGCACAGCGAATACGACGCACAGTTACTGTCGATCACTAAACTGGAAACGGGTGATACTCTCATTTTGTATATACCAAGCAGTTTGAGCTCGTTCCTGGCATCCGATGAGGGTGCGCACAGAATCCGTATTGTTGAACTGTCTTAGGCACGTCATCAACATGCACCCTGTAAGACATAAGCAATATATACATGTATACTACACACATGTGTATTTGAACACTTCTTCCTTTTGTCGCATTGTGTTTCACAGTTTTTAATAATTATACTTTCATTTGTGGATATTTGTATATATGTTACAAACCGTTGGGCAGGAAAGTACAATGTTTATTTTGAGGTGCAGGCATGCTTTATGGCAAAACTGGGGACAGCAGTCTTGGTGGTGTCGTGTTACACAATTGGTGTCCAGTTATATCATATCGTGTCCTGTTACACCATTCTACATCCAGTTGTATACTAATATGGAAAAGGCATAGCCTCAAAACGAGCACAAAACAGAACAGAACAAGATATTACATAATACTATTAAACAGAAGAAAAATATCAAAAACCTTTCAATTATTCTTACAAATCTTTATGACCAGGGTCTTTTGTATAATCCATGCTCAATCCTGAAGGAAATTTGTAGTTAGTCACAAAATAAGCTCTCTGGGTCACTAAAATAGATAGGAGTTGCTCTGAATCTAAACAACTTATTGTTTCCATCTAAAGCGGTCTAAATTCCACCTTTATCGCTTTAGAGACGTACCTGCTAGACTGTCTGATGACAGATACAATATAATCTGCAGTATCTAGATCATGGAGTGAATCTCACTCATATAGTTCCAACGTTGTACATTGAAGTTTTAAAACAAGCACAAATTGAGACATGACTAGAGGGGACTATATAAACAAGTTCCAACTCTGATCATATCCCGGGTCGTGAAAGTTCATGGTGTTGGCAAGTCTTTTCTTCACTGATCATCCTTCAGATCCCGGATGTGGTCGGATGGATGTCTCCTCTCAATTGTCAGATACTCCAAACTCTCAATGTTAAACTACTGTTTTAGTTATTATAAGATGAAATGGAATGTTTAATTTTTACACAAATAATTTTAATATAATTATATATTGCACTTGTTAATTGATTGTTGGGGTGGGTCCACTGGGACAAGTCTGTTTTGAAAAACAGACTTGTCTTAGTGGAAGCATCTCTACAATGGTCAAATCACTATTGTTTACAATTTTAAGCCATGGGAAAATCACATTCCAAAGGGATGACATCATCATATCTATTTCCCTCATAGCGTTTTACTACCAACTCTATTTTTGGTCTAATAAATCATAGAATACAAATTTATTTAGCGGGATTCACTCTGTAATTGAAAGCTCTGTCCCAGTATAACCTAATACACCAATTATGGATGAATTCTCCAACAATTTTTCAGTCTATTTTTACCTTTGTTATATTCTCCCATTTGTAAACTATCTGCAAAATGAAATACATTGTATGGGGTTGACAAGGTATATTTATTAACCTACCTCTGCAGCAATTTTAATCCTGATGTAATTTTAAATCCATTTATATACCCTTAACTCCAACAGGAATTCGTCGTGGCCCCATAGTTTGCAGTTTCCGTGATATAACTGAAATATTGTTGAAAATTATGTAAAATCCCTAAAAAAAAAAAAACATTATTGTATGCATTTAACTTAAACATTATTTCAGTTGTATGTTAATAAATAATTTTGTAGAGATGTTCCTTGTGTGACTATCACAGAAACTGTTTGCTTATTCATGATGCCTCGATAAACGAACCAGTATTTGGCTAGTAAATGTACCTTGCCATGATCAAAAACCATCTGCGGATCGAACCCTTGGATGCCTGGTTCCACAATATAGACACAAAGCCACATACCAAATTACTAATCTTATATCATGTAATCAGCAGCCAGCCTTGCAACATGTAGGCGAACTCTAGTGACCTAGATTTTAAACCGACATGACCAACTTTTCGAAATTGGTATAGCTATTGACAAGACAAACAGTCTAACAAAGTGTCAAGCTGCTGATGCAAATAGTGCTGTCTCTAGAGTGTTAAAATATTTTTCTCTAATTTAGCCTATTGACCTAGTTTTTGACAGAACATGACCTTCACTAAAACTTAGATTAGATATCATGAAGAAATATATTAACAAGAAACCGCTGAAGACGGTAAGGCCGGATTGTCGGCAATTTGACCTTGAAAATCGACAAACCAAGGTCAAGGTCAAAGTAACCATAGAAATCAATAGAAAGTGTTACTGGTTACCTTCAGGCAAAGTTTAAAGTTTTTAACCCTTTCCAGTGCTGAGAGTTTGCCTCAACCTGAAACTTTAACCAAACTGTTGACGGACAGACGGACATCGCCAATCTATAGACCGGAATTGCTAGAGCAATCCGGCCAAAAATGTGGTTTCCACAATATTCACAAAGTTTTCCATTAATTTGGCGAAGTGACCTAGTTTTAGACCCAACATGAGCCATTTTCAAACTTGGCCTAGATATCATCAAGAAAAAGATTAATTTGGCATAGAAACCTAGTTCTTGACCAGACATGACCTACTGGTATATATTCGAGCATAGACTAGATATCATCAAGGCAATTATTCTAATAAAGTTTCAATATATGCTGATTGTTCAAATTAAAAATGCAGCCTCTAGAGTGTTCACAAGATTTCCCTTCAATTTCACCTTGTGACCTAGTTTTTGACCTCACATGATCCAGTTTTGAACTTGGGAAACATTTGATAGAGATAAATGTTCTGATAAACATTCAAAACAATTGGATGACAAATGTTGCCTGTAGAGTGTTCACAAGGCAATTGGTGTTGATGCCCGACAAATGGACAAAATGTGATCACAAGAGATCACCTGGAGCACTTTGTGCTCAGGTGAGCTAAATAAAATAAAATGCTTAATTTAAACAATTTAATTTTATTTAAACAAAATGTTTGAAAATAACTGTAAATTAGCTCTTATACCTCTCCCATGTACAACACATATGCAGCAGAAGGTTTAATTCCTAGACAACATTGAAAACACTTTGGCAAACGTAGAAATTGCTTGGTCAGAATAATTTCTGCTTTTTTCATAATGTTTTCAAAAGTGGTCAGCTGCAGAGTTGTCAGAAAACGTATATATATTTATTCAAATTTCTCAGATGTAGAGACTGTAAATTTAATCTAATCACTGTCTGATATTTTAATGTTGTGTTGTATCTGATCATACAGATGGCCATGCACAGGCTACTAATTAATCTAAACTAATGTCATCATATGTAACTATAGAAACTGTATTTAAATTTGACTGCAAAGACTTCAAAATTGTACTCATGGCTTTCCTTTAAAAAGTGTTGATAGAAGGTTAAAACACCCTACAAACAAGCATGGTAAAGAGATTTACATGTAAAGTAAAATTCAGACATCAATTAACTCTTTCCCACATACGACAATTCTGCAGCAGACGACTTTGAACATATTTTTTCAAATAATGGAAAATCTCTATAATTGAATTACTAAATGACTAAAGGTGGAAAACATTATGACAAAAGGAGAAATTGCACGTTTTGTGCAATATCTTCTTTTGTTTCTATGTTTTCAAAAAGCTGTCTGCTGCAGAGGCGTCAGAAAGCATCTATATGAGGGAAAGGGTTAACAAGACAATTGAACCCATATTCAATACAGAAGCAAATGTTCACTACCTTGTATACTTTTAAACATGTGGATTACTTCGATTTATAACTGAAATAACCTATTTTGGTTGCTGCAGTCATTATTCATGTTTGAAAACACAATTCTTCAACTTCAATTTTCAGAGCTCAAGAAATGGCATATTTTGCATGTTATTAAAGCCTTATTTCACATCCTAATGTTAATGTTATAGCTAAATTACTCAAAAGAATCATCAGAGTGAGACCAGTCTTTGAGTAGTTACTGTACCCACAACATAGGATTAAATGAGTGCTAACTGAGATATTGTGGAAGCAATTAAGACCTGCTTACTCTTCCTTACATATTTATTTGGCTGTTGCAGTCAATTTTGTATGCAGGGCTAAACTCGGGCAATGAAAGAAGATATTTCCATCACAATGCTGAATGGGAACATCCTTGACTAGATATAAAGTCAATACATTGTGGAGTTATAAAGAAAGCCATTGAATTTGGATATGGTGAGGCATGTTTGGAACTAATTAGTGTAATGTAAGCAAACAAACATAATACGAAGTAACGCAAAAACTGACACTTAATCGGTAAGATTGTAGATCAGGCAGGCCAAATGTTAAAGTTCTAGACACCATTTCATTTTCAATGTATGGAGAAAGCAGATAAACCAGCCAGCTGTGACGTTTGAGTAGAAGTGTAACCAAACAATGTCAGGGCGAAAAACTAACAAGACCTAATGACAGGATGTCTTTTTATTATCGTAAAAAGCTGAATTAAAAAACCCCATAAAATTCACTTCTTGTTGGATTGACTTGTCATTGGTTCAAACCTGTACACCTGTGCAACTTGGATAGTGAATTGACTCTGACACAGATCTGCCAATGCATAAATTGGTATGAACAAAATATACAGAAACCTAATCTTTATACATAATTAAATAACAATAACACAATCGAAACCATTACTAGTATTACTGCATAAATGTGATGCAAAATTACATCATCTATGAACAGAGAATATCATCAGTGGTTTTAATTAAATTTACTTATCAGAGAAGCAGCTAAACAAAAGACAACATACACTGTAGACAACTTCACATATGAATATGAGTGCGATACACATTTGGAACGAAACAGAATCCCAGTTTCATTTTAGGCAACAAAAAACAATGAACATGTCTGACATAATAATAATGTTGCAAGGTGCTTACTATATACTATAGAACTATACTATATGTATAATCGTGATTGTGAGGTTGCAACCCAAACTTGCATTATGGCCCAGCAAAACACTCCTAATCTGCACAATTTGGTTTGGTTTAAATAGTCACTCTAACCAAAACCTTGTAAAATGGTAACAAGATCTAACGTTTTGCCCCAAAATGGTTTTGTGACAAGTAGACATACGAAATAATAAAAAAGACCTGTGACAAACTTATCTCCTAGAACGAAAAGAACATTCTCACTGTTTCCTGTCACTTGTTTCATAAAGGCCATTGAAATCATTTAGCAGCCGCCCACCTGTTTCCTTTAATCATGATGCCATTTGCATACAAATAGTTTGTGAAATGTGGGCCGTGACAGGTTTGCTGAGAGGTTTGCGCAAGTCACTTTTCGCATGCATGACTTTTCGTCAAATCGTTGTTGCCATCAAATGTTTATGCAGTACTAAACTCAGCCTCAGGCAATGCAAACTGCAATTTTCGTCACCGGGAACATCCGCGACTGAATACGAATTCTTATATATTATAATGTTTGTAAATGAACAAATGTGATGTTTGTTTGCAAAAATGCACTCGATATTAAAGAAAAAACGCTATAATATTGACACTTACTTGATAAACGTGTAAATCCGGCGGGCGAAATCTAGTAACCGATTCGCTTTCAATGTATCGAAAGGAACAAACTAAATAATCTAGGAGTTAATGATGACTTTTCCGCGCTAGATTATCGCGCACCTGTACTGAATTTTTCTCATAGCAACAAAGGAACATTCTTATTTTACCGGTCACTTGTTTCATAAAATAAACCTGATTGCACTTGATTCTGTTGTCAACATTTTGTATTTCAAGTGGAATCACGTTTTATTCAGACACTGGACTAATAATGTTAAGCCTTTGTGGCTTTATATTGTATACAATGACATTCACAACATTTCGAGTTTGACTGAAGACATTTCCTTGACAACAAAGCCTTCGTCGCTGCGGACTACTTAGATAAACAATAAATGTTTTTTGTTTAATTTATCTTCGCCAATCATTTATAAGAAATGTCTTAAAAATATGAGATGATGAATAACCATAACACTTTTACGAATGCATCAACAAAAATATTTAAACTTTCGAATTATATCCAATCAGAGCGTGGGCTGCGAACCTGAAAGTCGCCCATGAAATGACATCCGGAAAAAAGGCCATACTGAATTTGATATACCATTGAATTCTGATATATATCTTGATCTTGACTAAAGATGATATCAAATAACTCGCTATGCTCGTTATTAAATATGTGTTGCTTTTTATTTCTATATTCAAATATTCCAGAGATATTTGAGAACCTATTTAATTCACTACGAAGAATTTGTTCATCAGTTTTGACGGGTGGGAAAAATCACTACTAAACCGTTTATTTATTGAAATAATTCCAAATAAAGATGGTGAAAATGTAAAATAGGTCTATGCAAAAGCTTCATAAATATGATTTCTTATGTGGTGTCCTGTGTTACTAACAATACAACTTAAAACCCACACTACTATGTATTTAAAGCTAAAAACTATTTTGTCATTTAGAATATATATCATTTAATTTGACAAAAGTCAAATATTTCAAAACAGTACACCACAGTCTTTGTAACTTAACACCTATATGTAAGTAGGTACACAACAGGGTTATGAGGCCCTGGATCGCTCACTGACTAATTTGGTCTTAAAGATAAGATCAATATTTACAGGATATTATTTTTTGTGATCAATGCAGGTTAATGTTTTCCCATTTATAGATGCAAAATATCCTAATCCTTAAGGGCCGGATTGGTTTTACCTTTCAACATATTTTGAACATTCTCCTTAGGAATATTTCTTCCATATTATCTTTAAACTAGACATTAACTTTCAGAGCATTAGGATTTTAAACTGTTGATATGTTCAACCTTTTGTGAAGCCACCAGTTGGCTTTGTTGTTTTAAAACTAATGAATATAGCCTGATCAATTTAAGTAAGTTTAGACAAGGCCTTACAGAACATACAAGTTTTGTCATTTTACCCGCTTGTTGATGACGCCTGGTTGCACCTTTTTCAATCAATCAAAATGGCTCGAACAATTGTTGTAGAAGGTAACTTAGGAGCCAAAGATAAATGATCTCGAGATGAAATCAGCGGTTTTCGTTAACAGAATGTTACAATTTAGAATGTTCCTATCCCTTATGATGACTCAGCAACGAAATATTTGAAAATAAGTTTATTACTTGAACTTTTTTTAAAATGAACATTCCTGTTAAGTTTGGCTTTTATGCACCCAGTATTTCAAAAGGATGTGCTGTTAAAAGAACCTGTTGATGATGCACGTCGACGGACGCCGGACACAAGCTGGTCACACTTGAGTTAAAAAGAAAACATATATACATATATATAATATAAACAATATAAGTATTTATAGATTTTTCTCTTAATATAACAACGACGATGAAAGGGAAACTATTAATTGAATGGCGAAAGGAATAAAGCATCAATAGTTTTTACGAATGCTGTATCGAGTAAAATCAATTAAAAAACAGCGTCAGGTCAGTGATTATCGATGCTCGCGATATTCTATCGGGTATTGCTATGAACCAAAATTCTATCACTTGCTATTATGTTCCGGTTCTTACATTGGTTGAATGAAATTATTCATCACACTACAGAAACTCGAGGTAACATGTCCCAACGAAAAAATAAATCCATACCCTGTTAAAGTCAGGTCCATGATGTAAATCAAATTTGATTTTAAGTCATAGACATGACTGATCATACTGAATGTGAATGCTGCCGCCTGTAAACTGTTCATATTTGACACCAGACATTTGTTTTCGCTTGATATATTACAGGGCTTTTTTATACAATTGATATTACTGTTTGTCGAGGAACTTCTTGTAGTTTGAATCAATTAAAGTTGTACTATGTCTGCTTAGAAACATTTCTGTCGATGTTGTCCTTCATTCCTTGACTCGCAACATGTGAGACTCTGCAGTCTTCTTGAGAGAAACGTTTACCAAATTTGATTTTATGTAATGGAAATTTCCTAGATGACTTTAAGTTCAAAATCCGCCATATGTATATATGTATTGTGACAAATGAAGTCCCTTTATTTCATGCATCGGTGTGTGTTACCTTGGTCATCAATCACTATACGGCATATTCCCCACAGAAAAGTTTGTATATGCATTTCTCTATGGTTACACTTACATTGTATCCACATATTTTTACACAGCAGATGTCCGTGAAATATTTTGGAAAAATTGCTGTGTTAAATGTTTTTGCTGGTGTGGTGCTATCTAATTGTTTTGTTACTTTTTCTGCTTATGTGTTCGTTTCCTGAATTCACATATATAAACTCTGTAAATAAAACCAACAATAGAATATGGTGTTACATTGTGAAAATAGTGTAACTGCCGTGAAACTACCTTATTGAACAAGTTCAACAATATTCAACAATATTCTGCTTATACATGGTACATGTCACTTGGTATTAACATATCACATGTTCACCAGCAGACGTTGGCACATAATATAAATGTCTTCATTTTTGTTAGTATGTATTAACTGAATTTAACAAGCAAACAGAGAACATTTCAAACAAGAGTGTTACTGTATATATCGCTCAAGTGAGTATCATGAATATGTTTGTATTTCAGATATGACTACATATATGAAGTTCTCAACGTCATAGCCCTGGTGGCAATGTTATGTTTTTAAACACGAACGTATATAGATAATCAATTTTCCACGGAAGAATCAGAATTGTGTTTTGTTTTAAAGTAATTTCTTTTTAATCTTACGCTAAACTCAAACACAGCAAAGTAAACAATAACCCCGGTAGGCGTGTCTTGATGTACGAGTTGATCCTCCCATGAGTATTCTTGTAAACCTTTTTCCATATCAGGAAGTTTGCTATTATGTTTTTGTCTTTCTTTCCACCCTGTCATATAATGACTAACTGGGTTAATATCTGTCATACTATCCACAAGTCATGACTTATAAAAGAAAAAAATGAACCAACAAAGTTATTTTAATGAAGAAGACACAGACCATTGAAAGGTTAAACCGCAACAAATGGGTTTGTAATAACAGGCAAAAATGGGGATGGTTCGTTGAGGCAGGTGATTGAATCGGCACTTGTTCAAGTCGTTAGTGATACGCTTTGGATGTGTCCAAAGGGGAGCATGTTTAGACAGCTACTTAAGATAAGATAATGTATTGCTCATTTACTTAACAACATTGCATATAATATATTTGAATATCAAATATAATATGCCAAATGTTTTATCAGTTGACTTATCTGTCTAAGCAAAGCACGAAGAAGGCATATTCGACAAATGAAGCTTTGACAGATCGTTTGCTAGTAGTATATGCTCTGTTCTGGAACTTTTGGAGTTCCTTGGTGTTGACCTTTCAGGGGACGATTTGCGTGAGTACGCCGTTTTCCGATATTAATAAAGTTATACAACGGCGACATGACACCTATTCATCATCCCTGGCTAAACAAACAAGTACTAGTTTGGGAAATTTGTCTTGCTGAAGGCTCTCCATTTTGAACGGCGCGTCCGGCAATCAAACAGAGGACGAACAGAACCCCCCATCCCCACAACCCTCCCCCTTCAACCCCACGCTAACCACTTGGCCATGACGGATTCATTTATGTCTTTAGTTTGATTCGATTGTGTATCGTTTAAACTAAGTGGCAAACAGTAACGCCTTTGTTCAGACTGTGTGTCGATTTATGCTCAGGCAGAGGTCCAGATAAGGAGGTGTGCTCAGCTCTTTTACCCATAATGTCTCTCTTATTATTAAAGCAATCCCTATGTTGTTGGTACTCAACAAATAATAGTCTCACTTAGACGATTCTTTTGAGTTCCCACAACATAGGGTTCGAGGGTCAAATAAGCATTTTTGAACATAAAAAAAAAAAAAATCTAAAGTTTTGAATGCTGACTTAGTATTCATTCGTCGAATGTCGGATTTCCCGTAGCCCATTGTCTGATACGAATATCGTTACTAATCCAAATCGAATGTTTTAACTCTTTCATAGCTTTAACAATATGCAGTGGACATCCTTAAAGATTTAGGCAAAACATGGAAAATCAATACTCAATGAAGAACTTATGAGTATTCACACAGTTTGATCTAAACAAAATTGTTCACAATAAAGGGCAAGTGTACCTTATACCATGGACGGGCAGCTATTATAATATATCAGCAGAGAAAAAATAAAAGATAATCAATTCGGAAGTATTGAAAGAATTTACATTATACATATATATATATAAAAGCCAAACTCTTTTTTGTCATAATGGCATTGAAATTCAGTTCTTCCTTTGTGTGTTTTCAAACATTGCATTCAGTAATTTGAGTCTTTAATCTTTATAGACATTTGATTTCACTCTTTCAGGCGAAAGACTTTAAGTAATATCAAATCATAATTTCACAGTTTAGTTCTGAAGGTTAACCCCTGCCATGAATAGTTAATAAAACTTATTCTTTTAGAAATTAATCGATCATTTGAAATTATTTTGGGACTTTTAATTTAATTTATATTAAAATGATTTTAATTGAATTCATAGTAACATGATTTTAATTGAATTCATAGTAAACATTTTTTTTTTTAATTCATAGTAAAATGATTTTAATTTAATTCATAGTAAAATGATTATAATTTAATTCATAGTAAAATGATTTTAATTTAATTCATAGTAAAATGTTTTACTTTAAATCTTTCTCACAGGCAGACACATTTTGACTTTTTCAAAACAATTTGACAAAAGGAGAAATTACCTAAACTAAGCATGTCCTGCTTGTGCTACAATGTTTCCACACTTTTAAATGATTGATTGAATTGCCATTGTTGTTTAGATGTTTTCTTAGTCGTCATATTTGATGTTCCCACATTGGAGCTCAGGAGTGCGGGATTAACATTACGACTAACTCGCTGGTGTCCCGCGAGAAAAACAATATTATGTCCGTGCAGACTGATCCAGACCGACACATTCCGTCTAATGGGAAAAGAGGTATAACGTTATGATTCCTGAAACCGAATATCCACAGAAGGTGAAACGTGTATAACCGGGTAAGCCTTCGCGGCATGCTTAGGCTGATCCGGGTCGATACTTTACACAGAGTTCACAATGTTAGTTTTCTCGCGGGACTGCTCATTTGTTGTATACATGTATGACAGGGTTATAAAATAGCCATCTTCGATTAAACTCGACCGCCTCGGTGGTTTAGTAATAGAGCGTCCGCCTCAATGCGGGAGGTCGTGGGTCGATCCCCGGCTGGGTCATACCAAAGACTTTAGAAATAGTAGGGATGTTGTTCTGTTCTGCGTGTCCTATGGGGTTTTATGAAATCGACATTAATGCACCGAAAGGCACGATTGATTGTTCGATTGATTGTTGATTGACTGATTGGGGTTTGAACGCCGTTTTCAATAATCAATAAGTTATATCACGGCCACAAGTTCACTTACCCGAGTGTTTCCTAGCTTTCTCACACCAATAATCAACGCAACAGTCTTTATAAGCAACAGGCTGCTTTTCAACATAAACTGCGGAAGGAATATTGGCCGACCTGGGGTTCGAACACCAACCCTTGGATTGATATGCCAGCCTCTCTATCTGCAAGGCTACCGGGGCTCGGAGGAAATCTTGATCCAAATTGACCAATCAGAAGCCTTAATTCGAGTTTTTTCATAGTTTCGGTTTAAATCGTCGTTCTTCGACAAGGGGTTACTTCTTTGTCTATTCTAAACTCTAAGTGCGCACAGTCAATGGTCCGGTGTGTTTATTCACTCCTAGTTCCGATTCCTTCGGCCAAAGAAGCAGCTAGACCAACCCCATTTCGCCTGAAGCGGCTAAAATAAGATTTTATTTCATTTTTGTTTTAAGGGGGTGAACGCTGGAAAACTGAGGTATAAAGTGTATGCAGGAATTATTATTGGATAGACTAAGCAGTCAACTAGACCTGTTTTTCCTCTCATTTTTTAAACTTCTGTCCTAACCCACCTTTACTCTGATGCAGACATCTTCTAATACCTGTTGGTGGAAGACAGTGGTGCAGTGATAGATTGTCGGCCACTCGAAATAAAGGTCTCGGATTCAAATCCCGTGATGAGCGGGTTCTGCCTTTTGGCTTTTACCACACAAACGGCGCGAGTACTGGTTAAGTTTCCAGGAAGCAGACATCGAGCGTAATTGATATTTTAAACTGAAAGCTTGTTTTGCAAACCATGTTAAATAATTAAGTTTTGTCTTAACTAAACTAATGACTTCTATTGTAGAAGAAAATTTGAAACGGGAAAACAGCATAAAACGAAGAATATGTGTTCATTTCAAAATATTGTCAACTTTGTATCAAATGAATTTGTGTTTACAAATTCTATAGTTTACATATGTCCGAAACATACGAGTCTAAAGGTAATTTATGCACACTTATTTAATTGCACAAACGTTGAACTCAGTTACAAAAGGGGAACGTCTAATCGTTTTAAACTGTCGTATAATTAAGAAGACCGGTTAACCTTGACTCATGTCGACAGTATGACAATAAAACTGCGCATGGTTATTTTGGGGGTATTATTTATTCACTGTCTGTAATAGGATTATATAGCAATTTGTGTGATTTTATTTGTTCGCCGTTTACCACATTATTTTGGTTATATCACGTTGAAAATTCACTCATTCGTGCTCCATGCGTAAACAAATACGTAATAGGCGAGACAAAGTACTTTGCCCGACCACCGCGACTGGGGATCGAACCTTTGACACCCTGTTCCAAATCCCCAACTCTAACTAGTCGGCAACGGCTGATTCCTGATCAAATAAAGGTGCATTGGTGTGAAGCTAATGGGGGTAATTGGTCCAATCACTTTGACTATGAATGCGTCTATGTCAAAGTTACATGTGGACGGCCAGTGAAGGCTCTCATGATTATACTGTGCGGATGTACAGACTCGTCTGAGCTTCACCTTGTGCAGATGCGTTAAGACTCTAAATCGCCAGACGCGGTTTACCAATATTTTAAGGAAAATGTTTCAGATTATTAGTAATAGGTGCGGTAGGATATTAAATAGCTCGTCCATTTGACACCACAAAGGTATTAAGCCACGTCTCTTTCAAATGAGGCACGTTTAGTTTAAACTTAATTATTTTAGATCGATTGCGAAACAAGCTTTCAGCTTATATTAATCACGCTCACTGTCTGCTTCCTGGAAACCTAACCAGTATTCGCGCCGTTTGCGTGGACAAATTCAAAAGGAAAAATCCGCTCATCACGGGATTTGAAGAGGACGACGTTCTACCACTGCACCACTGTCATCCACGTTTGGCGATATGGGTAGTTCTAGGAAGGGGGTATCTGCGTTAAGTCACAGTGAAAATTCATGGAAGCTTGTTCATTTGTTCATTTGTTCATTTGCTCATTTGCGCAGTCTCATCAAAGCCTTCACTATCTGCTGGCATATTGTATAGACCCTGATATAACTTATGGTATTAACACGCATTGTAGTCCTGCGTTTGATACTCCTGTATCAGCGGCCTATTTTGTGGTTCCGTTATGAGAATGCAATACGGTCTTATCCGTTTCCCACGTACAACAAATATGCAGCAGACCACTTTGAAAGCATTAACTCAAACATATGTAAACTCTGTTTCAATGAAAGAACAAATATTTAAAACATTGTGACAAAAGGAGAAATTGCTCGTTTTTCCACAATGTTTTCAACTCTTAGCAGTTTATTTTACCTCCACTTATATAGATTGTCTGTGCTTTTGCCAAGATGTTAACAACGTCGTCTGCTGACTATTTGCTGTATTAGGGAAAGGGTTCAATGAAAAGCTTTAATAATACAACTTAACCTATTAGTTTTACAGTAAGATAACATTTGTTACATGACCAGAAAATTAAATTTGATATGGTAGATATGTCTGAAGCATCAAAGTGCTGCGATACGGTCAATAGAAAGATGAAACAACAAACATATTCATATCGACCTTGATCTTTCTTCTCCGTAAAAGACCAACATTCAATTATATAACAAAATGGATTAAGGGTGGGCGAACATGGAGGTACGCATCGCATGAATAAACAAAATCGATATAAGAACCACACAATAATTTTAATCTTTCCCACATGTAGACGCGGCTATCATTGTTAATCCCCTTTCCAATAAATGGAGGTTTCTGACGCCTCTGCAACAGACGACTTTTGAAAAAATTGTGAAAAAAAGGAGAAATCTTCTCAAAACGGTGGATAAGTCTGCAGCATCAAAGTGCTGCGATACGGTCAATAAAACGATGAAATAAAACACATATTCATGTCGATCTTGATCTTTCTTCTCCGTAAAAGACCAATATTCAATTATATAACAAAATGGATTAAAGGTGAACGAACAAGGAAGTACGTATCATGTAGACGCGGCAACCATTTGTAATCTCATGTCCAATATATGGAGGTTTCTGACGCCTCTGCAACAATCTTCTCAACAAGAGCAAACCCCATCCCACAATAATCAAGCTTTCACTTTTAGAGATTTTGAATATTTTTAATCTAAAGCTTTTAAAATCTGCTACAGATTTGTTGTATGTGGGAAAGGGTTTACTACACGACTCGCGTATTGCCATTTTTTTTTCTTATTGACAATCCGCCACGTCATCATTGAACCACTTCCAACAAAATGAAGCATGCCTTCTGACGCCACTGCAGCAGACAACTTTTGAAAACATTTCGGCAAACAGGGAAATTGCTCAAAACAAGAAAATTTCTCCCAATGTTTTCGATACTATGCAATAATCAAACTTTTGTCTGTAGAGATCGTCTTTTTTCTCATGCAGATGTGTTCAGAGACGTTTAAAACAGAGCTGTTGTTTATGGGAAAGGGTTAGTTACATTGGTGGCACACTATGGGGGCTACACTTCTAGCTATAACATTTGTAGTAGAGTGGTCTGTCCCATAGATAGACAATATTTATGTAGCTATGTGTATACGGGGATATTTATACTGCCTTGCTATAGAGCTGGCTTGTATAGCGACGTGGTGGAGTGTCCGGCTCTGGGAGAAGAGGTCCCGAGTTCGAGTCCTGTTCGGGTCAGACTCTTTCAAATGGGTTACACATTAAAGAAAAACAGTGAAGTTGCGGTGATAGCGTGCGTTTTCGCAGCTTCACCCGGGGGAGGGGGCTCACTATACGGAGGTGCAATACGATCCTCAATTGCGATGAGCGGCTAAAAATAACCTATGCCTCTTTCAGCTTTATGAAAAGAACGGAATTAAAGGGAACTCATTTGACAAGGTCAATAATCCTTCCCTATGTAACATAATATATGAGCCGTTCCACGAAAAAAAAAAACACATTATGGTTTATGCGTAAAGTATCGACCCGGATAAGCTTATGCCTACCGCGCAGGCAGATCCGGGCACACACTTTTCAACTCCTGTGGATTTTATGTTTCAATAATCATTACTCTATACCTGTATCCGCCTGAAAATGGAATGTGTCAGCCCGGATTAGCCTGCGCAGGCTGATCTGGGTCGTTACATTACGCAGAGTCCAAAAATGTTTGTTTTCTCGTGGAACGGCTTAAATATGTATTTCTACATTTATCAATTGTTTTTGTTGCTTTATTTTCTTTCTTCTGTATATCAGCAATATTCCAGGAAAACCAATCTTAGCGTAATTATCAAAGTATAGAAAACAAGACCTACATGCATGTTAAGGATCTATATCTACACGGTTGTATTGAAGTTTATTTATACTTATTCGGGATCAATACTAAATGCATACGTTCTAGTACATATTAAATTGCAGAGACCGACAAGAAATACCTCGACTCTCGTTGTCGAGGCGTAGCTCTAACCACTAAACAACCGATGCCGTCGAATGGACAAAGCATACTTTTATCAATATTTATACTTTCATATTAAATGTTCGAAATTGGCATGTGAGTTTTGACACCTCAAAATAGTACTATTATCTTTATACATATGATCCAAATTAGTTTGTTTGCATGGTGTTTTAGACCGCTTTCGACAATTTGTCAGATACAGTTTATCACAACATAGCCAAGGTGGTCGTCCTAAATTGAAACGTTAAGTCCTGTTTCAGGTTGTGCTTCTCAGTCAATCAAAGGTTTGCTGGTTCAATTTCAAAATACATTTGGTCTTAATTCGAATAAGAGCATTGCGTCTTTGCATGCATGTATATATATATATGTATAATCTTTTTCCAAAGGAAAGAAAGTCAGTAAATCATTTGACATCAATACAACTCAATTATCAATTCTCAAGATTAAAAAAAAAATATATATATATACTTTTATATGTAGTTAAATTTAGGTTGTTTCTTTTTAATCTTCATAAAGATCGAGTTTTATCTGTTAACATACAAGTTTGTAAAGGACCTATGTCCGATCGTGTATTAGTTATGAATTGAAATAAAATGTCATAACAATTTTTCAATCATATGACGATCAGTTACCCAGCTTTCTCACACCAGTACTCAGCACAACAGTCTTTTCAACCA
The DNA here is from genome assembly GCA_031761405.1 of Serripes groenlandicus. NCBI lineage: Eukaryota > Metazoa > Mollusca > Bivalvia > Cardiida > Cardiidae > Serripes > Serripes groenlandicus. The sequence continues at coordinate 47,411,351 of JASEVX010000008.1, forward strand.
ACTGGCTGCCTTTGCACATCGACTAATAGCCCAGTTGGTGGTACACGTACGACGCATGTCGCATTGACATTTGTCAGACGTCGAAAAGAATGTTAGCCGAGATGTGGTTCGAACTCACAACCACTGGATTCACATCCCGCATTTTTATCGACAGAGCTACCGGATAAATAAAGATAGCATTTTGAAGTGAAATCCTTTCAGTATAATCCAGTTGGTCTTTGATATATGGCCGGTCTCAGTCGCTCAGTCGGTAGCAACATTCGCATTCGACATTCGCATTCGGCATTCAATCCAGGGGTTGTGAGTTCAAACCCAAGCTCGGCCAATATTCTTTCCGACGTTTGCTAAAAGTCAATGCGACAAGTTCATTCGTCTTCCACCAAAACACTAACAGTCTAAGTGGAAAAGCAGCCAGTTGCTCGGAAAGATTTTTGTCTGGAGTACTAGGTGAACTGGTCGTCGTGTTATGACTGAACAATTGTTTGAAACGGCATTAAACCACAATCATTCAATTACTCAATCAATCGTTGATATATGTCAAAACAATAACTGGAATATGTGAGATACCCAGTTGAGTGGGAAGATAGTTGATCTCGGTGGAATGACTAAACACCGAAGTACTGATAAATTACCTTGGAAAGACCGTCATATAACTGGAGAAATGTTGAAAGCGGCATAACACATTAATCGAATTAACACAAAAACCATTAGAAACCGCTTATAGATAGACACGGTACATGTACCTTCGTGAATGTTTGTGAATGTTCGTGAATGTTCGTGAATCGTCGTATAACATATTCCGTCTAGGTAATCCAGTCGACGAACAGTGTCTATCTATTCCCCGAGCGTTGTGGTCGGACGTATGAATTCAATGTCCGCGATCAATAAATTTACAAAATAAAGGGCATACAATCACACGAATGTGTACTGACGATAGAAAAAAAACAGACGGGACAAGGGATGGAGCTCGTTTTGAGAATGTTCACCTTTTCCCAGAATATTTCATATATGAGACGTTTCTATGCACTGACAATCGTCTGATCTTTAATGTCAATAATGGTTCGTTGTGTGTTGGCAATTCAAATTTAGATCCATACTCCAACCATATACAATACAAATACCATAAGCTTTACTGCATAGAAACTGCAAGTTTAATAGCAAATTTAAGCAATCACAAATTATAACACAAAACAATGATTTTCCGAAGAGCCCCTAGTATAATCGTCTATATACAATCCATAATTGTTTTTAATTATACGGGTCAACAACATGACGGCGAGGACGGCGATTTTTTCCCGTCAATAGGTAATGTGTATGAACTTTGCAAATTGCTATACCGTCTATCTAAATATTGTGTCCAGAGTAGATGTTTTAATGCAGACCCGATACTCCTACGTTTGGATTGGATGAACAAAAATATCGAAACAAAAAACCTTCTAGAGGGAATAATTAAATATGATAATAAGTACTTGATAAAGTAACGAGCACAAGTAATTTTATATGTGATAATTTGCGTGTAATAACACTCGTCGTCTATTTTAAAATGAGTTCAAATAAAAACTGATGATGTTTTACTGACTAACCGGAAGTTACAAATCCAAATTTCAGTAATATGATGTCATTCTAGCATCGTAACGCCAATGATGTATAAATACCCAAAAGGCAAACGACAGAAATGATAGGAAAGATAGTGTGACTCGTCACAAATGTAGTTCCGTTAATTAAAGAATAATTTCATTGAAGGACCTTATGAAGGGCGAGTCGATTACAGTTTGTACCTGTCACCATTAATTCATAGATTTAAATTCTTGGACATATTTTAAAGTTGAATATATGCTTAACCAGATGATGCTTTTTAGTTTATTTGCTTAGGACAGTAGGACTCGTAAATAACTTATAATTAAATAACTGATAGTGCTGCACAAAGGGGGTTAATTGCAGATTACCGATTCCGAAATTTAAAAATGTTTACCCGAAATAGGTAACGCCTATACTCATATTGTTTGTAATACAGTAACTTCGTACCCCAGTAATTTCGTTCCCGGTATATTTCGGTAATTTCGTATCTTGAAGCTTGTCATTTGAAGCCGAAGCCGTCCTGTCAAATGTTGCTCCCATTCAAGAAAACAGATAAAAATATCATATCCTCGACTGTCCAGTTTTATTGACCTTAAGACTAAACAAAATTAACGCCAATTTAATTTTTTTTATTTTACATTGTACAGTTTAGCAGGAAGAGCAGCTATGTCTATGACCTAGTCTTTGTCAAAATATAAAATAAGACTAAAGTCAGTGGTCTGTTTACAACAGAAAAGGCTATATTATACAAACTTAAAGGCAGTTCACAATTAATGTCAGTAAGAAGTCACCGGGGGACCTCACATAAGTGTTCTGTCCTCTGATATAACTGAAATATATCTGTTTTCTGTGTAAAATTGTCTAATCTATACATTAAACATGGTAAACACTGGTATACATTGTATCAGGAATCTAGAATTGTACTCTACATTCCCGATTGTATAAAAATAAATTATTATACTTTATTTTACATACTGGTAATTGAATTCCACATATTTGCATGAACTGCTGCTCAAAGTTAAGAGCCAAACTGTAGTTTAATGGTAAAACACCTGTTTTAACAAGAATTCTGAGTTTAAATCTCAGCAGGAATATGACAATGAACTATTTGTTGTGGGGAATCATCAGAGTTGTCTAAATGAAACGAATATCACATTATTATCCAGGCTTCTAGTGAAAACATTTTATGAACAGTTATTTACTCCTTGTACCCTTTACAAAAGCTTTTATAATTGAACAGTAACAATCAGAAAAAGGAACTTGAAGTTGATAAACATCGATGACTCTGAGAAGCTGATCATTTTCAAGGTCTGATCACATCCTTCACTATCCATATTGTCAAACGACATATTTCATATACATGTATACATAATCAGTTGTTGACACTCGTACTTATTAACAAATAAACTGATGCTGTTTCATGTTTTACTAATTAAAAACCAGCAAAGGAGATGGGGGTGAAGATATTGTTGGCCAGCTCGGATATCAGATCAACATTTCGTACATTACCGATTCATCCAGGAGATAAAAATTTGATAGAGATTTACTTCCGAGTTATGTCCTTTTTGAGCAATTGGTTACCCATGGGATGCATACTTTATTGTATACTTTTTGAACAGTAATAATGTCGTTTACATTGGTTAGTTGAATATAGATAAAAAAAAGAAATAAAGGGACCATTACTCAAATTATTTAATTTTTGCGTTTTTCTGGTAAAACTAACAGTAGAGAATGTCAAGTTGTATTACATACTTGTACCAAAATTGATTCAGAACATATGACTATCAAAATACTCGAACATGTGATAGATAAGATGTGCTTCATTCATATTATCATTGTTAATAGGAAGCGGGTTTCGGGGAATGAGTAAGAGTCATGAGTCTTATCGATCCTTAATGCAAAGTACATTTCAACTGTTTTAAGTCCAGTTGCTGATTCAATTTCTCGAAAACAGTGGTTGCAATCTGGGAACTAGCTCCCAATGTTTTAACAAGACCAACAACATGTACCGGGTCATTTGCTAACAGTAGTATCCAATGTGAAGCTAACATACTGTTAAACGATTCATTCTCTGCACATACACTATTGGCCTATAAAACAGGTTGAGCAAAATATGAAACCGTACAGCAAGTTATCATTGTAACCAAAGGTCACTTAGTTAAATTCAATTTAGTGTTCAGTTCATAACAATGATATCTTTATCAAACCGTTCAAGCACTTTTATGAAACAGGTATTAGCTATGGATGAAAGATAAGGGCAGAACGAAGTAATTGACTGTTTCAAACAACAAGGTGGTCTGGCAGATTCCAATCTTCCAATATTGTATGATTTATTAAAACTGGTAATCGAAATATTGCAATATATTTGTCAAATTAGCCTGTCTATGTCTAGTTAAATATTATTGGGCTCATGTTCACATACCAAAATATTCGACGTTTAAACAAATATAAGGCCTGAAAGACATACTTGTTAATGAAAGGGAACACATACGTGTGCTTAATATATGATTTTCTAAAACAGACCCGAAATAGGGGAATGTACAGCAATCAAGATAATGTAGACAGGTAGTGAGTGATGTGTCGTTTTGAAAAAAGTTTATTCATTGAATGATGATCTGAAATAGGATATTCAAATTTGTTTACATTGGGATGATCAGCTTTTACCTCGTTAACTATTTTGGGGCTATTGGGATTATATCAAATGTAGTGGTTTGTACCAAAACAAAACACATTTAGGAATAGAGCAGTATCTACAGGTCAAACTTGGGTTATATAAATTGCAGTTGATTTCTACAGTTTTCAAATCTTATATTAGAAGTTCTGTAATAGAGATGCCTTTCATTAGAAGAAAGGATTGACATTGTCTACCGGTACTGCGAAACAAAGATACCTGCGAAAAATTTGACTAAATCTAACATAATTGATTTCAGCTTAAAAACTAGTGAATTCAGCGTAGAACGTTCGGACATATTTCTACCACAGGATAAATCAATTGATAATTAAGGTATAAACCATGACTCCAGTTTAAAATTGTCAATATGTATAAAAGAACGATCAGAAAAAGTAAACAGTTCACTATTTTTGCCATGGTTGGACAGGGACATCAAATTTGGGTCGGTCGGAGCTTAAGAATACTCGTAATAAGGTGGCAATACACAGTTGAAATGCTCTCTTCAACAAGATTGGCTGACTCTCTTCTTTTTAGCTGTTAAAACAGTTGGCAAAGAATCACTGAAATGATAAAAAAACATTGTATGCAACATAGGGAGTCAGAATTATTAGAAAATAATAGGAAATTACTTTTTTAAGTCTGATTTTGTCAATAATTAGCATTTAGAAACGGCTTGCATGATCGCAAAACAATGCAGAAAAATAACGAATTAGGATGAAGCTTAAGAATTCCCGGTTAATAAAGAAAATCTACCTATTAACGAATGTCTGCTATGTAGCTATAAACACCATAGCAAGTCGCTTAGTGGGTGATCATCACAGTTGTCGCGAAAATCACTCGTTTGCAACGGCTATCTAAGCACATATACAAAAACCTCACGGTCATATAGGGTGCACTTAGAACTAAACAGGAATAACATGGATACAGTTCAAAACGAAGTAAATAAAGTAGTTGATGAAGAATACCTGAAAAGTATGTGCAAACTGTTCAATACGAACATGTGTAAGAGCCATTCCCAAGTGTATAGACTTGCGGAAAATTCAATCAGTTTCAGTTGCAACTTCCCTGGACTTAGTCGTTCGGAAGTGCATTCCGCAGCCCTAGGATCCAGTAAATTTACCATAAAATTTGCAGAAGCTGCCGGCATCAAATGTAGCCAAAAATCAATGTTGTATGTGCAATTACAGTATACAAACCGACTAAGTAAATAGCATTCCAAAATAATTTATACAAAGAGGATATTATTTGCGAAATCGAAAGTCCTACCCATTCCTATTGACAACATCGCTATACAGTATATATGGCCTGTCATCATAACACAATTGGAAAATGAAATGTTAACATAAACAACAACAACTCAACATAAAATAACAATTCTTTACCGTTTCTCCGGAGACAATACACCTTCTGAATCCTCTATGGCAAATGCATTCCCTATTAGCCTGACATACCTTTCTTGCATTGATGATGGAGTTGCTTTCATAAGGTAAATGGTTTACATCAATGCGCAGTTTATTGTGGCACAGATGAGAGACATAAATGCGCGGGCTGAGTTCAATTGGACTCTTCTCAATCAAATAGTCTAGTCGATGAACAAGTTAAATAAACCGTGTACCACTAACAATGACCCGTTGAATATCATAGCTATATGTGTTAATGGGATATGTCCAAACTACACATTTACCACAAAGTGCGGACTTGTCAGACAAGGCTTCTCGTTAAATATCGACTCTTCAATGAAAAACTGGGGATCCAAAGAAAACACTGGCCATAAGGTATATGGTAAAAGGCTGAAACATTAGAAATTATACAAAAGGGCAGTAGTTTGATACACAAAACCTGTAATACCACCCAAAAGAATATAACTTAAACCTGGTTTAAATGCAAAACTCAAATGAGTTTCCTTATAAATATGCACTGTGTGTGATGTATGGACATGTCCTTTGTTCATTTGCATGGTGTTTTGGGGTCAAGTTCCAGAAATTGTCAAATCTCCAAGTTACCTATAAGGTGGCGATACACAGTTGAAAGGCTCCCTTCTGAATCTCTTCTCTATAGCAGTCAAAAAGGTTGGCAATGAATCACTGAAAAAATAAAAAAGAATTATTCGAAAATAACAGAAAATCATTGTTTTTCGTCTGTTTTTGGCAATTATCATCCCCTGAATAGATACAAACGGCTTGCAAGCAAAGCAATGCAGAAACGGGTAATGTTCACCCTGAAATCGAAAATACACAAAAAATGAGCCACTTTGGGACCAAAACATGTATGCAATCTGAGGATGCATACGGATATCCCGCTTTCCAGCTCCTTTTCGCAAACTGTTTAGCCGAACAATTATACCTTTGTTTACATGGAATAAAATTCTCCTAGCTCACAAGGCATCGTTTCGCTTTCCTAGCCATACACAAGTAGACTCAAAGAAGAAAGGGTCAAATTCCAACTCATGCTTTACGTTTAATGTTTACTTTTATAATCTTCTATAATCTGTTTAAACAACCCTTAGCCCAGAAATGTACATACAACTCACACAGTGTTTTAGTACAGTATTTCTTTTTTTACTCAACGTGTTATATGACCCATTTGAACGCGATCGGCCATCGCTGTTGCTATGCTCAATTGAATAACGAAATCGAAAAACCGAATTCAGATGTTCCTGTATGAAATAGTTTATCCTTTAAAAAGATGAATTGCACTATAAATAGTTCAATACATATATAGTGTGCAAATCTGACGAAGGATATAGACATGATAGTAGATGTCACTGAGGTTATATTTCAAATAACTATTTATGGGGTACAACCTTGTTTGTAGTAGTTGAAGAACGTCTACATCGTATGCGAGAGTTCGCGGGTTCGATATCAGAGATTATACCAAATATTGTAATTGCACCACTTGTTTATTTTAAATTGCATCATTATTCCAATGTGTATCGTGTGTTTAATTGGTATTACTTTAGATAATGTTGTGTTGTATTTATATCCGAAATTACACTTCCATGCTTATCGTACCTTCGCCACTTATCCTTTTAGGTATAGTTTGAACCGTAACCCTTACCCACTTTTAGACTAAATTTGACTCATCCACAGCTGGATACATTGAATCACATTGTGACAAAATATGAAATTGCTATTCATGGTTAATATTTCCTTTGCCTATCATTTGTTAACTGTATTTGATAAATATACTTTTATTAATAGATATTGTATGAAGATACTATAATCGTCTGCTGCGTAGTTGTCGATTTTGACAAGGAAGAATGATAAATTCATTGTTAGTATTTTATCTTTTGTAAAAACATACATGTAGGTTAGTCTAATCCATTGCACCGACTATATTTTCAAAATTGATTTATAAATACAACTGAATCAAAGTTACATTAATAAGATGTGTATTTTTTACGCATATTCCAACACTTTTTAAGTTATATTAGGTCGTTTCTAATGTTTATGATGTACCAGTACTACCGCAGTCATTGAAATTAACCTTTAAAATTCACTGGTCCGAAAATACTAAATAGTTGGTTGTGCTATATATTACATGTAAAGTTAAACTTGCAAAAGAAGATTTTTCACTGTTCCGTGCCAAAAGTTACTGGCCAGAGACTATAGAACCACTGTTAATTCACCAGACTGCTACCGGTAATATTTAATCCTGATACCGATGGATTAGCCGTTATGCTATCCCAAAAAACCTTATCGTCTATGATGGAAATCAATCACTACCATTCGTTATATATTTGGTTAAACCAAACCGGGGATAGAACCACAGGTTGATTTGAACCTTCATAAATCTAAATGCGCTTCTCCAATGGATGGGCAGACTGTTCGTCGTTTTCTTTACTTTAAACGGTAGCTGAAATTGACCTGATGACGAATTGTCTTAGCTTTAATAGTTGTTATTAACAAGAATTTAAAACATTGAGGCTATATTAAAAATTGCTCTTATTTTCTCCTTTTTGCCACACTGTCTTCAAATGTTGTCCTCTGCAGATGCGCAAGAGTCCGTCTGAAAGTGAGAAAGGGTTTCTGAAATAACATAGTGTTGTGACATTGCATAGTCTTTATATGTCGAAATAAGCAAGTAACCTATCGAGTGTGTACTGGAATATATTTCTCCTCGAAATTGAACCGTTAATGTCACCTGAAAGATATTAATAGATAGGTAATTCCTTAACATTTCCAATATAAACTGGCTACGTCTAGTGGTAAACATGCGACAGTTAACGTGCATGTTTTGTGTATACAATTTTGCATGTATCTATTTGTTTTATTACTCTTGAGCGTCATATATAACTGCCAAATGTTGAGCAAATGTTATCAATTGATAAGTGTAAATAATTTATATATGTACATATTAATGAATTGCAGTACTGAGCGTATGAACCACCACGTCTGCTTTTTATATAGGTGCATATAGATGAGATGCAAACAACTATATTAATTGTCTACTTTTGTTATGTTGGGTTGATATAAATTATAAAATGTGTACAGATGACTGTGTCAATGTAACAAAGCATAGTTGAAATATATCCTGAAAAAACATACACTTTCTACATTTTGATTGAAGTGATTCAACAATACTTATACGAGTTTGGTGCTGCACTGAAATGGACAAAGTGTAAAGTCGTATAAATATTAAAAAGAAGGGTAACACAAGATATTTATAATGCACATCACGTATCGTGCCGTGTCTGGCGAAATAGGTATTTCATATGTGTATATTGAGGATTAAGACGAATTAGACTACACAGTCTCGTCTTTGCCTTGCTTTTATTTTACGATTGTTAAAGTTATTGCTTAGACCAGTTGTAGTTATGCCGAAACACTAGAACAATATCAACTAGAGTTGTTTGCTTAACCGCGTTAGGTTTTAAACAAATAACGACATCTGCTCCTTATCCACTGGCAGGAATGAATGAATGAATGGTGTTTTAAGGCCCGTCGACAACTAAGATCCACTGGCAAGATGTAACAATATATTACTGATAAGACCTAAACACAGGAAGACAACAATGTGTTGTTAATTTGAAAACTGATATTGTAAAAGATATTAAAGAACTCATGCTTTCATTATTACAGTACTCATTTGTTTTAAAATTGCGATTCTACTAGGTAGGCATTTTTGTTATGTTTTGTTTAATTTTGTTATTTAAACACCCTCCAACTTGTGTTGTCTGGATATACGTTTGTCTTTTCTTTAATAACGTACGTATACTAAACAAATATACATATGTTACCTTACTTAGTCTATATTCAAGTATGTCTTATAAATAATCTAGACATCCTTAAAATTAAATTCGGGTTTGTGAACTAGAAGGAAACCACTTATTCTGCCTATTTTTTTTTTCATTAGCTGATCCTGAATGAGACGTTTATTATGCTGGGTTCAACTGTTACGTTTTCTATGTCCGTACGTCCCATACGTTCAGACTTAGTTTCCCTCTATCTGATGGAATAGATCATGCTTTTTTTATATACGTCGACTTTTTGTTACAGTTTTTTGCAAATAAGTCAACATTAAATTCGTTTGATACCAACAGATTTGAAAGCGTGAATAGGTTCTCAGACAACTTAAATGTCCCTTTTAGTATGAAAATAAAAGAGATATTTTAGAATCCTGGTTTCATTATTTGGACAGTTTAAGGTACAACAAATTGACTTTAATTTTAGAGACCAGACTCGTCTTGATATAGGGTTCCACTTAAGTTTAAGAACCATAAAGAATGGAAGACCTCTGCTAGAAGGTATGCACTTATGTTAATTCAGGCAAAATGTTAAAGGATGGTGACATGGATACCTATGCCTTGTAGACAAGTCGACGACAACGTGATTACAGCAATACTAATATTAAGTGATCTAGTGTGCTGGCCATGACACTTCAAACTTTTTCCAATCCTGTCCTAAAGCTTTTCGAATTCGATTTAATTTCACTTTTAATATTTCAAACAATTTGGTATAGAATTTTGGCCTGGTGTCAATGACGCTTTCGGTGAATGGTTTTTGTACTTTTACGAAACATCGCTGATTAGAGATTTTGTAAAGAAAATTGTGTTCATTGTTGACAGACGTTAGAAATTATATTTTTAAACCTATAGCATGGCAGCTGTTAACGCATTTTATACTCGATGATGTAATAACTGAATTTGTACCTTATGTAATTTGAATGATTTGGAGGATGAGTTCCATTTTGTATTAGTTTGTCCGTTCTATGAAACATAAAGAAAACAACTCATACCGCGCTATTACGCACAACGTCCAAGTATGTACAAGTTCATAGAACTCTTAAAAACAGAAAGAATTATTTTTTTTATGTAATCTGGCGTCATTTTGTCTCAAGGCTTTTGAGATGAGAAAACTCTCTATTTGAAAATAAAAAGCATCCTTATTAGACGGGCGTTAACAGTCCCACTTTCTTTCTTGATATAATTAATTTCATATTGAAATTAATATATATATATATATAATGTAAGTATGTGTATGGGTATGTGCGTGTATGTACAATTGCGTGTGTATATGTGTGTATTTATACATATGCATATAAACTTGATTTTAAACTTATTTAATTTAAACTTAGTGAAGTACTATTTCTCAACTATTTCATTGTCTTAACCATTTCTGTATATATATTTGTGAATATCAACCATGAGCTGTTTATGTTTAAGTTGAAAATAAAATTTCTGTTCTGTTCTGTTCTGTAAATTATTGTTTTGTTGATGTGTAATTTGTTAAAAAGAAATGCGTTAATCATTATTATTAACTGCGTAGTAAGAACATACTATTTTAATATACTTGTGATTATTAGATAATTTCAGTTCTCTCGTTTAACCAGTTATTATGCGACGGATATCTTTTGACATTCATTGAGAGGTCTGTGGTTACAGCTCACTTAAGAAAATATATACGACTTTTACAAGCCTAATAGATAACATTCCTTAAACATATTCCAACTTAAAATAATAGAAAATTAACCAAACCGAGTTAAGAATCTGTTTTATCTGACGCTTTCGGTGAATCGTGTTTGTGCTTTTATGAAACATCGAAAATCATAAAGTGTCCATCAGAGATCGTGTATAGCGAATTGTGTTCATTTTTGACAAATGTTAAAAATATTAGATCCATCGTATACCGAACTCTTTATAAATATCAACATCTCTGTTTTTGTTTAGCTGGTAAACACTTTTCGTTTTACCGGTTATTTCGAGAAGAATCAATTTTCATTGCGAATGTCAGGGGTAACAGTTCACTTAAGATAATATATACGACTTTCACATGCCTAACAGATAAAAGCCTTTAAAATATTTCCGACTTAAAATAATGGAAAATTAACCAAGCCGATGTATGTCTCTGCATTGGCCGTCGAATGAAAGGTGCAACATCGCTCTTTTCACTTAACGGCATTCATACATTGTAATATCAATTCGGGTACATCAGGTAAACTTTATTTTCAGGACCGAAAATGGTAGAAAGAAGAGAGCAATGTCTTGCTTGTTCCACAAGTACATCTGAGCATGATGAAAACAATCGACAGAAGTGTCAGAAATCCATTGTTTTACTCAACGTGTTATGTCTGGTAGTAACATGTGTAATCGCCATCACTGTTCTGACAGTTCTAGTAGTTCAAAGGCAAGACACACCGGAACAATCTAACCAAACCTGTCTGAAGTGCGAAACGATAACCACGATAGTTGATAGATGGGCATGGAAGGATGTATCCGAAGACAAACAAACAGATAAATGTTGTTTCAACAGCGACATCGGTCTTGCTGCAACGCTCACATACGTAAATAACATTTGTGTGGACTAGTAAAGACCTCCTTAATGCAATAATATTTCATGGCACATGTTGCAATTGTTTCAATTGTAGGGTTGCTTTAAAGATATGTTTCTCCATTTACTATAGCAGTCATCTTGTACTGCGTAGAGGTATGGTTTGAACACTATCGTTAGAAAGAATCGACGGCAGGAAATAAAATCAGTAGTACAACTGTACTGGTAATTTACCAAGGAAACACCGTGATATATCTAAAATACCATTGGAAATGGCATTTGACACAATGCAAACATAACATGGTCTAGGAGATATTTTCTAGTTACCAGTCTATTGTCAGCTCTGGTGGCCATTTTGTTCTGTCGGGCGAAACGATTTTATCATTCTTTATCGGGTTTTCTTTGGAAGAGAAATATTGTTTTACCAATTCAGCGAGTTTCATTTTAAATTGTTCAGTGATCTTGAAATGAGTCCATTGGTTAAGGAGGTTTAGGAGGAAAAGTTGTTTGAAGTACAATGTGAACGGACGAACTCATGGGAGTGTACTTCTGGGGTTATTTCCTTTGATGTTTACTTGTGGGGTGCACCCCACAAGTATGCAATTCATTCCGTAATTAACCCCCTTTTACGGAATGAATAACATTAATATGCAAATGAGATACCTGTTATAAAAAATAAAAATAAACTATTTATCTAAGTATCTTTATAAGGATGGTGGGTGGGCTTCAGGAAAAACACGCACCCCACAAGTACTCTCTCATGCGGACGGACAGGCGGTGGCGACGGCTGCCTGTGAGATATCATAAATGCTTCTATTAGATTTATGTTAATGAATATTTTGATAATGGTTTTAACTTGATTATGTGTTTGCCTAGAACAACCTGGGTGTTCATGTACACTGTTGATGACGCCACAATAAGAAATCTGAACGTTATGTATCGTTAACTTTGGTCTTATGAAGTCTGAAATCTTACTGTGTTTGAAAAGTTTTAAAAGTGAACAGTAAAGACACCACCGGCTGTCTGACTTTTATAACAATGTTGTTCTTTTCTGTTACAGTATTTCGAGAAGCGTTTTTCCAGCAGTCAATCTGGTGAGTAGCTGTGATAAGTTTATTACCGTTTTTTGTTTTGTTTAAGGAATTAGGACTCGTGTAAATTCAAACTTATTGAAATAAACCATTATTCCACAGTTTCTTAAACTCCCGTTTAACTTTGTGACGAATAGTGCGAAGTACTGTAAACTGCCAGTCACGGCTAGTTTGTCATGGAGTCCGGCTCTTGTCGTTTCAGCATTTAAAGTTATTTCTTTTCAAGAAACCGAACGGCTTCAGTCGAATGTTGATCAACTATACACTCTTGTTTGGAACCATCTGCTGAGTAACATAACTAACACCACCTCTATACACCCGTATACACAACCGGATCAGTCAACGCTGATGCAGTTGATTAATAACGTAATCCACAGAGAGCATTCTGTGCTTCACATAACAAGCTTGAACACAGTTATTGCTGAAGGTAATATTGTTTTTATTTCCCGATAAATACTTTCGATTTCATATAAAACAAATTTGGGGTGGGAGTGGGGAAAAGTAACAGTTTATTTATTTATGGTCCATAGGTAAACAAACGAGTGAAATGTGCCTTGCTCATGGGCCTTCCACCATGGCAATATTTTCAAATTGATGACTATTAATATCAGAAAAGATACTTGCATGGTTTCTTGTGGTTGTAATGGTCTTCCTGAAGCTTCTTATATTTATCGATATCTGAATGACATGTCAAGCTATTGTTTACTGACTTTGCTTAGTTTAAGACATTATTTTACTTAGCTAGACGACTCTTTAATGTGTTAAGGCAGAGCATGGATAATACTCATTGGCTTAGACGGACATAGGTTTCAATGGCTGTATTATTACGAGTGTCGTTCTTTCAATGCAGTTATGCACATTTTCAGGTTTAGATCCAAAGATTGCATGGAATAGCAACAATAAACAAGGTTACCCTTCGCTCTCTATTGAATATGTTCTGTGACTTTAATGTATCTCAATCGATTCTTTTTTTATAACTTTATGAAATATTTGCCCATTGTGTATTTTGTATGGTAAAGTTAGGTGTTGTATTAATCTAATCGAAATTATGTTCGACCTAGGATTGATTGCTATAGAAGCCTTGTGTATGTTTGCCTAGAAAGTATCGTGACAAAGCGTTTTAAATTGGCTAAAACGTATCATCTGAATACCGAATAAATCCTGTGTAAAATGTAAGATACACATTGAATCTATATGTGTTATGAATATGATATATTTGACCTAAATCACACTAAAATACTTATCATTGACTTTGTTTAAACATCTGAAGAACTTAATTAAATACGCATGTGTGGAGCAATTATAAGGGCGGGGTTATTATCATGTTATTAGAACCGTGGTAAACCTAACAATTCACCCGTTTCTCAAAATGAAAGCATCTTTAACAGTATGTAAACCGGATGATATAACATTGTTAAGAAGCTGATTAAAATAGTATAAAACCCTTCTCTAGGTATCCTCATATATAACATAAGTTGATGTTGGCTCCCCCTCTTTAAAGGTGAAGCGACCTTTTCTTGTCGGTTATCCCCCATATAACAACATTTTTCGTTAGACATCCCTTTCTCATGTGTATAATGACTCCTAACCACCAGGGCATATCCAGCTAATTTTGCTGAATGTTTTGATTTTTAAATACCCCAAAATGTACTATGGTGATCTCAGTTAGTATTTTTCATGTTTTGCAACATTATGTTGTGACAATTGCACCAAAAGTATCTTTTTTATCAAAAGTAGAACTTTGCGAATTTCTGACATGTTGTTCGGTTACATATTGTGCTCATATGACATAAATATTCTCTTTATTTTTTTGCTCAGGGTCATAATGGTTAACAAGCGGCCTACTTCGCTGGTTGCATATTTCCGAAGGTAAATTGTGTTATGAAGTAACTTATGTGTCAACATTTAATCATGTATAGGTGCCAGTATAACTATCTCCTGGAATACCATACTTCAACAAGGGGATGTTTTTCTCTCCAATGACACAAGTTCTGTTTCCATCATGACCACCGCTCTTTACGTCATCTCCACACAAGTGAAATTCCGTACCAACATTAACGACCGAACAATGTAAGTAATGGCGTATTTTAGAATGTTACAATTGATTCATTTGTACTTGTACATTATTCATGTGAAGTTCTGATCCAAATATGTCATGTACTACTGGCCATTTATCCTAACATGAACCGGTAAGTCATAATGCTAAACTGGCAACGCTAAGCGCGTAGGAGGGTAGCCACTACTACCATTGTTAAAGTCTTTAGTATGACCCGATCGGAAATCGAGCCCACGTCATCCCACTCCCGATGCGGACGCTGAACCACTACACCACCGAGGCGGTTTAATGTTATGTAAGTATTGTTTAGCATACTCATTGCTCAAGATTAAGCAAGGACATGTTTATTAGATCAACAACAAACACATTCGGAAAATGAGTATGATTTTACAGATACCTTTTTCGACGGGATGCATGCAAACGCTCTACATAAGCTTCCAATATACTTGACAACGTAAACTACACATTGGAAAAACATGACCGGTCATATCTGAATATTTGATAGTCCCAAATTCTGAAACCTCAGTCAGATGTTACATTTATGTTATTGTTTTATATTTTATAGGAACGTAGAGGTAAAGTTTTACATCGCCGCATTGATACAAGGTATTCTGATACACATTGACGACTATAAGAAACAATATGTGTTTCGTGGTAGAAAAGCTGAACACGACGCAAACTTGCACTCAATGACAAGGCTGGAAAAGGGTGATACTCTCATCATACGATTTCCCAGCAGTCAAAAGTCGTATCTGGCAAACGAACGTGGGGCACACAGAATAAGTATGTTTAAACTTTTGTAATGATGACCTCAGCGATCACACTATTAGTAAGTTGTAGTGAATAGTCTATACTATATTTACAATGAAATATATATTAACTGCATCAACTAGAATCTCTTTAAACCACATCATGTTATGTAAAATGTTTTACGTAAATGTTAACCCTCTCAATTAGTACAGTTGACATGGTTATAATCGTAGTATACCGTTTCCTAGCAGTCTGACGAGGTATTCGGCATACGTCATCCACACGTGGCGCACACGGTATCATCATTTTCTTAATTGTCATAGTTACATTGTATGCATTTTCGATTCTACAAATATTTAAAAGAAAATACTGTTTCAACATATTTCGGTGTTAACTTGATGAATACATAATCTTGTAATCAATTTTACGAACTCAATAAGCCATACTTGCAGTTGGTTCAAAAGCACTGTGAATCTCTCGTTTTGATTGGTTCAAAACCGATCACGTGACTAAAAGGATATGCGTTTATTTTCCAATAACTGCAATTGATCACATGATCAGTTCACGGAACTACTTTTGGAAAATACCTTTAATTTCGTCAGTAAACCGTATAACAATGCCACAAATAATTATGCTGAGGTAATATTCAGCTTAGTTTATTAAAAGTAATAATTAAAAATGTAACTACAAATATAAAACATGACAAACATACAATATACAACAAATCAAACATACACTATACAACAAATCAAACATATAATATACAACAAATATTGATATTAATATTGTTTAAGAATCAATGTTTTTGTTCATCACACTTTATATGTTTTATATTTAAAAAATAATGAAATGCATTTACTGCCATGATTGACATGATTGATTTGTTGTATATTATTTGTTTGGTTTAAACATATTTAATTCTCATATATTTTTACATAGTAGGTTACATCAAGAAATATACAATGGAGAAATGGATTGGACCGAAAGCTCATAGCTTATTGAAGGTCCTCTCCAATAAAGATTAATTTACAGGAAGCACGGTGAATATTTAACATGTGCAGAAAATATCAGCTTACTTAAGCTTTGTAATTTATAATACAAGAAACAGATACATAAAAGAGAGTGGGGAGAGAGAGCAAGGAAGGAGAAAGAGGAAGAAAGAGATAGATGTAAAGAGAGCAGAAATAGACAAAGGAGGGTGGTGCGCGTATGGGAGGCTAGTTAATGTATATATGTCGATTATCCATACCGAATAAAATATAACATAAAAAGATACTTAAAAAGTTGCAAGTTAACAAAAAAGCAATTAAGGAAAAGGGTGAATTATCGTGAGCTAAACCGTTTGGTTCCGATTATAAATTGTTGGACTGATTCAAAAATAGCATTATTTTCTTCGATTGGTGAGTTTGGATTTCCGTATAACAACGTATCAAGCCTAATGTTTTGAGGAAGTTCTCTTAGCATGCCATGTCTCCTATCGTTATAGCGGGGACATTCAAGTAGGTAATGTAATGTATTTTCAATTTGTCCACATGCACAAAGGGGAGAATCAATAATATTCCTGAGAAAAAGATGATGGTTGAGTCCACTACATTGTGTTCTTAATCGGGTATGTAATACCTGAGAATACCTATCCCCAAGGTAATAATATAGAGGTGGTTTCCTATTTTCTTTATTTAATAATAGTTTAAAAGATCTTACTGATTCAGCATTTTGTATTTCTGGAGACAATGTATTCCATTCTCTTATTGATGATGGAAGAAACGAATTATAGTATAGTGTTGTTCTAGAGTGGATTGTTTGTAAGTCATCAGAGTTTCTTAAGGAATATTGAGAATTTTGACCTACCATAGTTGGGACTTTATTAGATAAATATGCTGGAGTTAGATTGTTTTTCATTTTATACAACATGATCAACTTGTGTTTAGTTCTTCTATTTTCTAAAGATTCCCACCTCACTTCATTGTAAAGATCCCAAATTGAAATAAGTTTAGTAGCTCCGGAAACAATTCTCGCTCCTTCATGTTGTATCTTTTCTAATCTATCCTTATCGTTTTGATTACAGTTATCCCAAACAACATCTGCATATTCCAAAATAGGTCTTATGAAAGAAAAGTAAATAATTTCAAGGGAGTTTCTATCCAAAACAAATTTTAATTTTCTCATTATGTTGATTCTTTTCCAAGCTTTAGCCGCTACATAATCAATTATTTGTTTGATTTGTTGTATATTGTATGTTTGTCATGTTTATATTTGTTGTTACATTTCCAAATGGGTATATGAACCTTTGGCTATATGAAAACAAGTATACATATAAAAGTGCAGGATTATATAAATATTAAATTTTAATTGTAACAAAATATACATGTAAAAGTGCAGTCAATGTGTCAAGTTCATCGTAAGGTTTCATTATGTTTGGCTTATACACTGATATCTTAATTGCATTTCCTACTATCATACGCATTTTGATGCATCTGCAGCAGACAAATTTATTATATATGCGTACAATATCAGACGAAATGTATTGTATTCTTAATACTCCTAGTTCATAACATCTGAAATAGTTTTAAGAGTTTTTGTAAATGAAAATCATTTTTTGTTTCTTTTTGTTTGCCTGGTCAATATAGCTGAACCACTAGTGTTTCCTTTATTTCGTTTAAGAAAAGGTCGAACATTTACGGTGGTTCATTAAAACAATCTGTTATAAAGATGTTTAGCTTCTCACAACCTTATCTGACTTTCGTTTTCGACCAGATACAACAATAAGTAGCCTGCATAACATGTTCCATATATCATATATTTTGCAGTAAAATGTACTGCTGCCATTCTGTGTAACTAATGTAAGGCATTTAAATCAGTGAAAGTATCCTTTTAATTTCATATTTATTTATCTTCATATTCACCTATTCCAGGTTAATCATAAACTATTGACTACGCTAAATGATTCCTTGTAAATATATTGCTATTATACTCACTATAATCATCTTTTTATTCTACTGCATATACTCATTTGTACTGAGTAGACTTATTTCACTATGTATTTTAATAGAAAACATTTGTTTGTCAATATCGGAATCATTCATGATTTTCGTATTGCTTGGTGACTTATAGGCCCATACGGCCAGGTGCTCTTTGTAATTGTAAATGTATTTGTATATAAATCTGTAAATATGCACAACTCACAATAATAAACGATTTACTTACTTACTTACTTACTTACTATATTTTGTTATCCCGAGAGCTCTTTTCGGGAGATAATTGTTACAGGTAACATGGGGACACAAATAGTCCGTTATGGGATAATACCAATCATGGGTTAATTATGTTGCGTGCATGTTTTTCCTAGTGATTAGACATTGTGTTACCTAAAAGGACTTCCTGAATATTAAAACACGCGAAAAACTTATTACGTCCAAAAGGGTATCTCACCAGTGTATATTCATATCAGTCGCTGCATCTGCTCAGTCGTGTCAGGACCTACAAACATGAACAGAAGCTTCTTACAAACATGTGTAAGTAAGTATGTGAATAGTGTAGATATTGACCAGACTGGCCGGATGCACGAGCTGATCTAGCTCTACACTGTTCACAAAAGCAAGCCTATATAGTTTCCGATGGACAGGATCATATCGCCTTACTAATGACAGAGTGTTACGTATTATGATACATTAAATATATCATCATGCTTGTCATTATTATATTGCTTGATTGAAATCGTAGTAATTGATATCGTTCATAACAGGTACGTTTGAAACTACCATTGAACTGTAATACTTCTTCCAAATGAATTAAACGGCGATTCCAGGTATGATTAATGAATTTGCACTCATGCCAAATGTATAATAAGTATATTGCTGAATAAAACACATATATACGGTGCGAGTAGTGGTTAAGTGTCCAGGAAGTAGAAATCTGAGGGTGATTACTATATACATGTGATGTCGTTCATGAGAAAACAAATAGTATGGACTCTGCGTAATATATCGATCCAGTTCAGCCTGCACAGTCTGCCCATGCTACTCCGGGTCGACATATTCCGTCTAAGGGAGATAGAGATATAGAGTAATTATTCCTGAAACATTGCTCTGTGGAATTTCTGTTTTAGGAATCATTATTCTATACCTCTATCCCCCTGAGACGGAACGAGTCGGCCCGGATCAGTCTGCGCGGACTGCGCATGCTGATCTTGGTCGATACATTACGCAGAGGTCATAATATTGGTTTTCTCGCGGGACGGCATAATTATACGGACTGCCTTAACCTTATTATTAAAACACAAGATAAACTTATTACGATTAACAACCTAGCCTGTCCAAAAGGTACAGATTGGAATTTTCAACAGAGTAGATTCATATCAGTCTCTGCATCTGCTCAGTCGTATCATGATCTACACACATGGACAGAAACTTCCTACACACGTGTGTAAGTCATTTATCGAATAGTGTAGAGATTGACTATGCTGGCCGGATGCATAGATTGATCTAGATCTATACCGTTTACAAAAGCTAACGTTGAAGGGCCTATATAGCTAAAATCAATAATAACTTAAAAGGTAATATGATAGATTTACTATAGTATTATGATTGTCATTATTAGATTGCTTGATTGAGCGTGGTATAATTGATATATGTATAGAAGGAACGTTTTAAACTACCATGGAACCGGTTCAACTTCTTTTAAGGTACTTCCTGAACTTTTAACCTAGTGTATCTGTGATTAAGAAATATATCTTCTCTTTAATTACATGAAGTTTACAAAGCGGCGATTCATGGTAATTTTCTATTAATATATTCAGTACTTGTATATCTATAAATATATGCTGACTGAATAAAATAAATGTTTACGGCGCGAGTACTGGCTAAGTCTCCAGGAAGCAGAAATAAATCAAAACCGACCTCGTCTTTTTTGTACCACCTTTGTATGCAGAAGACACATTTCGAATAACGAGGCGGATATATACTGTGCTGATATAGCAAAATACAGTACTGGCCTAATATTTATTAAATGCTTGAACCGTAAAGCGGTTTCAACAGTTGCTTATACATGTAGTAGCATGGATATCACAGCGGCCGAGTCACATTATGTGCATTTTCTGACTTTCTCGCACCAGCAAAACATAAAACATTATTCCCATGCCACTTCCTACCTTCCCTCAGGTGGAAAACGAATAACGCTAGTCACAATGACATTTGAAAATCACCAGAAATAAATAAGGAAATGCCGAGTTCGGAATTCAAACACACGTCCTCTGATTCGATACCCCTCCTCACTACCGACAGAGCCATCGCGGCTTATCTCGAACTTAATATATATAATAGATGTCTATTCTGTATTTTTTTGTTTTTCTGAATTAATATTTCTCTTCTTTTTCCTTCTTTTACTTCTTTATTTTACTTCTTCCTTATGTTTTTTCTTGACGATCATCTAACCCTTTCCCACATGTGGATATATTTAGACACATTTGCAACAGGCGACATAATATAGCAACGTTGGTGGAGTGGTTGATCTTTTCATAAAATTAAGCATCGTTCATCGCTGTTGGTGCCTGGATGGGTGACCCGCGATGGCGTAGCTCCGGTACACGTTTCATTCCTTTATGTATACAAATCTTTTAAATTTTGACGTAGTTTTAACTGTGACTGCCAGACGGATTTAGTTTATGTGATATAGTATTAACCCTCGCCATACTTAATATCATTTTAATTTAGTTGTGCTGGATGATGTATTCAACATGCTCTTTACTAAACATTGTTCAACAACATCAGCTTGCAAAAGTCAAACCTGGGTTCTAGGTTATTAATTAAAAAGATACGTGTTGAATATTTGTAGTTATACTCGGCATGAGTGGACCGGCAATACATCAAACATTCTTCCCACGCCACTTCCTACCTAAATCATCAGAAATAAGGAAATAACGAGTTTAAAAGTATAATAGACGTCCCCTCGTTCGATACCCCTCGTCGTTACCGACTGAGCTATTTCGGCTGATCTCGAACTCAAATAGATACTTGACATTCCGTTTTCAATTTTGATGAGGTCGACATTTATTTAAATATATATATATAATTCGCTTGTGTTTACATTATCGAAACATGTAAATGTTATAACAAACTAAATGTTAGATTGATATTCGGGCTGATGCCATGCGCAAACCCAAATCAACACCCGTCAGCCATTTCGGTGAACTCATTATGTTATTTGTTACTTCGTATTACTATATATATTGATTGATTCCTTGTGCCGATGCAATGCGCATGTATGTTCAATAATTATTAATACATTAACCCGTCACCTAATTCAGTAAGGCCATAATGTGAAGCTTTTTAAAATTAAGATTACAGTTTAAAATTTAATTATCTTTAAACAAATCACATGTTATTGTATACTATAGCCACCGGCACATACAAATAGTATAAACATGCAGGCTAATCGCCGTCTTAGGTGGAAGCAAAAACAATGAACTTTCATTTAGTCTTTTTGTTTTATCTTCTTTCTTGTATTTTCTTTAAATTGATATTTCTCTTCTTTTTTCTTCTTCTTCTTCATTTTACTTATTTCCTTATGCTTTGTCTTGACGTTGATCATTAAACCCTTTTTCCACATGTGGATATATTTGGATACATTTGCAATAGATAACATAAAACTCCGTTTAAAAAAGAAAGCTACTAGCGAGCCTAATCTGATTTCATCTTTGATTTAGTTTGTTTAAACTTTCATTCATGTTTCCTTTTCTCCGGGCGTTTTGGAATGTCGGAATACTAACATTGGGATACAAGGTAAATGTTAAAGTTGTTAATTAAGCTGCACACATCGAAATCTACAGAGCGGTGAATAAAACCAATACAAATAAGAAAAGTCGAAATCAACATGTGGTATTTATTATCAGTGAAGATCATGATCACCGAGCACATTCGTGTAGTATGACCTGACTCTCACTGTTCACCACTTAGTCAGCGGTTCTGTTTAACCCATTTAGATCCTTTAGAGCATGAAGAGTAATCAGATAGTATTACACACGTGGAATAATAAGGGTGATTACACCGTTTAACACGTCACGCGAAAACGAAGACTAACAGGTTTTGAAAATAGTGGCTTGATTGATTTATTGATTAATTTATTGATTGGGCTTTAACGCCGTTTTCAACAATTGTTTAGTCATATCACGGCGGCCAGTTCACCTACCAATATGTTTCTTGTCTTTCTCACACCAGTACTTCATGCAACATTCTTTCCAAGCAACTGGCTGCTTTTCCAAATAGGCTGATAGCCCATTGTTAGTTGGAGAGAGTGTTAAAAAAGGCTGAACTGGCTCAAACCATTTTGCACGCAAACTTCCGGGTATCGGCCTTTCGCAATGAGTCATTTAACTCTTTTACAAAGTAGACTCTTCCAAGTTGAAAATTGGACCACTTCCATTTTTTGTGAAACAGGATATTTGGTTAAAAATTAATGTCTAAGTGGCAAACAATGCAGATTTGAGGAGAGACAGCTCATTATAAGCTGTTTCACCTGAATTTGTATTGTTTAAAAAAGCATGTTATTGCCTTTGGCAGCGAAAGAGTTAAATGACGTTTTACAAATTTAATATGACCCGTTATTGTTTATACCTTTATGTAATTAAATGGGCTAATTCACTGTTCTTTATTCAAGTCTTTTGAACTGTGCTTTACTGATTTGGTTTCTGCGTATTATATTCCCTCGTCCTGGCAGTATGTGTCATTCGAGACCCTTGCAAAAAACGTTATGAACAACAGCTTGCAAAAGTCGTGTATTATTTATTAATTCAAAATACAAATATATAATTCAGTTATATAAAAACAAAATCAAAATGATAAACTAATTAACATAGTCTCGGCATGCGTGTACGATTAGAATACCATCTGTTGATTGACTGTATTTTATTTAACGTCGAGCTCAACAAATGTTCAGTTATATCACGACGTTTCCTGGGTAAGCTACATGTACCAGTACTACTGGTCGATTTATCCTGAACTCAGTCAGTCGTAATGCTTACCCCACAACCCTTAAAATATTTGATATGACCCGGCCGGGGATCGAACATGCAAACCCTCGCACACGAAGCGGACGCTCTACCACTACAACACAGAGGATTATAACCAGAAAAGACCATGCAGAGACGAAGGTTGATCTGGTCATCGCTAGCCACAAAGTCCCGAATGTCTGTCTTGGTATAACGTGACTCATTTATATTGCACACCTGCCAACTCTGTCGTATTTGATCACACAGACATGGCAAGATATAGGTTTACATTACTAGATACGTAGTAGTATGAGTAATAGTGCCTGTGTTCACTAATTTAATTGGTCGAATCAACAACTTCCTTCATACAGATTGTAAAACACGGATAGTTATACGCGCTCTGTTAGGAGACCGGTCAGGGGGAGCAATTGCTGTAAAATATACCATATTTTCACCGGAGCACCCAGCGCAGTCAAAGAATGCACGTGTCGGTCAAATGATAGATGGCTAGGCATTTGCGTTGATAATCCCGTTCGATCAATACAAAGTATGCAATATGCTAAAAATTGGCAACCCGCTCGTCTGCCCTTAAACGCATCTGTTCTAGTAACATATTAAACCGTGTAAATATGGGAATCTTGTTGTTTGCTTTGGTATATCACTCGATAAGTGTACAACATACGTTCTCTGCAGTAAATGGCACGAAAGGGGTCATTTGGTTAACAACTGCCAAATTGATTTACCGATAGTCTTTATATATATATGCTATTACCTCAATTGAATTGCATAAACAAAAAGTTAAATAACAGAAATAAAAAGAAACGCTATCGATCTTAAAGACATCGTTTGACATATTTGCAGGAGACTACCTAAGATCATAATCCATACCGCAAAATCACAACATGCAAATGATGAACACAGTCTTGTTTTCGAACAACAGACTCTGAATTTAAAGTATGTTATCATGATTCACTTAATACTGTAATTTCCTCTGATGTTAATTCAATAGTTAAATAATGACGTGTAAATCGGCAAAATGATATCTGAGACATCGGCAAAACATTAACATCTAGCTATATTCATATTTGCAAATTTGTCTTGTAACAAAATGGTCGCTTGGAAAATCACCAGTTCTTCAACAGATGTTAATTTGCGCAATCATGTGTTTATCGTTGAAACCCGAGACCACTTCAGTTGTCGTGGTAGATCTAGAGTGTCCAGTTCGGCTTCGGAAGATGGCTGGTTCGATCCTCGGCCTCGTCTTTACAAAACCGTATGACATTGTAGTGTTGGCTGCCCAACTAAGCGCTCAGGGTTGCAGGTTAAGCATTACGACGGACTGAAAGCGTCGTGAAATAAACTATTTAAACCAGAATATCATGTGAACGGTAAATACATTGATGAGACTTCCCCAAATGATATGCTTATAAAGGTAAGCATCGATCCCAGACTGAGGTTCTCATATGACGTGACACATTATAGTTAAAAACATACTGGCTAACCTTGAACCGCTTGATCTATTTAACAATATAAATATTGTCAACACTTATATCAGATTTATATTTCGTCAAACGATTATTCAACTGAGACTAATTTAATTCGCTTCTAAAAATTTGAATGTGCTATTTCAATCCCTGACAACTGTGAAATCATTAGTAGAACCGTGGATTCTGTTGAGTTAAGAACATACTGTAAGTTAGAACTGTTTGTAAAATATATTTACCTGTAGAAAACGTAGTCTGTATAGAAATCATATTAACCTGAGACACATACTGCTGATAAATGTAGTTTCATTTTTATCAAAGAATAAGGACATTTGATTTAAGACTGTTAGTCCGATAATAAGATGTTAGCTGAAAAAGAAAAATGAAAAATATATTTCCTTACTCATTTTCCTTTCTTTCCGTTTTTTTTTATTCCTCTATTTGCCACAATACATTAATTGTTGGTTTTACATGATGTTTTCTTGAATGTTACCCACTTTTTAAATGAACTTAATAATTCTAGTTTACACATAATAGTATTGTTTTATCACATGAGATGAATTAATTTATTATCTTTCTGGCTTTAATAGAATGTAATGTCACTTGTATCATTAATAAGGATTTAAGATTAATTTCATCATACATATTCATATCTAATTTTCATTTTATACATGTAAAAAAGAAAAGATATACATTTGGAGAATGCTAAAATAATTCACATTGTAAATGAATATATTTAAATTTGATTTCATAGTGACATATTGTATTATTTTAACATTGGAATTATTATCATCAAAGATAGAAAAGTATTTTTGCATGAACGACTTGTGAAAATGCAGCTGGGGCCGTGTAAATGCATTCTTGTCCGATCATCTTAAAATATATACCTAACAAACACCGTTTTCATGGCCAAGTATGTTTACTTTTTACGATAACGCTTCGGCGGTGTATTTGTTAGACATTGTATCTCTATAGTGAGACATCGGGGCTGGAAAACCCGCGTGGGTTATACCAGATACCTTTAAAGGTTCTAAACTCCATATTATATATATTTTAATCAAAGTTTTACAACCGTTCAAAAGATGTCTTGAAATATGAGAATCATAATTCTGTGATAAAATTAGAGTAATAATGTCAACCTCCAGTACAACACACATCTAGATATTTATCGTTTATACTTCATTTTTACTGGATAGACATGCCCAGTAAGCCAAATGTAGTACATTTTCGTGACTTTCAATTGACAGTATTTCAACATTTACTGCCAAAATAGTTTTGAACTATTTATTACTTACTTTGTTGTCACTATGAGCAATATTTGCAAAAGTTTCAACATTTCAAAATTTTAAACTCCATCTGGAGTTCAACACATTTAAAATTATGAATGTGACTTTCTACCTCGGTAGCGTGGATGCAATCACGACTAATGCGCTGGTGTTAAAATAAGCTTACAAGTACTGGTACTGGTAGTAATTTAACCAGGAAACGCTACAATGTGACTAAAATATTGTTGTCACCATACACATGGTGTGTTATAAGGCCCTTTTTAGCTTAACATAGCTCATTAAGTGAGCAGTTCCGCGAGAAATCCAACATTATGGACTCTGCGTATTGTATCGACCCATATCAGTCTGCGCAATTCGCGCAGGCTGATCAGGGCCGACACATTCCGTCTCAGGGGAATAGTGGTATAGAGTAATGATTCCTGAAACAGTAAATCCACAGGAGGCTAAAAGTATCCGTCCGGGTTAGCCTGCGTGGCATGCTTGGGCTGATCCTGGTCGATACTTTACGCACAAAATGATGGTATTTCGCGGAACGACTCAAATGTAAAATGAATTATAACAGATGGAATAAACTTCGTTTTTTTTAGAAACATCGAGTATAAATGGCTGAATACGACCAGTGTTCTCGCATTATTGAAGGCGATTACGCGGGTACGGGGAATTCTCTGCCGCGCTCCTTGCCCGATAGCAATTATTCAAAAAGCAGTTATTGTTTTGTTGATGGAGAAGGGCTTGTAAAAAGAACACAGCAGCTGTGCCAACTCTGTACTTTGAAAAAGACGCTGCTGTTTTTCATTCCCTTATTCATCGTGATTGGCATGCTGACCGCAGTAATCGTCTTACTCGTAGTACCTGGGCACGAAGTACCCCCGCCACTACCAACCGTACAACTGAACAAAACATGCCTTAATTGTCAAACATTAAGCGAGATGGTTGATACCTGGGCATGGAAAGGTATATCCGAAGACAAACAAACGGGTCAATGCTGCTTCAACAGCGAACTTGGACTTTTTTCAACGCTAAAATCCGTAAATATAATACTTATTTTGACGATGTATTGGGAAAATGTCTTGAATACACAATTAGGACTTTATTGATACAAATACTTTTATCAGGCTGGCTTCAGCAATTAAAGAAAAAAGAATGGGCATTTACCGATAGAACAGTTTAAATGTTCCGTTATTGTTTATGCATTGACAAGAGATGGAATCTAAAAACGTTGTGGAAAAATAAGAAATGTATCACTTTATCTTTTATCGTTCATTCTTCGTGATAACTATTTCACTGTTGTACAAGAATAAGATTATTACATTAAACAATTGTTTAATTGTCCCTAAAAAAATCAAATTACAAACAAGTATCGACATTTTCAGCCAGATTAATGTGATGAACAAATCAACAAAAAAATGGTACTGAAGACATTTCTAACGGAATGTCTCTTGCCGTCTAAGTGTGAATGGCAGTTTTATCACGTGAAACCATTACTTCCGCTGCATACGACAGGAGCAGCAGACTGGAAAAACATTGGCAAACATCTAGGAAATCATTGTAAATAAAAGAATATATCTTGAGTGGATTTCGAAAACATTGTGATAAAAGTAGGAACTTCAGTCAATTCAGAAATTTGTCTCTTTTATAATAATTGTTGTTTCTATTGTTTTACAGTATTTCGAGACACGTCTTTCCAGCAGTAAATTGGGTGAGTATTTGTGACAGAGTTACTTTTGTTTAAAAGCATACTAACGGTTAAAAAGTATAAAAACCAATACATCATATAGGTAAACGGAGGATCTATATATACATAGCAATTAAAAGCAAACTGGAAAACGTACAAACCTTAACAGCATTATTGTTACTTCTTCTGTAATAGATGTATTTAACTACCACAAGGTGAACACACTGTTGTATTGCTGCCAGCTTTTTAAGTTTCGTTTTCGAAAATACAAAAGTAAACATGTCACTCAGTAATCTATTTTTAGAAATCGCATACGGCATGCGGAGATAAAGAAGGGTCTTAATTGCCATGTATATATAAAACCTCCGTTGACCCTATATGGTGTATTGGTTTTTATACAGTTTGACGATGCTTCAATGAACAATATGATTTAAACAAGCAATGTCTGTCTTAATAATGATGCTAAACGTTTCACTTGAATAAGGTTTAACAAATGCATTATGTCCTGAGTCCCAAGTTTAACAATGTCAGCCATTAGCAAGGGAAAACTTGTGTATGTAACACTAAGATAAACTTGGAAGGTCTCTGCGAAATGAATATCATTGGCATGTTTGCCTTTGCGTAGGCGTAAAACCCCTATCAGAGAAAATGTTAACCTCCTGGTCTATACTGAGAATAGTGCTACGCATGAAAGCCGTGCCCTGTTAACTATGTCTATAGCGCAGCGGGCTGTCCGTCGAATCCAGTAGTGGGGTTAAGGAATCCCAGCAGCTCGGCCACATTTTGTTCTGGCGTTTCACAAATTGCCATACTACAAGCGTCATTTGAATTTCACCAATGAGTTTACAGGATATGAAAAGCAGTTAGTTGCTTTGGACGACCGTTGTTAAAAGTACTAATTTGAGAAAGCCAGGAAATACATAGGTCCATTGTGACTTGACTACCGTGATATTACTAAATTAATGTCGAAAACTCCGTTAAACCCCACCCAATATTCCCTATTCATCACCTTCATAAGGAATCCGCTGCGGTCGAGTGGTGTAAGCATTAGGGATTTTATAACGGGCGTCCCTGTTTCGATCTCGAGTCGTTGCACGACGGTCATGGTGAAGTGCTCTAGGGCAAGGAACAATTCCTAGCCTAGAACTGGTTTGGTGTGTGTGCCCAGGGATCATGAATAAGTAAACTGTCGGCGTGATATAATTGAAATAAGGTTGAAAACGTCGTTAAATCCAATTAAACGAAATTGAATTAAAATATCTTCCTCAGAAACCGATCGGTTGCGGGAAAGTAACGACGTATTACACAATTTGGTCGTAAACCATCTGCTGAGTCACAACTCGAACGACACCTCGATACCACCGTATACACACCCGGATCTGCAAACGCTGATCGACTTGATTAATAACGTTTTCCACAGAAAGCGGTCTGTACTGCACATAACCAGCGTGAACACAACTAATAATGAAGGTAGGATTTTTAGTTTTGTTTTACTTTTATAACGACAAAAAATGATCAAATAACATACAATAATCTGACATTAAAAAAGTATCGGAGAAGGACATTAACAGTTTTTCTTCCTTATCAATAATCAGTTAATTATTTTCACGTGAACAAAGTTATAGCTGAAGGTAATGGTTTTTCTTTGGGGTTTTTAATTTCGACAAGTACAAGCATATATTTACAATGAAATAGTACCGGGATGTGGAATTATACTTTTGTGCAAGTTCTTTTTTGTCAATAATGATTAAATCATAGTAATAGCGGAAGGTAATGATTTTTGTTTAGTTCTATTTTAATTTCGACAGGTGCGAGCATATCTCACAAAAAAATAGTAAAAAGTATACTTTTGTGCAATTTACTTCTTTTATAATATTGATTTAATTATTTGTAGGTGAAGACCCGAGGGTCTCCTGGAGGAGCAAGATCAAACAAGGGAATATCTCCCTCTCGAATGATAGCTATTCAATGACCGTCATGAACACCGGTCTTTATTTCATCTCCACCCAAGTGAAATTCCGTGCAAGCGTCTTCAACAACAAGACCAGGTAGGAACAAGCGTTTCTTTTCAAAATGTTATCACAGTCGCGGTCATTGGTGGAGTGCCATTGGGCAAGGCACATTTCCTAGCCTTGTACTGGTTTGTCTACCCAGGAATCATAAATAAAGTGAACTGTTGCCGTGATATAACTTAAATAATGTTGAAAACGGCGTTAAACTCCAATAAATCAAATCAAAATTGTATAAGACATGTTGGATGCTTGGTTTGAGTTTAAAGAGTTTCAGTAGTAAAGGTGCTGAACTCCAGATTATAGATAGTATAGTCACAGTTTTAAAAATGTTCAAAAGTTGTCTTGAGCTATTAGAATCATAATTCTGGGATAAAATTAGAGTAATCAATTCGCTTTCGAGTACAATAAACATCTAAATATTGATCGTTTATGCTTCATTTGTACTGAGTAGACATACCCGGTAAGGCACATTTTGTACATTTGTTTGACTTTCAATTGACTGTATTTAATATTTACTGCCAAATAGTTTTGAACTACTTATTACTTACTTGTTCGTCACTATGAGCAATATTTGCAGAAGTTTCAACATTTCAAAATGTTGATCTTTTTTGAAATTACCATGTGTTTTCCATATCACCCGTAACAGTTAGCAAATTAGCAAAACAAACATCTCGAGGGAAACTGGTTTCCTTTCTAAATATATGTATATTGTTGACGTCATTGGTGGAACACCAGTTATACCAGTAACAATGACTCAGACCTTTCCAACATACATACGAAATGACGCACATGCAGCAGAGGACTTTTAAAAAGAAATTGGCAAAAGGATTTTCCTTTTCCTTTTGATACAAGGATTTCAAGTCTATTAACAATTCGACCGAATAATATCATCACGATAAGACGCACAATGCGGGGTGAATATTTACAAACAGTGTTCTTATTTGATCAGTCAGTTACACATCAAATGACTACACTTACTAGGGTAACCTTTTGCAAAATGAAAACTTGAAATTCAGGGTATGTACGATCAAATTGCATACATATACTAGAAAGAAGTTGGCTTTTTGGTCAAAACAATCCATTCCAATGGGCTTCCAATGGGCTTCCAAGGGGCTTCCAGTGTGCTTCCAAGATACTTTAAAGCATAGATGACTACCAGTAAAGAGCATCCTGATCAGACTGACCCTGATGTTGGCTGATTGAAATATCACAGGCCGCGAAACTAGACAAGCCTGAAATTTGTATCTGAGGTCAGAAATAAATGGCATAACTCTAAATATGACTTCTCATTGTTCAATTTCGAGAATGAATTTGGTTCTGGTCAATCAGATACTTCAGCACATAGAGTTTACTTTTATAGGTTTGGAACACAGGCTGATGTCCCTAATGTTGTTATTTTTTTAGAAGTGAATCGAACTCATTTATCACGTAAATCCTCTCTAGGACTGTTAAGATGCCATTACATAAATCTTGTTACAACGCGGAAACCAAACTATGAAAATGACGTCACGTCAGCGGTTTGACGACATAACGTTAATCACTTTGGCGCTAAAACAGCTTTATTTCATGTAGAAAACATTTGTTCGAAATACGTCTCATAAATCACTTTATGTGATAAAAAGAATATCTCATTCGTGTTTATTTATTCGTTAAAAATGCACGCGACGTATTATTTTAGTAAACTCGTTTAATAAAAGTGATAATAAAAAACACTCCACTATGTATATCTTTTCTCGACTAGGGATGCAACGGTACAGTTCTACCTGGCAACGTTGAGACAGGGTCAGCAATCGCATGTTGACGACTACAAGAAACGATACGTGTTTAGCGAAAGGAACACTGAACACGACGCCATCTTGCACACGATGAGTAGGTTAGAAAGGGGCGATAACCTTATCATCCGATTTCCCAGCAGCCAGAAGTCGTACCTCGCATCCGAACGTGGTGCTCACAGGATCAGTATTTTTGAATTGTAGAAGTTACACTTTCTACGTCACTGTTCAATCAATATCATCAAAACCACATACATTTCGCTCGCTCGTATAGTAGCTTGTAGTATCGTTCGATTTCATTGGACAAATAAACAAGCACCTGTTCATGAATAGCTATGCCTATATGGTCAATTCGTGACAACCTTGTATCAGATGTCGTCAGATGTAATGTACGAACGGCAAAGTATTTTGTCTGATTAAAATGAATTAGATAACTGTATACTAAGAGGTTAGTTAAAATACAGTTTAACTCTGGCATGAATAAGGTCAATTTTACATGGCGTTAAAGCTTAAAAGTTGACGTTTCATATACAAGAGTTAAACAGTTATCTACAACACTATATCCAAAGTACAGATGTTTTCTTCCTCTTTCTGACGTCTCAGCATTTGACTTATGAGAACATTGAGGAAGAAATTGCCTATAATGTGTAATTTTACTTTGTAACAATTTTGTTAACCCTATTTGATATTTAAAATATCATTTATGGAGATATTTCACATTTTTATCATTATGTTTAAATTCGTCTGGTGTATATTTGTTGTATGTAAGAAAACCCATTTCGCGAGAGTTAATGTATTTATTAATAGTCTTAAAATACTACTTAATCTATGCCACCGGAAAAAGGTACAGATTGGATTTTTAATGAAGAGTACATATCAAGATTAGTGTCCAGACACTCTGATCACGGTATACACCGTGCCCACATAACTTTGATACATGTACTCTTGTTAGAATTTACTGTTAACATTTTTATTTTCTGATAAAACGAATCTGGTGTACAGGCTGATCTGATCTGATTTGTTTGATTGCTTGGTGTTTTACGCAGCTTTCAACAATATTTCAGTTATATCACGACGTTTTCGGTAATTTACCAGTTTTACCGGTCCAATGATCCTGACACCAGCAAGTTAGGCGAAATGCTAACCCCGCAACCCTACGCGCCAAGGAGGGCAGCTATATCTAACATGTATAAAGTCATTGGTATGATCCGGACGCTCTACAACCTACTCCACCGAGGCGGTTGATCTGAAACGACACTGTTCAACTTGAATTTTTCCCAATGACCGTTTGATTATGCTTCAATTTCCTTCACAATGGAGATCGAGTCTTCCGACAACTTGTGATATTATTTTAATATGTTTTAATATGTTTATACACACATTTGTTATCTTTTATTTTGTATTATTAATGCAAAGCTTTCATTTCCTTTCATACAAAGTGTTTTAATTATATTGCATTCGTTTTACCTTTCACATTTGCTTAAAGTTAAAATAGTTATTTGTTGTCTAAGGTCCTTTTAAAATTTACTTTATATAAAATAAGCTGTTGATACGACATAAAAAACTATGCATTCAATCATTCATTACTGGTTTGATTGCAAACAAGTTTAATCTACATTCTGCATGAAGATGTACTTTCGATTAACTGTTTTCGAAAGTTTCTCATGTTTTATTCAAGGCAAGAGTATCTATAACCCTTCAAGGCAAATCAGTTATCCTGGTTCGATGTCAAAAGTAATGTAAATTTGGCTATAGACATGCTCGAGCGAGCAATATACCACAGGTCTTTACTATATTTCTAAAGAATATTTACTTTCAAATCCACATCGGAATTGGGAGTTGATATAAATCAAAACATTATTTATTATTAAAGTACATATATTTTGATAGACAAACACACCTTTATTATAGAAAAGACACACATGCATCTCTGTTATTAATTCTCCGTAAATGTTTTCTGAAACAATGTGCCAATGTGTATAACTAGCTCAGGTTATTGTTTAAAAGATTGTATTAAGTGTTCCATTTGAGCTCACCAGAGAACAAAGTACTCAAGGTGAGCAATGGTGATCAGTTGCCGTCCGTCGTCTATCCGTACGTCGTACGTCGTCCAATCAAAGTTTCTTCTCTAAAAATACTGGTCCAGTTTCAAAATGATTTCAAATAATTGTTCCCTTTGTGGCTCTCATCAAAATGTGTACACAACATTTAAATTAAAACTTTGGTTAATGCGGCATCAGAAAGAGGATAACGACAAAACTACAGACCAAATTTGAATGAAAAGTATTTTGCAAAAATGTCCTTTGGTTGAACCTTTTCAAAGAGTGTTCACATTATTCTGAATCGTTGAAAAACATGGCCGATAGGAGCCGAAGCTTGTTTTTCTTATATTTGTATCATAAATACTTCAAAGATCACCTTTTCCAATATTTACACAAACGTTCCTTGCTTGATCATTTTCCAAGAGTATTCCGATCAGTTACAAACCATGGCCGCTAGGGGATGGGGCTTGTTTTGTTGTATAGAAAGTGAAGCATTTAAAAATATTCTTGTACAAAAGCAATAGCCCGATTTGAATATAATTTGGCCCTTTTTTCATGCTTTTTTTTTCTACAAACATTGTTGATTGCTTTCCGATCTGTTGAAAAACATAGCAATTAGGGGACGGGGCTTATTTTTTCTTGTATGAATATGCAGTGAAATATTTAAAAAATATTCTTGTCCAAACGTCAGGGACAGATTTTAAAATAATATGGCACGCATGTTCCTTGTCTGACCTTCTTACAAGAGAATTTTAAATAATTTTGATCCGTTGAAAAGCATGTCCACCAGAGGGCGACACTTGTTTTCCTTTTATGCATAGCGTAAAGCCATTAAAAACCGTTTAATTATATTAAAGCAGGTGAGCGATTTAAGACCATCATGGTCAATTTGTGTAACTAGTTATTTATTACTCATAGTGAATGTAATGTGCCAACGTGTTTGACTAGCCCTAGTAAATGTTCATTGTATTGTGATGTATGTTCCAGTTTGTAATTTAATTGCTTAAAGTTAACTATAAACATATTCTGGAAATTAGGCAAATTTAACCAATCAACCTTTATCCTTATATAGACGTTTTTTGACAACGTAGGGACAATTGGAGATATTCTCTATAATGAGCATTTTCTTTCCATTTTTGACAATGTTTTCAACTCTTTTAGATAAACAAACATTCCCTTATCGTCATTTTTCACAATTGTACCAAGATGGTCTGTAGTTGAAAACAGTTAAAACATTTCTGTTTTAAAAAACAATCGTCTGCTGCAGATGCCTCAAAACGCGTTTTTATGTGAGAAAGGGTTAACAGATAATCTACTGTGTATAATATCGTTGCTTTTAATGAGACTGTTTCTGATCGCAGATATGTTAACAGATAATCTACTGTGTATGAGATCGTTGAATTTATTGAGACTGTTTCTGATCGCAGACAGGTTAACAAAAAATATACTGTGTATGAGATCGTTGCTTTTAGTGAGACAGTTTCTGATCGCAGACAGGTTAACAGATAATCTTCTGAGTATGTGATCGTTGCTGTTAGTGAGTGTTTTTGATCGCAGTACTCCTATTAGATGTTTTTACCAAATAGAAGTAAGACTTTCTATTTATTTTTTGTAATTATTAATGCAAGCTTTATTATTAAGTGTTTGCTTAGTTCACGGTTGCGAATCATGTTTTTATGTTACGTTTATATTAATAAAGCTCGATGTCTGCATCAGAGATACTAACCCAGTACTCGTACCGTTTGTATAATAAAACACAATGGCACAATCTGCTCGTCACGAACCGGGTACGAGAGGCACTTCTCCGTTGTCTCCCCCAACAGAAAAACATTGATAGAGACATCAATGCTATCTGATTTAATAATACAAGTTTCGTTTCCGACTTCTCATATCTTTCTGTCATATTTTAGAGAACATAATCAGAAAAGAGGATTATCTTGTTTTTAATGGTCTCATATGCACTTTGGATGCTTTACTGATTAGTCCCTCTTACTTACCCCTCTCGAATACTTTTTCTTGGCTACTTTTTAAAAGTCTTCCACAGTTTTGTTATTTGTATGTCGATGGATATGGTGCTTGGATGATATGCATCGGAAAAGTTTGTACGACTGTTTCATATTGTCTAGATATTTATTTCGATAATAATTCCTTATTACTTATGATGAAGATCAGCACTTGCTTTTGTTATCTGATGATGATTTGTATTTGTTGAATTTGAAATAAATATTTTCAGAACTGATCGATTCAAATAATTTATGTGTTACGAAATAACGAGTGTGGAAATATTTCCAGATAACTGAATTTAATCCTCAGCTTTGGTAATGAAAACATGAGACCCGCATACGGTTATTGCCTGTGTAAATAGTAAAAAAAGAATTAATGCATTTGAATACAGCATGGAGTTTAGGTGTTTATACATTTGCGAACAATTAAGGCTCAGGCGAGCCAGTGCATACATGAGTGAATATCATCGGGGACTTGGAACCGGCCGTTCCTTGTTCGAACCCAAGTCACGGTGGTCATGGTTGAGTGCCCTCAATTAATGCACATTTCTTAGCACTGAACAAGTTTATTAACCAGGAATCATGAATGAATAAGAAGTCGCCGTTATATACTTGAAGTAACGTTGAAACGGCGTAAAAATCCCCACTCAAACAAACCAATATTGATTTAGATCCAGGATTACTGTCCATAGACAAAACACGATTGGTGGGGTCGTGAACGCAGGAAAAAACTATCGACGTCACTTTTTTGATTAAGGCAATGCATGTTTTACGTTGCATAATTCCTGATGGTAATCGCCTTTTGTGTATGAAGTCGTGGGTTCGATCCCGGCTGGGGCATACAATTTACTTTAGAAACAGTAGAAGTGGCTGCCCTCCTTGACGCTGAGTGCTGCGGGGTCAACAATACGTCTGACTGGTTGGTGTCGGGATACGTGGACTATTAGTACTGGTAACTTACCCTGGAGATCACGTGATACAACTTAAAACACTCCAAACAATCAATCAATCAACATGATGCATATACATTTGAAGTTGACAGTGGGGCCAGTTTAGACAACAAGTGTGTTATGTATACAATTATGTGTTATTCGCAATGCCTTCCCTCGGTGTGTTCCCCGAACGCATACTCGACTTAAACTGTATTAGGGGATTAGGGGGCATTGTAAAGAGTTAATTATATATTTATTTTGTATTATATATGTATCGTTCACTTTTGATATTAATAACGTAACTGAAAATATTGTGAGGAAAAAAGCCTTTGTTTTTAACATGCAATGGCCTTTTTACAACAATATGTTTCTATCAGATTGATCAGACCTTTTTCAATTGTCTTACATTTAGGAGTATTTAAATGCACATATCTGATCATATACATTGAACTTATCATAATTATAATCAAATGGAAAAAAAGCAGTCCACATAAATCTAGTATGCCTTCGGGGAACAAACTCGTCCCTCGACTACGTGGACGGGATAAGATATCTCGAATCTAAACTCGTCGAAAATGCCCTGTGGCGACATAACTGTGACTATAAAATATAACAATTGACGCTTGTCACAGTGACCTTTTTTCACATGTCGAAACGAATGTTCACCGAGCTGTGGCTCGAAATCACAACCCCTTGATTGCAACCCGCGTCGCTACCGACTGAGCTACCGGTGCTCTGCCAAATATGTGTAAACCATATACAACAAGACGGATGTCTGATGCAAAGCATCAAAGCGAAGCCGCAATATTTATTTTCACATGAAGAAATAAGAAAAAAGATCATTTAAATCAACACACGTTAGAACAATTTAATCTGTAGTCAGTAATGCTGATACCGGTTATTGAAGATATAAGTTATATGTAGCATATTTAACCTGGCAGGGTCTGTGTTTTAAGTGAATGAGATCATTTAGAGTTAAATGATCATGAAAAGTGACATATAATACTAAAGATAAATGGACAAGAGGTTATGATAAATTTAAATTATTACCACAAACAATCAACTATTAGTAATGAACACACGCCCTGTTATGATAATGTTTTATAAAATAATGCTGTCACACAGACAATCTGTTTTTCGTTTGTATCGGTAAGTCATGATAGTGGATAAGGGTTTCCCACATAAAACAAATCTGCAGTAGACGACTTTGAAATTATCAAGTAAAAAATATCTATAAATGATCGTATGATAATTGAAAAGTGTTGAAATTATTGTGGCAAATGCAGATAGTGCTCATTATGAGCAAATTCTCCTTTTGGCACAATGATTTCAATGATGTTTACCGTGACAGACTTTAAAATCATCAAGTACAAAACATAGAAAATCTCTATAAATGATAGTAAGATAATTGAAAAGAGTTGAAATTATTGTGGCAAATTGAGCAATTGAAAATCAAAGCTGTCGGATTACAAAAAACAATCTCGAGTTGACGAAACTGATGTGAACTCGTGTCGTGATTAGCATTCAGAAAATCAAGGAAACGTATTTCTATGTACACGTAATCCGAAAGACTGACAAGAGCTGCAGCTACTTTTTGAAATCATTGTGACAAAAAGAGAAATTGATCACGAGGAATTTATCCTTTTGCTACAATATTTTCTACTTTATGTCCATAAATGATACCTTCATTTAGCAAGATGTTCCAATTTTTACTTAATGTGCTACGCATACAAATTGACTTGAATTTATTT
Organism: Serripes groenlandicus; assembly: GCA_031761405.1. Classification (NCBI taxonomy): domain Eukaryota; kingdom Metazoa; phylum Mollusca; class Bivalvia; order Cardiida; family Cardiidae; genus Serripes; species Serripes groenlandicus. Next base: position 47,450,204 of record JASEVX010000008.1, read on the forward strand.
CTCAAACTGTAAATTTACCAGATGATATAAGAGTTGAAATGCTGTATACATTTACAGTGATAAGTTAAATACATTTCAGGTAATCCGATCACACTTTGTTTGTAAGAACCAGAATATTTCATTTCATTTAAGTTTTCTGGATGTTAACATCGCATCCGTGATAAAACATGGCGTCGGCTAGGCAAACTACACCGATATCGTGTTTACCGCGATATTCATGAAATGTGAAACTGCAACAGCGAAAAAGAACAAAATTGATCTTAAAACAGATATTTCTGTGGTTTAAATCTGTTCATGTCTGCATTTTTCGATGACAATTGTACTCAAAGTTAACTTTGAATCCAGTATGTACTGAACATGAAAGTCAGATTACTAAAACCAAAGCAAATGAAAAATGTATGTGAAATTACTATAAAAATGAAAATCTATAAATAGACTATAGATGAATGGTACTGTCTTTTATTTCAGCTCTTAACTTGATTCGGGAACCAGAGTCGCTGCGCGGCACTTATGACATTTACAAACTAGACCAAATTGAGATCGGTTTAAAACGCGTTGGTGAATACGGATTAAATCTAAAACGTGGACTAAATATTAAGATTTAGATTTAGTCAAAAATCTAAATTGAAAAGTTTAGTGAATACGAGACGTGGCTTCTTCGTCTAATTACTGCGTAATATATCATAGGATGTCATTTTAAGGAACCAGACTACATTTACCAATTCAAGAGATGGATTCTCTATTTTACTCTCTAGACTAGATACAGTATGAATTTCGCTTAATTAAAAATGTGCATACATTCAATTAATATACTGGCCTTTGTCTTTTGTTTTTAATTTGTAAAACTCACATATGCATATTGAGTGTAAAAGGGATGTTTTAAAAGTAATTACCTTAAATTAATGTACTTAGTAAGGACAAAGAGAAATCAAGATATGTTGTCACGCTGGCAGGTCTAAATATTCTCCTTGTCCGAAATTTCTAAGCATCCCTACAGGAAGCCGCCTACTGGCGGCTTCCAAAAAAACCTCTCAAGCGCAACATATGGCCAAATCTAAGAAACATACGTGTTAACCCTTACCCTCATAAAGACGCTTTCTGACGCCTCTGCTTTTTGAAAACATGGTGACAAAAGAACAAATTTCTCCTTTTGACACAATGTTTTCCACTTTTAGTCGTAGGTTATCCATTCAATTATAGAGATTTTCTACATGTTTACAAAATATCTTCAAAGTCGTCAGCTGCAGAATTATCGTATGAGGTGAAAGGTTAAGAGAGGTGTCGCTGTACTTTAGAGTTTATTCAATCCCTTAATTGAAAGGCATGTTGAAATATCTAAATAAGACAATGTAGGACAATGAGAAATTGTTTGTCAGGGCTATTTTCGTCGTTTCCTGTAAATGGTTTCCGCTGTTTTCTACCAATTTTTCCACGAAAGTGGAACTAATCTTCACGAAAATGAAACCTGTGTTTTTTGTTATTATAAAAGATTATTCATGTTGTGCTTCATACAACTGAGTGTCCCGTGGTCTAGTGCTTAATACGCTGGACTGTCACGTTGTAATGTTGCTAGAGAGACAAGGGAGAACGTTTTTCGCATATACAGCAATGCTGCAGCAGACGACTTTGAAAACATTCCAAAAATTATATGCAACATCTCCATCAGTGAAGGTAGAACTATTGAATAGAGTTAAAAAACATTGTGGCAAAATGTGTTCAAACGCCGTCTGCTGCAGAAGCGTCAGCAACTGTTTGGATGCTCGTATGTTTTCAGAAGTTACACTGTATAGACACTATTTATAAATGCGAGCCTAGCCGCGGGAGTCGAAATGTATTTCCATCGTCATTGTATGCATCGAGTATTGAAGCAAACGTAATGGGGCTTCGGGTGCGGTAGTTAGCGTGTTCGATCCCCGTCCCGGTCATATCAAATACTTTGAAAACGGTAGTAATGACTGCTCAGGGCTGGCCGGTGTCAGGATAAATGGACTAGTAGTATTGGTGTAAGACACCAAACCATCAAGTAATAGGGCTACATTCAAAGTGTGACGTAATTCGCATTCAGAGCCATTGCCTTTCGGAGAATAGGCGAACAGTGTGGACGGAATGCGAACAAACACATATTTGGTAATTGTGTGCGACCGAAGCAGTTTGATTGAGTCCTTCCTTAGGTGTTTGAATGTGCACTGAGTACCGTCTTTGCATTATGAAAAACCTTTTCTCAAATTAGTTTGATTACAACATTCTGCACATCAGTCAGTATACCATTCGATGTAATCGATTTATTTGATTGGAGATTAGGCCGTTTTAACACATTTGTTCAGTTATATCAGCGTGGTATATTCACCTCGCCATGTGTTCATTGACCTTGTCACATCCGTTATTCATACAGCATTATTCCCAGGCATCCGGTTACCTTCCCATATACTCTATACTAGCCACCGCCTCCTCGGTGGTGTAATGGTAGAGCGTCCGCCTCGGGTGCGGTAGGTCGCGCGTTCGATCCACGGTCGGGTCATACCAAATACTTTAAAACAGTAGTAATGGCTGCTCTCCTTGACGCTCAGGGTTGCGGGGTTAGCATTACTACTGACCGGCTAGTGTCAGGATAACTAGACCAGTAGTACTGGTAACTTACCCAGGAAACGCAGTGATATAACTGAAAACATGTTGAAAACTGCGTAAAACACCAGGATTGACACTAGTCACAATGGCTCTTGTTAGAAAGGTATCAATGGCCGTGAAAATCACGACGTCTGGATTAATAGCCCTCGTTATTACATACTGAGCTAAGGAGGCTCTGTTTACTTTAATGAAGATCATAACAAACTGTTTGTCCTACTTTAATGGAAAATAGGTGTCAAGGTTCAAGACACATTTAATGTCGCCTAAAAAGCGGTTAACCCTTTCCAGACATATGGCAGACGTTTGTTGACGCTTCTGAAATTAGGATCCTTTTGAAAACATTGTGATAAAAGGAGAAGTTGCTCATAATGAGCAATGTTATCCTTTTGTCACAATGTTTTCAACTATTCCCCTATTCGTGCCTATATTATTTAAAAGTCGTCTGCTGCTAAATTTGTTGTACATGTTTGTGGGAAAGGGTTAAATGTATTCGTGTCCTGCGATTTGCTCTCTTATTGATTCTCTGCAACGTGATCATATTAGAGTAATCTGAGGAAAAACTAATGGGGCTACATTTCCAGTTTTATTTCAAAAGATACATAGGTCACTACAGTATACATATAAACGATTAGTAAAGGTTCTGATAACACTATGCGGATACACAGCCTCGCCTATATTTTCGCTGTAAAGTCGAACCTGTGCTAAAGACCACCTTTGAATAGCAAGTCCCTCTATATAGCGACCATTCTGTTCGTTTTCAAATACTCATGTTCTGTTTAAATGACCCTGCAATTTAATTCAAACTGTGAAAAAGACCAGGTTGTTCACTGCCGATGGGTGGTTCTTAAACGCAGGTTTGGATGTATACGCAGATGCAGTAAGACACAAAATCGCTAGACGCGGCTAGAATTTCTTAAACTGGTTTCTCACATTATAGATTTAAATGTATCAACATAACAAGTAATTTATACTAACATTGAGTTGAGGGTAGTTTATATCTTTATTGGAACCAAGGTAAGTAATTGTAAAGACAATATTTTGATAATGACAGAGCAATTGGACCAAAATGTGGTTTTCAATAGAATCATTACATGCGACCATGATCGTGGTAATATAATAATTTGATTTGTAACATTAGTCAATCACTGCAGTTTATAAAGGATTATGTCTTTTCCCTTTGTTGCGATACTTTAAATCTGATTACCTCTGTATTTGATAAAGACGACACTTGGCGTAATTCTACTTTTTCTATACCAAATTATTTTCTTCGTTTTTTTTCAATTTAAATCTATATTAGAAATGACACGAGTATGTCAACAATTTACTGATATATCTAAAATTATGTTGAAAACGGCGTAAAACATTATTCGGACATACAAATAAACGAACAGATCAGATCAATTCTCAATTTCCTATTGTGATAAACTGTAGAAAAGGCAAACTTCTGATCTGGTTGCAGACATATGCATTCAAAGCAGATGGAATATTAGCATATCATATCAGGTAGCTAATAAATGGTAGCTTTAGACTGGATTAAATAAATAGTTGTGTCATAACGATATATATATATTTAATCAATATTCCTGGTTTTATATTTGTTCCACTGAATAAATGTCGTAAATTAAGCTTATTAATTTTACATCGATTGCGAAACAGGCTTTAAGCTTATATTAATCACGCTCGATGTCTGCTCCCTGTAGACATTACCAGTACTCGCGCTGTTTATGTGGAAAAATCCCAAAGGCAGAAACCGCTCATCAGGGGATTCGGATCTGGGACCTTTGATACGAAGGCCGATGCTGTACCACCGGTTTTTTACACAATATATTTGCAGGAGACGAATTTAATAACATCTAAGCAAAATATGAAACATTTCTATCGATGAAAGTATAATTATTGAATAAAGTTGAAAACAGTGTCGCAAGGTGAGAAGTTTCTCATTATGAGCAATTTCTTCTATCGCCACTCTGTTTTCAAATTTTGTTTGCTGCAGAGGTCCGTCAGAAAGCGTCTGTATGTGGAAAAGCGTAAACAGAAATCCCTTCATTCAAACGGCCGTAACCTCTATGGAGAAAACTGCACTTAACCCTTTCCCACCTATAGACGCATTTTGACGCGTCTTAAACAGACGTCTTTTAAAAACATCGTGACAAAACGAGCAATTTATCCTTTTGGCACAATGTTTTTAATTTTTTTTAATTCAGCTACAATAATAGAGATTTTCTATATTTTTTTAACATACATTTTCAAAGTCGTCTGCTGCAGATTTGTTGTATGTTGGAAAGGGTTAAACTGTATAAAAAAACAAATGTATTTTCTTGTTGCAGACGAATGAATTCAACGCTGAAGGACTCTTAGCATATCATATCAGGTACATGTAGCTAATAAACGGTAGCTTTAGACTGGATTAAATAAATAGTTGTGTCATAACGAGTTTATTTTATAACGAAATAAAATATGACTTATCAATATTCCTGGTTTTATATTTGTTCCACTAAATAAATGTCGTGTTAACATAAATATTAAGCCTTTCTCAAATACAATAATTATATTTATTTTAAATTAAGCTTATTAATTTTACATCGATTGCGAAACAAGCTTTAAGCTTATATTAATCACGCTCGATGTCTGCTCCCTGTAGACATTACAAGTACTCGCGCCGTTTATTTGGAAAAATCGCAAAGGCATAAACTGCTCATCAGGGGATTCGGATCTGGGACCTTTGAAACGAAGGCCGATAAAGTACCACCATTTCTTTACACAATATATTTGCAGGAAACGAATTTAATAACATCTAAGCAAAATATGAAACATTTCTATCGATGAAAGTATAATTATTGAATAAAGTTGAAAACAGTGTCGCAAGGTGGGAAGTTTCTCATTATGAGCAATTTCTTCTATCGCCACTCTGTTTTCAAATTTTGTTTGCTGCAGAGGTCCGTCAGAAAGCGTCTGTATGTGGGAAAGCGTAAACAGAAATCCCTTCATTCAAACGGCCGTAACCTCTATGGAGAAAACTGCACTTAACCCATTCCCACCTATAGACGCATTTTGACGCGTCTTAAACAGACGTCTTTTAAACACATCGTGACAAAACGAGCAATTTATCCTTTTGGCACAATGTTTTTAACTTTTTTTAATTCAGCTATAATAATACAGATTTTCTATATTTTTTTAATTTACATTTTCAAAGTCGTCTGCTGCAGATTTGTTGTATGTTGGAAAGGATTACACTGTATAAAAAACAAACGTATTTTCTTGTTGCAGACGAATGAATTCAACGCTGAAGGACTCTTAGCATATCATATCAGGTACATGTAGCTTATAAACGGTAGCTTTAGACTGGATTAAATAAATAGTTGTGTCATAACAAGTTTATTTTATAACGAAATAAAATATGACTAATCAATATTCCTGGTTTGATAGTTTTTCCACTGAATAAATGGCATGTAAACATAATTATTAATCCTTTCTCAAATACAATAAATTTGCAGTAGACGATTTTAAAACATGTAGTCAAAATATAAAACATTTCTTTAGATGAACATATGATATTGTTTGTTTTTGTTGAGGTTTTACGGCGTTTTCAACATTATTTCAGTTATATCACGGCGACAGTTCACATATTCATGATCCAAGGGTAAACAAACCAGTACTAGGCTAGGACATGAGCCTTACCCAAGGGCACTCCACCGTGACCGTCATGCCGCAACAGCAGATCGAATCCGGGACGCCCGGTTTCAAATCCCCGACGCTTACCATCGACCGTATGAGTATAGAAGAAAGTTTAAAACAGTATGGCAAGGTGAGAAGTTGTTCATTATGAGCAATTTTCTTTTGGAACACCGTTTTCAAATTATGTTCGTTGCAGAGGCGCGTCAGAAAGCGTCTGTATGGGGGAAAGCATAAACATAAATCTCTTCATTCAGACGACCTTTACCTCTATGGAGAAAACGGCATTTAACCTCTTCCCAACTATAAACTTATTTTGACGCGTCTAAAGCAGACGTCTGTTGATAACATCGTGACAAAAGTTGAAATTGCTCAAACACAAGCAATTCCTTTTTTTGCCACAAATTTTCAACTTTTTGTTTAGTAATTAAACCTACAATTATAGAGATTTTCCATAATTTTGAGTAGAATTTTCAAAGTCGTCTGCTGCAGATTTTTCGAAAGGGTCAAACTATATATAAAGCAAACATATTTTCTTGTTGCAGACACATCCATTCAAAGCTGATGTACTCTTGGCATATAAAATCAGGTAAGTAATAAACGGTAGCCGTATATCGGTTCAAATAAATAGCTGCGTCATAACGAAATTATTTTACATAGAGATAACAAATGACTGATCAATCTTCCTGGTTTTCTATTTTTTCCACTGATTTAATGTCGCGCAAACATAACTATTAAGCCTTTCTCAAATACAATATATTTAATTCAATTTAAGCTTATCTATTTAACATCGATTGTGAAACAAGCTTTAAGCTTATATTAATCACGCTCGATGGCTGCTCCCTGGAAACATTACCAGGACTCGCACCGTTTGTGAGGATAAATCCCAAAGGCAAGAACCCGCTCGTCACGGGATTTGCAAGGTACGAGAGGCCGACGCTGTACCACTGTATTTGCAGTCGACGACTTTAATAACATCTAGGAAAAATATAAAATATTTCTTTAGATAAAAGTATTATTATTGAATAAAGTTTAAAACAGAAGTTTCTCAATGTGAGGAATTTCGTCTATTGCCACACTGTTTTCAAATTTCGTTCGCTGCAGAGGCCCGTCAGAAAGCGTCTGTATGTTGGAAAGCATAAACAGACATCCCTAGATTCGGACGTCCGCTACCTCTATGTAAAAAACGGCATTTAACCCTTTTCCAGATATAGACGCATTTTGACGCATCTTAAGCCACAGGTGCCAGTCTCGTTTCAAATCTAAAAATAGCATTTGACTATATATTGACAAGTTACTTTTCCTTTTCTACGGCCCGGGACATCAATGGGGTTTTTAATTATTCGGCATATTTTGTTGTATTAATTTATTACAAAGCGCCTTATACAGCATTTCAAATGTGTACAAGAGAGAAAAAAGAAATTTCCTTTCGAAATTAGCGTAGTTTTGTGTTTTTATTAAAATATCTTAACAATTGTACCCGATGTTCATGTTAAATGAGTTCTTTATTGAGAATATAGCGGAAGAAAAAGATATTCAGCGCTCCTGAATACAGATTACTCTCCGTGTTTTATAGCTGTGAAATAAGTAATGTACAATTGCTCTATGATAACTGCGTATTAAAATTATATGACACTTCTTAAAAATGGAAAAATCGGATCTACGAGTTTTTACTCAGACCTCACGCATCTCAGTGATGTTCCCGAGCAGTAGTTTTATATTAAAATATATCTCGCATATAATTACATTAACTCTAATAACATTTGGTACATAACTTGTGTTGACTGTAACATCTTTGAAAATAATAATTCCACGCGAATATCTTAAGGTAAATTACAGCCATTGCGATCAGACAAATTGGCCGTTGAAAAGGAAGTGTGCCTTGTCAATATATAGTCAAATGCTATTTTGTTATATTTGAAATGAGCCTGGCACCTGTGTCTAAACAGACATCCTTAAAAAACATCGTAACAAAAGGTGAAATTGCTCAAAACACCAGCAATTTCTCCTTATGGCACAATGTTTTCAACTGTGTTCAGTAAGTTAGCTACACTAATAGAGATTTTCCATAATATTTAGTAGACATTTTTAAAGTCGTCTGCTGCAGATCTGTTATAAGTGGGAAAGGGTTCAAATACGTCTTAAACTTTTTCCTTGTAATCTGTTTAACGCCGTTTTCAACAATTATTCAGTTATATAATGGTACATTACTAGTACTACTGGTCATTTTATACCGACACCAGCCGGTCAGTCTTGAGACCCTAAAGGGGAAGTCAATACTACAATAGTAAAATTATTTAACCAGTATGACCTGACGGGGTACCAAAGCAGCGAAATGGACACATTACCGTAAATCACGATAACTTGTTAATTTGATATAGAGGATATTTCATGGTTGTTGATGTATTATCACATGTAATATACCAGTTAACTAAGATGATATACCTCGAGCCTAGGCTAGCGTCATATTCAGCTTAGTTAACGAGTTTATAAAAGTGATGTTAGATTAACACGAATGAGTTATTCTATTTATCACTTAAAGTGATTTATGAGGCGTACAGTATTTTGAAAAAATTGTACATGAAATTTGCCTGTTTTGGCGCAAAAGTGACTAAAGTTGTATAACGTCAAACCGCTGACGTGACGTCATTTTCATAGTTTTGGTTTCCGCGTTGTAACAAAAAACTTGAGCGTAAGACTAGAAACCAAACTAGTAGTGTCATATGCTATCTAAGTAATGGGAATTTTACACTCCCAGAGAGGGCTTATGTGATAACATTTATTTATGAATTGTTTTTAGCTAATTTGAACATGCACCAAAATCCCACGGACCATTCTTACTACTTAAATGCATACCGTCAAATATTGCTATACATTCAAGCCTTTGCTAAAAGACCACCTTTATCAAACAATACCCTGCCTATAGCAACCATACTTTTAATTTCTCAATTACTCATTTTCTGCATAGATTACCCTGTAATTAAATACCGCCTGTGAACAGAGACCATATTGTTCTCTTCCCATACATGGTCTTTAAACACAGGTTGGATTGTATTTAATCGTGTTTATGGTTGGGGAAAAAACACGCGGCTCAAGAAGTCTTATGTCAAATATCGTAAGGAAAAGCCGAGATAAAATTCGAACCCAAGTAGCCTTGGATCGACAGCCTTTAACTTTACATACTAAGATATAGAGGCTCAACTGAGAACCGACATAATTGATGTGTATTACGAACATTTTCAATACACTCCGACTCCAAATTAATAATTTTACGTTTCAAGGGAGATCAATCATGCTTTGCCGTTGTGTTATTCACGCCTTAATCACGTTCCTTATAAATGTCTCAAACAAAAATCTATTGAATACATATATCGCCCTTTGATTGTAGGGTTTAACGAAGAAGTTGGGTATTAAAATTGGCAGTTTATCAAGAGTTGTGCATAAATCTTATTCAATACAGATATATTGAAACATATTGATAAATCGGGTATGGTGTATATCGTATAGAACTAATGATTCGTGATTAAATGTTAACATTGATAACAACATATATTGACACCGAACCCGCTGAATTCAAATACACGACAGAATCACCCTTGACAACAAGTTGTTAAACATGTTCTTTGCTAAATATTAATACACAAATAGCCGGCAACACATACTGAGATCAGAATTCGCAGAAGTTCAGGCTGATTTTTATTTAAATCTAGCTTAACCCTTTCACACTTGTAGAAGCTTTCTGACGACTCTGCAGCAGACAACAATTGATAAAATAAGCAAAAATAAAAGTTGCTCATACTTCAATATATAGAGAGTTTTCGTACTTTGTGTCTAGATGTGCCGAATGTCGTCTGCTACAGATTGTTTATTTGTGGTAGAGGGTTAAATGTCGTCTGCTACATATTGTTTATTTGTAGTAGAGGGTTAAATGTCGTCTGCTACTGATTGTTTATTTGTAGGAGAGGGTTAAATGTCTTCTGCTGCAGGTGGTTTATTTGTGGGAGAGGGTTAAATGTCATCTGCTACAGATGGTTTATTTGTGGGAGAGGGTTAAATGTCGTCTGCTACAGATTGTTTATTTGGAGAGTTTAATGTCGTCTGCTACAGATGGTTTATTTGTGGGTGAGGGTTAAATGTCGTCTGCTACAGATGGCTTATTTGAGGAAGAGGGTTAAATGTCGTCTGCTACAGATGGTTTATTTGTGGGAGAGGGTTAAATGTCGTCTGCTACAGATTGTTTAATGGTGAGAAAGGGTTAAATGTCGTCTGCTACAGATTGTTTATTTGTGGGAGAGGGTTAAATGTCGTCTTCTACAGATGGTTTATTTGTGAGAGAGGGTTAAATGTCGTCTGCTTCAGATTGTTAATTTGTAGGAGAGGGTTAAATGTCGTCTGCTAGAGATTGTTTATTTGTAGGAGAGGCTTAAATATCTTCTGCTACAAATGGTTTATTTGTGGGAGAGGGTTAAATGTCATCTGCTACAGATGGTTTATTTGTGGGAGAGGGTTAAATGTAGTCTGAAACAGATTGTTTATTTGTAGGAGAGGGTTAAATGTCGTCTGCTTCAGATTTATTTATTTGTGAGAGAGGGTTAAATGTCGCCTGCTACAGATTGTTTATTTGTGGTAGAGGGTTAAATGTCGTCTGCTATAGATTGTTTATTTGTGGGAGAGTGTTAAATGTCGTCTGCTACAGATTGTGTATTTGTGGTAGAGGGTTAAATGTCGTCTGCTACAGATTGTTTATTTGTGAGAGAGGGTTAAATGTCGTCTGCTACAGATTGTTTATTTGTGAGAGAGGGTTAAATGTCGACTGCTACAGATCGTTTATTTGTGGGAGAGGGTTAAATGTCGTCCGCTACAGATGGTATATTTGTGAGAGAGGGTTAAATGTCGTCCGCTACAGATGGTTTATTTGTGAGAGAGTGTTAAATGTCGTCCGCTACAGATTGTTTATTTGTGGAACAAGGCTTAAATGTCGTCTGCTACAGATTGTTTATTTGTGAGAGAGGGTTAAATGTCGTTTGCTACTAATTGTTTACTTGTGGAAGAGGGTTAAATGTCGTCTGCTACAGATGGTTTATTTGTGGGAGAGGGTTAAACGTCGTCTGCTAAAGTTTTTGTTTTTTGTGGGAGAGTATTAAATGTCGTACATAACAGAACAAGATAAAACGTTTTCAATCGAGAACAGAAGAATGTGTTTTTTAGAAATTGACAATTGTAGGTCAAGTGCTCACACCATAACGTTACCACTAGTCGGGAATTGGCCCCTTTTCAAAAAATTATAGAAGCAACTTTGCCCAAATATACCCAAACGAAAAATGCGGCAGGTACATATAAATACCAAAATACACCGGAATCCTCAAAATCTACTGTGAAGATTTGGATTTTCCTTAAAAATGGAGCGAGAACTGGTTGTATCTCCAGGACATAGAGCGTGATTAAAATAAGATTACAGCTTGTTTCGCAGTTGATGTTAAAAAGATAAGTTTTACGTAATTGTTTTAAAGGAATAATCCAGATAAGACTGCACAGAGGTACAGGCTGATCTTAATCAAGACTGGAAATATACATGTACATTGTTTTCGATTCTAGTTATTTTTTAAATATTAGGCTATTTAAAAGGAAAAAGTAGTAAAAGGTATAGTGTTTGTAATCCCGTTCTTTAATTTATGATTTTATTTTATTTAAAGACACTTTTATTTGCAGTTATCATCTGATGTCATGTATTCAAACAGCAGTCAATGATATTCTGCATCAAGTTTTATTTTAAAACAGAATGAATTAAGAACATCCCATATAATCATTGAATAACTGTTCTTATTGTGAATACTAGAGAGGACATTCATATGGGCAGTTAGTGATATATCCCTTGGTAACTGGTACCTGTCTATTCAATGCAAAATTGCATGCATCTTTGACCGTGGGGTAATACTCTTTCATGCATACACATCAAAACAGTAAATGTATTGAGAGCAACCCGTACAATCATAGAATCACAGCTTTTATGGTGATTTCAATTCTGGTCTATTTTTTAATAATTAGGCTATTTAAAAGGAAAAAGTAGAAAACAGTATAATGTAATCCCATTGTTTAATTTATCATTTTATTTTATTTAAAGATACTTTTTGTTGCAGTTATTGTCTGATGTCCTGTAAACAATAATGGATTAAGAACATCCCATACAATCATGGAATAACAGTTCTTATGGTGAATACTGGAGAGGAAATTTATATGGACAGTAAGTGATATACCTCTTGGTAATTGGTATGTAAATTTAATGAAAATTGCATGCATCTTTGACCGTGGGGTAATAATACTCCTTCATACATACACATCAAAACAGTAAATGGATTGAGAGCAACCCGTACACTCATGGAATCTCAGCTGTTATGATGATAATTGGAGAGGAAGTTCAAATAGGCAGTTAGTGATATGAAGTTTGGTCATTGGTGCCTGTCAAAACAATGAAAATTGCATGCATCTTTGACTGTTGGCTAATATTACTTCCTGTACAACATCAAAACAGGATTTATATTGAAAAAAACTCATACAATTATGGAATTAGAGCTGTTATGACGATGACCGTAGAGGAAATTCAGCTGATTACATATACTACTAATGTATTAATACAAGGTTATGTTTATTAACGGATAAGTTTATCAAAATCATATCAAGCTTGTTTTATCTAATTAAATGTAGTAAGAAAGTCCTGTTCTTTGATTGCACAGTTTGTGTTTTTTATGATCACATTCTGTCTGACGTCCTTCGGTCACAAGCCACCAACAATTGCCTTGTAAACATTCTACAGGCAACATTTTACAACATCCAATATGAATGAAAGTTTATCAGAAAATCATCTCAATCAAACCTTGGCCAAGTTATAAACTGGGTCCTGTGAGGTGAATAACTAGGTGACAATGTCAATTTGAATGAAAATATTGTAAACACTCTTGATGCCTTACTTTAAACTTAAGCATGTAGAAATGTTTTCACAATATCTGTTTTGATGATATGTAGGCTAATTTTAAATATGTCCGGTCATAAATTAGATCACTTGGCCAAATTGAAGGAATATCTTGTTAACACACTAGAGAAGGCATTATTTGCTACAGCAACTTAAAAACTGTCAGCATGTTTGTCTTGATTTTATCTATGCTATGGTTGAAACTTTGGTCATGTGAATCAAAAACTAGATCACAATTTTAAATTGCAGGAACATCTTATTGACACTCTGGAGGCTGCATTTTTATATCCTAATATCATATTGAAACTTTGTCAATAATTGTTATTTTGGAGAATTCTAGGCCAAGTTCAAATATAGGTCATGTTATGTCATACACTATGTCACTTTACCAAATTGAAGGAAACTCTTGTTAGTCTAGAAACCACACTTTTCCTTCAGCAGCTTGAAGCTTTTCCAGAATGTTTGTCTTAATAATATCTAGGCCTAGTAAAAATAAAAGTCATGGTGGTTCAACAACTAGGTCACTAGACCAAATTGAAGGAACATTTTGTTAACACTTTGAAATGTTAAATGCTGCATTTTTAATTTAGCATGTTAAAAATTCTTTCAAAATTGGTGTTTTGGTGAAATCTAGACTAAAATATAGATCATGTTGGATAAAAAACACCGAGGTCACAAGAAAACATTTTGGAACAATCTTGTAAACACTCATGACCTCAATGTTAGCTACAGCATCTTCAAACTTTGCCATAATGTTTGTCCTGATGATTATTGATATCTAGGCTAAGTTCAAATATGGGTCATGTCGGATCAAACATAAGGTCACTAGACCAAATTAAAGGACAATCTTGTTATTACTATGAAAGCTGTTCTTTCAATGTTAGGATGTTGAAACTTTGGCAGAATGGATGTTTGAACATTGCCTTTAACCCAGATAGAAAGTATGTCACTAGGCCAAATTGAAAGAAAAAACTTGTTCGCACTTTTATTATGTTTTACTTTTCTGTTTTGAATATTGTGTATGTTCATGTGATTAAGTGAATGTTAAAATTGTTGATTATTTGACTTTGAATCAAAAGATAAAGAAGGGGTAGGGTACAAAAACGGTCTCAGTTCCGACAGCTTGTAACAGATTCCTCATTCATAATTTTACTTAATATAAAGCTAATAAATATTTGAGAAAATGCGGAACAAGATCTGCAAAAGAAATGAATGTGCAAAAGCACGAGTAAGAAATAATCATATCTCTTTAAAAATATTAATTACCCTAAGGAAATCGAATAAAAGTTCAGGTTTGACAGACTCAAAGAGCTGAAGCATACTTTGAGCCTTGAACAATATATCACGTTTTGGGGGCGAAATCAGCACTTTCCAGAAGAATATGCTGTACTACTGTACTGAAAGTTGTGTAAAACATGGAATACATTGAGGTGCATCCTCACCTTTCAGTAAGTATGCATCAGTTAACCATATGTTTCCAATGCGTAAACGAGCAAGAACAATTTATTCTCGACGAAAGGATCTCAAAGCTGGCAGCCACATACAAAGTACTGACTTGATTGAGTGGAGTTTATTATTTACTTGTTCATTCCAATCAATTTGCCAATCATCGTAAAGTAAAACATTTATCAAAGGTTTAAAATCGGAGTAAGGCATTTTAAAAGGTAAAATATCTTGTGTAAGAGCAGACTTTGCTGCCAAGTCAGCTTGTTCGTTACCGTGAATGCCCATATAACTTGGGATCCAGCAAAATACTACTTTCGATTTAGGACATATATATGATAGTTTAGACAGGAGATTAACAACAAGAGGATTTTTAATTTTCTCATCCTGAAGTGCCTGCATCATAGACAATGAGTCGGTAAATATGATATACCGCCAATAACCTTCTGATTTAATAAAGTCCAAAGCTAAAGGTATTGCCTTTAACTCGGCGGAAAAAAACAGAAGAATTATCTGGTAGTCGAAATGTTATCACATCGCGATCAGGAACTCCGCAGCAGCAGCACGTTTGCCATCCTTAGAACCATCCGTATAAATACGCTCAAAGTTAAAATATGTATTTTTAATTTCCGTATACTTGGATTTAAAAACAATAGGATCTGTGCAGGCCTTTTTATCGGTCGCAAGCTCATAAATAAATGATGGACTACTTAGATTCCATGGTGGAGCATCTGAAATGTCTTGCTTCGCGATGTCGTCAAGATCAATATCAAGCTTTGCGACTTCTGGCCCGTAACGGATACCAACAAGGCAATATTACCCGTTCCTTCTTTAAAAATAGTTTCTTGTATAATGGGTTGAAAACAACTGTGTGAGTGGGATTTGAAGGATTATACTTCAGTTTTAAGAAATACTGCATAGCTAGTTTTTTTCGGCGTAAATTTAACAATGGTTCTACGTAGAGACTTTTGACGGGCGAGGTCCGAAAAGCGCACAAGGCTAGCCGTAAACCCTGATGGTAAATAGTATCAAGTGTTGCAATGTATGGCTTTCGTGCTGATACATCAACAATACATGCATAGTCCAATTTAAATCGTATTAGTGACCTGTAAAGTCTCAAGAGGACTTTACGATCAGCACCCCAATCCATATGGGATACAACACGTAAAATATTTAATGTTTTCTGGCATTTATTTCTAAGATATTTAATATGAGGAATAAAAGTCAGCTTTGGGACAAACAATACACTTAGGAATTTTAATTCAGGCACAACTTCAATACGAATGCCATCTAGTGTTAAATCTGGATTTAGGTGGTGTTTACGAAGTTGAATGTAAACATTATCCTTCTTCGTGTCTGGAGACATATAATATTATTGCGCGAGACATACCACCCATTAAAGAATGACGTAGTAAGCAGGTGCCCGTTAGGTCACCCGACGTTTGGTTGGCAAAACAACCTCCATTATCAATAGAGCTTGAATGGAATTCTAATATAAAGGGAGGTAATTCAGAAATCATTACATTATTCTTAGATTCTATATTAAATATATTACAAATACATTTATTTAACACTTTTCGAAGTAAAATCCTACTATAAAGTTATATTTTGAAACCGAGTTGCATATAAATCGAAAATATTTTGATTTAAACGGAAGAAATTTAGAGCTGCTGAAATGTTTTCTCAAAATAGTTTATTTATAATTGAAAATAAATGAACTTAATACTTGATCTTACTTCTTGTAAGATCATTCCAATAGATGTTCGGCCCATACGTTTGAGAAGAAAAGCAGGCTTCTGCCGGAATTCTCATACATTAAATCTTCTAACAAACGTATTAAACCGGATAGCGTCTGTTTTTGGGGTATGTTTAAGAATGACAAGTTATACGAACATGTTTTTTCTTACTTGAGCAGACAATCCATGGGAAGAGAACAATCAAGTGGTCTTTAACCCTTTCCAACATACAACACATCTGCAGCAGATGACTTTGGGAATATCCAGGCAAAAACATGGAAAAGCTCTATAAATGGAGGTAATTACTAAATGAAAACATTGTGGTAAAAGACGAAATTGCTCGTTTTAAAAAGTTGTCTGCTGCAGAGGCGTCGTAAAGCTTTGTATGTTGGGAAGGGTTAATTGCAGGGTCATTTGTGCAGAAAATGAGTAATTGGGAAATAGAAAAATGGTTGCAATAGACAGGGTATTTCTAAACAAAGCTTGACTTTAGCACAAGTTTGACTGTATATGGTATATGGTAATAATTTCAGGGACAGACTCACTTTCATGTAAATTTTCTCCATTTATGCCAGAGCAATATCTCCTTAATTAGTGAAATTTAGTTTGATTTGTCTGATCTCTAAATGGAGCACACCTAACTCAACCAAGCGGTTGTAAGTTCGAACCTTTTTGTCATGATCTATGGATAAACCAAGCAGTACTCGGCTCGAACATGTATGATCGAACCCAGAAGACATCAGTTCCAATTTCTCGACGCTCACCACTGCAGATTCCATAGCAACGTTTACTAGCAGACGTTAATTAATAATAGAAATGTATAAACTTAATTAAACAAGCAAACGGAAAATGTTCAAAGAAAATGGTTGCTGTGGACTATATATCACTCAAGCGAGTATCCTACATTTGTTCGTATTTCAGATATGACTACGAATATGAAGATGTCAGTGTCATAATCCCGGTCGAAAAGTGAATGTTTACCAAAAAACATATAATAAGACAATGGATGATTACTATGGAACTGTCACGAAAGTTCCTTCTGAGTCAGAAATGTAGTTTATGAGTGGGATATGTTTTGAACTTCAATCAAAAACAGTAAATTAGACAATTACCCTGGTAGGTATTGTTTGATATACGAGTGGATATCACCCAAGAAATATTCCTGTCATATATATATATATGTTTAATCTGGTAGTTTGTCCTCAGTCGATGTCGTGAACAACTGGATTGTATGCAACATGCATCATAAAAGAAAGCAGGCACATACATAGTCAAGTTAAATAAAAATGGTAAAGGTCGTTGAAAAATCGAAAGCTGAACAAGCGGTAACCTATGGGATGCATAACTTCTTGTATAACTTTTGAAGAATATTCATATATATTTACATTGGTAGGTTGAATATAGATCATAGACGAAACAAAAGGCCATTACTTGAACGGTTTCCCTTTTGCAGTGAAGCAAATCGAGTTCGTGTTCATGCATGCACATTTGAACGCTTTTGTTTAGAATTGGGGTGCCGAAAGCTGTAGAGAGACTGCATATTCAAGAACGACCATGCATGTTCTCGGTCTTGAAATAACATACAATTGATCAGATGTGCTTCATTCATGTTAGCATTGCAAATAGTAAACGGGTATCGCGGAAAGAGTTAAGAGTGATAAGTCTTATCAATCCCTAAGGCAAAGTACATTTAAACTAAAAAAAAGTCAAGTTGCTGATTCTATTTCACGAAAACAGTGGTTGAGATTCCGGGAAATAGCTCCCTATGCCAAACGAGACCAAAAGCATATACCGGCCATTTCCTAACAATAGTAACCAATGTGAAGCTAACATACATTGAGATGCATTTCTCTGCACATACAATCGGTCTATAAAAGAAATTTAGCGAAATTCGAAACCTTACATCAAGTTGTATATTTGTAACGAAAAGTCACTTTGTTAAATTCAACATAGTGTTTAGTTAATAACAATTGTATCTGTAGCAAACCGTTTAAGCAGGACAGCGCAATTGTATGAAACAGGTATTAGCTATGGATGAAAGGGAAGTCATAGATAGAACAAATCACTTCCTGGTTGAAATTAAGTAATTAAAGGTTTCAAACAACAAGTTGGTCGGGAAGAGTCTCATCTTCCTATATCGTATGATTTATTTAAATTGATAATATAATAATATTGCAACATATTGTGATCGTCACAGTTTGTATTCAGCCAAATTATGTTATTCTGTTCATGTCTAGTTAAAAGCTAGTTGACTTACTTTCGCAAACTAAAAGGTGCGATCTTTAGAACATTACAATGCATGAAAGACATACTCGTTAATAAGACATTCGTTTGCTTAACATAATATTTCCTAAAACAGATCCGAAATAGGGGAATGTACAGCAATCAAGCTAAGGTAGACAGGTAATGAGTTATGTGTCTTTTCAAAAATAGTTTATTAATTGAATGTTTGTCCGAAATGTTATATTTCAATGTGTTGACATTGGAATGAATAGCCTTTACCTCGTTACTTGTTTCGGGCTATTGTGATTATATCAAAGTCAGTGAATTGTACCAAAACAAAACTCATTTAGGAATAGAGCAGTATCTACTGGTCAAACTTGGGTTATATAAATTGCGGGTCTTTTGATGTCAACTGTTTTTAAATCTTATGTTAGAAGTTATGTAATGGAGATTCCTTCCTTGATGAAAACAGCTGAATAGTAAGGCTGCTCTCTTGTAGTACTGACCACTGTTCTTTAGTCTTTCGTTCGTAAAAAGTTTTTTTCTATTTCTACTACGATATGATTATCTTTTCCAAGCTTATATTATAATTAATATAATGGAGATTCCTTCCCTAGTGAAAACAGCTGACTAGGCAGTTTGCTCTCTTTTAGCAATGGCCACTGTCCTTCAGTCTTTCGTTCGTAGGAAGCTTTCTATTTCTACTACGATATTAGTATTCCTTAATGTTTCGGTATTTTTTGCTCATCTATTACTCTTTTTTGTATCTGCTATACACGTGTGGCTGGCGGGTGTGAAAGTTACTTTTGATCATCGAAAAACTGAGCAGAGAGTGTGACCCTTACTTGTGAGAGATATGCTACAGTGACATCAATGGCTATAGTATAATGCTCCCAATTTCTTTGCATGTGTTTACCCTCGCAGTTCAGAATTAACTATATGTGGTAAACATAATTAAAATATGGGCCTTTCAACTCCTGTTAATCTTTGATTATTTTGTCACGAGGATAATCCATGAAAGGTTCTGTTATACGCTGGGTCGATATATAAGACCTTATCCTATTCGGTGTCAGACAAATAACATGCTTTAAATGGGAAATCAAATACTTTAATATTCTCAGAGCGGATAAATCTAACATCATGTCCGCTTTCAAAAAAGTGGTATTACTTTTCATTTCGTTTTTAAAGTCTTGTAAAGATGTCATCAGTGAATTTAGCGTGGACAACAGAAGAACTATTCTCAGAGAATACGAACAGTATCAATATATTCCAAATTTCTGCGCTGACGTGACACTTAAACTGCATAATAAACATCACCTCCGCATCCTGTTAACCGCAAGACTCGTTCCAATTTTAATTTATCTTAAATTATTTCACTGCTGGAGACTACTTGTGAACCATTATCGAAACAGGTATGTCCATGGTCGTGGTTCTGCAATGTCATTACCAGCTCTTTAATGTATACTAGATACATAATCGCAGACAGCAAACCTCCCTGACCTACCCTACTAGCTACATAGTTCTGGGTTTGCTTATCGTATTGAATGACAATCGTAAGACTTGTTTAGGATGCTTGTACATTCCCTAGAACTTTATCAACGACATGAAGTCCCATTCGAACAAGTTAAAGGGATAATATCATATGCCTGATAATGGAAATCAACATTTTAGCGGTTGAGACAGTAGACGTTTAAGTCTATTTGACGCACAGCTGTATATGTTTAAAATCATGTTGTTGGAAATACTATTTAATCTGATGCAATATATGCTTTATTTCTAATGTGATAAGTACGAAAGTAGCATCAATCAGTTTGCTTATACACGGCACCAGGGACACCGTGAACAAGCTGGACGGTTTTCCTTAACATAGAATATGTGTAAACGCAAATAGTGTCATATTCAATAACGTTTAATTGGTCTGCATATATAAAACGCTTATTGACAACATCACCAATATCTGGGGATATTCGCCTATTAACTGTTTGTAGTACACTTTTAAACGAATATACGGGCTACGTTACATATACTGCAAACCATGGATGAAGTGTTAAATCTGCATAATAATAAATATAACAGCATATTTAATATATTTGGGAAGTCTGTTGTTTGTTATGTTATATCCATGGTAGATTTACACAAACAGTGGAAAAAGCACAGCCTCTAGACGGCCAAAAAACAGAACAGAACAAGATATTACATAATACTATTCCAAAGAAAAATCATATTGAAAACCTTACCATCAATTATTCTTACAAATCAGAACAGTTCACCCATGTCTTCAGTTGCATTTTATCAAAGAGCTCTTTATGACCAGCGCCTTTTGTATAATCCATGCTCGATCCTGAAGAATATTTGCAGTTAGTCACATATCAGTTAATCAGTTTAATGCATACAATAATGTTTTGTCTTTATAGGATTTTACATAATTTTCAACAATATTTCAGTTATATCACGGAAACTCTTCCCTTATTCATGATCCCTCGATAAATGAACAAGTACTTGGCTAGTAAATGTACCTTGCCATGACAAATCAAAGTACTGAAAGTACTACTGGAATGTGATTTTATAGTGATGTCAGCCAGGTGAAGATAGGATAATGAATTGTATGCAAGGTATGGACAGATCATGGCTAGGATATATGGATAGGAACAAACGAGAGCAATATGTTGGAAAATAAATGAATGAAAGAATTTAAGTCTTTAATACTTCTTTATTTTGCTGCAGAAAGGGATAGGTAAAATTGTATAAAAAGAAAAATCAAACAAATATAATAAAAAACACAAACACTTGTTGTTTAGTTTATACGTTTATAATATATAATTTCGGAAGAACGCCTTCATAAGTAGAATACAATAATAAAGAAAGAATAAAAACTTCAAAATTATTTACAGCTGGACATTATATTATATTCACAATAGTTAGCAAACACTGTCAAGAAGTGAGGAGTATTGCATACATACTATTCATTTAGAAATTTCATTGAAACAAAATATATATTTTTTTAAAAATATAGAAAGATTTTTTTGTAAAAAATATAGAAAGCATTTTTTTCATATTTAGACAGAAATGTACAGAAAAGAATAACATTCAGTCATATCCGTCAATAGCTAATGTTTGTTTTGCTATGCGTCTGTATACGGACAAAGATATATAGATAGATATTCTTTATTTCTTCCAAATTTGAAGAGCAAGTACATTTCTTATTAAACATTACAAAAGTGAGAACATAAATATATAGTTAAAACATTGTAACAATAGGAGAACTTGCTCGTCATAAAACAATCTATGATAGCCACTGTCTTTCAAATTTGCTGTTCACAAGTGAACACATGCTATGAATGAACGTATACAAGTGCTATGAATGAAAATATTAAAACATGAATTAATTTTACATTTGCAACAATGCTCGATAAACTGTGTCTGAATGAGGATACAACGTAGAACGTAATGTTTTCTCCTTGCATGAAAGCTTAATTAAGTATAGGAGTGCCCCCAATTTGAATCAATTCTCACATAACAAGAACATTAAGAAAGTGTTGTAAAATCTAAATAATATCATGACATCTCACGATGATCGGATTTGTATAGAAATAATTTTATTTGATGTGTATTACGCGTCAAGCGTGGATTCAAACACTTCCAAATATTTTACAATTTAAAACAATTAGATATATGGATAAAATCTGATTGATTGAAACGAATTGTTAACAAAAACACCCAATGCATATTAAAACCAAAGGCTTCTTTTACATCAACATTTTTTTCCAAGAGCTACAATATCCCCCGGTAGATCAGTCGGTAGCGACGCGGGCTGTCAATCCAGCAGTTGTAAGTTCGAATCGAAGCACGGCCATCATTCTTTCCGTCAATGTGACAAGCGTCATTAATCTTTCACCAATGGGCTAACAGTCTATTTGGAAAAGAAGCCAGTTGCTTGGAAAGAATGTTGTGTGGATTACTTGTGTGAGAAAGCCAGACAACACATGAATAGGCGAACTGGCCGCCGTGATATGACTGAACAATTGTTGAAAACGGCGTTAAAGCCTAATCAATCAGTCCTTTTTATATAATCATTCTGTAATACCATTTAGAATGCTCCTCTAATCCACTTATACATATTTAGTCGAGTATTTGTTCGGGAGAACACACCATTCGTGAATTACCAGATAAATAACACTTCTCCCTAGCACACAACTATTGACAACATTGTGACAAAACACAAGAAATTTATCCCAGGACTCCAAATGCAGCAGACGATTTTGAAAATATCTGAGAGGGATTTTTTCCTTTTTTCCCACAACGTTTCAATTAATAAATATATATATATACATGTATAATATATATAAATGATGTAAAAACCTATAAATGAATGTACTAGAGAAAATATAAAGAATATAACTGAAAGTCGTAATTAAGGATAGATTAGCATATTTTGGGGAAACTACCCTACGACACGGTATGTCCTCGAATTGACCTAGTTCGTGTAATGTATATCTGATCCGGTGTATCGGTGTTGTTCACACAAGCGTGGCGCGTAAAAATATACATAGTAATGTTTACTGCAGAAATATTTGTATTTCTTAAATTAAAATTCACTTTAAAAGACGCAAATACAGTTTCAGTTTGAAAATAAAGTATGAACTCTATATTCTTCATTCAACTGATTGTAAATGAAAAGACTATTAGGTAGATTTTACTTTGAATTCATCGCACTATATTGATTAGCGTATGTATAAAAACGTTCCTGTAGAATTAAATGTTATAGGGCATATTCCATTTGGGTCAGTGTGCAATCCCATAGGAAGAAGATTATTACATAATAATCACCTTCCAAAAATCAACTGCGAATCGATGCCAGGGACGTGTGGTTCCACAGTATGGACGCAAAACCACATGGCCACGGCGGATTCCTGTGCATACTATAAGTTCAAATTGCTAATCTTATATTATATAATCATCTGCCTTTATTCATTTTACTACATTTTCATTTTGTGAACACATAAGTAAATTTTGTTTTGTTAAGAGTTAAAACTCTTCTTAAAACATAAAACTCCTTTATGACATTCGGTCTATACTGCCCTACAGTCTGAGGACTTTCAGAGCATACCATCTGTGCGAGGACAGTGTCTTTTTTGTCTATGTATAGCATCTTTAGGAGGACATGGAAACGCTGTTCTTACTCATTCGATATTATGAGAAATTGAAGTACTTTATGTTGACACCGGTATATATACATATTTGATTGTTCAATGGAAATCTGTATGACGAATTTTGATTGAACAAACATACACACACGGAGTAAATTGTGTATGCCAGAAATACACAAATCACATCGCACAAACATTACGAGGACAACCATGTTTCTTAATGTTTAGAACGTAGTCCCCATAATGGTGATTTATATCAAGAAAACTTTCCGAGGACCTGAGTGTAAGTCCTCAGAATGTAAAAAGTCCTCTGACCGTTGATATGTATCCAATGTTCAGTCCTCACAACGTAGGCCATACACACGCATACGTGTTCACACATGAAACCTACTATATGTGACATAACACCTGAACATGACTACAGTACTTTCAAGAGGTTACAGAGGAAACATAAACACATTTTAAGGTAAATTGACATACAGAAACGCATCTGGGGGTCCAAAACGTTTGAATTCTTACTTTCAGATTACACCTGCAAATCACTACAGTGTCACGTGATCAACCTGACGCACAACGGAAATTGACGAATCAGAAAACACACATGCAACCCCCTACCAGTTATAAACACACATCCATCACCGGTTCGAAACAATCATGCATTCCACAACCTCTGTCTTAAACACACACGCATTCCACTACCGCTGTACTAAACACACATGCATTCCACTACTAAAGGACTAAAGGACTGTGGCGATTCGTTATAAAATGGTGGTGAATCTGTATGTGGCGAATCGTTGGTAATTCGACCGCGCATGCGTTGCCCAAAAAATAGAGTAAAATGTGCAAGCCTGTTAAATCGACCTCGTAATCGAATGTTTAAAATTCAGACGCACATCAGCAACCCAAATATAGCCTGGATTGTTTTTGTTTCCAGGTAAAACATACTCACACCATACGCACACTAACACATATACACACACATGTACTCATTGTGAATGTTATGTATATATATAAAAAAATGCATGCATAGATATACATCTTTAAATCCTATAAAAATATAACAAAATCTTTAAAGAAAGCGGAAAAATGCTTTATATTTCTTTTAAACTGGTGAATAATATGAAGTAAAAGATATTCTAAACTCTCATTTATATGCATAATTGATTCACTTTCTAAATACATGAAATGAAATAATCTTTTGATCGTTTTCCTCCATATCTAATTCACAACAGTTTTATCTGGAAACCGGAAAGATTTATACGTACATCATACTTGTGTATATATGTTACTTGTTTAGTTTGTATTGGCATGATGGACAGAACTGTCTTTTGTTTGCTAATAAACTTTATATTCATATATAAGACAAGAAAAGGTACGAGTCGATACTAGCTTTTCTTTTCAAAACTCGTTTTACAATAAAAATGAATGTTACAAATGAACAGAATATATGCGATACGAGTAAAGTTTTTCGCTTGGATTATCTAAAATGGACTACGAACAGAATCCGTTACAGTGAAATATGAAGATCCAAACTCAAGATAGGCGGCGCATATACACATTTCTCAATTGATTGCTTTTGATTTCACATATTTTGAACATCTTGTCGTCAATTTCCTTATTCGTCCCATCAAAGTCCTACCATAACAATGGAATGCTTTCAAAGAAACCGATTCCTTAAATTAACACGTGATGAAGACGATTCATCAATGGACAGAGGGAATATGTACCGAAGCGGTTTAAATCTAAGGAGCCTTAATCTTAGTCCCTGTCGAGATACCTTGCAGTGTGACCTTGCATTGTGACAATATAAATATATATTATATAAACAAAATAGCAACAATAGTATGTATATGTATTACTTATACACTCATAACGTGCCAAATGATATATAAGGGAGACCACTACTCAATCCTTAGATGGTAAAAATTAGTTTGAATAAACAACTATTGATCAGATTGCCTCCCTTTAACCAGTATTTTGCTATATGCCGATATCAACAATCTACTATCGCAACGCCTTGGCGCGAATCTTGGGACCATCTATTTTACATATTTGAGGTTTAATAATAAGTAACGCCACAGACATCCAAAGGAGATGTCATTATACCGTTTTTACTGGAACAATGCAGTCCTTAAAAAGTGCATAAAGTGGGGGCGATGTATGGTAGCGGATCTTACCTTTGGCAAAGGCACTGGTAGTATATAGCAAGTAGTCTAACAATCGCAGAGGGAATACTAATTAGAGCTGAAGTACACATGGACCCTTCGGCGTTATGATATTAACGGGTGTTATATCAAACTCAATCTGTATACCACCTGGTAGTGATACTTATACGTATTACCTCATACGCCAATTTAACATGCATATGATCTTTCAGACGTGTTTCGGTTTACTTGCCGTGAGCGAAGAATGATAATAAAGTACTATAACACAGTTTATTTAGCAATACTTGATAATGCCAGCAATACATATTTTCGAGTACTGTGGTCCGCATAAGCTGTTAAAAAGTCCGTGGTTAACTCTTATTCTGCTTCTTATTTACAAACGTATAAAGGCTTCCGAGTTACTGGTGCTTTACACCGTTTTAAACAAGTTTTTAGTTATATGGCGTTTCCTGAGTAAGTTATCACAACTACTGGTCCTTTTATGTTGACACCAGCGAATCAGTATTAATGCTAACCCCACACTAATAAGGGTCAAGTGAAATAAATTACTTCCGTTTTTTAAGTCTTTGGTTTGACCCGGACGGGGTCGAACTTCCGAACCCACGCACCAGAGGTATATAAGGAACTGTGATATTCAAACTAAACTTCAGACGTTTGTTTATTTAAGAACACGCAAGTTGTATCTACTGTGTACAGTGAGTTCGAACTTTATATTATTTTCCTTAGACTAGTATCAGGAAGTTTTACAGTTTCCTATTACTCATAGTGATCAACATTGATGCCTTATGTACCTTCCGGTTTTCATGTAATGCCAGTTACCTTCTTAAACATGTGCTCAAGTTTATTATGTTCTGTCGAATGCATCTATTAGCATCAACTGTCATCAATTTAATGATGTACACGTTATGTCGGACATATGAACATGCCTGACAGTTTATTGACACATTTGGAATTGTAGCTCAGTTGACCTACTTAAAAGACACATTGTAAAACATGCGTTCTTTTGAAGTAATTTATATTTTCATTTGTTTGATAGAACTGTGAAATCCCACCATTATCTTAAGCTTATGAAACCGTTTCTTAAAATGACGAGGATCTCCGAACAACCTTTATCGCTACATTTGAAATGTTCACTCTTTTTAAATGCCGGGTCGGTTAAAATAACTCACTTTAGTCATATCTAATAACTGCACCACACAGTTTCCTTTTAATATTTTGGCAAATAATTTTGATTATACTAGATGTATATACAACATTTGAGATATGTATCACATTGAATTAAAGTTTGTTAAACACTCAAATTGTCATTTATGTAAATAAACAACAGTTCATCAAGAAATTGATAATTTTGATTATCATGGGTTTTATCAAATGTTGTTGTAGTCAAACCATAATAATTTATATTTTCGACACGCCACTCGTATGTGCGCCAAGTTACAGATTTAATCGATGTATGGGAAAACATGGGTATTCTCCACATATTTCTCGGCTGATCTAAATAGCGCGTAAGATTTTCTAACACGAAACGGTCGATTTGCATTGTATCATGTCCTCTTCAAAGATGTTTATCGTCCTTAAGTTGCATGACTTTTGATACCGTTTATAATATGCTCACCGCTTCCATTGTGTAGTGTAAGAACGTCCGCCGCGGATGCAAGAGGTTATGGGTTCAATCTTCGAACGGGTCAAAGTGTTATTGGTAGAAATGTCTTTCACGCATTGGCGCTCAGGATTATTGGGTTACAAACTTACGACTTTCTCACTGTTGTCAGGTTAAACGGACAAGTAGTACTTGTAGCCTACCCAGGAAACGATGTGATCTAACTGATATTTATAGAAAGCTGCGTAATACCTCAATATAAACAAACACTATTTGAGTGAGAAAACCAATAATGACTTCTGCGTAATGTATCGACCCAGATCAGCCTGCGCAGTGAGACTCGTTAGCACTACGAATAAGTATGATTTGCTGCAAACGTACAGATGTTGAAAGATTTTGTTTTAAAATTTAACTTTTAAAAACAAAATGTCAAACCGTTGTCAAGAAAATGCAAACAGATCCTAACAGGACTTCAAATGAGCCATCCCGCGAGAAAACCAACATTGTGGATTTGTGGTAAATAAAAAGTATCGACCCGGATCCGCCTAAGCATGCCTTGCAGGCTAACTTGGACAGATACTTTTCGCCTCCTGTAGATTTTTCTGATTCAGGAATCATTACTCTCTAACTCTATCCCCCTGCGACGGAATGTGTCGGCCCGGATCAGCCTACGAGGACTGCGCGGGCTGATCTGGGTCGATCCATTACGCAGAGTCCATTATGTTGCTTTTCTCGTGTACGGCTCGAGTACTGACAGCAAACGAGAGGTATAACCCCATTAGTTGTACGTCAACTTTTAATGATACGACGTTGGAGAATGATCAAGACCCCCAAATAGTCAGCTGCGCTCGGCCAATTGTGTATGGTAGTTGTGTATGTCTATATTATGCATCCAGCCATCAATTAGGAAATTAAGCCTGTAATTAAATGTGTTCTGGTGTAACAATATACACCCATACTTTTGCTTTTCTTCCTGTTTACATTGAAGTTACATTGTTGCATTGTTTGCTTAAGGAATTTAAGTATTTTGAAACAATACATCTACTTTACTTATTTCCTTATCTATCCTGATATATACATGTATATGAGTTCACGGAGAACACTATAATTTTCCTGTTTACAGTTGCAGTTTAAACACTTACCACGAGCTCCATCCGTATATGTTTCTATCCTTCTCCGGGAACAATAGTAAAAGGTTTCTCACAGATGGTGAATCACCCAGCAGTTGGGCGATTCAATCCAAAATTAAGTATATTCTGACTTACTTCATATCGCGGCCTTTACGATTTTCCATTGTGTCTTTTATAGGTATTACTCATCAACATTGTGTAGATTCATGCTTACTTCATATCATGGCCTTTACGATTTTCCATCGTGTCTGTTATAGGTATTATTCATCAACATTTAACTGATCCTGACCTCTGCACATCAATAAACATTCGGTAAATTTAAACTGTGTGTTAATTATCTCACGATCAGGCTGCACGGAGGTGCATGCCGATCTGGGTCTTCGCTGGTCTAAACGTCCCGATAGTTTGTGTTGCCTGTACTAACTTCCTTTAAAAGGCGATCACATTGCGTTGATAGCGCCCAAACGCTTTTGCAAAATAGGAGTCAAACAAATTGCTGTTGAATCGTGCAATGATGGGCATAAGAACAGTTTGAATTAGACTATTGTAACTGCAAATTCTGAAGTAGTTACTTGAAAGCTAACCGTTTCCAGCATATAGACACATTCTGACACATTACAGCAGACGACTTTTAAAAACGTTGGCAAAAACGTGAACTTGATTATAATGGACACTTTCCCTTTTTTCCTTAATGCTTTTTTTTTAACTATGTTGGACAATTCTAATTTCTTTTATTGTGAGTTTCCAAAATTAAGCCTAGATGTTTTACAAATCGTCTGTCGCAGCTTTTGTTCATGTGGGAAAGGTTTAAGGAAGAGGGTTATTACCTCTTTAACAGTTCTTCGTTGTTTCTTACCAGGAATTCAGATTGCAGATATCGAATACGACATGGAGTATATGTAAAGGTCGACACATGACTTCCGCAGTCAAGGGGGATTTCTTAGTATTCCATCAAGTATTTTAAGAAATCGTATACTTTACGACTACGTCCTGTTTTCAACAACATTTAAACTTCTGTCTTAACCCTTTCCCTCATATAGACGCTTTCTGACGCCTCTGCAGCATGGGGATTTTTGAAAACATTATTCAAATATTGTACTTTCATGTGAAGGGAGTTTTCAAAGTCGTTTGGTGCAGAGTTGTTACATGTGGGAAAGGGATAAGTCGTCTGCTGCAGAGTTGTTGCATGTGGGCAAGCGTTCAGTCGAATGCTGCAGTGTTGTTTCATGTTGGAAAGCGTTAAGTCGTCTGCTGCAGAGTTGTTACATGTGGGAAAGCGTTAAGTCGCCCATTCGCATGTCTAGACAACATACTCGTGTTACTTCCATATTTAGACGGAAAAGAGAAATGACTCATCATTGTTAGCTGTATGATTACTTCCCTCCGATTGAACTCTGGAAACACGAACTTTTACTTTACCTGATACAAATTGGCCTATTTAATTGAACATATTATTTTATTTGTACTGGAACAAACTTAAAATGAACAAAACATAGTAAACAAAAATCCGTTTCTGAAAATTATTGTATATGTTGTTTTTACTTTATAGTATAAATGAGCCGTTCCACAAGAAAACCAACATTATGGACTCTGTGTAATGTATCGAGCAAGATCAGCCTGCTCAGTCGGGCCGACACATTCCGTATCAGGGAGACAGAGGTATAAAGTAATGATTCCTGAAACAGAAAATCCAGAGGAGGCTAAACTCGTCTGTCTGGGTTAGCGTGCGCGGCATGCTTAGTCTGATCTGGGTCGATACTTTACACAGAGTCCACAAGTTTGGTTTTCTCGTGGGACGGCTCAAATGTGTAAAACATAGTAAGAAGCACAGGTACCAGTATCGTAAGAGCTAACAAAATGCTAACCTTTTTTTTTCTCACATTGTTTTACTTCTTACAACACTTGTACCTATAAGTCAGTTTGTTACTCTGGTATCAGTGACTAAACCGGACTAGCGTTAGGTACCTTTTTACAGCAGACCAGTGGAATACGTTTGAAAGATGCTCAGCAGTTGTAAGTATGAAGTCGTCAAAGAAATCGTAACTGAGTCACCCGCGTAGAGATGAGACCTGCAGGTGTTTTGAATGTCATAGTACGTGTATTATCGACCAGACTGCATAACACCAGTGTCATTTTCTTTGTTTGCATTATTCGTTTAAACAGCCCTGATATGAATACAGTTTGCGGATGAAACTTGATATCAGTAATATGAATATTGTCAACAAGTGTATTAAATTTAGATTTCTTTGAAATGATTATTCATCCCGCACTAATTGAATTGGCTTCAATTTCGTTTTGATATGCTATAGTAGAACCGTGGATTTTGTGGAGTTAAGAACACAGGCTGTAAGTTAGAACTGTTTGTAAAATATATTTACTTGTAGAAAACGTAGTCTGTATAGAAATCATATTAACGCTGATAAATGAGGTTTCATTTTATCAAAGAATAAAGACATTTGATTTAAGACTTATATTTAGATAATAAGATGTTAGCTGAAACAGAAAAATGAAAAATATATTCACTATTCATTTTCCTTTCTTTCCTTTTATTGATTCCTCGATTTACTACAATACATTAATTGTTGGTTTTACATGATGTTTTCTTGAACATTACCCACTTTTTAAATTAACTTAATTATTCTAGTTTACATATGATAATATTGTTTTATCACATGATATAAATTAATTTATTATCTTGCTGGCTTTAATAGAATTTCATGTCACGTGTACCATTACTTCCATCATTTAAGATTAATTTCATCATTTAAGATTAATTTGATCATACATATTCATATCTGATTTTCACTTCATAAATGTAAAAACATTTGAAGAATGCTAAAATAATTCACATTGTAAATGAATATATTTAAATTTGTTTTGAATTCATAGTGTGATTTTGTATTATTTTAACATTGGAATTATTATCAACAAAGATAGAAACATATTTTTGTATGAACGACTTGTGAGGATGCAGCTTGGGCCGTGTAAATTCATTCTTTTCCGATCATCTTAAAACATATACTTAACACAAACTAGTTTCACGGAACACCCCACCCCCTTCAACTCCATGCTAACCACTTGTCTATGACGGATTCATTAATTTCTTTGGTATGATTCGATTGTGGATCTTTTAAACTAAGTTGCGATCAGTAACGCCTTTGTTCAGATTGTGTGTGGATGTATGCTCAGGCAGAGGTCCAGATACGTAGGGGATATTCAGCTCTTTTACCCGTAATGTCTCTCTTATTATTAAAGCAAACCCTATGTTGTTGGTACTCAAAATAATAGTCGCATCTTATGTGAAGTTCTGAACACTGATCCAAGTATTCATTCGCCGAATGTCGGATTTCCCGTAGCCCATTGTCTGATAGGAATATTTTTACTATTCCAAATCAAATGTTTTAACTCTTTCATAGCGTTAACAATCTGCAGTGAACATCATTGAAGATCTAGGAAAAGCATGGACAATCTATACTCAAGGAAGAACTTGTATTCACACAGTTTGGTCTAAACAAAATTGTTCACAATAAAGGCCAAAGTGTACCTGTTTGCCATGGGCGGGCAGCTAGTATAATATATCAGCAGAGAAAAATTAAAAGATAATCAATGCGGAAGTATTGAAAGAATTTACATTATATATATATATATGTAATACCAAAAATCTTTTTTTTCATAATGGCATTAAAATTCAGTTCTTCCTTTATATGTTTTCAAACATTTCATTCAGTGATTTGAGTCTTTAATCGGTATAGGCATTTGATTTTACTCTTTCAGGCGAATACGAAATAATGATTATTCAAACTGCTTCAAATTTTAAGTAATATCAAAACATAAGTTCAGAGTTTAGTTCTGAAGGAGAACCCCTGCCATGAATAGTTAATTAAACTTATTCTTGTCGAAATAAATCGATCATTTGAAATTATTTTGGAACTTTTTATTTAATTCATGGTAAAATGATTTTAATTTAATTCATAGTAAAATGATTTTAATTTAATTCATAGTAAAATGATTTTACTTTAAATCTTTTTCAAATGCGGACACATTTTGACTTTTTTCAAAACAACGTGACAAAAGGTCAAATTACAAAAACTAAGCACGTCTTGCGTATGCTACAATGTTTTCAACACTTTTAATTGATTGAATTGCCATAGTTGTCTATGTGTTTTCTTAAACGTAATATTTGATGTTCCCACATTGGAGCTGAGATGTGCAGGATTAACATTACGACTGGCTCGCTGATGTCCCGCGAAAAAAATATTATGGCCTCTGTGTAATGTATCAATCCATATCAGCCTGCGCAGTTCGTGCAGACTGATCCGGGCCGACACATTCCGTCTCATGGGAAAAAGAGGTATAACGTAATGATTCCTGAAACAGAATATCCACAGAAGGTGAAAAGTGTCTATCCGGGTAAGCCTGCGCGACATGCTAAGACTGATCCAGGTCGATACTTTACCCAATGTTGGTTTTCTCGTGGGACGGCTCATTTGTTGTATACATGTATGACAGGGTTATAAAATAGCCATCTCCGATTGAACTCGACCACCTCAGTGGTTTAGTAGTAGAGCATCCGCCTCGTTGCGGGAGGTCGTTGGTCGATCCCCGGCCGGGAAATACCAAATACTTTGGAAATAGTAGGGACGTTGTTCTGTTCTGCGTGTCCTATGGGGATTTAAGAAATCGGCATTAAAGCACCGAATGATACGATTGATTGTTTGATGATTATTGATTGATTGATTGTTCGATTGAGTGTTAATTTATTGATTGGGTTTTGAACGCCGTTTTCAATAATCGATCAGTCATATCACGGCGACCAGTTTACTTACCCGAGTGTTTCCTAGCTTTCTCACATTGGTGCAGAGGTAGAGCGTCGGCCTCTCGTATCAAAGGTCCCTGGTTCGAGTCCCGTGATGAGCGTATTGTATTTCATTGTTATTTGAAGGCGTCGAACGCTGAAGGGCTGTGGTATTAAGTGTTATGCAGAACTTATTATTGGATAAACTATGGCCTGATAAACAAGCAGTCAACTAAACCTGTTTTTCTCATTTTTGTTAAATTTTGACTTAAAAAAACACATTTTTATTCTGATGCAGACATCTTCTAATGCTTGTTGTTAGAAGACAGTGGAGCAGTGATAGAGTGTCGGCCTCTAGAACCAAAGCTCCCGGATTCAAATCCCGTGATGAGCGGGTTCTGCCCTTTGGCTTTTACCACACAAACGGCGCGAGTACTGGTTAAGTTTCAAGGAAGCAGACATCGAGCGTGATCAATATTTTAAACTGAAAGGTTGTTTCGCAATCCATGTTAAAAAATTAAGTTTAGACTTAACTAAACTAATGACTTCTATTGTAGACGAAAATCTGAAACGGGAAAATATTGTCAACTTTGTATCAAACGAATTTTTGTTTCCAAATTCTACAGTTAACATATGTCCGAAGCATACGAGTCTAAAGGTAGTTTATGTACACTTATTTAATTGCACTAACATTACTCAGTTACAAAAGGAGAACATCGGATCTATTTAAACTGTCGTATAATTAAAAAGACCGGTTTACCTTGACTCATGTGGACAGTATGACAATAAAACCGCGTATGGTTATTTTGGGGGTATTATTCACTGTCTGTAATAGGATTATATAAAAATGTGTTTGATTTGGTTTTTACGACGTTTACCACATTATTTCGGTTATATCACGTTGAAAGTTCACTCATTCATGATCCATGAGTAAACAAATCAGTACTAGCACAGACAAAGTACTTTGCACAAGGGCACTCCACCATGAACGACCACCGCGACTGGAGATCGAACTTTGAACACCCTGTTCCAAATCCCCGACTCTAACCAGTCAACAATGGCGTATTCCTGATCAAATAAAGGTGAATTGGTGTGAAGCTAATGGGGGTAATGAGTCCAGTTACTTTGTCTATAAATGCGTCTTTGTCAAAGTTACATGTGGACGGTCGGTGAAGGCTCTGATTATACTATGCGGATGTACAGGCTCAACTATATTTAAAGGAAAATGTTTCAAATTATTAATAATAGTTGCGGTAGGATATCAAATAGCTCGTCCATATGACACCACTAAGCCACGTCACTTTCAAATGAGCCACTTTTAGTTTACACTTAATTATATTAGATCGATTGCGAAACAAGCTTTCAGCTTAATTTAATCACGCTCACTGTCTGCTTCCTGGAAACTTAACCAGTAGTCGCGCCGTTTGCGTGGAAAAATTCGAAAGGAAAAACCCGCTCATCACAAATATACAGCAGACGACTTTGAAAGCATTAACTCAAATACATTTAAACTCTGTTTAAATGAAAGAACAATCATTGAAAACATTGCGACAAAAAGAGAAATTGCTCGTTTTGTCACAATGTTTTCAAAAGTAATAATAAAAGTAATAATAATAATAACAGTGCTGATTGTGATAGCAAGCAAGTCACATATATATCCCCAAACGGCAAATTGCTGCCACGGGATAACATTTCGATACCGGAAATGAACTCGCCATTGAATATAAAATGGCCACCGCGGCATAAAATTTATATTTGCTTGAAAACCAAATATCATCGAAATCGGAGCATATTTTGTTTTGGCGGCCATTTTGAATAAAAAATGGCCGCCGCGTGATAAAATTTTAGATACCGTAAATGAACTCACCACACTTTTATTTACTTGAAAACCAAATTTCATCAAAATCAGAGCATTTTTAGGTTTCGGCGGCCATTTTGAATAAAATATAGCCGCCACGGGATAAAAATTCTATACTGGAAATGAACTCGCCACACCCATTTCAACTTGAAAACCAAGTTTCATCGAAATCGGAGCATTTTTTTGTTTTGGTGGCCATTTTGAATAAAAAATGGCCGCCGCGGGATAAAATTGTCTATAGCGGAAAACTAAATTTCATCGAAATCGAAGCATTTTTAGGTTTCGGCAGCCATTTTGAATAAAATATGGCCACCGCGGGATAAAATTTTTG
Source organism: Serripes groenlandicus (assembly GCA_031761405.1). Taxonomy (NCBI): domain Eukaryota; kingdom Metazoa; phylum Mollusca; class Bivalvia; order Cardiida; family Cardiidae; genus Serripes; species Serripes groenlandicus. The sequence goes on from JASEVX010000008.1 coordinate 47,485,896, forward strand.
ATACCGTAAATGAACTCGCCACACTTATATTTACTTGAAAACCAAATTTCATCAAAATCGGAGCATTTTTAGGTTTCGGTGGCCATTTTGAATAAAATATAGCCGCCACGGTATAAAAATTTGATACCGGAAATGAACTCGCCACACCCATATCAACTTGAAAACCAAATTTCATCGAAATCGGAGCATTTTTAGTTTTAGGCAGCCATTTTGAATTTAAAATGGCCGTCGCGGAATAAAATTTCGATACCGGGAATGAACTCGCCACACTTATATGTACTTGAAAACCAAATTTCATCGAAATCGGAGCATTTTTACGTTTCGGCGGCCATTTTGAATAAAAAATAGCAACCGCGGGATAAAATTTCAATACCGGAAACGAAATCGCCACACGTATATCTACTTAAAAACCAAATTTCAATGAAATCGGAGCGTTTTAAGTATAAAAAGGGGCATAACTCCGGGAAATAGGAACCGAGTTACCTCTGTTTTAAGCGCACACAATAGCATGTGCTGGTGATTATTTCTACCAAGTTTGGCATCAATATCTTATACAGTGTAGGAGAAGTAGGCCGAACAATACGGACGGAAATTTCTTGCTGTTTGACAGCGGTTGTCTAAAAATGGGCATAACTCTGGGAAAAAGGAACAGAGTTACCTCTTTTTTTGGCACACACAATATCATGTGGTGTCGATTCTTTCTACTAAGTTTGGCATCAATATGTTATACAATGTAGGAGAACTAGGCCGGACAAATGACGGACTGAAATTTTTTGATTTTTGACGGCTTCCCGTTCGAAAATGGCGGCCATTTTTAAAATTCTAAAACCCACCTGCGCAACTTCAGGCGTAAACCTATGTTTGTGCCAATTTTCATAAAGATCCCTTCATACATCTCCTAGAAAAACTCCGGACAAATTGGAGGTAAAGAAGAAGAAAAATAATAATAATAACAAGTGCTGATTGTGATTGCAAGCAAGTCACATATATATCCCCAACCGGCAAATTGCCACCACAGGATAAAATTTCGATACCGGAAATGAACTCGCCACACCTATATCTAATTGAAAGCCAAATTTCATCGAAATTGGAGCATTTTTAGGTTTTGGCGGCCATTTTGAATATAAAATGTCCACCACGGCATAAAATTTATATTTGCTTGAAAACCAAATTTCATCGAAATCATAGCATTTTTTTGTTTTGGAGGCCATTTTGAATAAAAAATGGCCGCCGCTCGATAAAATTTTATACAGCGTAAAGCTATATCTCATCGAAATGGAACCATTTTTACGTTTCGGCGGCCATTTTGAATAAAATATAGCCGCCACGGGATAAAAATTCGATACCGGAAATGAACTCGCCACACCCATATCAATTTGAAAACCAAATGTCATCAATATCGGAGCATTTTTAGTTTAAGGCGGCCATTTTGAATTTTCGATACCTGAAATGAACTCGCCACACTTATTTTTACTTGAAAACCAAATTTCATCAAAATCGGAGCATTTTTAGGTTCGGCGCCCATTTTGAATAAAATATAGCCACCACGGGATAAAAATTCGATACCGGAAATGAACTCGCCACACCCATATTAACTCGAAAACCCAATTTCATCGAAATTGGAGCATTTTTAGTTTTAGGCAGCCATTTTGAATTTAAAATGGACATCGCGGAATAAAATTTCGATACCAGGAATGAACTCGCCACACTTATATGTACTTGAAAACCAAATTTCATCAAAATCGGAGCATTTTTTGGTTTTGGAGGCCATTTTGAATATAAAATCGACACCGCGGGATAAAAATTCTATATCGGAAATGAACTCGCCACACCTATATCTACTTGAAAACCAAATTTCATCAAAATCGAAGGATTTTAGTTGAAGACGGCCATTTTGAATCTAAAATGGCTGCCGCAGGATAAAATTTTGAAACCCGAATGAACTCAACACACCCATATCTACCTAAAAACCAAATTACATCGAAATTGGAGAATTTTTAGTCTTAGGCGGCCATTTTGAATAAAAAATGGCATCCTCGGAATAAAATTTCGATACCGAAAATGATCTCACCACACCTATATGTACTTAAAAAACCAAATTTCATAGAAATCGGTGCATTTTTAGTTTTAGGCGGCCATTTTGAATTTAAAATGGCCACCGCGGGATAAAATTTGGATAGCGGGAATGAACTCGCCACACCTATATGTACTTGAAAACCAAATTTCATCAAAATCGGAGCATTTTAAGGTTTTAGGTTTTGGCGGCCATTTTGAATAAAAAATGGCCATAGCGGAATAAAATTTACATTTACTTGAAAACATAAATTTCATTGAAATTTGAGCATTTTTAAGTTTAAGGGGCCATTTTTAAAAAAAAATGGCCCCCGGGGGATAAAATTTGGATGCCGGAAATGAACTCGCCAGACCTATATCTACTTGAAAACCAAATATCATCAAAATCTGAACATTTTTAGTATAAGGCGGCCATTTTGAATATAAAATCGACACCGCTGGATAAAAATTCTATACCGGAAATGAACTCGCCACACCTATATCTACTTGAAAACCAAATTTCATCAAAATCGGAGGATTTTTAGTTGAAGGCGGCCATTTTGAATAAAAAATAGCAATCGCGGGATAACATTTCGATACCGGAAATGAAATCGCCACACCTATATCTACTTGAAAACCAAATTTCAATGAAATCGGAGCGTTTTAAGTATAAAAAGGGGCATAACTCCGGGAAATAGGAACGGAGTTACCTCTGTTTTAAGCGCAAACAATATCATGTGGTGGTGATTATTTCTACCAAGTTTGGCATCAATATCTTATACGGTGTAGGAGAAGTAGGCCGGACAATACGGACGGAAATTTCTTGATGTTTGATGGCGGTTGTCTAAAAATGAGCATAACTCTGGGAAAAAGGAACAGAGTTACCTCCTTTTTTGGCACACGCAATATCATGTGGTGTCGATTCTTTCTACTAAGTTTGGCATCAATATGTTATACATTGTAGGAGAACTAGGCCGGACAAATGACGGACTGAAATTTTTTGATTTTTGACGGCTTCCCGTTCGAAAATGGCGGCCATCTTAAAAATTCTAAAACCCACCTGCGCAACTTCAGGCCGAAACCTATGTTTGTGCCAATTTTCATAAAGATCCCGCCATACATCTCCTAGAAAAACTCCGGACAAATTGGAGGTAAAGAAGAAGAAAAATAATAATAATAATAAGAAACGGTGCAAAAACAATATATCCCCCAACTTTGTTGTTGGGGATATAATAAGAAACCGTGCAAAAACAATATATCCCCCAACTTTGTTGTTGGGGATATAATAACAAGTGCTGATTGTGATTGCAAGCAAGTCACATATATATCCCCAACTGGCAAATTGCCGCCACGGGATAAAATTTCGATACTGGAAATAAACTCGTCACACCTATATCTACTTGAAAGCCAAATTTCATCGAAAGCATTTTAAGGTTTTAGATTTTGGCGGCCATTTTGAATAAAAAATGGCCATAGCGGAATAAAATTTACATTTACTTGAAAACATAAATCATTGAAATTTGAGAATTTTTAAGTTTTAGCGGCCATTTTTAATAATAAATGGCCCCCGGGGGATAAAATTTGGATGCCGGAAATGAACTCGCCAGACCTATATCTACTTGAAAACCAATTATCATCAAAATCTGAACATTTTTAGTATAAGGCGGCCATTTTGAATATAAAATCGACACCGCGGGATAAAAATTCTATATCGGAAATGAACTCGCCACACCTATATCTACTTGAAAACCAAATTTCATCAAAATCGGAGGATTTTTAGTTGAAGGCGGCCATTTTGAATCTAAAATGGCTGCCGCGGGATAAAATTTTGAAACCCGAATGAACTCGACACACCCATATCTACCTTAAAACCAAATTACATCGAAATTGGAGAATTTTTAGTTTTAGGCGGCCATTTTGAATAAAATATTGCAGCCTCGGGATAAAATTTCGATACCGGAAATGATCTCACCACACCTATATGTACTTGAAAACCAAATTTCATAGAAATCGGTGCATTTTTAGTTTTAGGCGGCCATTTTGAATTTAAAATGGCAACCGCGGGATACAATTTGGATAGCGGGAATGAACTCGCCACACCTATATGTACTTGAAAACCAAATTTCATCAAAATCGGAGCATTTTAAGGTTTTAGGTTTTGTCGGCCATTTTGATAAAAAATGGCCATAGCGGAATAAAATTTACATTTATTTGAAAACATAAATTTCATTGAAATTTGAGCATTTTTAAGTTAAAGCGGCCATTTTTTAAAAAAAAATGGCCCCCGGGGGATAAAATTTGGATGCCGGAAATGAACTCGCCAGACCTATATCTACTTGAAAACCAAATATCATCAAAATCTGAACATTTTTAGTATAAGGCGGCCATTTTGAATATAAAATCGACACCGCTGGATAAAAATTCTATATCGGAAATGAACTCGCCACACCTATATCTACTTGAAAACCAAATTTCATCAAAATCGGAGGATTTTTAGTTGAAGGCGGCCATTTTGAATACAAAATGGCTGCCTCGGGATAAAATTTCGATACCGGAAATGATCTCACCACACCTATATGTACTTGAAAACCAAATTTCATAGAAATCGGTGCATTTTTAGTTTTAGGCGGCCCTTTTGAATTTAAAATGGCCACCGCGGGATAAAATTTGGATAGCGGGAATGAACTCGCCACACCTATATGTACTTGAAAACCAAATTTCATCGAAATCGAAGCATTTTTTAGGTTTGGGCTGCCATTTTGAATAAAAAATGGCCGCCGCGGGATAAAAGTTGGATACCGGAAATGAAGTCGCCACACCTATATCTACTTGAAAACCAAATTTCATAGAAATCGGAGCATTTTAAGGTTTGTTGAGGTTTCGAAGATTTTTTAAGTATAAAAAGGGGGATAACTCCGGGAAATAGGAACGGAGTTACCTGTTTTTGGGGCGCACACAATATCATGTGCTGCTGATTATTTCTACCAAGTTTAGCATCAATATCTTATACGGTGTAGGAGAAGTAGGCCGGACAATACGGACAGAAATTTCTTGATGTTTGATGGCGGTTGTCTAAAAATGGGCATAACTCTGGTAAAAAGGAACGGAGTTACCTCCTGTTTTGGCACACACAATATCATGTGGTGTCGATTCTTTCTACTAAGTTTGGCATCAATATGTTATACATTGTAGGAGAACTAGGCCGGACAAATGACGGACTGAAATTTTTTGATTTTTGACGGCTTCCCGTTCGAAAATGGCGGCCATCTTGAAAATTCTAAAACCCACCTGCGCAACTTCAGGCCAAAACCTATGTTTGTGCCAATTTTCATAAAGATCCCGCCATACATCTCCTAGAAAAACTCCGGACAAATTGGAGGTAAAGAAGAAGAAAAATAATAATAACAAGTACTGATTGTGATTGCAAGCAAGTCACATATATCCCCAAAACCAGCAAATTGTCGCCACGGGATAAAATTTCGATACCGGGAATGAACTCGACACACCTATATTTACTTGAAAACCAAATATGGCCGCCGCGGGGATAAATTTTCGATACCAAAAATGAACTCGCCAGAACTATATCTACTTGAAAACCAAATTTCATCGAAATCGGAGCATTTTTAAGTTTTAGCGGCCATTTTGAATAAAAAATGGCGACCGCGGGATAAAATTTCAATAACGGAAATGAACTCGCCACACCTATATCTACTTTAAAACCATATTTCATCAAAATCAGAGAAGTTTTAAGTTTTGGCGGCCATTTTGAATAAAAACTGGCCGTCACGGGGGATAAATTTTCGATACCGAAAATGAACTCGCCACAACTATATCTACTTGAAAATCAAATTTCATCAAAATCGGAGCATTTTTAAGTTTTGGCGGCCATTTTGAATAAAAAAATGGCCACCGCGGGATAAAATTTCAATATCGGAAATGAACTCGCCACACCTATATCTACTTGAAAACCAAATTTCATCGAAATCGGAGCATTTTTAGGTTTTGGCGGCCATTTTGAATAAAAAATGGCCGCCACGGGATAAAATTTCGATACCGGTAATGAAGTCGCCACATAAAAATCCATTTATCAAATCAAATTGCGATGAAATCGGACAATGTTCAAGTTTTCCGCCCTTTTGGCGGCCATATTGAAAACCGCACGCGAGAATAAAATTTCGATACCGGACTTGAACTCGAAACATCTATATCTACCTTTAAACCAAATTTCATCGAAATCCGAGCACTTTGCGTTTTTTTTAGGTTTCGCCCCGTCGACTGCCATTTTGAAATGGCGACCATTTTAAAATTTCCGAAACACACATGCACATCTGCGAGTGGTGGCCTATGTCTGTGCAAAGTTTCATTAAGATCGGGTGAAGCATCTCCGAGAAAAACTCCGGACAAAGGTAAATGGAAAGAAAAATAAGAAAAAAAATAATAATAATAATAATAATAATAAGAAACGGTGCAAAAACAATATATCCCCAAACTTTGTTTTGGGGATATAATAATAATAAGAAACGGTGCAAAAACAATATATCCCCAAACTTTGTTTTGGGGATATAATAAGAAACGGTGCAAAAACAATATATCCCCAAACTTTGTTTTGGGGATATAATAATAATAATAATAATAATAATAAGAAACGGTGCAAAAACAATATATCCCCAAACTTTGTTTTGGGGATATAATAATAATAATAAGAAACGGTGCAAAAACAATATATCCCCAAACTTTGTTTTGGGGATATAATAAGAAACGGTGCAAAAACAATATATCCCCAAACTCTGTTTTGGGGATATAATAATAATAACTAGAGATTGTAACTGTAGCAACAGTTACGAACGATTCCCTTGCCATTTTATTGAACAAGGGCAGATAACACAATGGCCCAGAGTATTCGGTAATGCGCTAATACACTTGCGAAAGTACTACTACTTGATTAGGGACACATGTACTAAGTTTCAAGTCTCTATCACTTGTCGTTTTTGAGTTATACAAGTCCGAAAAATCGACCAATCAGAAACGAGTATTCGGTCATGCGCTAATACACATGCAAAAATAGTACTACTTGATAAGAAACACATGTACTAAGTTTCAAGTCTCTATCACTTGTCGTTTTTGAGTTATACAAGTCCGAAAAATCGACCAATCAGAAACGAGTATTCGGTCATGCGCTAATACACATGCAAAAGTAGAACTACTTGATAAGAAACACATGTACTAAGTTTCAAGTCTCTATCACTTGTCGTTTTTGAGTTATACAAGTCCGAAAAATCGACCAATCAGAAACGAGTATTCGGTCATGCGCTAATACACATGCAAAAGTAGAACTACTTGATAAGAAACACATGTACTAAGTTTCAAGTCTCTATCACTTGTCGTTTTTGAGTTATACAAGTCAAAAAAATCGACCAATCAGAAACGAGTATTCGGTCATGCGCTAATACACTTGAGAAAGTAGTACTACTTGATTAGAATCACATGTACTAAGTTTCAAGTCTCTATCACTAGTCATTTTCGAGTTATACAAGTCCGAAAAATCGACCAATCAGAAACGAGTATTCGGTCAAGCTCAAATACACATGAGAAAGTAGGTCACTTGATTGGGAACATTTGTACTAAGTTTCAAGTCTCTATCTCTTTTCGTTATCGAGTTATACAAGTTCAAATCACCCAATTATTAAAAAAATGAAAAAGGGGAGATAACTTTGCAAAAAAGTGGCCCAGAGTTATAATTCTTGCATGTTGTACAACTGCACAGTGCCATCTATCTATGTTCCAAGTTTCAATAATATCTGACCATTCGTTCACAAGATATCGCTCTGACAAAAATTTATTAAAATATTGAAAAAGGGGAGATAACTTTGCAAAAAAGTGGCTCAGAGTTATCATTCTTGAAAACTACACAAGTTCACATTGTCATCTATCTATGTTGCAAGTTTCGATCAATTCCATCAAGTAGTTTATGAGTATTGCTCTGGACAAAATTTTTGGATAAAATATTGAAAAAGGGGAGATAACTTTGCAAAAAAGTGGCTCAGAGTTATCATTCTTGAAAACTACACAAGTTCACATTGCCATATATCTATGTTGCAAGTTTCGATCAATTCCATCAAGTAGTTTATGAGTATTGCTCTGGACAAAATTTTTGGATAAAATATTGAAAAAGGGGAGATAACTTTGCAAAAAAGTGGCTCAGAGTTATCATTCTTGAAAACTACACAAGTTCACATTGCCATATATCTATGTTGCAAGTTTCGATCAATTCCATCAAGTAGTTTATGAGTATTGCTCTGGACAAATTTTTTGGATAGGAGAATAAAGAATAATAATAATAATAAAAAACAATAGAAAAACAATACGATTCCCAACTCTGTTGGGGAATCGTAATAATAATAATAAGAAACGGTGCAAAAACAATATATCCAAAAACAATAGAAAAACAATACGATTCCCAACTCTGTTGGGGAATCGTAATAATAATAATAAGAAACGGTGCAAAAACAATATATCCCCAAACTTTGTTTTGGGGATATAATAATAAGAAACGGTGCAAAAACAATATATCCCCCAACTTTGTTGTTGGGGATATAATAAGAAACGGTGCAAAAACAATATATCCCCCAACTTTGTTGTTGGGGATATAATAATAAGAAACGGTGCAAAAACAATATATCCCCCAACTTTGTTGTTGGGGATATAATAATAATAAGAAACGGTGCAAAAACAATATATCCCCCAACTTTGTTGTTGGGGATATAATAAGAAACGGTGCAAAAACAATATATCCCCCAACTTTGTTGTTGGGGATATAATAATGATACATTGTGTATTGTTTATTGTGCGGCGAACAGTGAAGATTTCTGCGAGTCAGTGGATCCCTACAGTATGACCTGAGCATTCACTGTAAGAATAAATGCAGAATAATTTCTAGTTACAACTTTCGAAATAAAACTACAAGTGCGAGCCCGCAAGTATCACGCCATTGTACCTTTTAGATTGTAAAAGCGAGATGCAAGCGGCGATGACTCAATTTCTTTATACTACAACGTAAAAAGAATAATGACAATTTTGAAATTTGATATTCTTCTATCAACGCTCTGTGAAACAGTTTTAACATATAGACTCGTTTTGACGCCTATGCAGCAGATGAATTTTTGAAAACAGTTTTACAAAGGAAGAAATTGCTCAAAACGAGCAATTTTCCTTTTGCCGTCTTGTTTTCAACTCTTACAGTTTATTTTACATTCATTTATATAGATTGTCTGTGTTTTTGCGAAGATGTTTTCAACGTCGTCTGCTGACTATTTGCTGTATGAGGGAAAGTGTTAAATGAAAAGCTTTAATAATAAAACTTAACCTATCAGTTTTACAGCAAAAAAACATTCGACCATTTGTAACATGACCAGAAAATTAAATTTGATATGGTAGATAGGTCGATACGGTCAATATAAAGATGAAATAACAAACATTCATATCGATCTTGATCTTTCTTCTCCGTAAAAGACCAACATATAATTATATAACAAAATGGATTAAGGGTGGACGAACAAGGAAGTATGCATCGCATGAATAAACCAAATTTCCCACATGTAGACGCGGCTATGATTTTCAATCCCCTTTCCAATATATGGAGGTTTCTGACACCTCTGCAGCAGACGACTTTTGAAAACATTGTAACAAAAGGAGAAATCTTCTCAAAACGAGCAATTAGCGTATTGCCATTTTGTTTCATATTGACATTCTGCCACGTTATCAATGAACCCCTCACAACAAAATGAAGCATGCTTTCTGACGCTACTGCAGCAGACAACTTTTGAAATTATTTCGACAAAAAGATAAATTGCTAAAACGAGAAAAGTTCTCCTAATGTTTACGATACTACATGTATGCAATAATCAAACTTTCATTTGTAGAGATCGTCCGTATTTTCATGCATATGAGTCCAGATTCGTCTAAAACAGAGCTGTTGCATATGGGAAAGGGTTAGTTACATTGGTGGTACACTTCTAGCTATAACATTTGTAGAAGAGTGGTCTGTCCCATAGATAGACAGCATTTCTGTAGCTATGTGTATACGGGGATACTTATACTGCCTTGCTATAGAGTTAGCCTGTATTGCGACGTGGTGGAGTGTTCGCCTCCGGGAGAAAAGGTCCCGAGTTCGAGTCCTGGTCAGGTCGGACTCTTTCAGCTGGGTTACATATTAAAGAAAAACGGTGAAGGCTTTGGTGATAGCGTGCGTTTTCACAGCTTCAACTGGGCTTTACTATACGGAGGTGTAATACGACCCTCAATTGCCAGGCGCGGCTAAAAAAACTATGCCTCTTTCAGCTTAAGGAAAAGAACGGACTCAAAGGGAACTCATTTAACACGGTCCATAATCCTTTCCCATGTAACATATATAATATATGAGCCATTCCACGTGAAAACCAACATTATGGACTCTGCGTAAAATATCGACTTTCACACTTTTCGCCTCCTGTGGATTTTATGTTTCAGGATTCATTACTCTATGCCTGTATCCGCCTACATTGTTGAGGATCTATTTCTAAACGGTTTTACTGAAGTTTCTTTATACTTATTCTCGATCAATACTAAATGCAGAGACCGACAAGAAATACCTCGACTAAACAACCGATGCCGTCAAATGGACAAAGCACACATTTGTCAATATTTTTACTTTCATATTAAATGTTCGAAATTGGCATGTAAATGTTGACACCTCAAAATAATACTATTATCTTGTACACATATGATCCAAATTATTTTGTTTGCATGGTGTTTGACACCGCTTTCGACAATTTGTCAGATACCGTTTACCAGTACTTATGGTCCATTTATCCTGACACCAGCGAGTCAATGAAAACGCTAACCAAACGCTCCTGTACGCCTAGGAGGAAAAGCTATTAAAACCGTTTTTACAGTCGTTGGTTTGACGCCGCTGGGTATCGAAGTCGCGACCTTCCGTACCCGAGGCAGAATCTCTATCACAACATCGCCAAGGTGATCGTCCCAAATTGAAACGTTAAGTTCCGTTTCTGATAGTGCTTCTCGTCAATCAAAGGTTTGCTGGTTCAATTTAAAAATACATGTGGTCTTAATTCGAATAAGAGCATTGTGTCTTTGCATGCATGTATATATATATATACTCTTTTTCCAAAGGAAAGAAAGTCAGTAAAACATTTGACATCAATACAACTCTTTTACCAATTCTCAAGATTAAAAAATGGATCTATGTCCGACCATGTATTAGTTGGATTTAAATAACATGTCATTTACAACACTCTTTCAATCATATGACGATCAGTTGCCCAGCTTTCCCACACCAGTACTCAGCACAACAGTCTTTCCAATCAACTGGCTGCCTTTCCACATAAACTTATAGCCCAATTGGTGGTAGACGTACGACGCATGTCGCATTGACATTGACATTTGTCAAACGTCGACAGGAATGTTGGCCGAGATATGGTTTGAACTCACGACCACTGGATTCACATCCCGAATTTCTACCGACAGAGCTACCGGAGAAATTTAGATAGCATTTTGAAGCAAAATCCTTTCAGTATAATCCAGTTGGTCGTTGATATATGGCCGGGTAGCGACGCGGGCATTCAATCCAGGAATTGTGAGTTCGAACCCCCAGCTCGACCAAGAATCCTTCCGACGTTTGATAATAGTCAATGCGACAAGTTTCATTCGTCTACCAACAAAACACTAATAGTCTATGTGGAAAAGCAGACAGTTGCTCGGAAAGGTGTTGTCTGGAGTACTAGGTGAAATGGCCGCCGTGTTATGACTGATACATTGTTGGAAACGGCGTTAAACCACAATCAATCAATTACTCTATTAATTGTTCATAGATGTCAGAACAATAGACGGAATATGTGAGATAGCCAGTTGTTAGGGAAGAGGAGTAAATAACAAGAATTCTGAGTTCAAATCTCAGCAGGAACATGTTTTGAAAGAAATAACTACACTTAACAATTTATACATGAAACCATTATGTTGTGGGGGAATCATCAGAGTCGTCTAAATTATCCAAGCTTCTAGTGAAAACATTCTATGAAAACAGTTATTTACTCCTTGTACTCTTTTCAAAACCTTTTATAATTGAGCAATAACAATTAGAAAAAAGGAACTTGAAGTTGATAAAAATCGATGACTTTGAGAAGCTGATCATTTTCAAGGTCTGATCATATCTATATTGTCAAACGACATATTTCATATACATGCATAATCAATCAGTTGTTGACACTTGTACTTATTAACAAATACACTGATGCTGTTTCATGTTTTACAAATTAAAAACCAGCAAAGGAGATAGGGGTTCAACGTGAAGATATTGTTGGCCAGATCGGATATCAGATAAACATTTCGTATATTACCGGTTTACTTTCGAGATATGTCCTTTTTGAACAATTGGTTACCCATGGGATGCATACTTTATTGTATACATTTTTTGAAACAGTATTAATATCGTTTACAATGGTTAGTTGAATATAGATAAAAAAATAAATAAATAAAGCGACCATTATTCGAAATATTTATTTTAGGCGTTTTTCTGGTAATACCAACAGTGGAGAATGTCAAGTTTTATTACATATATGTACCAAAATTGATTCCGAACATATGACTATCAGAATACTCAAACATATGATAAATCAGATGTGCTTCATTCATAGTATCATTGTTAATAGGAAGCGGGTAAGAGTCATGAGTCTTATCGATCCTTAAAGCAATGTACATTTCAACTAATTTAAGTCCAGTTGCTGATTCTCTATCTCGAAAACAGTAGTTGAAAATCTGGGAACTATCTCCCAATGCAAAACAAGACCAATAACAAGTACCGGGTCAATTGCTAACAGTAGTATCCATTGTGAAGCTACTTTACTTTTAGTTGATTCATTCTCTGCACATACACTATTGACCTATAAAACAGGTGGAGCAAAATATGAAATTACAGCAAGTTATCGTTCTAACCAAAGTTCAGCTAGTTCAATTCAAGATAGTCTTCAGTTCAAGCAAGACAGCCCAATGGTATGGTACAGGTATTAGAGCTATGACTGGAAGATAAGGGAAGTCACATAGAGCAAATCACTTCCTGTCCTCCAATATTGTATGATTTATTAAAATTTGTAATCGAAAGATTGCATTATATTTGTCACAGTTGTCGGAATTGGGAGTTTGGTATAAATAAAAACCTTATTTATTATTAAATGATATATATTTTGATAGAAAAACACACCTATATTATAGCAAAGTCACACATATCTCTGTTATTATTTCTTCGTATTTTTATACGTATTTGTATTTTCTTCTTTATTTAATGAATATACACGTGCTGAAAAATCATATATTAACTTTAAATGTGTTCTTATAAAATGTGCAAATGTGTTTAACTAACTCAAGTTATTGTTCAAAATATTGTACTAAGTGTTCCAGTTTAGCTCACCAGAGCACCACGTACTCGTTGTGAGCCATTGTGATGAGTTACCGTCCGTCGTTCATTCGTACGTTGTACGTCGTCCAATCAAAGTGTCTTCTCTAAAAATACTGATCCAGTTTCAAATAATTTCAAATAACTGTTCCCATGTTGACACAACATTTAAATTCAAAGTAAAACTTTAGTGACTGCGGCATCAGAAAGACGATAACGGCACAAACTTTAAAAATCTTCTCGCCCAAAAGTAAAGGCCGAATTTGAATGAAACGTATTCTGCAACAATGTCCTTTGGCTGAACCTCTATAAAGATTGTTCAAATTATTCTGATCCGTTGAAAAACGTGACCGATTTGAGCCGGAGCTTGTTTTCCTCATATGTGTATAATAAAAACTTTAAAAATCACCTTGTCCAATATTACCAACTGAATTTAAAAATGATTTGGCACAAAAGTTCCTTGGGTGACCAACTAAGAGGCGTGGTCAAATTATTTGGATCCATTGAAAACCATGGCCGCGCGGGGATGGCGCTTGTTTTGGTGTATAGATAGTGACACATTTAGAAATATCCCGATTAATATCTAATTTGGCAAAGCTGTCCATGGTGTATTTTTGTTTTTCGATCGGTTGAAAACATGGCAACTAGGGGGCGGGGCTTATTTCCATTGCATGAATATGTAGTGACATTCTAAATATATTCCTGTCCAAACGTAAAGACTGGTTTTTAAAATAATACGGCACGCATGTTCCTTGGCTTACCCTCTTACAAGAATGTTTAACTAAATTCGATCCGTTGATAATGTTTCATTATATTGTGACGTATGTTTCATTTTGTGATTTCATTGCTCAAAGTTAACTATGAACGTATTCTTGAAATATGCAAATCTAATCAGTTGAGCTTTTCCCTTATATAGGCGCTTTCTGGTGCCTCTGCAGTTGATGATTTTTGACAACGTTGGGACAATTCGAAAAATGCCCTATAATGAGCATTTTCTTTCCATTTTTGCCAATGTTTTGAACTTTTTTCGATAAACAAACTTCCCCTTATAGTCATTTTTCATAATTGTCCCAAGATGGTCTGTAGTTGAAAACAGTTCAACATTTTTTCTGTTTTAAAAACAATAGTCTGCTGCAGATGCGTCAAACGCGTTTTTATGTGAGAAAGGGTTAACAACAAATAATCTACTGTGTATGAGATCGTTGCTTTTAGTGGGACTGCTCAAATCTTTCTGTCATATTTTAGATAACATAATCAGAAAAGAGGATTATCTGGTTATTCAATAATCTCATATGCACTTAGGATGTGTTACTTAAACCTTTCCCACATACATGTACAAGAAATCTGCAGCAGACGACATTGAACATATTTGGTCAAGAAATGGAAAATCTCTATAATTGACTGGATAACCAATGACTAAAAGTGAAAAACATTGTGGCAAAAGGAGAAATTGCTCATTATGAGCCATTTCTTCTTTTGCCACAATGTTTTCAACTTGCCGTCTACTGCAGAGGCGTCAGAAAGCGTCTATATGTGAAAAGGTGTTAATAGTCCTTCTCGGATACTTTTTCTTGTCTGCTTTTTAAAAGCATGTCACAGTTACGTTACTTGTATGTCGATGGATCTGGTACTTGGATGCTATTTAAGACTCTTTCTGACGCCTCTGCAGCAGACGGCTTTTTGAAAACATTGTAAAAAAATGCTCAAAACCAGCAATTTCTCCTTTTGACACAATGCTTTCTACTTTTAGTCATAGGTTATCCATTCAATTATAGAGATTTTCTACAATTTGACAAAATATGTTCAAAGTCGTCTGCTGCAGAATTGACGTATAAGGTAACGGGTTAAGAGAGGTGTCGCTTTACTTTAGAGTTTATTCAATGCCCTAATTGAAATGCGTGTGGAAATATCTAAATAACACAATGTAGGACGATGAGAAATTGTTTTTCAGGGCTCTTTTCGTCGTTTCCTGTTAATGTTTTCCGCTGTTTTCTACCAATGTTTCCACGAAAATGGAACTAATCTTCACGGAAGTAAGACCTGTGTGGTTTTTTTGTATACATGTGTTTGGTTAATAACAAAAAATGACATTATAAAAATCAAATATTCTTTATTATAAAAGATTATTTGTACTTCATACGACTGACTGGCCTGGTGGTCTAGTGCTTAACACGCTGGACTGTCAATTTGTACTGTTGCTTGTTAGACAAGGGATAAAGTTTTCCGCATATACAGCGATACTGCAGCAGACGACTTTGAAAACATTTGAATAGAGAATTGAGAACTATTGAATAGAGTTGAAAGCATCGTGGCAAAATGAGAAATGAGCAAATTCTCCTTTTTTCACAATGTTTTAAAAAGCCGTCTGTTGCAGAAGCGTCAGAAAGCATTTGAAGTTGCGCAAGGGTTTAGAAGTGACACTGCATTGAAAATGTATTTAACTTATTCATAACTTGTTTGTTTCATTAGGGTGTTACGCCGTTTTCAACATTAATTCAGTTATATCAAGGCGACAGTTCACTGTAAACAAACCAGTACTACTGCACAGTGACCGTCGTGCTACGACCGATTTGCATATGTGAGCCGAGCCGCGGAAGGAAAAGGTGTGTTTCCACGGTTGTCATTATAAACATCGTGTATTGAAGTAAACGTAATGTGGCTTCGGGTGTGGGAGGTCGCGGGTTCGATCCCCGACAGGGTCATACCCAATGCGTGTAGTCTGCTACAGAATGTTTATTTTTGGGAGAGGGTTAAATGTCGTCTGCTTCAGATGGTTTATTTTTGGGAGAGGGTAAAATGTCGTCTGCTTCGGATGGTTTATTTGTGGGAGAGGGTTAAATGTCGTCTGCTACAGATTGTTTATTTGTGAGAGAGGGTTAAATGTCGTCTGATACAGATGATTTATTTGTCGGAGAGGGTTAAATGTCGTCTGCTACAGATTGTTGATTTATCGGAGAGGGTTAAATGTCGTCTGCTACAGATTGTTTATTTGTGAGAGAGGGTTAAATGTCGTCTGCTACAGATGGTATATTTCTGAGAGAGGGTTAAATGTTGTCTGCTACAGATGGTTTATTTGTGGGAGAGGGTTAAATGTCGTCTGCTACAGATTGTTTATTTGTCGGAGAGGGTTAAATGTCGTCTGCTACAGATTGTTTATTTGTAAGAGAGGGTTAAATGTCGTCTGATACAGATTGTTTATTTGTGGGAGAGGGTTCAATGTTATCTGCTACAGATGGTTTATTTCTGAGAGAGGGTTAAATGTCGTCTGCTACAGATGGTTTATTTGTGGGAGAGGGTTAAATGTCTTCTGCTACAGAATGTTTAGTTGTGGGAGAGGGTTAAATGTCGTCTGCTTCAGATGGTTTATTTGTGGGAGAGGGTTAAATGTCATCTGCTACAGAATGTTTAGTTGTGGGAGAGGGTTAAATGTTGTCTGCTACAGATGGTTTATTTGTGGGAGAGAGTTAAATGTCGTCTGCTACAGATTGTTTATTTGTGGGAGAGGGTTAAATGTCGTCTGCTTCAGATTGCTTATTTTTGGGAGATGGTTAAATGTCGTCTGCTACAGATTGTTGTTTTGTGAGAGAGGGTTAAATGTCGTACATAACAGGACAAGATATATCGCTTTCAATCGAGAACAGAAGAATGTGTAGTTTAGAAATCGCCAATTGTAGTGCTCACACCAAAGTTACCACTAGTAATGCATGCATGCTTGCTGAATATGTACATGTTTCAAGTCGCGAGTCAAAGTGGCATCTATATGTATCCCACACATCACTGGATTTGGAGTCCCGGTAGAGACGCGAGCTGTCAACCCAGGACATAAAAAAATAATTGAAATCAACATGTGGTATTTACTATCAGTGAAGATCATGATCATCGAGCACATCCACGTAGTCTGACCTGACTCTCACTGTTCGCCAATTACGCCGAGGATGTCTGAAGAAACTTTTATTTAACAGTATCCATTAACTTTAGCCGTCCCGTGAGAAAACAACAATTATGGCCTCTTCGTAATGTATCGACCTAGATCAGCCTGAGTCGCCCAGACAGATCAATTTCTTCTGCTTCAAAGTTGTTGTAAGTAGAAAATGGGGTTTTAACATCCTTTTTGCACTCACAGTTTCGAGTGTCGGTCTGTCGCGTTAACAAAGTAGACTCTTTCATGTTGAAAATTGGACCACTCCATTTTTTTTGTAAAACAGGATGTTTGGTAAAAATTTATGTCTAAATGGCAAACAATGTAGATTTCAGGAGAGAGAGTTCGTTACGAGCTGTTGATGAGACTTCCCCAAATAATATGCTTATACAGGTAAACATTCTTCCCAAAATACTGAGGTTCTCATATTACGTTGTACGTTATAGTTAAAAACATATCGGCTAACCTTGAACTTCTTGATCTATTTAAAGATATGAATATTGTCAACAAGTGTATTAAATTTAGATTTCGTAAAAATGATTAATCAGCCGGCACTAATAGAATTGGCTTCAATTTCGTTTTGATATGCTATAGTAGAACCGTGGATTTTGTGGAGTTAAGAACATAGACTGTAAGTTAGATAGAACTGTTTGTAAAATATATTTACCTGTAGAAAACGTAGTCTGTATAGAAATCATATTAACGCTAATAAATGTGGTTTCATTTTATCAAAGAATAAAGACATTTCATTTAAGACTTATATTTAGATAATAAGATGTTAGCTGAAACAGAAAATGAAAAATATATTCACTATTCATTTTCCTTTCTTTCCTTTTTTGATTCCTCGGTTTACTACAATACATTAATTGTTGGTTTTACATGATGTTTTCTTGAATGTAACCCACTTTTTAAATTAACTTAATAATTCTAGTTTACATATGATACTATTGTTTTATCACATGAGATAAATTAATTTATTATCTTACTGGCTTTAATAGAATTTCATGTCACTTGTACCATTACTTTCATAATTTAAGATTAATTTCATCATTTAAGATTAATTTTATCATTTAAGATTAAGTTGATCATACATGTTCATATCTGATTTTCATTTCATATATATGTAAAAACATTTGGAGAATGCTAAAATAATTCACATTATAAATGAATATATTTAAATTTATTTTGAATTCATAGTGACATTTTGTATTATTTTAACATTGGAATTATTATCAACAAAGATAGAAAAGTATTGTTGTATGAACGACTTGTGAGGATGCAGCTTGGGCCGTGTAAATTCATTCTTGTCCGATTATCTTAAAACATATACTTAACAAAAACTAGTTTCACGGAACACCCCAGCCCCTTCAACCCCACGCTAACCACTTGGCCATAACGGATTCATTAATTTATTTGGTATGATTTGACCGGGGATCGTTTAAACTAAGTGGCGCCTAAACACTAACGCCTTTGTTCAGACTGTGTGTGTATGTATGCTCGGGCAGAGGTCCAGATAAGGAGGGGTATTTAGCTCTTTTACCCATAATGTCTCTCTTGTTATTAAAGCAATTAATTTTTCAATTCAATTCAATTTTATTCAGGCAAGTCGGCACATAAGTACCATTGGCCATTTACAAGTATATACACGTGAAGAATATGGCTCAATGACGTAAAATACATTACAATTACATAATTTATATACATGAATACAAAAGAAGAAAAATTAGTTATAATATTTCAGATAAGTACTATTATGTTTAGATAACCAAGAATCATTTTCAATGAATACAATTGGCAAATGATTCTTAGTTATTACTAAACACCATATTTTGATTAATACAATATTCTCTATACTCAGACGCTTTTGAAATATAATTTGCAATATTCATTTGAACTTTTTTACTTTTTGAAGATAATAAGTTAATAAATCGAGAAATAGAAGGCCATGAAGTTGATATATATTGTGTACGTATGTTTCTATAATTCAAACATACAAGAAGAAAATGATATTCGGATTCTAAAACCTTTTGCGAACAAAAAATGCACGTTCTATTGCTCCGTTCGATTCCTAAATATCTACCCGTTTCGATGGCTAATTTGTGTCCAGAAATTCGAAAGAGTGTTAATTGTTTTCTTAGTTTGTCATTTTGAATATTTAGTAGATATGATTCAAGTTCAAAAGTAATCTTAAATTTGCGGTAATAATCAAGTTTTGGAGATGAATCAATAACTGCATGCCAATTTTGGATATAGTTGTCTCGAATTCTCTGTTTAACTAGTTTTATTGTTCCTGCAGATATGTTCTGTTCTAACCATAAGTTGCTCATACCTAATCTGTCTAAATACCGTTTCACTTTGGTCGACCACAAAGTATTATTGCTATTTGAAATAGAGCATTGCTTAAGGAAAACATCATGTAGTATTGAATTCTGATTATTTTTCATTTTTGACCAGAACTTAAGTGTACGTTCGATGCCTATAATCGATAACGGAAATCTCCCTAGTTCGCCTAGTACTGCTGCATTTGTTGTTTGTTGTTTAACGCCAAGGATATATTTGCAAAACTTAATATGTAATCTATCTATTTCAGAAAATTGATAAAGACTTCGGAAGCATAAAGAAGACTAGGTGTTACCATACTGTCAAAAAGAAGTAATTTAGTTTTGATGTCGAACTTTATACGCTTAAATAGTATAAAAAGACCATTCATTGCTTTTAAGGCTTGTTCAGAAAGGGCTTTTGCAGCGCTATTTAAATTTCCATTCTTTGTAAATTTGATCCCAAGATAAGTGAAACTATCCACTACTTCAACTTTTTCATTATTGATAAACCAATCATAATTTAAGGATTGTCTCCCTTTTTCAAAAATACAAATTTTAGTCTTTTTCACATTTATGGTTAGGCCCCATGCTGTAGAATATACGTACAAACTATCTAAAAGGGACTGTAAACTAGACTTATCAGTTGTAAAAAGAGCAATATCGTCCGCAAACATCAACATATATATAGATAGAAGATTTAAATCAGATTCAGTGAGATTATTAAAATTCATATTCTCGCTTATGTCATTAACAAATAAAATGTATAAAATAGGTGAAAGAGGTTCCCCTTGTTTCAAACCTATCGAAACATCAAAGAACTCGGACAAATTGAAATCTGTAGATCTTACACATGAAGACAATTTATTATATATTGATTTTATGATATTTACAAACTTGGTGCTAATACCAAGTTTCAGTAGTTTTTGCAATAGATAGCTATGAGGAACAGTATCGAAACATCTTTTGTAGTCCACAAAAGGGCAAAATAATTTGCTTTTACTTGCTAGGATGTTTTGTATGATGCTATGGAGAATAAAAATGCAATCAACTGTGCTCTTTTTATCTCTGAAACCAAACTGGCAATCATTGATTATAGCTTCATTTTCACAAAAAGCATTAAGTCTATTCCTCAAACATAATGAGAATATTTTACCGAGAGCACATATTAATGTTATTCCCCTATAGTTAGAAGGGTCATCCGAGTCTCCCTTTTTGTAAATTGGAACTATTATTCCTTTCGTCCATAATTCTGGATATTCTCCGCTTTCATAGATATGGTTAAATATGGTTACTAAAAAAGGTGAAATAAATTCATTTGCATCTATAAAAAAATCTGGAACAATTTTATCGTATCCACTACTCTTATTACGCGCAAGATGCTTAATGGTATTCATAATCTCTGTTTGGTCAAATGGTTTATCTAAAAGATCTATGTTTATTTCAAAATCAGACGAATTATCATCACAAGAAGAGACGCCCTCATTTAAATTCATTTCGCTAAAATACTTTACAAAATCCTCTGCGGTTGGACCTGATGTAGATGATTTGCTATTTCGAAGTTTTTTAACATGTTTCCAAAACTTTTTCGGATTTGTTTTACATATAGAAGAGAAAATATTACCCTGTTTTACATTGTGTTTATATTTTGCTTTTTTCTTGGTAGATGCATATTGGTTTCTGCTGCGTAAAAAATCATGTCTACTGTTAACAGTAGGATTAGTTTTAAACAATCTTTTATATTTAAAAAAATCACGTTTAGCGTTTTTACAATTATTATCAAACCAAGCATTATGCTTGGTATTACTGGTATAGGAATGGGAAGCCTCGGCATTGTTATAAACACATAAGCCCTAAATTAAACAGTGAAGTTTGAAGAATGTTAGACATTTTCTGTCAGAATATAATAGTCAATAATCTAACTTTTGGATGTATAGTGCGGTGCTGTTGAAATCGATATGAACCTTAGTTGGTAGTTCATGCATATATACATGTGTTCATGTCAAATGATTACATATATAACTTATATAACTTTTAATAGCACAAAAGGTAATATATATATTACGATGAGGTTAATGACCATATTGTTGATAATCAATGTGTATACACATGAGATAACTTAACGAGTGCATAATGTTGGTAACAGTAAGTGAACAAGATATTAAATACATGTGTTAATGAAGACCCAGGACCGACTATTTTAAATAATAAATCTGCATATTTAGTAAAATCAAAAACAAAACATTATCATGCATATATGTCGAAATTATTCTCATTACTTGTGTTAAGCTTGTTTTTGTGTTGTTTTTATTACAGCCTATATTATTTGTCTATGTGTTTCTCTCAATCACCAGTTCGACTGATCAATCAAAGAACTAGAAAATGTCTCATTCTCCTCTTACCCTATTTTAGCGAAGTTCAAATCATAGCAGTTTACCCCCCAAAAACAACTGATTTTTTTTTGATTTTTTTTTAAATGACCATGAAATTATGTATTTATTTGTTTGTATTACAAGATGCATGTATATGTATACGTAAATAAAATCTATCTATCTATGATTCGACCGGGGATCGTTTAAACTAAGTGGCGAAAAGTAACGCATTTGTTCAGTGTGGATGTATGCTCAGGCAGAGGTTCAGATAAGGAGGGGTATTCAGCTCTTTTACCTATAATGTTTTTCTTATTATTAAAGCAAGCCCTATGTTGTTGGTACTCAAAAAAATAGTCGCATCTTAGTTAAAGTTCTGAATGATGATCCAAGTATTCATTCGTCGAATGTCGGATTTCTCGTAGCCCATTGTCTGTTACGAATATTTTTACTATTCCAAATCGAATGTTTTAACTCTTTAATAGCTTTAACATTCTGCAGTGGACATCCTTGAAGATCTAGGAAAAGCATGGAAAATCTATACTCAATGAAGAACTTATGAGTATTCACACAGTTTGATCTAAACAAAATTGTTCACAATAAAGGGCAAAGTGTACCTTTTGCCATGGACGGGCAGTTATTATAATATATCAGCAGAGACAAATTAAAAGACTCAGGAGTGCGGGATTAACATTAGGACTGACTCGCTGGTATCCCGCGAGAAAACCAATATTATGGCCTCTGCGTAATGTATCGATACAGATCAGTCCGTGCAGACTGATTCGGGCCGACACATTCCGTCTCATTGGAAAAGAGATATAACGTAATGATTCCGGAAACAGAATATCCACAGGAGGTGAAAAATGTATATCCGGGTAAGCCTGCGCGACATGCTAAGACTGATCCAGGTCGATACTTTACCCAATGTTGGTTTTCTCGTGGGACGGCTCATTTGTTGTATACATGTATGACAGGGTTATAAAATAGCCATCTTCGATTGAACTCGACCGTCACAGTGGTTTAATAGTAAAGCATCCGCCTCGGTGCGGGTGGTCGTGGGTCGATCCCCGGCCGGGAAATACCAAATACTTGGGAAATAGTAGGGACGTTGTTCTGTTCTACGTGTCATATGGGGATTTAAGAAATCGGCATTTATGCACCGAAAGGTACGATTGATTGATTGATTGTTTGATTGAGTGTTGATTGATTGATTGTGTTTTGAACGCCGTTTTCAATAATCGATCAGTCACATTACATTGACCAGTTCACTTACCCGAGTGTTTCCTAACATCAATACTCCACTCAACAATCTTATTAACCAACAGGCTGCTTTTCAACATAAACTGCGGAGGGAATATTGGCTGACCTGGGGTTCGAACATCAACCCCTGGATTGACATGCTAGCTTCTCCAAGCTACCGGGGCTCGGGGTAAATCATGATCCAAATTTACCAATGAGAAGCCTTATTTAGAGTATGGAGTTCATTTCTAAGCACCGAGAACGTTTTTAAAGTTTCGGTTTAAATCATCGTTATTCGACAACCGTTACATCTCTGTCTATTCTGTCTTATTCTAAGTGCGCCAAGTCGATGGTTCTGTGTGTTTATCCATTTAGGTTCCGATTCCACCCGTCAAAGAAGCTGCTAGACCCCATTTCGCCTGACGCGGCTAAAATAAGATTTTATTTCATTTTTATTTGAAGGCGTCGAACGCTGAAGAACTTATTATTGGATAAACTATGGCCTGATAAACAAGCAGTCAACTAACCCTGTTTTTCCCTATCATTTTTGTTAAATTCTGACTTAAAAAAACCATTTTTATTCTGATGCAGACATCTTCTAATGCTTGTTGTTGGAAGACAGTGGAGCAGTGATAGAGTGTCGGCCTCTAGAACCAAAGCTCCCGGATTCAAATCCCGTGATGAGCGGGTTCTGCTTTTTGGCTTTTACCACACAAACGGCGCGAGTACTGGTTAAGTTTCAAGGAAGCAGACATCGAGCGTGATCAATATTTTAAACTGAAAGGTTGTTTCGCAATCCATGTTAACAAATTAAGTTTAGACTTAACTAAACTAATGACTTCTATTGTAGACGAAAATCTGAAACGGGAAAATATTGTCAACTTTGTATCAAACGAATTTTTGTTTCCAAATTGTACAGTTAACATATGTCCGAAGCATACGAGTCTAAAGGTAGTTTATGTACACTTATTTAATTGCACTAACATCACTCAGTTACAAAAGGAGAACATCGGATCTATTTAAACTGTCGTATAATTAAAAATACCGGTTTACCTTGACTCATGTGGACAGTATGACAATAAAACCGCGTATGGTTATTTTGGGGGTATAATTCACTGTCTGTAATAGGATTATAAAAAAATGTGTTTGATTTGGTTTTTACGACGTTTACCACATTATTTCGGTTATATCACGTTGAAAGTTCACTCATTCATGATCCATGAGTAAACAAATTAGTACTAGCCCAGACAAAGTACTTTGCACAAGGGCACTCCACCATGAACGATCACCGCGACTGGAGATAGAACTTTGAACACCCTGTTCCAAATTCCCGAATCTAACCAGTCGGCAACGGCGTATTCCTGATCAAATAAAGGTGAATTGGTGTGAAACTAATGGGGGTAATGAGTCCAGTTACTTTGTCTATAAATGCGTCTATGTCAAAGTTACATGTGGACGGTCAGTGAAGGCTCTGATTATACTGTGCGGATGTACAGGCTCAACTATATTTAAAGGAAAATGTTTCAAATTATTAGTAATAGGTGCGGTAGGATATTAAATAGCTCGTCCACTAAGCCACGTCACTTTCAAATGAGCCACTTTTAGTTTACACTTAATTATTGTAGATCGATTGCGAAACAAGCTTTCAGCTTAATTTAATCACGCTCACTGTCTGCTTCCTGGAAACTTAACCAGTAGTCGCGCCGTTTGCGTGGAAAAATTCGAAAGGAAAAACCCGCTTATCACAAATATACAGCAGACGACTTTGAAAGCATTAACTCAAATACATGTAAACTCTGTTTAAATGAAAGAACAATCATTGAAAACATTGCGACAAAAAGAGAAATTGCTCGTTTTGTCACAATGTTTTCAAAAGTAATAATAAAAGTAATAATAATAATAATAATAATGATACATTGTTTATTGTTTATTGTGCGGCGAACAGTGAAGATTTCTGCGAGTCAGTGGATCCCTACAGTCTGACCTGAGCATTCACTGTAAGAATATATGCAGAATAATTTCTAAATACAATTTTCGACATAAAACTACAAGTGCGAGCACGCAAGTATCACGCCATTGTACCTTTAAGATTGTAAAAGCGAGATGCAATCTGATTAAAAAACCGCAAGCGGCGATGACTCAATTTCTTTATACTACAACGTAAAAAGAATAAGAACAATTTTGAAATTTGATATTCTTCTATCAACGCTCGGTGAAACAGTTTTAACCCTTTCCCACATATAGACTCGTTTTGACGCCCCTGCAGCAGATGACTTTTTTGAAAACAGTGTGACAAAGGAAGAAATTGCTCAAGACGAGCAATTGCTCCTTTTGCCACAATGTGTTCAACTCTTTGCAGTTTATTTTACATTCATTTATATAGATTGTCTGTGTTTTTGTCAAGATTTCTTTTTCAACGTCGTCTTCTGACTATTTGCTGTATGAGGGGAAGGGTTAAATTGAAAGGCTTTAATAATAAAACTTAACCTATTAGTTGTACAGTAAAATAATATTCGACCATTTGTTACATAACCAGCCGTGTGTTCCATAGTAAACACAACATAAACAGTTTAAGCTATGCCTATCAAACGGAACGAAACCTACCAGCCGTGTGTTCCATAGTAAACACAACATAAACAGTTTAAGCTATGCCTATCAAACGGAACGAAACCTACCTGCCCTGTGTTCCATAGTAAACACAACGTAAACACGTTTTCTCTATGGAGCGGAACGAAACCTACCTGTATTATGCATGTAATCCCTTCAAACAGGTTTGGTTTACTAATGCACGGATTATCGACGAAACCTATACAGGTTTCGCAAAACAGGTTTTGGGTTTGGTGACTATGGAACACAGGGCTGTTTTATGAATGGAAAACAGGTAGAACATGTTTGGTTAACCGACTAAGGAACGGTATATCGACAAAACCTATATAGGTTTCGCAAAACAGGTTTTGAGTTTTGTGACTACTGAACACAGGGCTGATATTCAATTTGATATGGTACATGTAGATAAGTCTGCAGTATCAAAGTGCTGCGATACGGTCAATAGAAAGATGAAATAACACACATATTCATATCAATCTTGATCTTTCTTCCCCGTAAAAGACCAACATACAATTTATATAGGAAAATATATTAAGGGTGGGCGAACAAGAAAGTACGCATCGCATGAATAAACAAAATTTATAAAAGGACCAGACAATAATGTTAATCTTTCCACATGTAGACGCGGCTATCATTTTTAATCCCCTCTCCAATATATGGGGGTTTCTGACGCCTCTGCAGCAGACGACTTTTAAAAACATTGTTACAAAAGGAGAAATCTTCTCAAAACTGGCAATTAGCTCAGGAATCATTACGCTATACGTGTGTTCGCCTGAGACGGAATGTGTCGGCCCGGATTAGCGAAATGTTCGAAATTGGCATGTGAGTTTTGACACCTGAAATAGTACTATTATCATGTATACATATGATCCAAATTATTTTGTTTGCTTGGTGTTTTACACGGCTTTCGACAATTTGTCAGATACCGTTTACCAGTAATTATGGTCCATTTATTCTGACACCAGCCAGTCAATCGAAACGCTAACCAAACGCTTCTGTACGCCTATTGTAGCACTCTGGCCAGCTACATCAAAT
This sequence comes from Serripes groenlandicus, assembly GCA_031761405.1. Taxonomy (NCBI): domain Eukaryota; kingdom Metazoa; phylum Mollusca; class Bivalvia; order Cardiida; family Cardiidae; genus Serripes; species Serripes groenlandicus. Next base: position 47,512,878 of record JASEVX010000008.1, read on the forward strand.
TGTCCACGAGGAAAACACAGGTTAATAAACGAGATCGTATAGTGATACATTTATTTATTTAAATAGGTAAACTAGAGTCTCATGACTCTCTCTCTCTCTAAGGCCTAACTATCATTCTCTGACTCTCCCCAGAGAGCCCAAACGTCTCCTCCTTATCTCTGCATGTCTCTCTATCTATGCAAATCTCTCTCTCGCTTCCACAAAAACATACATTTATATACTACAGGGCTGGCGCCGTATACACGTGATATCCCGTATATAGTTATACCCTCATGGATCTTATATCTCACATGTATACCTCTATACCTCTACCCTCTTTGTGTTACACTATGATGAGAAGCCATTATTACCTTTTTTACAGTTGTTGGTATGACGCGACTGGGTATCAAAGTCGCGACTACCTGTATCCGAGGTAGAAGCTCTATCACAACATCGCCAAGGTGGTCGTCCCAAATTGAAACGTTAGGTAGTGCTTCTCAGTCAATCAAAGGTTTGCTGGTTCAATTTCAAAATACATTTGGTCTTAATTCGAATAAGAGCATTGCGTCTTCGCATGCATGTATATCTATATGTATACTCTTTTTCCAAAGGAAAGAAAGTCAGTAAAACATTTGACATCAATAGAACTCAATTATTAATTCTCAAGATTAAAGAAATAAACTTAAAATATACTTTAATATGTAGTTAAATTTAGGTTGTTTCTTTTTAGTCTTCATAAAGACCGAGTTTTCTCTATTTACATACACAATGGAGTGGAACACTTTTTTTTCTCATGGGTGTGGAAGAGCGGCCTTAAGGCGGATTTCTACCCGAGTCTGCCACGTGTATTACGGGGAGCACTTGGGCCTACAGGCCCTTGCCACGGAAGTGGAACAAAAAATAAATTCACAATGGAGTGGAACACTTTTTTTTCTCATGGGTGTGGAAGAGCGGCATTAAGGCGGATTTCTACCCGAGTCTGCCACGTGTATTACGGGGAGCACTTGGACCTACAGGCCCTTGTCACGGGAATGGAACAAAATCAAAATTCGCAATCGAGTGGAACACTTTCCTCTTTCTCGCGGAAGTGGAACAACGGCGTTAAGGCAGATTTCTACCCGAGTCTGCTGCGTGTTTTACGGGGAGCACTCCGCTGCTAGTCGGGGAAATGTGAGCATACGCTATAAGGTAGGTACCGCAATCTACCCGCGCTCACGGCGAAGTGCTGAGCCTTGTTTTACGTCAGCACTCCGCTGCTAGTAGGGGAAATGTGAGCCGGGGCCGCATATGCTAAACGGCAGGTCCCGCAGTCTACCCGCGTTGACGGCGAAATGCTGAGCCTCGTTCTACGCTAGAACTCCACTGCTAGAAGGGGAAATGTGAGCCATGGCCGCATATGCTATAAGGCAGGTCGCGCAGTCTACCCGCGCTGACGGTGAGTGGTATAGCTCGGACAATATTTAGGTTTCAATGTCCAATATCTAACACTAAACGACACTGGCAACTAGATAATAGTGTCGTTTAAGGAACTACATATCTAACTTTAATTTCTTCAACATAGTTTCCAGAATCAACTTTCAGACTCCAGTGTCGTTTAACGCTAAACGACACTGGCAACCAGACACTAGTATCGTCTAAGGAAGTGGATATATAATTAATCAACTTTCAGACTCCAGTGTCGTTTAACGCTAAACGACACTGGCAACCAGACACTAGTATCGTTTAAGGAACTGGATATATAATTTTCATTTTTCAGACTCCAGTGTCGTTTAACACTAAACGATACTGTCAACCAGACACTAGTATCGTTTAAGGAACTGGATATATAATTAATCAACTTTCAGACTGCAGTGTCGATTAGCACTAATCGACACTGGCAACCAGACACTAGTGTCGTATAAGGAACTGGATATATAACTTTCGATTTTCAGACTCCAGTACCGTTTAACACTAAACGACACTGGCAACCAGACACTAGTATCGTTTAAGGAACTGGATATATCATTTTTAATTTGTTCAACTAGTACTGACACAGACCTTTATCTATATGTATGTAGACCTACAAAATATTTGTTTTTTTGTTTTAAAGTTGGATTTAAAAGTTTTTTCCAATATTATATGCTACCATAGCATATCAATAGTTTCCAGAATCAATTTTCAGACTCAAGTGTCGTTTAGTGTTAAACGACACTGGAGTCTGAACATTGAAAATTATATATCTAGTTCCTTAAACGACACTAGTGTCTGGTTGCCAGTGTCGTTTAGTGTTAAACGACACTGGAATCTGAAAGTTGAAAATTATTTGTTGCGGTTCCTTAAACGATACTAGTGTCTGGTTGCCAGTGTCGTTTAGTGTTTATCGACACTGGAGTCTGAAAATTGATTAATTATATATAGTTCCTTAAACGATTCTAGTGTCTGGTTGCCAGTGTCGTTTAGTGTTAAACGACACTGGAGTCTGAAACTTGATTAATTATATATCTAGATCCTTAAACGACGCTAGTGTCTTGTTGCCAGTGTCGTTTAGTGTTAAACGAAACTGGAGTCTGACAATTGATTAATTATATATCTAGATCATTAAAAGACACTAGTGTCTGGTTGCCAGTATCGTTTAGTGTTAAACGACACTGGAGTCTGAAAAATGAAAATTATATATCCAGTTCCTTAAACGATACTAGTGTCTGGTTGCCAGTGTCGTTTAGTGTTAAACGACATTGGAGTCTGACAATTGATTAATTTTGTATCTAGTTTCTGAAACGATACTAGTGTCTGGTTGCCAGTGTCGTTTAGTGTTAAACGACACTGGAATCTGAAAGTTGAATATTATTTGTTCCGGTTCCTTAAACGATACTAGTGTCTGGTTGCCAGTGTCTTTTAGTGTTAAACGACACTGGTGTCTGAAAATTGATTAATTATATATAATTCCTTAAACGATACTAGTGTCTGGTTGCCAGTGTCGTTTAGTGTTAAACGACACTGGTGTCTGAAAATTGATTAATTATATATCTAGATCCTTAAAAGACACTAGTGTCTGGTTGCCAGTGTCGTTTAGTGTTAAACGACTCTGGAGTCTGACAATTTATTAATTATATATCTAGATCCTTAAACGATACTAGTGTCTGGTTGCCAGTGTCGTTTAGTGTTAAACGACACTGGAATCTGAAAGTTGAAAATAATTTTTTCCAGTTTCTTAAACGATACTAGTGTCTTGTTGCCAGTGTCGTTTAGTGTTAAACGACACTGGAATCTGAAAGTTGATTAATTATATATCGAGTTCCTTAAACGATACTAGTGTCTGCTTGCCAGTGTCGTTTAGTGTTAAACGACACTGGATCCTGAAAATTGATTAATTTTATATCTAGATCCTTAAACGATACTAGTGTCTGGTTGCCAGTGTCGTTTAGTGTTAAACGACACTTGAGTCTGAAAATAGATTAATTATATATAGTTCCTTAAACGATAATATTGTCTGGTTGCCAGTGTCGTTAAGTGTTTAACGACACTGTAGTCTGAAAATGTATTAATTATATATCTATATCCTTAAACGATACTAGTGTCTGGTTGCCAGTGTCGTTTAGTATTAAACTACACTGGAATCTGAAAGTTGAAGATTACTTTTTCCAGTTCCTTAAACGATACTAGTGTCTGGTTGCCAGTGTCGTTTAGTGTTAAACGACACTGGAATCTGAAAGTTGAATATTATTTTTTCCAGTTCCTTAAACGATACTAGTGTCTGGTTGCCAGCGTCGTTTAGTGTTAAACGACACTGGAATCTGAAAGTTGATTAATTATATATCGAGTTCCTTAAACGATACTAGTGTCTGGTTGCCAGTGTCGTTTAGTGTTAAACGACACTGGATCCTGAAAATTTATTAATTATATATCTATTTCCTTAAACGACACTAGTGTCTGGTTGCCAGTGTGGTTTAGTGTTAAACGACACTGGAGTCTGAACATTTATTAATTATATATCCAGTTCCTTAAACGATACTAGTGTCTGGTTGCCAGTGTCGTTTAGTGTTAAACGACACTGGAGTCTGACAATTGATTACATTTGTATCTAGTTTCTTAAACGATACTAGTGTCTGGTTGCCAGTGTCGTTTAGTGTTAAACGACACTGGATCCTGAAAATTGATTAATTATATATCTAGTTCCTCAAACGATACTAGTGTCTGGTTGCCAGTGTCGTTTAGTGTTAAACGACACTGGGGTCTGAAAAATGAAAATTATATATCCAGTTCCTTAAACGATACTAGTGTCTGGTTGCCAGTGTCGTTTAGTGTTAAACGACACTGGAGTCTGACAATTGATTACATTTGTATCTAGTTTTTTAAACGATACTAGTGTCTGGTTGCCAGTGTCGTTTAGTGTTAGTCGGAAACTGCGGCCCTGTCATCCATTATTCCCAATCATTGAAATACGTCATTCGTCTTCCTCATTGGGTTTAAATGTAGAAAGTAGTCAGTTGCCTGGTGGGAATGGTGTATGGAGTACAGGTGTGAGAAGGCAAAGCTACCCACATTAGGTGCTAAGATTGAAATGAGCCGTCTCGCGAGAAAACCAACGTTGTATCGATGCGGATCAGCCTAAGCATGCCGCGCAGGCTTACCCGGATAGACAATTTTCGCCTCCTGTGTATTTTTTGTCTCAGATATCATTACTCTATACCTCTCTCCCTCTGAAACGGAATGTGTCGGCCCGGATTAGCCTGTGCGGACTGCGCAGTCTTATCTAGTTCGATACGTTACGCAGAGGCCATGTTGTTGGTTTTCTCCTGGGGCGGCTCAAATATCGTTGAAAATGGCATTCAAATCGAATAAATCAAATAGAACCAAACAACGTACTTATATGAGTGTGAGTTTACTAACATAGTGTTGCCAAAAACATGTTAGTTTTCATTCAAACAAAAGCCTTTGTTTTGTTTTGAATCAGTTGAAGTTCACTTACTCATATGTTTCTTGGTTTTCCCACATCAGTACTTCATACAGCATTATTTCCAAGCAACTGACTGATAGCCCATTAGTGGAAGACGAATGACCTTTTTCACAATGACTTTTGTCAAACGTCGGAAAGAATGTTGGGCGAGCTGGGGTTCAAAGTCACAACCCCTGGATTGACAGCCCGCGTAGCTACCGACTGAGCAACCGGGGAAAATAATAGCAAATTATTACGATAAATTTACTATTTATTCATTTACATAAAAACTTCAAGTTTTAAAGCATGTTTAAACAAACAAAAATCTCAAACAAAGACATTTATATAATCCAGTTATGGTCGCTATCGTTCTGTTTTAACTTTTCTGTTTGTATGAACGACTGCATGATCTTGATTTGATTTCACGGATTAACTCTTTCCCACATACACATGCTTTTTGACGCCTCTGCAGCAGACGAAAATTGAAAATAATGTAACAAAAGAACAAATTTTTCAAAACGAGATATTTCCCCTTTTGGCACAGTGTTTTCAACTCTATTTAATAATAATACTTTTTGTTATGTAGGGATTTTCCATATCAGTGCAAATATGTTATCACATTTGTCTGCTGCAAAGGTGATGTAAATAGAAAAAGGGTTTTAAAAATTAAACTGATCTGGCAGGCATAGTTTTGAGTTTCGGTCTGTCGCATTGAGTCGTTTAACTCTTTCATAAAGTACGTTGTTCCATTTTGAAAATTGGACCACTACAGTTTTGTCAAACAGGATATTTGGTAAAAATACAATGTCTAAGTAGCAAACAATGCCGAAATCAGGAGAGAAAGCTTGTTCCGAGCTATTTCACCTAAATATGCATTGTTTGTATACATCTTTAATTGCCTTTGGCAGCGAAAGATTTAAATGACGTGTTACAAGTTTAAAATTACCCGTTACTGTTTACATGTATTCCTTTTTGTAATTAAATGGTGTCTTGTCTTTTGTGCAATTATTTCCAATTGTGACGTAGCTCAGTCGGTAGCGACGCGGGTTGTCAATCCAGGGGTTGTGAGTTCGAACACTGTGACAAGCGTCATTCGTCTTTCACAAATGGGCTAACAGTCTTAGTGGAAAAACAGCCAGTTGCTTTGAGAGTATGATGTTAGCGGTACTGGTGTGAGAAAACCATGAAACATATGAGTAAGTGAATTGGTCGCCGTGAACTATTGTTGAAAACGGCGTTAAACCCCAATCAATCAAAACTGTCTTGTATCTATTTTTATTTTACTTACTACCTCATGCTTGGTCTTGACGATGATCATTTTAAACCTTGCCCACATGTCGATATATTTTAAAACATCTTCAACAGACGACATAAATCTCCGTAGAAAAAAGAAAAATACTAATGAGTAGTTTTTGCTTTTGCCAAAATAGGTTTTCAGCTTTATTAAATAAATTGAATTTCATTTAGACAGTTTGTATATGTTTAACTTCATGTTTACATAGTTGCCTGCTCATGTAGTAGTTGTAACTTACACAAAAAACGCCGCAATATAACTGAACATTTGTTGAAAACAATGTACACACCATACAAATAAACACAGTCTTCATTTGTTTATCTGACACCAATGTTGTAGAGAATTCATGTTTGTTCGTTCATATCGCTCGCGGCCTTTCGGAATATTTGTGTGGCTCTTTCCTTGTCCACTTCTCCCATTTTGTGATTATTATATGTGTAGAAAAAAAGAAAAGATGGGACTCTGAATTCATGCACTCATATATGAGTGTGAGTTTACTAACATATTGTTGCCAATAACATGTTAGTTTTTTATTAAATCAAATGCCTTTGTTTTGTTTGAATCGAAACAGTTTGCTTATACAGTCGAACCTGTGCTAAAGATTACCTTGGAACAGCAATTCTCTGTCTATAGCTACCGAACTGTTACTTTTTTCTCAGTTAGCATCGTTCAACCAAATCACACACAATTATAATGCAGTCTTTGAACATGTATAAAATAGTAAGCGAAAAGTGAAAAACAGGATCAGACTGTATAGATATGAATGTATTTGACAAAATTAGATTATATTCTACTAAAATGATTTCTAAATTTAGTTACAAAGCGATGTGTACTGGGATCAGAACGCATGTGTGTGCGATCTTTTCTCAGTGAGCATCTTTCAACAAGATCCCACACAAGGTTAATGCAGTTGCGTGGTCCATGCACATGTATGAACTAGTAAGCTCAACGTGCAGAACATGATCAGACTGTATACATATATATATGAAGGTTGAACTTGACCCACACATTTCGCGAGGGATATACTAGTCGCTTTCACGCGGTGAAGGGGTTGAATAGGGACACATTTGTGGGTTAGATGTCTATGTTATGCTCTTTTGAAAATGTACAGTCCCTTAAGTATGTTAATATGTTTGTTGTCACATGTTTTAAGGTGTGTGGGTATACATATCAATGCTTTACAACACTTTATTCTTACACATTTTGGAGAACATTATGAGCATAGGTGATAATATAATTAACTCTTCGTCGCCGTAATTCTAAATCGGAATCTTCCATCTCAACATTTTAATTTTATATTTTTGTTAACATTTTATTAATATTTTGAGGAAGAACGTGAAGTATTAAGAGTGAAGTGCAGATTATAATAAGTCTGTAAAGTTATACGGGCTGATCTTAATCTTAGAAAAAAATCCACACTGCCATATGGAGTGCACTTAGAGCTAAGCAGGAATGACCTTGAAACAGTTCAAGACGAAATTAACAAAAAAGTTAATGAGGAAGACGTGGAAGGTATATGCAAACTGTTCAATACGAACATGGGTGAGGGCCTGCATTCTCAAGTTTTTCGTGAAATATAGACTCTTCAAGGAGAAATTGGAGACCGAACGAAAACATAATGTATGTGGTAAAAGGCTGAAACATTAGAAATCTTACAAAAGGGCAATACTTTGATACAACAAACCTGTAATTCCACCCCAAAAATCATAACAAAACCCAGGCTAAAATGCAAAATTCAACAAGAGTTTCCTTAGAAATCTGCAATGTTTGTGATGTGTGGATATCTCCCTTGTTCTCATATGCATTTGTTCATAACAAATACTGTATCCAGAAAGAGTCAAATCTCAAATTTACCTATAATGTGGCGATTTCTTCAACAGGACCGTCTGATTCTCTTTTTTTAGCTGTCAAAACAGTTCGCAAGAAAGCACTGAAATGATAAAAAAGATTTTGATGCAACAAAGGGAGTTAGCATTCTTATAAATCATTGTATTTAGTCTGATTTTGGCAATTATTAGCACTTACACACTGCTTGCACGGTCGCAAAGCAATGCAGAAACGGACCATTTTTATCCTTAACTCGAAAATTCACTAAAAAACGCAGGGATTAAGCCTGGAAATGATGAGCAACTTTGGGACCAAAACATGTACGTAATCTGAGGATGCATTCGGAAATAGCACGTTTCCAGCTCCTTTTCGCACAAAGTTCAACTGAAAAATGATAACCTTGGTTACATGCAATACAATGCTCCTAGCTCTCAAGCCATCGTTTTCTTTCTTGATCATACACAAGTAGACTTTGGGACAAAAACATGTATGTAATCTGAGAATGCATTCGGAAGTAGCACGTTTCGAGCTCCTTTTCGCACAAAGTTCAACTGAAAAATGATAACTTTGGTGACATGCAATACAATGCTCCTAGCTCACAAGCCATCGTTTCTCTTTCCTGATCATTAACGAGTAGACTTTAGGACCAAAACATGTATGTAGGTCAAATTACGCTTAATACATCCGCGGGCCTCTTTGATCTACAGTACCGTAATCCGTAAAAAATGTGTTTGCCTAGAAATGATTGTACATCTGGCCCAGACTGCATTGGATATGTGACAATGGGTGTAGAATCTTTGTAAATATGTAGAGGATGAACTGGAACTGTTTGATTTGATCATTTTGGATACTTTGACCTTGTGTGAAAGTGAAAGTGGAGGATGTGGAAACCCAGTTTCAGCCTAGCTGGATTGCGGTAAAAAGGACGGTCCCCATCTTCACAGAGCGAGTTCCTTCTTGCATAATGCATGACCCCACATTTCCTATGGATTATTTTGAAGGTAAGAAGTATTTCTTTTCAATGATATAGGTGTTCTACCTGGAAAACGCTTAGAAAGTGTGACAAACGAGGGTTGAAGCTGGTTGATTTACATGTAAACAAAGAAGGAATTTATTTGGTGTATTGTGACCTGTAATCTTAGAATTCATTCGGAAATAGCACGTTTCCAGATCCTTTTCGCACAAAGTTCAACTGAAAAATCATAACATTGGCTACATGCAATACAATGCTCCTAGCTCACAAGCCATCGTTTCTCTTTCCTGATCATACACAAGTAGACCCAAAGAGGAAAGGGTCAGACTGCAAAATTCAAACTCATGCTTTACATCAAATGTTTATATTTTTAATCTTTAAAAACAACCCTTAGCCCAGAAATGTATCTAAAACTCTCACAATGTGTTCAGTACAGTATTGCTATTCCGGCTACAAGTGTTATATGACCCTTAATAACGCGATCGCTCATCGCTTTTGCTATGGTAAATTGAATTAAGAAATTGAAAAGCTGAATTCAGATGTTCCTGCATACAATAGTTTATCCCCTGAAACGACAAAGTGAATTACAATAGAAATAGTTATCAATACATATATAGTGTGCAAATTTGACGAAGGATATAGACAAGATAGTGGATAGAGGTCTCTCGGGTTATATTTCAAATAACTATTTCTGGGGTACCACCTTGTATGTAGTGGAAGAGCATCTACCTCGTATGCGAGAGGTTGCGGGTTCGATATCAGAGATCATACAACATAGTATATTGAGTAATTGCACCACTTGTTGATTTTAAATTGCATCATTACTAGTATTTGTATCGTGTGTTTAATTGGTACTACGTTAGGTGTTGTTGTGTTGTATATATATATCCGAGATAGCACTTCCATGCATATCATACCTTCGCCACTTATCCTGTTAGGTATCATTGAACCTTAACCCTTACCCACTTTTATATTCAGTTTGACGTATTTACAGTTAAATACATTGAATCACATTGTGATAAAAGATGAAATTGCTATACATGGTCACTATTTCCACTGCCTAACATTTGTTAACTGTATTTGATAAATATACTTTTAGTAATATATATTATGCGAAGATACTGTAATCGTCTGCTGTATAGTTGTTGTTTTCGGAAAATGGTTAAAAATGGGAAATAAAATCAATTCAAATTCAATATAAACATGACTCCCAGGTGGTCGGTTTTACTATTTTGACAAGGAAGAATGATACATATAGTATTTTTGTTTATCTTTTGTAAAAACATACATTTAGTTTTGTTTAATCCATTGTAAAGGGCAGTACATTTACCGATATTACCACTTACCTTGATGCGTTCCTGTGGCGTGTATGGGCATCGGCGATTGAAGAACGTATTGGATATTTATCCATTCTTTCGTCGAAAATGTAAAGGAAAATGTATGAGCAGGTTAAGATGTGATGTACCGAGATAATAAAAGTGTTGGTGTTTAATGTTCGCGTAATGTTCGCGTAATGCAGGATAAGGGTTAAGTTTGCACAGAGAATATTGTGTTTTGTTAAAACCGAAACTCTTCAATATTGATTTATTACTGAAAATTAATGAAAGTTTGATTAATAAGACGTAAGTTTTTCACGCATCTTTTAACAGTATTTAAGTTTATATATTGGAGTTTTCTGGGTAATGTACCAGTATTACCGCAATCATTGAAATTAACTTTTAAAATTCACTGGTTCGAAAATTCTAAATAGTTGGTTTTGCTATGTATTACATGTACAAGTGCACTGGCCAAAGGAGATTGTTTACTGTTCCGAACCAATAGTTACTGGCCAGGAACTATAGAACCACTGTTAATTTACGAGACTGCTACCAGTAATATTTAACCCTAATACCGATGGATGAGCCGTTATTTTATCGCCGAAACCCTGATCGCTTATATGGGGAATCAATGTTTACCATTTAGAATGTATTTGGTATGACCAGACCGGGGATCGAACCACAGGTTGATTTGAACTTTCAGAAAATTAAACTCTTACTTTTTCCTGTGGATGGGTTGACTGTTCGTTTGTTTTATTTTACTTTAAACGGTAGCTGAAATTTACCTGATGACGAATTGTCTTAGCTTGAAAAATTGTTATTGAATAGATTGAAAACATTGAGGCTATATAAACATTTATTAATGGAAAATTTCACCTTTTCGTCACACTGTCTTCAAATGTCATCTGCTGCTGATGCGTCAGAATCCGTCTTCACGTGTGACAGGGTAAATGAAAGAACGTATTGTTGTGATATTGTATAGTTAGCCTGTATGTTTCAAAATAAGCAAGTGATTTATCGAGTGAATTCTGAAATATGTTTTTCCTCTTCCTTGAACCGAGAATGTCATCTGACAAATACTTATGGATAGGTAATCAATCAAAATGTTCAATATAAACTGACCATGTATAGGCCCTTAACATGCTACAGTTGAAGTGCATGCGTGTTTGTTTAAATGTGTACATGCAGGTATATTTTATTACTATTTAGTGCCGTATATAACTGCCAAATGTTGCTTACGTGTGGGGATGTTTACTGATCATCTTCAGAAAATTACCAGGCAGTTTGAAAAAAGAGGTATAGTAATATTGAAACTGTCTCCTTCTTCTTCCAAAGAAGCTCTGAGTGTTTCAGTAGGAAATATTTCATATGTAGTTGCAACAGTGAAAGGTGAACACAGAGGTCCTCCAGAGTATGCAAATTTCTAGCTAAACCGTCATTTCCATATATGTACAGTACATGAATTGGTTTCAAAATGAAGGATGTACAAACTTTCCTTTTCGCTAGGCGCGGCTTATCTATTTGGCATGTTTATTTACGGTTACCTCCTTTAAACCTTTAAAACATATTGTAAAACATAACCCTTTTTACGATTAACCCTCCAGATTTAAAATACAATCCTTAACACGCTGATAAAGCTTTCTGCAATAGAATAACAGCCTCGTTACAACGAGAATGTCAACTTTAAAAACAAGTGATCGTTTAATATCTAAACTTGACTAACCGACTAACGGAGTGTTAATTATTAGAATGTTATAGTTTAAAAACCACAAAGGCTCATAACTTAATTGCGTTGAATTAGTTTCACACGATACATACGTAATAGTGTGGATCACATTAAAAACGTACTTAACTTTATTTCCCTCCCTATTTGAGTAACCATTATCCGTTTAATTTAAAAGTGTAGGCAATACCTAATAATCTAGACCTCGGTACAAGAAAGTAATAACAATGCCGACTGAATACATACACTATTGTTCGAAGGAAATTCATGAAGTAAATAGACTTTCTAGATAACAAGTCAATGCGTTTACATCTTCCGAACATATTACGTTGGAAAATAGACAAAACAAAATGTATTTCGCTTTTTGTCTTAATGATATTTAACCCAAAGTCAACCGTGGGCCATATCTAGTCGAAAATCAGGGAAATAAGCCCATTGTTAACACTCTAGAGGCCCCATTTTGTGTTGCAACACTAATAAGTCACTATACCAAGTTTAATACAACTAATTTGGACAATGGAGAGAACACATACTTTTATTTTACTTCAGCAGGTTGAACCTATATTTAAATGTGTGTCTTGATGACATCTAGGCTACATGTAGGTTAAACTATGGTCAAATCGAGTCAAAACTAGGTCACAAATCTAAATTCATGGAAACTATTATGGATACTCCAGAGATAATGTTTTTGATTATGAGATGACAGTTTGTAAGAATGTTTATCTTGATGATACTATGTATATATATCTAGCTTACGTTTAAATGTGAAAACTGGATTAATATACTACAATTAATAAAACATGTTTTGCAAACTTTATAGGCCGCATATTTTAATCTAGATTGATGAAACTTTGGCAGAATGCTTTTCTCGATAAAAGCCGAAATGTGAGTCCTGTCTAGTCAAGCACAGGGTCACTAGATCAAATTGTTGTCCTCTTAGGGCCTCGTTTTTCATTTTTGCTCAAACTTTATTAACATTTTTGTCGTGGGGATGGAACGACTCGCTGATGTAATGTAAGAGTTCGTTGTTTTGACCCCCGGCCGGATCATACAAAATACTTTAAAATGGTAGTGATGTCTGCCAACATTGGCGACCAAGGCTGTTGAGTTAGCATTACGCCTGATTGGCTGGTGTCAGGATAAATAGACCTGCAGTACAGTAAACGCCGTGATATAACTGATGTGTTCAAAGCGATGTGAAACAAAGAACAATCTATAATAATTGCTAGCGTAATTCTGAATATGGAATATGGGTGTTAAAAATCTATGTCACTAAGCTATATATAAGGAAAATATTTAAAGAATACCGCGAACATTCTATAGGCCGCATTTTGCTGTTCATGAATAATGAAACATTATCATAACGGTTGTCTTATTGGGAAATAGGCTACGTTCGAAAAGGTCACTGAGTCTTAATTTAGGTTAAAAAATAGTTTTAGTACAGTTGAAAGAAGTTATTCTGTCTGTAGATACTGTTTACAACTGTTTATATCTGGCACCCAGCATATATGTGTCGCTCCTTATGAGGCTTTTTATACGAGTTCATCTATCAGCGCTAAAGGGATTTGTAATAACACATTCTTTTTACACCGTTTTAACATTATTTCATTTATATCACGACGACAGTTCTTCTTTGTATGATCCCTGGCTAAACAAACCAGTACAAGGCTAGGGGATGTGCCTTTCCCAGGGGCACTCCACCATGTCCGCTGCGACTGGTGATCGAACCAGGGATGCTCGATTCCAAATCCCCGACGTTAAGTACTCGACCACGACGTGTTCCAAAAATGTATATTGAAATACGCTAATAAATATTTTTCAGTAATTAGTTACTTTACGTTTTCCTATAAACAACAAATATGCAGCAGGCGACTTTAAAAACATCTTCACATAATTATTTTAAAATGTAGTCTGCTGTAGAAGTGTCAAAGCGGGTCGGTATGAGGGAAAGGGTTTAAATGCGGTTTTCGTAGCAAAAAGAAATCGGGTAAAAGTACTTGGCTGCCATAAAAAGGGACGTAAACAAGTTAGGTAAGACTGTTATTTATGATTCTTTTTTAAATATATTGCAGTAAAGTAATAAAAATATGCTGTCAGAAGGCGTCTTTGTCATATAGTAAACAGTTTTGAGATTTACTTATTGAAGGTGAAGGATATGTATGGCTCTTATCTATGTCCTAGATTGAATCCTTTTCAACATAATGACGCTGCCATCTGCAGCAGACGATATTCGAAAACATCGTGTTATATAAAAGGAGAAATCGATCATAATGATTATAATGATAATGTTTTGTTTTGCCACAATGTCTACATTCTTTTCCTTATAGAGATCGCATATTTCATATATTTGCATATATTACAACGTACTTTTGAAATCGTTTACTTCATATGCGTTGTATGTTGGAAAGGGATAAATCGGATAAATAACAGACAAAAATATCTATATTGTTTTTTTTGTTTGCTTTATGCCCTCATTTTTAAAAGGCAATACTATTATTGAATACTTCATAAAACTAGAGTAGTAGTAGTAGTATAACAATTATTGAATACATGTTCTTCGTAAGATAATGTTAGTATAAGTATTAGTAGTAGTAGTAGATGTTGATGTAGTAGTAGTAGTAGTAGTCAGTAGTAGTAGTAGTAGTAGTAGTAGTAGTAGTAGGAAAGTTGATGATGTAGTAGTGATAGTGGTAAGTAGAAGTAGTTGAAGCATTGTTGTTCTTCTTTTCGTTCAAGACTGTTTTCACTGTCAACCCGGCTACATCGATGAAGTATGCCGTCTTCTTCAGTTCCTCCATAGTGCCGCGCACATTTTTCTCTGATGAATACTGGCCACATATATTTCCTTTGGTGATAATGCAGGGGAAATCGTTGAAGTATATGCTCTGCAGTTTGTTGTTCCGTGCCACATTGTGATGATGGCGACAGACTTGAACTTTGAATACATATGTGCGTTAAACTTGTTGTTTCTCCCTCCTTAGTTTGAATGTGATCACTTGTTCCTGTCCTGTTAAGCAGATGATACGCGTCCTTGGCTGGTCTACGCTTCATCGGTGTCTTCATCACCTTGACCCTTTCCTACAAACGTTGTTTTGTGACTGGTTACCTTTAGCTCGTAGATTTTCACATTGTCTGCCTCCTCTTTTCCATGTATCCCACTGGGAGCTGGAATCAACTGCAGTATCATGCGTCTGGTTACACATAGCTGATATAATGTTCCGGAATAGGAAGGCAGTTTGCAATTTCGTAAGGACTTCTATGACTGACAAGTGCACCAATTAGGACTATAATCTAGGCGCAGTCCTCTGACAACTCTTCTTTTATTGTCAGTACTGGCATGAAGGCCTCAATTTCTGCCTTGAATTTAGTGAATCTGTCATACCAAGAACATGTTGTGGTAAAATTGTAATGATGTGTATATTTTACATATTTTGGTTCCATGATGTACATGTAGGTACATGTATGTTTGATCTGTTAAGAGAGTCAATGGATTATCAAAGCTTGTCCTTCTCGGACGATTTTACGTAAGGCTCTTTATTTTTCAGTCGCTTTGCGTTTGATCTGGTAAGAACTGCACTAATCGGCATCTCTCCTTTGAGACAACCTTTGTTGGACCGTGTGAAGCATATTATGATTGGTCAATGGGATACATCATATGCATGGGGGCCTAATGTGCCCTAATGAAGTGACTTCAATATATCCCCATTTGTTCTCCTTGAGTTGCAAGCCAGTGCAGACGAGTCTCACTCTCTCTCTTCTTCTCTCTATCTCTCTCTCTCTCTCTCTCTCTCTCTCTCTCACTCTCTCTCTCTCTCTCTCTCTCTCTCTCTCTCATCTCTCTTGTCTCCACTATCTCTCTCTCTCGTCTCTCTCTCTCTCTCTCTCTCTCTCCCTCTCTCTCTCTCGTCTCCTCTCTATCTCTCTCTCTCTCTCTCTCTCTCTCTCCCTCTTTCTCTCTCTCTCTCTCTATCTCTCTCTCTCTCTCTCTCTCTCTCTCTCTCTCTCTCTCTCTCTCTCTCTCTCTCTCTCTCTCTCTCTCTCTCCCTCTCTCTCTCTCTCTCTCTGTGTGTGTGTGTGTCTCTCTCTCTCTCTTCTCTTTAAACTTTAGTTTGTATGTCCCTGTTTAGTGGATATGGCTTACATCTTCATTAATGTCAGCAAAAATTTCGGCTGCCTGTTTTCATGTCTGCAAAAAATCTTGCTAAATATGCCGTGTTCCCCTTCTGCTTTATATATTAGTAATGTACAATACTACGCCGCTTATGAGCCTGTAACTAAATTTTCTTGAGATATCTTCAATAAAATATTATCATCAAAGGCAGGAATAAATTGAGTCAGTATGAGCGTATATCAATGAGCATCTTGGAGCTTTAGTTTCTTCATCAATGACCATATATGAATTTTAGCTAGGCACACAATACACCGCTTTTTTCACATCTGATTTTCAAGTAAACCGAATTGCACCAGCGAGTCACTTTAGCTAAGTTGGCAACGACAATGTCTTTCAATGCAGCGGTCGTGAGTTCGAACATCGGCTTGCTTTTCGATTATTGACAATAGTCATTATGACTAGCGTCAATTCCTCCGCCTATGGGCTAGCTAGTCTATGTAGCAAGGTAGACAGTTACCTTGTTAGAATGTTGTATATACGACAGGCACGAGAACATCAGGAAACGCACGTTAACTCGCCGCAATGATAGAACTGAAATACCGTTAAGCACGGTGTTAACTCGAATCTATCAACAAACAAAAAGCAGCTTATGTGTGCAAGTAACACCGCTCGTATACATATAATTTGATAACGGTTGCATTTTGAATCGCATTATATGCAGTATAAAACACAAATATTGTGTACTTGAAGTGTTTAAAGTAATATTACTGAAAAGAAATCATGCTTCGCTTCCAATTTTGACAGACAGTCTGTGATTGTCCCCAATGTTCATGTTCATGTTTTGATAATGCAAGCAAATGCGAACTTTATCTATAAAGTATACTTCCTTTTTGTATATCGATTACTTGTGAAATCGATTTTCCTATCGATAAGTAGTATATATATTATCGATTTCTTGTTCAACAGAACAAAACCTCAAAATAGTTTACGTCATTATAGTACGTGAAAATTGAACTGTCTCGTATGAATGCGTAAAGTACTCTGACCTGTCCGTCGACACATAGAGAATACCTACACTCAAATATAAACGCACCTTGGTAGTTAGGGCTTCTGACAATACATTTCATCGCAATATCAAATAAAAGCATTGAATATGCAATCTAAGTTATCAGCTTCTTTACGTTGTTCTGTTTAAAATCTATTTTAAGCATTTTTTTCCATTGTTCTAACTACTTCTACGACTATTTGGAAAAGCAGAACAGCGTGGTAAAACTCAACCGTGAAGAGTATCTATTTTAGAGATAAGTAAGTGGAAATGAATGATGAGCCTAATTTTTATATTTAATGTGAATTTGCTCACTTCGAATTTGCACCATATTAAAAGCAATTTGTTTGGAATTCGTTTCGTTCTTTTCATCCTTTATGTCGAATCATACTCGAAACTTCGTGCTAGGTATTTAAGAGCGTTTCTATAAACAATATGAAACCCGTTCTGCCAATGATGACTACAATAGCTAAGATTGAACAGCAAATGAAATATCCAAACCACTGATCGAATTAACAATTAATTTACATAAAAGTTCATTTAGTAAACAATCAAAATTGTCCATAAGTCTATGTTTAATTTGGCTTCACAAGATGACAGCAAGAGACTAACATAGACAAATCAAATATTTAATCGATATCTCCTCCTAAATCACTTTCCCAGTTTCAATATCAATTCATTTACGAGCTCGTTGCCCGAAGTATAGCGAGGATACAGGTATGGTGATACTATGTACACGTCTTCTTGACAGGTATGGTGATACTATGTACACATCTTCTTGTTAGTGAAGCTTTTCATTAAGTTTCATTGCATTCAACGCAGTTTAAAAGGGCAATAACTTCCAAATGCATTGCATTGAGTGTTTCAGGTGGAAAGCTGTCATGATGCACCAGTGGATGGTGAACAACCATGTCTTCCAGAGTATACGCTTTCTGAAGCCTCTGCAGCAACAATATTTTAGTCATAATCATAGTAATGCGTGTTCTATGTAAGTTACAAGTACTACTTCTACATTTATCGTGACGCAAACAAGTCAGTCGTTATGCTAAGCCCGCTGCCATGAGCGCCGTATGCTGTAGTCGCGTCAGAAAGAGTTTATATGAGGGAAATGTTTTAAAAAAAATATATTGCGGTATAATACTTAGACAAAATTTCAGAAAGTGTCTTTGTCACATAAGTAAACAGTAATGACATTTACTTCTTGACGGTGCAGGATACTTGTCGCTCTTATTTTTGCCTTCATTGAACCCTTTCCAACATACTGACGCTTTCTGACATCTCTGCAGTAGACGATATTTGAACACATTACGGAAGAAGACGAAATCAATTATAATGATCTTTTTTTTATTTTTTGCCACAATGTTTTCATTCTGTTCAATAATTAAGCTATCTCTTACAGAGACTCTTCCACTCATTTGGATATATAATTTGAAAGTCGTTTGCTTCATATGTGGGATAAATTAGAGACGTAATAAATATATATTGGTTTTTGTTTCCGTTATTCCCTCATTTAAATACGTTATTCCCTCTTTAAATACGTTTAACTATTATCTAATACTTCATTTCATATACTCTGTTAAATAGTAGTAATACTATTAGTAGTAGTTGAAGATGTAGTACTAACAGTAGTAAGGCATAGTACTTGATACCTTCTTCTACTTCTTCTTTGCGTCAACACCGCCTGTATTTTTTACACTGTCATTACGGCAACATGGATGCACTATGTTAGTAGTAGAGGGCATGACCCTAGACCAAAGTGTTTACTATATGTTCAATAGGAATCCGCCATTTTGTTTTGTGGAGTAAATTTTTTCCTTTATATTCCTATGTAATAGTAACCCGCCATTTTGTTTTGTGGAGTTAATTTTTCTCCTCAATTTTCCAGTGTATATATTACTGACCATCCATGTTGTTTTGTGGAGTCAATTTTTACATGTATATGTAGGATTCTGTGCGTCTATTGATTTAAGGACGAAAACGTGTACAATAGCCCATTGACATGTTGAAAATTAATCCCCTTTAAAGGCGACATACTGTCTGCGTCTGAACACCCGCAACGAACGCGTTAACACTTGTCTGAGAATAACCCTTTACACTGCTGTTCAAAAGTTTACCCTACATGATGAAAGTTATTATCATGTTTTAATTTGCACTTGAAAAGTGTCACTGTAGTTAAACACGACTTTACCAATTTGATCATATTTCAAATATAGAGGGAAAAGCAGCCCATTAAAAGCGTCAAATCAGTTTTTGCTAATTTGTATCACTATTTACGCTTTAACTTTTTCTCTTTGGGCTACCAAAGGATAGAGGACACCAAAACCTTTCATTTAAACCCGGGGTGGTCGATAACATTTTCAGCCGTTTTTATGGAACGCCTTTACTGTCTTAGTATGTTGTATTGTATTATACACAGTACATTTTCACGTATATGAGGTACATATTTCATATGACGTGGTACATTATTCATGATATGCAGTGCCTTTTCTATTATGTGTGGTGATTATTGAATAATATGCAGTGCGAGATAGTGTTTAAACAGTAGAATAACCATTATACGTTGTACAAAAAACGTTATGTGCAATACAAACCATATAATATGCAGTACAAATGACATTTATGTGGTGTATTTGTTTGTGTATGCAGTAGTTTTACATTTATACGTTGTATGTTGGTCAATAGATGCGGTGTATGTTTTAATATATGAAGTGCCTGCACGTATCTTTATGCCTGGTGAATTATTATGTATGTGCTCATAAATAATCATAGTACGCAATGCGTTTGTCAATATGTTCGGTCCATACTAATTTATATATGGTGTAAACAGCTTTATATGCGGTGCATTTTTCATTAGGACGATCATACTTTCCGGCATTCTCCGTTATTATTTATCCGGAAAATACCGAGTCAGACAGATAGATATTAACATTTACACCGTTTACTCAATATAAAAAAAAGCCTTGAATAATTTATAAATAGATGTGTTCACATGTTCTGAATACACGAGTGGCAGAATATCGTCGTATGCACTGAAATCCGCTCTAGACGAGATTGGTCTGTTCATTCGGCATGAATTGCAGTCTGATCAAAATCTAAAATCTAAAGTCTGAATATTACTAGTCCAATAATATATGACCTCTCACAAGCTCGAGTGCTTGTCAACGGAGTCTTATGTTATAGCACTAAAATATAACATGTACTTACATATGCTTATTAGATGCTTCAGTCAACTTTTGAGGATTATGATAATATGCAGGCTGATTTGAACATACACTTTTTAGAAAAAAAAAGAAGTTATGCCTTTTCCCAAAGACAAAATCAAATAAATCATGTAAATCACTTTTCAAGTAATTTCTCTTACTTCCAGAAGCTGCTGAGGAATTTAAAGTTGTTTTTATGAGGAAACATTACCATAAAGTGGTAACCTAAACACATTTTTAAATATTTTCCGTAATACAAAAAATATGCGTCAGATGACGTTAAGGCAAAACTATAGAAAATCTTAATTAATGAAAGTATGATTTTTGAAGAGGGGTTGGTTGAACTGTGACAAATGCAGAATTTTCTCAAGATGAGCAATTTATCCTTTTGCCATAATGATTTCAAGAGTTGTCTGCTTCAGCAATCAGAGATCACCTGCATAGACGACATTCTGCATCTTGTCTTTTTAGAAAACGTGTACATACACTTTTCATAAAGATTGTTCCACAATACCTTTTTAAAATGGATTAGACGATCGGTGTTAATGTTCAAACCTGCTCGGTAATTTCCGGAAATAATTCCGGAGAATGCCGGAAAGTATGATCATCCCCAATGTAAATGTACCGCGTATAAAGTTTAAACGACCGCATATAATCAAAGTACCACCACACGTATTGAAGAATAGACTGCATATAATGTTGTTTGTATTGCATATGACGTTGTTTGCACACTATTTAATGGTTATTCTACTGTATCTTCATACTTGTGCACTTCATAATATTAAATAACCACGATATATTATACAAAATGCACTGCATATCATGTAAAATGTACCACGTCAAATGAAATATGTACCTCGTATACATGAAAATGTACTGCGTATAATACGATACAACATAGTAAGACAGTAAAGACGTTCTATACGTTTTCGTGTTATGTAATATGAGAGATTTTTAATACCGTTGGAAAGATTTTGTTGAGCCCTTTTCATATATGAAAAAAATATGATCCTACGACTATTAGTTCTCTAGTTATCGCCGTTTTAAATTATTGCTTCAAAAGTGCGTCAAAAGTCTTCTTAATGCGTACATGCCGATATCTCCTTTATTTCATGTCCGAATGTAGTTATGTTTGGACCCATTGAAAAGGGTTTCGGAAATTCTATCGATTCAGGAGGTCAAACCGAAAGTGACGACATTATTTCTTAAAATGGTCATATCTTCCTTAGTTCTGAACTGATGTTTACAATTTGTATATCATTCGAAAGCTCTCATTGAGATAGGAGTATATTCGAATTTGAAAGATATCCGATCAATGTTTTCATGACAGTGTACTTTAAATAAGCAGCGCAAGGGGTAAATGAAAAACAAAGACATGAATACAATTTCTACAATTTTATTATATAATCAAGTATTGTAGTTCGCAGAATCAAAATAACTAACACTATTTATTGAACACAGTATTTACAAATCACGATTCATTACAGTATGAAAATCATTGTCAATTCGTCTCATTCTCCATCCATGACGTCTATGAATAACTGTCCACCGTTCCCCTCGGCATTTTCTTTCCGATAATTTAGTCACGTAGTCCCGGTGGTCCGTGCATTCGATACCCGTTTTTCGCATTTTCATTCCTGATATGTTGTCTTTTTCTGGCTACCTCTGACTTGGCTAGTTCGACAGCGTGAGCCATGGGTGTCACCAAGTTAATGGTAGGTTCTTTCACCGCCCCACCCATTTGTATTTTTTCCACCACGTATTGTCCTTTATGATTAGGTTTCAGTTTCCCTTCAGCCATCCGCTGAAAATGTCGTATCCACATTTCTACTTTGTCCATCGTCGACGGTAGTAAAGTACACAGCGAGTGATAGTAATATTCTTATCTATTAACTGTAACTTTCCTCCCCGTATAGCATTTCCTCACCATCACTGTCGTCGCTACCGTCGTCGCTCACGTCGTCGTTCTCAGACTTCACTATACCTTCTATTAGATAACGGTGTTTCTGAACGGCCGACTGTATGGCCTGTTCTAGTATCATTCCCTCGGACATGAGTTCGTGCACATCTTCCATGACACGTTGGTGAATGACTCCGTGTTCTAATTGGAATGTGTGGAGAAGCAGTTGTCTATACATACGTAAGACGTGTGTTGTATCTTCCGCTACTATTTTTGAGACTGCCTTTTTCTTGGCCTCGTCATTGGACATTCCATCTCGCTCATATTTTTCCACTTTCTGTCTCCAAGATTTTTCATTATTGTTCGAAGCTTTACGGTACATGACTCCAAACACTTTGTGTTCTTCGCTGACTTTATCTTGTTCATCTCCTTCGCTCTGGTCATAGGATATCCACCGTTTTAATGAAGGCGTTTCCGCGTGATCTTCTGAGGCAGAACGCTTATTACACCATCGTTTGACGTGATTTTGTAAAGAATGAACGTCACCAATCACGATACCGCAATCGTCGCAAACAGGCATGTCTAGACTGGTTTTAGACTCGAGGCTGGAATCACTCTCTATGTACTCTACCGGGGTATCCCTTATAGGAATGTTTAGATTTGGTTCTCTTATAATATAGGACGGTTCAGACGGATTATTGTGAATCGGATCTTTTAAACGATTAGCTTCTGGAGTGTCTGGTTTCAAATCGACAAGAAGGTAACCGTACGGTTGTTTCGTAGCTTCTTGAAAACGACTCATTAAATAACCCGCCTTTCCAGGATACATTTGTCGCGCTAAGGTCATTACAGGTTGTTGGTCGATTGGATTTTTGAATAAGACTAAATAATGGCAATTTCTTCTCTGAGTTGGATCTTTACTAAAGTATAGATTTTGATTCAGTGCCATGATTGAGAGATTTCTATGGTGTGATCCCTCCGTAAATAGGTCCGTAATCCTCGGGTATTTGTTGGTCGTTGACATGAGATCGTCCAAAATGATAAGATTGGTCATATTGGGGTTTAAATAAGCGTCATCCTCTAGGTTGTGAGGAATTCCCTGTATAAATTCTACTCTGGGATACACGGTTCTTTTTAAGTCGTCGTATAACGGCTGCCATCTTTTGTAGAGCCATATTATTCGTTGTGGAGCTGGTTGTATTTGGTCAGATTTAAGTATCTTGGTAACAAAGAAGGTCTTCCCGCAGGAGGTGGGTCCACTGACCATACACGTGAATGGATGTTTGAATACAAAGTTACTGTTTTGATATGTTTTAAAACTTTTAAGTTACAACTTGTCTGTATTTTCTAATTTATTATTAATATCAGAAGAAACAGTGAAGCCCATTTCTGTAGCTCTTTGTGTTGTTGTGCTCAAAGAAAACGGTTTACTGTCCGACGAAGCGTGCCTTCGCTGCATATGACGCATTCTACTATATAGACTAGCAAATGTATCAGCACATTGAGAGCACGTTATTGAATCCATAGTTAGTATCTTTCTTGATTGTGTTCTTCCCTTATAATCTTCTCTCGAACTCTTAACCCGGGGTTTGGTGCACCGATAGTGGTGCACCGGTGCACCGGGTATTGGTTATTGGTGCACCGGAAGCTTGGTGCACCGGTGCACCGGATATATGTGCACCGGTGAAACGGGTATTGGTTATTGGTGCACCGGAAGCTTCCGGTGCACCAATATCCGGTGCACCAATAACCAATACCCGTTGCACCGGTGCACATATATCCGGTGCACCGGTGCACCAATAACCAATACCCGGTGCACCAATAACCAATACCCGGTGCACCGGTGCACCCCTATCCGGTGCACCGGTGCACCACTATCCGATGCACCACTATCCGGTGCACCACTATCCGGTGCACCAAGATCCCGGTGCACCACTAACCGGTGCACCGGTGCACCAAACCCCGGGTTAAGAGTTCGAGAGAAGATTATAAGGGAAGAACACCATCAAGAAAGATACTAACAATGGATTCAATAACGTGCTCTCAATGTGCTGATACATTTGCTAGTCTATATAGTAGAATGCGTCATATGCAGCGAAGGCACGCTTCGTCGGACAGTAAACCGTTTTCTTTGAGCACAACAACACAAAGAGCTACAGAAATGGGCTTCACTGTTTCTTCTGATATTAATAATAAATTAGAAAATACAGACAAGTTGTACCTTAAAAGTTTTAAAATATATCAAAACAGTAACTTTGTATTCAAACATCCATTCACGTGTATGGTCAGTGGACCCACCTCCTGCGGGAAGACCTTCTTTGTTACCAAGATACTTAAATCTGACAAGATACAACCAGCTCCACAACGAATAATATGGCTCTACAAAAGATGGCAGCCGTTATACGACGACTTAAAAAGAACCGTGTATCCCAGGGTAGAATTTATACAGGGAATTCCTCACAACCTAGAGGATGACGCTTATTTAAACCCCAATATGACCAATCTTATCATTTTGGACGATCTCATGTCAACGACCAACAAAGACCCGAGGATTACGGACCTATTTACGGAGGGATCACACCATAGAAATCTCTCAATCATGGCACTGAATCAAAATCTATACTTTAGTAAAGATCCAACTCAGAGAAGAAATTGCCATTATTTAGTCTTATTCAAAAATCCAATCGACCAACAACCTGTAATGACCTTAGCGCGACAAATGTATCCTGGAAAGGCGGGTTATTTAATGAGTCGTTTTCAAGAAGCTACGAAACAACCGTACGGTTACCTTCTTGTCGATTTGAAACCAGACACTCCAGAAGCTAATCGTTTAAAAGATCCGATTCACAATAATCCGTCTGAACCGTCCTATATTATAAGAGAACCAAATCTAAACATTCCTATAAGGGATACCCCGGTAGAGTATATAGAGAGTGATTACAGCCTCGAGTCTAAAACCAGTCTAGACATGCCCGTTTGCGACGATTGCGGTATCGTGTTTGGTGACGTTAATCCTTTACAAAATCACGTCAAACGATGGTGTAATAAGCGTTCTGCCGCAGAAGATCACGCGGAAACGCCTCCATTAAAAAGGTGGATATCCTATGACCAGAGCGAAGAAGATGTAAAAGATAAAGTCAGCGAAGAACACAAAGTGTTTGGAGTCATGTACCGTAAAGCTTCGAACAATAATGAAAAATCTTGGAGACAGAAAGTGGAAAAATATGAGCGAGATGGAATGTCCAATGACGAGGCCAAGATAAAGGCAGACTCAAAAATATTAGCGGAAGATACAACACATGTCTTACGTATGTATAGACAACTGCTTCTCCACACATTCCAATTAGAACACGGAGTCATTCACCAACGTGTCATGGAAGATGTGCACGAACTCATGTCCGAGGGAATGATACTAGAACAGGCCATACAGTCGGCCGTTCAGAAACACCGTTATCTAATAGAAGGTATAGTGAAGTCTGAGAACGACGACGTGAGCGACGACGGTAGCGACGACAGTGATGGTGAAGAAATGCTATAAGGGGAGGAAAGTTACAGCTAATAGATAAGAATATTACTATCACTCGCTGTGTACTTTACTACCGTCGACGATGGACAAAGTAGAAATGTGGACACGACATTTTCAGCGGATGGCTGAAGGGAATCTGAAACCTAATCATAAAGGACAATACGTGGTGGAAAAAATACAAATGGGTGGGGCGGTGAAAGAACCTACCATTAACTTGGTGACACCCATGGCTCACGCTGTCGAACTAGCCAAGTCAGAGGTAGCCAGAAAAAGACAACATATCGAGATTGAAAATGCGAAAAACGGGTATCGAATGCACGGACCACCGGGACTACGTGACTAAATTATCGGAAAGAAAATGCCGGGGGGAGCCCTAAATTAACCACGTTTACAACATAACGGAACGGTGGACAGTTATTCATAGACGTCATGGATGGAGAATGAGACGACTTGACAATGATTTTCATACTGTAATGAATCGTGATTTGTAAGTACTGTGTTCAATAAATAGTTTTAGTTATTTTGATTCTGCGAACTACAATATTTGATTATATAATAAAATTGTAGAAATTGTATTCATGTCTTTGTTTTTCATTTACCCCTTGCGCTGCTTATTTAAAGTACAATGTCATGAAAACATTGATCGGATATCTTTCAAATTCGAATATACTCCTATCTCAATGAGAGCTTTCGAATGATATACAAATTGTAAACATCAGTTCAGAACTAAGGAAGATATGACCATTTTAAGAAATAATGACGTCACTTTCGGTTTGACCTCCTCAATCGATAAAAAATACGAAACCCTTTTCAACGAGTACAAACACGACTACATTCGGACAAGAAATAAAGAAGATATCGGCCCTTGCGCATTGAGAAGACTTTTGACGTACTTTGAAACAAATAAATATGCAAAAATGACGTCACTTCCGGTTTGATCATCTCAATCGATAGAAAATCCGAAACCCTTTTCAATGGGTCCAAACATAACTACATTCGGACAAGAAATAAAGGAGATATCGGCATTTACGCATTAAGAAGACTTTTGACCCACTTTTAAGCAATAATTTAAAACGGCGATAACTAGAGAACTAATAGTCGTAGGATCATATTTTTTTCATATATGAAAAGGGCTCAACAAAATCTTTCCAACGGTGTATCAAACTTGAGTTTTTAGGGTTTAAAAATCTCTCATATTACATAACACGAAAACGGCTGAAAATGTTATCGACCACCCCGGGTTTAAATGAAAGGTTTTGGTGTCCTCTATCCTTTGGTAGCCCAAAGAGAAAAAGTTAAAGCGTAAATAGTGATACAAATTAGCAAAAACTGATTTGACGCTTTTAATGGGCTGCTTTTCGCTCTATATTTGAAATATGATCAAATTGTTAAAGTCGTGTTTAACTACAGTGACACTTTTCAAGTGCAAATTAAAACATGATAATAACTTTCATCATGTAGGGTAAACTTTTGAACAGCAGTGTAAAGGGTTATTCTCAGACAAGTGTTAACGCGTTCGTTGCGGGTGTTCAGACGCAGACAGTATGTCGCCTTTAAAGGGGATTAATTTTCAACATGTAAATGGGCTATTGTACACGTTTCCGTCCTTAAATCAATAGACGCACAGAATCCTACATATACATGTAAAAATTGACTCCACAAAACAACATGGATGGTCAGTAATATATACACTGGAAAATTGAGGAGAAAAATTAACTCCACAAAACAAAATGGCGGATTCCTATTGAACATATAGTAAACACTTTGGTCTAGGGTCATGCCCTCTACTACTTATGTTATCTCCTTTCACTGCATATGTTTGTATTTGGCCACACACATTTTCTGTTATGCTTTAGCAGGGGACATCGTTATAGTAAATGCTCTGTAGCTTGTTGTTTCATGCCACATTGAAATTACGGTGAAAGGTACATCTTTAAATGTGGATGCATGTGTGCATTAAGCATGTTGTGTCTCATGCATAGCCAGGATCTGGTGACTTGGTCCTGTATGTCTAGGAGAGGGTAGTCAACCTTGGCTGGTATTCGCATCATTGGTGTTT
This sequence comes from Serripes groenlandicus, assembly GCA_031761405.1. Classification (NCBI taxonomy): domain Eukaryota; kingdom Metazoa; phylum Mollusca; class Bivalvia; order Cardiida; family Cardiidae; genus Serripes; species Serripes groenlandicus. The sequence goes on from JASEVX010000008.1 coordinate 47,540,746, forward strand.
ATCAAGGTTACTCCTTCTTATAAGTTATGCTGTTTTGTGACTGGTGACCTTTTTCTCCTATATTTTAAAGTATGTCTACCTTCTCGTTTCCAGGTATCCTCTCACAGTTAGTTGGAATACACTGGAAGGCAACGAGTTTGGTATGTCATAGCTGATATAATGTTCTTGAAAGTGAAGGCTGTTTGTAGTTGCGCAGCGCTTCCATGAATTGAAGAGGACACATTAGCACTATACTCTGCACACAGTCCTTTAAGGACGCTTCTATTACTGCCAGTGTTCGCCTGAAGTCATCAACTCCTGCCTTGTATTCAGTACGGTGCTTCCAAGATGCCAAACTAACGATCGCGGTTTTTTCTTTAGTTTGACAGTGAAAATAACTCAACCTCCGTCATGGATAGCAGCAATTGCTGAGCCATCTATGTAAACACGTGTCCATGTTTCTGGTACAGCAACCAATTAAAATTTCATTATTTATCCTGCACATTGAAAAGTCGCAGCCAAGTTTCGTGACTAAAATATGTATAAGCATAGTAGTAGTAGTAGTAGTAGTAGTAGTAGTAGTAGTAATAATAGTAATAGTAGGAATTAGTATTCCCTGGTAGTAGTAGTAGTAGTAGTACATGTAGGTATTAGTCGTCCCCGTTAGTAGTAATAGTAGTAGTAGTAGTAGGTATTGGCTCTCTCTGGTAGTAGTAGTAGAAGTAGTAGTAGTAGTAGTAGTTATTAGTATTCCCTGATATTAGTAGAAGTAGGTATTAGTATTCCCTGGTAGTATTAGTAGTAGTAATTGTTTAATGGTCGTAGTAGTAGAAAAAGTAGTAGTAGTATTAGAAGTAATAGGAGTTGTAGTAGTTTCGTAGTAAAAGTAGTGGTAGCTGTAGTATAAGAAGTAGTAGTTGTTGTAGTAAAAATAGAAGTAGAAGAAGCAGTAGTAAGAGAAGGAGGTGAAGTTGTAGAAGTACTGGATGTAGTAGTAGTAGTAGTAGTAGTTGAAGTAGTACTACTATTAGTAGAAGTAGTATTTATTTATTTATTTATTCATTCATTTTAATTCCTCCTAGATTGATAAATATCAAATAAACACAAGTTTAAGTTAAATTAACAAATAGTATGGATATAGAGCATCGTTATGCAGTTCATGTACAAATAATAACATGAATATATACACTGTTGTATAGTGAGATTTATTGGTTTCCTTCTTGTTATATGTGCTTTATGATCGTGTTTCATCTTTAAGGTTCGAGCACAGAACCCAGTTAAGTGCAGTTTGGTTCATTGTTCGAACATTAGTCTTTCTGTTTCATGTGAAATATCGGTTTCAAGTTTTGAGCCTAGAATCTTCAACATGAAACTTTCAGATGAGTCTGAGCTAAGTTCTTCCGCAATACCAGCATTAACCTCATGTTGTATGCTTAGTATGAACGACGTTTTCTGCAACGTCAAACATGGACACTCACAAAGAACGTGTTTTATACTATCGCTGGTAAACGCATAGCACAGTTTACAATACAGATTGTCAGCATCCGGAATGTTTACCCATATTTTAGCAATTGTTCTGGCCATATTTGGCTTAACCTCTGTAAACACATCGTAAATAACACTTGGGTAGATGGCAGTGTGCAACCGTTGAAATCTAGAAAAATCTTGGTCGACACTTATTCTCAATTTCCAGTTGTCGGATTCATATGCATTGACAACAGTATTTACTGTTAATTTCCAGCTAGTCTTAGACGGCAGAAGTCCTGCATTGTTCAAATATGCATTGATCATATTTGAGAGACCATACAATTTCAATATTCTAAAAATATCAGGGATAAAGCCTTTTGAGACCGTTGTAGGATTTTGTATAAATGCCAAAGCATTTTTGAGTAGCAAGTTTTTACTCAGTGATCCGTTTCTTAAACTGAGTAGTTTGTGCAAAAACTTTAGTTTTCTTATGTCGATTCTAGATGACAGACGATACGTGCCGACCATAGATTCGCACATGGCGGATATTTTTCTGGTTTTAAAACCCTGGATAGATTTTACAACATAGTGCTGTAACTTATTGACTGCATCTATATCAGTCTGTGACATGTTGTTCCAGAGTTCACTACCGTATAGTATTGTTGGAACTACGATACTATTGTATAGTTTGACTGACGTAATAGGATTAAATGCATCAGATCGTATACCTACATCGGGTAATGCAAATAATGCATTTTTACCTTTTTGACATCTTTCTTTTATTTTATTAGACAGTTTAAGTGATGCGTCTTGCCTGATTCCCAAGTGTATCGCATGGTCATGTTCGTGAATATATGTATTCCCGATGAGAAGTGAAATTGGAGCGTCATGTTTGAAACCTATTAAATACAACGATGCTTGATTTACTCGCGCTTACTTCAAACTTCCATTTTGTCGCGTATCGGTATACAATGTCTAGTAATACTTGCAAATTGTTGGGGGATAAGGCGATAATAGACAGGTCATCAGCAAATGAAGGGTTACCACATCTGAGATTATGTTCTAGATTTAAACTGTAATCGGAGTCCTCTAATTGATGTAAAAGTGCATTTATATAAACTAGGTAATAAAACGTTGAAGCAACTCCTCCCTGCCGTACGCCTCTCTTAATCTGCACGGGACGTGACATTGCAAGATAAATTATCGTAAGAATCGACAATGAGTCGAAGGATTTTACCGTAGTAGTAGTAGTAGTAGTAGAAGTGGTAGTAGTAGTAGTAGAAGTAGTAGTAGTAGTAGTAGGATTATAAGTAGTACTATTAGGTGTAGTACTTGTAGGAGTAGTAGAATAAGTAGTAGTAGTAGTAGTAGGAGTAATAGTAGTATTAGTAGTAGTAGTAGTAGTAGTAGTAGTAGTGGTAGAAGTAGAAGTAGTAGTAGTAATAGTAGTAGTAGTAGTAGCAGTAGTAGTAGTAATAGTCGTAGTAGTAGTAGTAGTAGTAGTAGTAGTAACAGTAATAGAAGTAGTAGTTGTAGTAATAGTAGTGATGGTATACGTAGTAGTAGTATTAGGAGTAGTTTTTGTAGTAGTAGTAGGAGTAGTAGTAGTATCAGTAGTAGTAGTAATAGTCGTAGTAGTTATAGTAGTAGTAGTAGTAGTAGTAGTAGTAGTAGTAAAAGTAATAGAAGTAGTAGTTGTAGTAGTAGTAGTGATAGTATAAGTAGTAGTAGTATTAGGAGTAGTTGTTGTAGTAGTAGTAGTAGTAGTAGAAGTAGAAGTAGTAGTAGTAATAGTAGTAATAGTAGTAGTTGTTGTTGAAGTACAAGCATTAGATTGATCTTGTACTCTCGAATCATTTACCAAAGGGACCCTATTAAAATTGTGTCCGCTTTGTTATATTTCATCTGAACATTGAAATGTTTTTGCCACCTGAAAGATACGACATGTTTCATGTCAAGCCGCTCGTATATTCTACTTCCCCCTGATTTATTGCTAAATCGATACACTGATCGGTACTCGTATCAAAAGTATGATGCGTTGTAACATTGTAATATTTCAGATAATATATCTCGATATATTTTGTTTAGTTGTGAATCTTTGTTGTTGTTTAGCTTCAGACCAAAGATCACCCGTATGAACGCATCCATTTTATCATGATCCAATGGTCTCTCAGGGTGACATGTCGCTTAATTGATTCGTAGCGATTAAAATATACTTATAAGAGTTTAGTGTTGCACAGAAATGGACAAGTTAACATATTAAAAGGAAGGGTATCACACCCTTGAGTTGTCTTGTTAGGAGTGATTTATAATGTTCACTACGTGTCATTACGTGTCTGTTAAAATGGGTTATTTATATGTGTATATTGAGGTTTAAGACGAGTAAGACTATACAGTCTTGCCTTTGCATTGCCTTTATTGTCCGATTTCTCATAGTTATTCTTAAGACCAAGTTGTACTTACATATATGTCGAAAACCTAAAAGAATTTCAACTAGAGTTGTATGCATAAACGCGTTATTTTGTAAACAAAGAACGACATCTTCTCCTTATCCACTGACTCGATATTTATATCGGTACATCCTAAAAATAGAAAGACATGTGCAACCAAAACAACGCTGTTAAACGTTTAACCTCCCATAAATAAATGCAAATATATTTGAAGTGTTTGTTTCTTAGAAAACTGATATTGTAAATGTATTTAAGTACGTACGCATGCTCGCATTATTGCAGTTTCAGTATATCTGTTCACTGGATAAGTAGTCGTTTGTTTTAGAGTTGCGATTCTAATAGGTATGCAGTTTTATTAATTTTAGTTTCGCTTGGTTATTTGAATGCCCTGCTGCTTATATTGTCTGATCATACGTTGGTCTTTTCTTTAATAACGTACTTATACTTTACAAATAAACATATGTTACCTTACTTAGTCTATATTCAAGTATGTCTCATAAATAATCTAGACATCTTTAAAAGTAAGCATTTCTCCAAGTATACCGGATTCATTTCAAATTAAAAGAAAACTGACATTATTGGAAGTGAATTTAACAATAGTGTATTTTAAACGTTAATTCATAAAACGTTTATTGTAATATACCTACTTATGAAGAATGCGTATCGATTGTTAATGCAATTTAATTCAATTCAATATACGTTATTTAACGACAGTAATACAATAAACAATTAAAACATCAATTATCTCCCTTGTGGCCGTCAATGTTATTGTGATATATTTCAAAAACATTTAAATGTCGGTTTGCGTTTAACGTGGTTCAATTTGCAATGTAATGAATGTTCATAGGGTTAGTGAACTGGAAGCAAAACACTGACTCTGCCTAAATTATTTTCTCTAGCTGAGCCTTAACTAGACGTTTAGATCAACTGATACGTTTTCAATGTTCATAACGTCCTATCCGTTAGGACTAAGCTTCCGCCTATTTGATAGATTAGCGCTTGCTTTTGATAAACGTCGAGCTTATGTTACAGTTTTTGTAAATAAGTCAAGATAAAGTTCGTTTAACATCTACATATTTGAAAGCCTGAATTAGTATTTCGACACCTTAAATGCCCATTTTAGTATGTAAATAAAATATCTTAGAATCCTGGATTCATAACTTGGACGGTTTACGACATAAGAAAATTGACTTTTATTTTAGATACCAGACTCGTCTTGATATAGGGATCAATTTAAGTCGAAACGCCTTTGAGACTGGAAGACCAGAGCTAGAAGGTATGTAATTATGTTAATTCAGTCATAACGTTAAAGGATGGTGACACGGATTCCTATGTCTTGTAGACACGTAGACAAAAACGTGATTGAAGTAACCCTAAGATTAAATGATATATCGTGCTGGCCATGGCACTATAAACATTTTCCAATTTCGAACTCGCTTCAACTTCACTTTCAATAATTAAAAGATAAATGTATGAAATGGCGCCTCAGTGTTAATGACGCTTTCGTTGAATCGTATTCGTGCTTTTATGAAACATCGAAATTTATAAATTGCTGATAAGAGATCGTGTAAAGTCAAGTGTTCATTTTTGACAGACGTTAGAAATTATTATTTTTAAACCAATAGCCTGGCAGTTGTTAAAGCGTTTTATACTCAATGATGTAAATTATTGTTTTGTTGTAATTTGTTAAAAAGAAATGAGTTAATTATTGTTGACTGCATTTTAAGAACATAGTAGTTTAATATACTTGTGATTATTAGATCAATTCAGATCTCACGTTTAACCTATTTATGATGCGACGGATCACTTTTGACATTCATTGAGACGTCAGGGGTTACAGTTCACTTAAGATAATATATACGAATTTCACAAGCCTACTAGATAAAAGTCCTAAAAAAACAAACGACTCAAATAATGAAAACTTAACGAAGCCTTTGTATGTCTCTTCAATGGCCGTGAAATTAAACATGCGACATCGCTCATTTTCACTTAACGCCATTCAAAACATGTAACATTAATTCGAGTACATCAGCTAAACTGTTTTTTTTTTTTCAGGACGGAAAATGATAGGAAGCAAAGAGAAAAATCCTGCTGGATACACTGCTTGTCCCAAAAGTACACATGAACATGATGCAGACCTACGACTGAAGAAGTATAAGAACTACATTGTTGTAGGCATCGTGACATTTCTGAATGTGACATTTGTAGTTAGTATCACTGTTCTGGTATATCGAGATGTTCAAAGACATGAAACACCGAAACAATCAAACCAAACCTGTATGACGTGTCAAACGTTATCCACGATAGTTGATAGATGGGCATGGAGAAATGTTACAGAAGACAAACACACAGATACGTGTTGTTTCAACAGCGACACCGGTCTGTCTGCAACTCTCAAATACGTAAATAACACATTTTTTGTTACTATTATATCAGACATGAATGACCGCCTTAATGCAATAATATTTCAGAAAAGTGTTCGTGGTACATGTTGCAATCAATTTAATTGTAGCGTTTCATTAAAGGTATGGTTTGTACACTATTCGTAGAAGGAATCGATAGCAGGAAATAAACTCTGCAGTACTGGTAATTTACCCAGGAAACACCGTAATATATCTAAAATACCATTGAAAATGGCATGTGTAACAATGCTAACACAGCATTGTCTAGGACATATTTTCCTGTCTGTTTTAAGCTCTGGTGGCCATTTTTTTCCGTCGGGTAAAACGATTTTATAATTCTTTTTCGTTTTTTTTAAAGAATAGAAATATTACATTAATAATTCTGCGAATTCTCGTTAAAAATTGTTCTGTGATTTCGAAATTGGTTCAGGAGGTTTAGGAGAAGAAGTTCTTTGAAGCACAATGTTAACGGACAGGCGACGACGACCCCTGTCGTTGCGATAGCAGAATGGCTTATATTATATCAATGTTGACTATCTTGATAATGGTGTTAACTTGTGGTCAAGTAGCTTCAGCTGGTTTTACACGCACAATGTTCATAACGTCACAATGAGATACCGAATCATTATGACAAGTTAACTAAGAACTTTTAAGTTCGACCCGTGATTGCTGAAGCTTGAATTGTGAAAGTTAAGTACTATAAGCATGAAGTCTGAAATCTTACTGTGGTATTTTAAGTGTGAAGAGTGAACAGTAAAGTAGACACTACCTTTCTTTCGGACTTTTATTACATTTTTTTTCTATTCTATACAGTATTTCGAAAAGCGTATTTCCAGCAGTTTATCTGGTGAGTATAGTATCTGTTATAAGTGTATATCGATCATTGTTTTGCATTTTTAGAGGTAAGGACTCGTTTAAGCTCAACCTGATTGAAACAAACCAATACCCCACGTTTTTTTAGAATCCTATTTTACTTTAGGACGAGTAGTGCGAATACGTTTTGAATTTACATGTAAACTGCCAGTCACGGCTAGTTTATCATAGAGTGCGGCTCTTGTCGTGTTAACATTCACATTTCTTGTTCTCTAGAAACCGAACGGCTGCAGGAAAATGTTGATCAACTACACACTCTTGTTTGGAACAATCTGCTGAGTAACAGAACTAACGCCACCTCTATACCTCCGTATACACACCCGTATCTGTCAACGCTGATGGATTTGATCAATAATATATTCCACAGAAAACGTTCTGTACTGCACCTAACAAGCTTGAAAACAGTTAGTGCTGACGGTAATAGTATTTGTATTGCCCGATCAATATTTTCTTTTTTTTTCATTTTTTGGGAGGTGGGGCTAGCTAACAGTTTACTTATTCATGATCCTAGGGTACTAAGTACTAAGCTGGGACATGTACCTTACCGAAGGGCCTTCAACAATAACAATAACCGCAACGACGATAGTTTCAAATTGTTAAATATTAATATCAGAAAATATATTCACAGGGTTTGTTGTGGTTGTAATGGTCTTCCTGAAGCTTCTTATACTCATCACTATCTAAATAAATGTCATGACATTTCCATTGCTTTGCTTACATTTAAGACGCCCTTAAAGCTAGCTAGATGTGTCTTAAATGCTGCTAAATCAGACAACAGATAATACTGTAACGTTCTCGTAGTTCAACAACGCTTCAATGAAATGGCTTCTAATAAACTTAATACAGAACTGATAGGGAAAAACGAACCAAGGTATTAACAGGACCTTCTCCAAGACGCTCAATCGCTTCCGTGACGTCCACCGCTCTAGGCCTTAAAGAGGTCTATACTTTTGAAGCCGCCTAATGCTTCACAAAGGCTTCCTTGAAGCCAATTATGCAACCGATAACCAATGGCCTCAATGAAGTCACCACTTCCTACCACAGTACCACACTCTCTTAAGTTTTCGAACTACGATTCGAGCAGCACGGCTAGCTTGCTTCTTGATATCCGATAGAATATATCGAGAGAAAGAAGTCTACTGATGCCTTATACCCAAAGTCCTAGAACGTCTCCCAGAGATGTGAACTGTTCGACGAGAACCACGGAACTGACTTTTTATCGCAATACAATTGCACAATTGGCTCCACCTGGCGGAATCCCGATTACTGCCGCCCTTTCACGGACAATGACGATGTACATAATCTATGTTGTAATGAGCGTCTGGTGAATGCACTTTGATCATTAAATAAGGCTTTAAATATAAACAAAATATACGACAGGGTGGGTATGCAGCGTGATTATTGATGATATATGCTTGCTCTAGAACTATTTAAAGGCTTAGCAGGACAATTAAACCAGTACTTACTGGATTTGAAGATGCCTTTGTTCTCGTCAATATTTCGATAAATGGATCCTATTAAACAAAGGGACGTAACTTTGTTAAACTACAATAAGTCGGCTTCGCTACAATGCATATTCGTTACAATACTCAGATCAGGAGTTATTCATATGTAAACATAACCATTTGTAGGTTCAGATCCAAAGATCTCCTGGGCCAGCAACATCAAGCAAGGACCCCTTTCGCTATCCAATGACACATGTTCTGTGTCCATCATGAGCACCGGTCTTTACTTTATCTCAACACAAGTGAAATTCCGGGCCAATGTCTTCAACAACCAGACAATGTAAGACCTAGTTTATTTTTTTGAAATGTAATTCATGTAAATTCTTAGTTTAGGATGTACATGTAAGATCGAAGCGATATCAAGCGAATAACTGCATCTAATACAGATAAGTATGGGCACTGGTATTGGCGTCAAACATGTATCTATATGTGTATACCCCCGACAAACATAGTTTGAAGGAGGTATATTGGAGTCACCCTGTTGTGGGTTAGTCGGTCCGTCGGTTGGTCGATTGGTCCGTTGCAATTATCCTTGTCCAGAGCATAACTTGAATACTACTTGATAGAATTTAATCAAACTTCATACGATTATACAACACAGTGAGAGAAAGTGCAGTGTACGGAACTCTATTTTACCTTATTACAGATTTGTTACGTTTTCTTGTCCGGGGAATTACTTGAAGACTACAGGATATAATCTTAAAAAACGTCATACATTGGTAAAGCAAAATGAGAGTCAGTGCAGTGTACAAGAACCATAATACTGCTTTAGCTAATAAAAGAGTTATTGCCCTTTCTGTTATCTTGTCCGGAGAATAACTTTTTAACTAAAGGGTGGAATTTAATAATGTGGTAGAACACATTGAGAAGAAGTGCAGTGTACAATAATCATGACTCCATTTTACCCTCTTACAGCGTTATTGCCCTTTCTTAGTATTTATAAGTGCAGTATACAGGAACTCTATTTTACCTTATTACAGATTTGTTACTTTTTCTTGTCCGGAGAATAACTTAAAAACTACTAGATATAATCTAATAAAACGTCATACAATGGTAAAGCAAAGTGCAGTATAAAAGAACTATAACTCTTGTTTTAGCTTATTACATAGTTATTAGCCTTTCTTAATTTTTTCTTGCCTGGAGAATAACTTTCATTGTTGGATGGAAGTATACAGTATAAGAACCATAATTCTACTTTAGCTTATTACAGAGTTTCTGCCCTTTCTTAGTTCTTTCTTGTACGGAAAATAATTTTAAAACTACATGATGGATTTTAATAAAAACTTCATACGATGATATAGCACAATGAGAGGAATGCGGTGTACATTAACCATAACTCTTTTTTAGCGATTTACAGAGTTATTGCCCTTTGTTTCGTTTTCTTTGTCCGGAGAATAACTTTAAAACTACAAGATGGAATTTAATGAAAAATAACACAATGGTAGATCACAATGAGAGGAAGTGCAGTGTATAAGAACCCTACTTCTATTTGAGCTTATTACAACTTAATTAACCTTTCTTACTTTTTTCTTGACCGGAGAAAAACTATAGGATGGAATTTAACAAAATGTCATACAATTGTAGAGAGCAATGTAAGGAAGTGCAGTATACAATAACTATAACTCTATTTAAGTTACCTACATAGTTATTGCCATTTGTTACTGTTTGTTTCGTACGGAGAATTACTTAAAACTGCATGATGGAATTTAATACAACTTCACAAAATGGTAGAACACAATGAGAGGAAGTGTCGTGTATAAGAACCATAACTCTATTTTAGCTAATGACAGAGTAATTGACCTTTCTTACTTGTTTCTTGGCCGAGGAATAACTTTAAACTACTTCATGGCATTTAATAAAACTTCATTCAATGGTAACTCACAATGAGAGGGACTGCGGTGTACAATAACCATATTTAAGTTAATTATAGAGTTATCGCCCTGTCTTGCTTCCTATCAGGGCGTCGTTCACATGTATTACTCACATGCAGTGATAGCTCTACTTTGAACTACCGGTGGACGCATTTCAAAGCGTTGTCAAGCATACTAGTATTTAAGTTAACAGTTTGTATTCACGAACAACATTATAACTGTTTTATAGTCCTTATAGGCGGACATACAACATTCAGATTGGATAACATAGGTTTAATTAAATAATATGCATGCTATTATTGTTGTTCGTGTATCAAGATTCAGCATGTTTTTGTTTACTTGTTAAGTTAGAATCCCACTATTGCAATATAAATATTGTTTTAAAGTGACCCAACCTTCGTAGTTCTAAAATTAATAGTAAATTTCAACGAAGTGCATGCATATTATCATTTGTATGGTCATAACCGATATCGAGGGGCTTTTAAAATACTTTGCCACTTTTTTAAATAACAAATAGAAAATAAGCCATGACTAGTCATATCTGGTTTATTCGCTTGTCACAAATCTTGAAAGTTTACTCAGTTGACAACTCCATGCCCTTGCTTAATATTCTCTAGGAAAACAACGGCACAGTTCTACCTTGCTACGCTGAGAGAAGGCCAGCTATCACATGTTGATGACTATAAGAAACGATACGTTTTTCGGGAAAGGAACACTGAACACGACGCAAACTTGCTCTCAATGACTAGGTTGGAAAGTGGGGATTCCCTTATCATACGATTTCCAACTAGTCAAAAGTCGTATTTGGCATCCGAACGTGGCGCACATAGGATCAGTATGTTTGAAGTGTCGTAGTAACATGGTAAGTAAGTTGATGTTAATGCATGTCTATAGTTTATACCCTTATCGTGTGTTTAAATTTGTCAAATACATACTAATGTATCATTGGGATGTGCCTATACACTATTGTCTTTAAACCATTTTCTAAATCCAGACAAATGTTGATGCGTCTGCAGCAGACAACTTCTATATATAGAATTTATAAATTTGTTGTTATCTCGAGGGCTCTTTTCGGGAGTGAACTGTTACAGTGACTCTCTGATCTAGAAATGTCGATCATAGAGAGATCACACAGACAAAAACTATATTATACTAGACAAAAGAAGAAACGCAACATCCTTTCCCACGACATAATATATATATATATATACATAATATTATTTTCGATAACGTTGACTAATCGTCTCAGTGCCATATACACATCAGGTTATCATTGAAAATATTGACCGAGATGTCCACCCGTCACGTTCTAGCACATAACAGTTTTCAGTGCTGCACGTCCTTGGAGTGGACGTCCTAGGGGGACTCCACACCATCAAGATCGCTATATAATGCTGACCCACTTACGGAACAGGTTCCTGGCACCAGCTGTGCCGGCCAAAAGTACGAGAAGGTTCTACAACAGCAGGATCAGTGTACACACTGTCAGGAATAGACTCCATGAGGCAAGTCTATGTGTCCGACGCCCGTAGGTGGGTCCACCACTAACAGCACGTAGTCGATAAGCGAGAATCGCATGGTTGAAGGACACATTTATCGTCATCCTAATTCCTCATAGGACCTGTTGTGCAACATCACAACAGCATTCGTCAGCAGGACAATGCCGGTTGTCAAGTGACAAGAGTTAACAATGACTTCCTGGCAGCTTATTATCCTGAAATATGCCCTTGGACAGCATTTAGCACAAATATAGGATCTTTGGGATGATCTGGATAGGCAAGTATGGGAATGCAACCCTGCACCAACAACCAATCAGCAACTGCGTTTGGCGCTTCAGGAACAATATTTCAAGTACTACAAACAACAATCTGATTAGTTATATGATGCACGTAAGGGACACACCCGCCATTGTATTTTCATTGGTTGTGTTAAGCAACCTCTGCTTCATTTCATGCATAAAAAGGTCATATGAACATACACTATGTACCTTACAATAATGAAATATCTCGATTAGTGTACCAAATGAATTGTCTACATTCAAACCTAAATACCATACGCCTTTATGTATTAATTAAAATTGACGATAAAACAATAATATTTTTGCGTTTCTTGTTTGGTTTAGTTTATATAGACTGTGTGTTTTATTCCTAGTAAACTTATGTGGACACATTTTATTGATACGAGAGTCTTATACTATTCAAGAATGGAATGTAAGAACATGCTCAAACCAATATACTTTAAATAGACAATTACAGCAATGGGTCTCAATTAGTCTAGATATGTTGACTGCTTGTTTTCCCATCGCTCAACTAATTGCATATGTAAGGCTTATACTGATTGTGCACAATGTACACTATGTAACTGGAGCGATATTACATTATGATGGATCATATCTTAATTAACTGTACAGGTGTGCGACCATGTCTCATTTCAATACAGAACTTTATTCAATTTTGTTATTAAGGTTTTTAACACATTGTTATAATTAAAAGGCAGTGAATTTGTTGATGATTTGTTCAGTTTGCAGCCGATCTAAGACAAAAAAGTTTTTCGCAGCTATGATGCATTTTACACAGATGAGTTGTATTAATTTTACATTGTTTATGGACATGGATATGTCACGATGTACGCATGCATTTCACCCGTCCCAATTGATCGCTTTTTATTTCGTTTTTATCAAGTTTTTTGTCATTGGAAACTTCATGTTTATTGTTGCTCCTACTTATTATACTGTCTTATGTCCATGATGTGCTAGTTTGGATGGGAGCGATATATCTAAACATGGCAGCTTTTCTTGCGCATAACACAGGTGACATTTTTGTGTGCGTAAGTTTTTTTAGTCGATGCATTTTCATGTGTGAAATAGATTCGATTGAGGTATGAAATTCTTTGTACACAAATTCCCATCACTCTCATCCTTTCTCAATAAAAGCAACATTAAACAATGAATTAGTTTCGTTTCAGCTTCAGTAATTATGAATATTTGGGAAATACCTCCACCAGGATGGTCGGTCGACGTCGATAAAAAATAACGAAATTCATGGCTTTTCTTCGATTAACTTGTGTTCTTCTCTTTACAAGATCCTATCCACAGCAACATGCTCCTCCATGACAAATAGTATAAACAACCGATGTGCCATATAAAAAGGAGCAGTACTTCAAGCGCAGTGGACAGTTTGGATTTGTCAAAATAATTGAAATAAACATGAAACTTTTGGTAAACATTTCAGACCACGTTATTTTCATTCTGTAATAATAAGTTAAGTAATCTAACTTTAAATAATCAGTGCAAGTCTCTGTCACCAGGGCTCATCTGGTAACGTATATCATTTGGGCAGGTATTACTAAATTACACTAACAAATAAAAAGGAATGTATTTAACTAGATATTGTCAAATATTTGCATTAAATGTGAGTATTATTAAAATAATCTGAAGTATCTGTAATCTGTTTTTAAGTCATTAAGTACTATTATGTCGACTGTTAAAAACAAGATATCAGTAGAACCGAATAATGCTCCGCGAAGTGTAGCGAGGACACAGTAATGGGGATGAAATAAACTATGTGTAGCAAAATCAATATGCCATGACGAAATTGTAGGAAATGCGAGTACAAAAGTGGATAAAGTTATAGAATGAGCATCTCCTCGTATTGTTAACACAAAAAGATTACTGATAAGGACTGACCCTAGCAACAGTTAAACATTCGGGCAAGTTGCCCGACAAATTGTTCATCTTTAAAATTCAAAATACATTTAAATTAGCATGTATTCTGATGTACACTGAGAACAAAATCACAGATTTCAACTTTAATGTAATAATACATAGTAGTCCTTCAAAAAGTCTTGAAAGCGAGTTTATTCATGGTGTATTTTATATCCATTTTCCAAAAGCCTAAAAGTGATAAGTACATATTAAGACGAATTGCTGAATTACGGAATGAACATTTTAAAATCTAAATCTTAAGAGTTGTAGATACACCTGTAAAAAATTGTTGGCTAGTTTGAAATGAATGAAATATGTTTGCATATTAAAGTATGACACAGACAATAACAGACATTGCTGTCATGACTATGGGTAAACAAGATAAGCATAGATCTTATTGATTGGAAAAGAAGGTTCCTATTGATACACAATCTGTCATTCCTTTAGTCTTGGTACTTAATAAATGCTTATTAATTACACTGAAATAACACTGGCACCATGATTACAACGTTACAGTTACTGATCGGATTGTATGACGCTTCCTACGAAGATAGTAATGCAAAACTCGAGCTTAGGAAGACAACTTTTATTCACACCAATAGTACTCGAAAGTGCTTCATGAATTTCACATACTGATGTAATTATTTAATGCTGTCAAATGTTAACAAGACTAATTTTGATGCAAAGCATCAAAGACGCCGGGCATGATTTAGAAGCATGACTTAAAGGAAGCAGATGCAGTTCAGTACATTTAAATAACGTGTGCAAACAGACAGGATGTAAATATTTCGAACAAGAAGGCCAAATGTCCCTTTATTTTAAACAAGAAGGCCAATATGTACCTATATTGCTCAACTGGCTACCATAGCCTATACTAAAAGGTTACCAAGAGCAGAAAGGGTCAGGTCAATTTTGACGTAGGGATTAGACGCTTTATATGCTGCGATCTATGTGATATTCAGCATGTGAAGTTTAGTCGTGAAATGACAAGTTTTGTCCTGAAACCATTTGGTTTACAGTTTGCTTAACATTGACTGCAACTATAATGTGTCATACAAGCTTAAGATTCTTATTTGTTTACCAATAAATGGTTTTAAGTCTGCTCTAACTAGATCAATAAGATAAGAACAAAACAAAGGTGCTAAAATATTAACATATATTAGGTTTAATGCCTCAAGTTATAAGTTAAGTGTGACAAAAGCTTTATTGTGTTCACAAGCTGTATTATAGCGATTTTGATCATTTCAAGGGCCACAATCCAGTCATGCATAGGCGGATCTGGCTGGTTTTCGAAAGGAATCGAGCTCTCATCAATATTTAACTACAATCTTGTTTGGTGAAGATCAAATAGTAAATGGAGCCTCTTTTGTTTTCACAAGATCTCTTATAACAATTATGACAATTTCAAGGGTTTGCGAAAGGAACCGAGCTCTCATGGATATCTAACTACTGTATAAGTTTGATTGAAATACAATCAAAACTGAAGACTTTATCGCGTTCACAAGCAATTGTTTACGGACGGACGCACGCATGCAAGCAGGGACGACGGACACAACGCCATCGCATAAGCTCTTCTGGCCTTTAGAACTAAAATCGGGAGTACCTAAACAAAAAATACGAAGTAATTTTAAAAGATATTTATGATCAAAATTGAGCATTTATGAAATTAAAAGAAAACGTTCACATGTATAGTCAACATATAGCAAGAATACAATGGTCTGGACGAACAAACTGTTTGAGGAGGACTGTTTTAAGTTTAAAAATACAACAGAATTTTATAAATAGGCAATTTTTTGGCCGTAAACCAAACAATTAAAAAGCGTAGTCTAGGAAGTTGGGGGGAAAAGTGAGCTTTGATGAGCCGTGTCATGAGGGCCGCAAATCAAATTATTAAAAAAATGCGTAGCCTAGGAAGTTGGGGAAAATTTATTAAATACACATTAAATATGTCTAAAGATTTGTAATAACGGTAGAAGATATATATATTTTACATCTTGTTGTTTCTTAAATCAGTGAATGCAATTTATTGATTCATAAAGGTTGTTTTTTTAAAACAATTAATAGAGTTTTTCTTTACAATAATAATATTGGTTGCTCGATTTTTGATTACGTCATCCGATGGTAGATAATTTAAACCTATTCACTATTGACGCCGCGCTTCCACACGGTGTCGATGAAGTGTCATAAGTCTGTGAAAAATGTTCAGCCCAAACATGGTGAGAATATGCACATCTCCTCTTGATAGTGAAACTTCCCATTATGTATGGAAGCTATTCAGATTTAACGTGACCATTTGATATTGGTTACGAACGTTACTTGGTACGGAACGCTCGCAATAAGACATATTTGCCAAGAGTATTAGACACAGCTGTGTATATAGTTATGGAGCTTTGCTTTTACACTGTTTGTAAACATTGGTTGCCGAGCTAGTCGCATAGCGTATACAATTACATATTGTGGTCCATTTCGCTCCACTATTTCAATGTACGAACGTGATCTGCACCATTTCAACTTATTTGCTAAGGCAGTGCATTGTGGTACAGAACTAGTTTTAGTGTGAAAAGTAGCAAACTTGACCTGATTTGCAAGGGATGCTCGCAAAACTAGGCCGGCTTCGCGGAAGCAAACTGTTGTTGTGCATCCAGCAACTGTTGAAATGCGGGACGTTGTAAGATTTGAAATAAGGGACATCTTCACGTTTTGATTCGAAACTTAAGGTTTAAAGATTACTCAACTGATCGATGTTTGTAGAATTATTTAAGAAGCACCTTGTCAGTATTAAATGATTAATTCTACACTTGCCTTTGTCTATAACATGTATAAACATCATAATGATCTCTTATTAAAGTTTACATTGTATCTTAAATGTTTTTTTAAATCAGTTTATTTTGGCTTATTGCCTATCCAATACAGTGTGGTTAAGTTTTACCATTTCATTCGAGGCCAGCCCTTTTCAATTAAAGAAAGATTCAAAACTTGCCGTCCGTTTCACTTCTTGGATGTTGAGCTATAAACCGTTTAGTTCCAGTTAGAGGAGCTATTGTTGTTAACCATTGGCTCAAAACAGTATCATTGACTTTCGACTGATTGGTGCTGAGAAATAGCCTGGACCCCTATTATACAGAAAGGTCAATAACTCCGGTCATAAATTATCCATGTCATTTTATATAAAAGAGGAACTACTCTGTAAGTGAAGCTTGCCACATCAAGTCAGTGGCTTTTAATAAATAGCCCGGACAATACCAACGGACCAACATAACTAAAAGGGCAATAGCTCTGTGAAAATTCATAGAACAGGGAAGTGTTAATAATATAAAATTCTTTTCTTGCTAGTTAAGCGTCCAATTAAGTTTCATAGCATTCACGTCTGTTTTGGTTGAGAAATAGCCTGGACGAAATCGGAACGGACGGACGGAAGGACGTAGCGGCGCCAATATGCTCCCCCGATTGGTTCGGGGAGCATAACAGGTGGGTACGTAACGCTTTGATGTATCACGTACAAATCTGCAGCGAACGACTTGATAAATGTATAGCAAATCTTGATCGATGAAAAAATAATTAATATTCAGTTTTGAATACATTGTGGCAAAAGGAGAAACTGACCATTTTTTTCAAAAATCGTCTGGTTCAGTGGCGTCAGAAAGCGTATATATGTGGGAAAAGGTTAAAAGTGTAGATCCAGATCGGCATTTGCAACTGCACAGTCTGAACAATAACTATACTATTCACTTATTACCTATGCAAGCTTGTTCGAAGTTTCTGTAAATGTTTGTAAATTAGTTTACGCGACACTCTATCAATTATCATTATATAACTAACGTCAATGATAAGCACCTCTTTAGCATACTGATTGACCGATTCTGTCGTGTAGTGGTAGGGCACCGCCTCGGGTGCCTCCGGGAGGTCGCGGGTTAGATCCATGGCCGGGCCATATCAAAAACTTTAAAAATGGTAGTAATTACTTCCCTCCTTGAAGCTCGGAGTTGCAGGGTTAGTATTACGATTCATTTTCTGATATCATGATAAAGGGACCAGTAGTACTGGTAGTGAACACAGGAACCCGTGATAAAACCACAATATGTAGTCCCAAAATGTTGCTTACAACAGTTCTTTATTATACATATTTACTACTCGTCTGAGACTACTACAGCTACTTATAACACGAGTTCAGCTACGACAACAGCATAAACAACAACATAACTACCACTGCTACAGCTACTTATAACACGATTTCAGCTAAGACAACAGCATAAACAACAACATAACTACCAGTGCTACAGCTACTTATAACACGAGTGTAGCTACGACAACAGCATAAACAACAACATAACTACCACTGCTACAGCTACTTATAACACGAGTTCAGCTACGACAACAGCATAAACAACAACATAACTACCACTGCTATAGCTGCTTATAACACGATTTCAGCTACGACAACAGCATAAACAACAACATAACTACCACTGCTACAGCTACTTATAACACGACTTCAGCTACGACAACAGCATAACTACCACTGCTACAGCTACTTATAACACGGTTTCAGCTACGACAACAGCATAACTACCACTGCTACAGCTACTCATAACATGATTTCAGCTACGACAACAACACAAACAACAACTTAACTACTACTGCTACTTTTACTTAGATCATTTACTCATACTTCTACATCATATATACGCATTACCTTTACAACTGCTACTACAATTTACGTGTCTTGTTTGTTTTACTATAACTACTTTTAGAACTGTTTCAAAGGTTGCTTCTATGTTTATAATAATTAACAACGAAAAGGCAATGACAGCCGCACTTACTTCTACAACTTCTATTTGGACGTATGCTTCTTCTACATTTTGTGCTGCTACGAATCTTATAGTTTACGTTCGCCTATTATGTTGCATTATATCCATTGAAGATATATTAACCATAAGAAGCGATTGTTTATGAAACAATGGGGTGGGATGGACGGGGTCATGCTTACGTAATCCCTTAATTCCTTAACCTTATTTTTAAAACGCACGAACAACTTATTACGTCCAAAAGAGTATCTCACCCGTGCATATTCATATCAGTCGCCGCAGTCGTGTCAGGATCTACACACATGGAAAGCAGCTTCTTACAAACGTTTGTAAGTAATATGTGTAGATCGTCGATAACGTACGCAGAGTCCACTCTGAACAAATATGCAACAGACAACGATAAACGTCTTTTATCTTTTCTACTCCGTTTAATGTTTTAAAAGGTGGACATTTTCAACTTTTTGCTATCGGTTTGAAAGTATAAAAGATAATTCTTAAATGGTTTATGGTTATATAATATCAGATGATGGGTCGAATCAAAAATCGTGAGTGTCACGTGAAAACAAGTTTTTAGAACTTAACTTATGTCATGTAAAATCCTGTCTTTCGTACATTTAGAAAACAAGTGTGACGATTCGTGGCTTACAGATGACTTAATCGTTATGTATCGTTCACTTTCTAAAGCTGACTCTTAAACTACGTTCTACTCCTTTCTATTACAGACACATTGTGTTGCGTCCGCGGCAGGCGGCTTTTAAAAACGTTGCGGTTAAATTAGATAAAAAAAAATACAATGAGCAATGTCTGAATTTGCCACTTTGTTGTAAACTTTATGCATTAATTTTACTTTTATTTATAAGAATTTTCCATAGTTTTCCCAGATGAATTTAAACTCGCCTGCAACACATTCCTTGTATGTGGGAAATGGTTAAGTGATACACGGTAAGCTTTCCAATAACGAGACTGATACGCACTGATGAGATATAGTAAACTATAGTGCTAGTCTGATTGATTGATTGCGGTTTAGCGCCTTTTTCAACAATCTTTCAGTAATATCACGGCGGCCAGTTCACCTACTCATATGTTTTCTGGTTTTCGCACATCAATACCCCACACAACATACTTTCCAAGCAACTGAATGTTTTTCCACATAAACTGTTAGCCCATTGGTGAAATATACATGACGCTTGTCACAGTGACTTTTGTGAAACGTCGGGAAAGAATGTTAGACGTGCCGGGGTTCGAACTCACAACCCATTGATTGACAATCCGCGTCGCTGCCGACTGAGCTACCGGGGCACGGCCAAAACATAAACATAGTACAAGACGGATTTTCACCCCTGCCAAGTCACCCATTGTGCGTTTCCTGACTTTCTTGAATAAGTAATACATTCTTCCAAGGCAACATTTAACCTTTCCGTAGGTGGAAACCAAAAACGTTATTCTCAAGGACATTTGTCAGTTATCAGACAGAACGAAATTTAAACACACGTCCCCTGGCTAGATATCCCTCGTCGCTACCGACTGAGCTAGTGCGGCTGATCCCGAACATAAACAGAACTAATATTTCTATTTTCAATTTTGATGAGGTTGACATTAATTTATATATATATATATATCCAACATTATGGCCTTTGCGTAATGTATCCACACAGATCAGCCTGCGCAGTCCGCTAAGGCTAATCCGGGCCGACACATTCCGTCTTAGGGGGATAGAGGTATAGAGAAATGATTCCTAAAACAAAACAATCACAGGAGGCGAAAAGTGTCTGCCCCGATTAACTTGCGCGGCATACTTAGGCTGAACCGGTCAATACTTTACGCAGAGTCCACAATGTTGGTTTTTATATATAAATATAATTCACATGTAAATGATACAACAAACTATAGATTTATATATAGATGGATTCCCTGAAAGGATCTAAATTCGGACTGATGCCATGCGCATACATGTTCAACATAAATCAACACATTTACCTGTCAGCTAATTCGGTGAACCTATAATGTTATTTTTTTCTGATTAATTCGAATTATTTACATGCATATTTAAATCATATTCTTCGTATTACTATATATAGATCGATTCCTTTAAAGAAACTAAATTTTGCGCTGATGCCATGCGTATGTATATTCAATAGTTATTTATACATTTACCCGTCACCTAATTCAGTAAGGCCATAATGTGATGCTTTTTAAAATAAGATAACGGTTTAAAAATCGAATTGTCTACATACAAATTACAATTTATAGTCGGGTAGATTAAAATGTAATGCGAGGTGATACAAAGATCAGTTGAGTCAATGCATGGAAAACAGTACAAGGTGGCATTTCTGAACAGTGAAGATATAGATGACCGTGTCCACATGCTTGTTCTTATCAGAATATACACAAGTTGACATCATTTTCTAATAAGCTTGTATTAGCCATCTGTGTAGGTGTAGGTCTTGACGAGAATGAGCGGATGAACAGGATGGTCTGCATCTTTACTGTTATAAAAAGGCAACGTGTACTTTTTTTCATGCACTAGTTCAATTATTATACGTTTACAAATTTGTGAAAAAAACCTTTTCCAATTTTGCAATGCGAATGGTTCATTTTTCAACAAAAAAATGAAAGTGTAACATTTATTTGTTTATTTCACATACATGTTACTGTGGTTACTAATCAAACGTATGTACAAGTGTTAGCTTACTTTATCGATACACTATTTTACGGCGACAATTCTGTGGTCTAAAGATAAGGGTTACGAGGTCGAATCTCTTCGCCACCACCTTTGAATAAGACAATCAACAATACATATTGCGACCAGTGTCATAAGCCTTCTACAGCAGGTTTCAAATGTCTACGCGGATAAAAAGTTATCTGCTTGGACAATGTTTGGTTGCAGCTAAAAATAGCCTGGGTGAACAGACTTCCCCAAATGATATGATCCGTTTCACGGGAAAACCAACATTATGGACTCTGCGTAATATATCGATCCAGATCAGCCTGTACAGTCCGCACAGGCTTATCCGGTCCGACATATATCATCTCAGGGGGATAAAGCAATAGAGTAATGATTCCTGAAACAGAAAATCCACAGAGGGCGAAAAGTGTATGTCCGGGTTAGCCTACGCGGCATGCTTAGGCTGATCCGGGTCGATACTTTATTCACAGTCCGCAACATTAGTCTTATCGAGAAAGGATCCAGTATGCTTATAGGGGTAAACATTGATCCCATAGTACTGAGGTTCTCCCATGACGGGGCAGTTATAGTTAAAAAACATATGAGCACTTCCACGAGAAAACCAACAGTGTTTGACCTGGGCTGACACTTTTCGCCTCCTGTGGATTTTCTGTTTCAGGAAATATTACTCTATACATGTATCCCCCTTAGACGGAATGTGTCTTTACATATCGCAAAGTCCATAATGTACGTTTGTTCGTGGAACGGCTCAAATACACTTATCGATTTACATTGAAACGCCTGATCTATTCCAAATAGTGTCAATAATTGTATTATGCTTAGATTTCATCGAATGATTAATCAGCCGGTATATTTAAAGGACTTTAATTTCGTTTTGAATATAGTCCCTGACAACTGTGTACACCATTCAGTGGAAGCGTAGATTTTGATGAGTTAAGAGCATAAACTGTAAGTTAGTACCGTTTGCAAAAAAATCTGTATCTTTACATGTATCGTTATAACATTAGGCACATAATGCTGATAAATGTGGTTTCATTTTTATTAAAGAATAAATTCATTTGATTTACGACTGATAGTTTGATAATAAGATGTTAGCTGAAACAGAAAAATGAAAAATATATTTCCTTACTCATTTTCCTTTTACTTTGTTAATTCCTCTATTTGCCAGTTTTAGATTATGTTTCTTGAATGTTACCCACTTTGTAAATTAACTCAATAATTCTAGTTTACATATAAGAAAATTGTTCCATCACATAAGATACATTCATTTATTATCTTGCTGACTTTATTAGGAATTTATGTCTCTTCCGCCATTAATAAGGCATGTAAGATTCATTTCATCATACATATCTATATCGTATTTACATTTTATATATGTAAATAAATGTTGATAAACATTTGGAGAATGATAAAAAAAAATCACATTGTAAATGAATAAATTTAAATTTGATTTATCAAAGATACAAAAGTCTATGGCTATTTCAATGCATCATTGTCTGATCATCTTAAAACGTATATAAAACAAAAACTGGTTTCATGGCCAAGAATGTTTACTTTTTACAATAACGCTTCGGCGGTGTAGTTGCTAGACATGTTATCTCTATAGCGACAAATCGGGGCTGGATAACCAGGGTGGGTCATACCAAATACCTTTAAAGGTACTGTCTCACTATTATAGATATTTTACTCAAAGTTTTAAAACCGTTCAAAAGTCGTCTTGAAATATGAGAATCATAATAATAAATTAGAGTAATAATGTCAACCTCCAGTACAATACACATCTAAATATTGATCATGTGAGCTTCATTGTTACTGGGAAGACATACCTAGTAAGCCAAATGTTGTACATTTTCATGACTTTCAATTGACAGTTTTTCAACATTTAATGCCAAAATAGTTTTGAACTATTTATTACTAATTTTGTTGTCACTATGATTATTGTGCAGAAGTTTCAACATTTCAAAATTTTAAACTCCATCTGGAGTTCAACACCTTTAAACATATAATTGTGACTTTCCATCTTGTAAGCGTGAATGCAATCACGACTAATGCGCTGTTGTTAAGATAAGTACTAGAACTGGTAGTAATTTGACCAGGAAACGCGAAGAAAGCATACACCACCAATTAAATAGTGTGTGAGATCGCCCTTATTAGCTTAACATAGCTCAATAAAGGAGCCGTTTCGCGAGAATTCCAAGATTATGGACTCTGCATAATGTATCGACCTATATCAGCCTTCGCAATCCGCGCAAGTTGATCCGGGCCAGCTCGTTCCGTCTCAAAGGGATAGAGGTATAGAGTACTGGTTCCTGAAACAGAAAATCCACAGGAGGCGAAAGGGTCTGTCCGAGTTAGCCTGCGAAGCATGCTTAGCCTGATCCGGGTCGATATGTTACGCACACACAATACTGGTTTTCTCGCTGGACGACTCAAATGTAAGATGGAATATACTTCATATTTTAGAAACATCGAGTATAAATGTCTGACTACGATCAGTGTTGTTGCAGTATTTAAGGCGAGCAGACATGTACGGAGACTTCTCTGACGGGCCCCTTGTCCGAATACAATATTTCAAAAAGTTTTTGTTCCGTTCATGGAGATGGGCATGGTAAAAGAACACAACACTTGCACCAACTCTGTACTTTGACAAGAACGCTACTATTATTCGTTACATTATTCATCGTGATCTGTATGCTGACTGCAGTAATCGTCTTACTCGTAGTACCTGGGAACGAAGTACCCCCGCCACTACCAGACGCACAACTGAACAAAACATGCCTGAATTGTCAAACATTAAGCGAGATGGTTGATACCTGGGCATGGAAAGGTATATCTAAAGACAATCAAACGGGTCAATGCTGTTTCAACAGCGAACTTGGACTCTTTTCAACGCTAAAATACGTAAATATCATACTTATTTTGACGATTTATTAGGAAAATGTCTTGAATACACAATTAGGACTTTATTGATACAAATACTTTTATCAGGCTTGCTTCAGGAATTAAAGAAGAAGTAATGGGCATTTACCGATAGAACAGTTTAAACTTTCCGTTATCGTTTATGCATTGACAAGAGATGGATTTTGAAAACTTGTGGAAAAATAAGAAATGTCTCACTTTAACTTCCATCTTTTATCTTCGTGATAAATATTTCAATGTTGTACAAGAGGAATATCATTGCATAAAATAATCGTTTAATTGTCCGTAAAAAAATCAAATTCCAAACAAGTATCAATTTTTGCAGCCAGATTAATGTGATGAACGAATCAACCAAAATGGTATTGTAGACATTTTTAACGAAATGTCTCTTACCGTCCGATGGTGAATGGCTGTTTTATCACGTGATACCCTTTTTTCCGCCGCATAGACAAGAGCAAACGACTTGAAAAACATTAGTTAACATCTAGGAAATCATTGTAAATGAAAGAATAATTATTGAGTGGATTTCGAAAACATTGTGGAAAAAGTAGTGTCTTCAGTCAATTCAGCAGCATGTCTCCTTTATAATCCTTGTTGTTTCTATTGTTTTACAGTATTTCGAGACACGTCTTTCCAGCAGTAAATTGGGTGAGTATTTGAGACAGGGTTACTTTTCTTTAAAAGCATACTAACGGTTAAAAAGTATAAAAACCAATACATCGTATAGGTAAACGGAGGTTCTATATATACATGGCACTAACTAGGAAACTGGAAAACGTACAAACCTTAACAGCATTATTGTTACTTCTTCTGTAATAGATGTATTTAACTACCACAAGGTGAACACACTGTTGTATTGCTGCCAGCTTTTTAAGTTTTGTTTTCAGAAATACAACTATAAAATATCTTCCTCAGAAACCGATCGGTTGCGGGAAAGTAACGACGTATTACACAATTTGGTCGTAAACCATCTGCTGAGTCACAACTCGAACGACACCTCGATACCACCGTATACACACCCGGATCTGCAAACGCTGATCGACTTGATTAATAACGTTTTTCACAGAAAACGGTCTGTACTGCACGTGACCAGTGTGAACACAACTATTGCTGAAGGTAGAATTTCTTTGTTGTGTTTTACTTTAATAACGACAAGAACAATCATAATTATCAAAAAAAAAAAATAATAATCTGACAATAAAACAGTTTCGGAGAAGGAAATTAACAGACATTTTGTACAAATTCTTCCTTTTGAATAATGATTTAGTTATTTGCACGTGAACACAGTATTAGCCGAAGGTATTGGTTTTTTTTTTCTTTTAATTTCGACAGGTACAAGCATAATATCTAACAATCAAATAGTACCGGAAAGTGGAATTATACAATTTCTTCTTTTTCCATAATGATTAAATCACAGTAATAGCCGAAGGTAATGATTTTTGTTTAGTTCTTTTTTAATTTCGACAGGTGCAAGCATATCTTACAATAGAAAAGTAAGGTAGAGGGGAATTACACTTTTATTTAATTTACTTCTTAATCAATATTAATTTAATTATTTGTAGGTGAAGACGACCCGAAGGTCTCCTGGAGGAGCAAGATCAAACAAGGAAATATATCCCTCTCGAATGATAGCTATTCAATGACCGTCATGAACACCGGTCTTTATTTCATCTCCACCCAAGTGAAATTCCGTGCAAGCGTCTTCAACAACAAGACCAGGTAGGAAAAAGCGTGATTTGTTTAAACATTGTATAAGTCATGTTGAATGACTGGTTTGAGTTTAAAATGCTTTTAACACGGTGGTCCTTTTTGACAGTATCATGTGTTTTCCAACTCACCCGTACTAGTTAGCAAAACCACACATCCCGAGGAAACTAATTTCCTTACTAGATACACGTTTATTTTTGACGTCACTGGTGGCACACGAGTAATAACAGTAACAATGACCTACACCTTTCCAACAAACAGACGCTTTTTGACGCCTTCGCAGCAGAGGACGTTTAAAAACAATTTGACGAAAGGATGAATTTATCAAAAGGAGGTTTAAAACTAACGTTTTGATACAAGGGCATCAAGTCTATTATAAAAATCGACGAAATGGAATCATCACGATAAGACCACAATTACTAGGGTAACCTTTTTCAAAATGAAATAAATATTTGAAATTTAGGGATCAAATTGCACACGTATAATAGAAAACAGTTGACTTTTTGGTCATAACAATTCCTTTACAAATGGCTTCCAAATGGGGGCTTTCAAGGGGCTTCCAATGGGCTTCTAATGGGCTTCCAATATGCTTTAAAGACTAAATAAAAACCCTTAAAGAGCATCCTGATCGAACTGACCCTGATGTTGGCTGATTGAAAGATCAAAGGCCGCGAAACTAGACAAGCCTAAACATATTATCTTAGCTCAGAAATAAAAGGCATAGCTCTAAATATGACTTCTTATTGTTCAATTTCGAGAATGAATTTGGTTCTGATCAATCAGATACTTCAGCACACATTCTGAGTACAGAGTAAACTTTCATAGGTTTGGAACACAGGCTGATGTCCCTAAGGTGTTTTGTTTTTTTGAGACGTGAAACGAACTCATTTAAGACATAAATCCTTTCTTTGACTGTTAAGATGCCATGACATAAATCTCATATGACATTACAATAGCATCATATAACACAACTACATGTAGTTTACCTTCCAGTCTTACGCTCAAGTTTTTGTTACAACGCGGAAACCAAACTATGAAAATGACGTCACGTCAGCGATTTTACGTCATAACGTTAGTCACTTTGGCGCTAATACAGGTTAATTTCATGTACAACACGATTTTCATAAATCACTTCATGTGATAAAAAGAATATCTCATTCGTGTTACAATTGTAATAAACTCATTAACTAAGCTGAATATGTCGTTCGCCAAGGCTCGCGGCACATCATCTTAGTAAGCTCGTTTAACGGTCATGGTGGAGTGCCCTTGGGCAAGGCACATTTTCTAGCCTAGTACTGGTTTGTTTACCCAGGGATCATGAAAAATTGAACTGTTGCCGTGATATAACTGAAATAATGTTGAAAGCGGCGTAAAACCCCAATAAATAAATAAATAAATAAACTCGTTAACAACAGTTATAGTAAATAAACACTCATGAAATATCCTCTATGTATATTTTTTCTCGACTAGGGATGCAACGGTACAGTTCTATCTGGGAACGTTGAGACAGGGTCAGCTATCGCATGTTGACGACTACAAGAAACGATACGTGTTTAGCGAAAGGAACACTGAACACGACGCCATCTTGCACACGATGAGTAGGTTAGAAAGGGGTGACAACCTTATCATACGATTTCCCAGCAGCCAGAAATCGTACCTTGCATCCGAACGTGGTGCTCACAGGATCAGTATTTTTGAATTGTAGTAGTTACACTTTTTACGTCACTATTCAATCAATATCATTAAAACCACACATAGACTTCGCTCGCTCGTATATAGGTACGATGGCCGCCTCTTACCGGTAGTCTCAAATTGATCTTTGCATCTTTCATCGCCTATAGAATCGTTCTGTATAAACCAAATGTATATAAGTCATATATACATCTACGAGATGGAAAAGCGATAGTTGTCAAATGTTTCAATTGCATAGAACTGAGCGTTTGTAGTATCGTTCGATTCCATTGGACAAATAAACAAGCACCTGTTCATGAATAGCTATGCCTATAGGGTCAATTCGAGACAACCTTGTATGCGATGTCGTCAGATGTAATGTACGGACGCCAAAGTATGTTTGTTTGATTAAAATGAGATAACTGTATCCTAAGAGGTCAGTTAAAATACAGTTTAACTCTGGCATTAATAAGGTCAATTTTACATGGAGTTATAATTTGACGTTTCATATACCCGAGTCAAACAGTTATCTAAAACTCTATTCCAAAGTTCGGACGTTTTTTTTGCGCTTTCTGACTTATGAAAACATTGAGTAAAAAGATGAAATTGCCTATAATGAGCAATTATCCTTTCAAACAATGTTTTCAACCTTATTTGATATTTAAACTATCATTTATGTAGATATTTCACATTTGTATCACTGTTTAAATTCGTCTGGTGTATATTTGTTGCATGTGAGAAACCCCATTTCGCGAAAGATAAGAGGAATCAGGTGTACAGGCTGATCTAATCTGAATTGATTGATTGCTTGGTGTTTTACGCCGCTTTCAACATTATTTCAGTTTTATCACGGCGTTTCCTGGGTAAGTTACCAGTACTTCTTGTCCAATTATCCTGACACCAGCCAGTAAGTCGTAATGATATCCCCGCAACCCTGAGCTCCAAGAAGGGCAGCCATTATTACCCTTTATAAAGGCATTGGTATGACTACTGTTGTGGATCAAACCCACGACCTTCCACACCGAGGTGTATGCTCTACCCCTACTCCAAAGAGGAGGTTGATCTGAAACGACACTGTCCTAACGGACGGGCTTATTTGATTAAGTTTCAATGAAAACGATAATTTCCTTCACAAAGGTGATCGAGTATTCCAACTAACTGTGATATTTTTTTATATTTTTATACACATATTTTTTACTTTTATACACACATTTTTTATTTTTATATTGTATTATTTAGTTCAGATTTAATTGTATATCATACAAAGAGTTTATTTCGTAATTATATTACATTCTAATTACCTTTCACGAAAATAACTTAAATATTTCAATATTAGATTCGTCACATTTCGTTAAAGTTAAAACAGTTATTTGTTTTATAAGGTCCTTTTAGTATTTACTTTACATAAAATAAGCCGTTGATGCACCATAACAAAAAAACAAAAAATTCAATCATACATTACTGTTTTGCAAAAACGTTTCATCTATAACTTGCATGAAGATGTATTTTCGATTAACTGTTTTCAGGAGTTTATCTTACAGGGTAAGATTATCTATAACCCTTCAATGTAAATATGTAACCCTGGTTCGATGTCAAAAGTTAATATGTTAATTTGGGCATAGAGAGTTTCGAGCGAACAAGATATCACTCGGTCTTTACTATATTTGTAAAGAATATTTACTTTCAAACCTACTAGTTCAGAATCCGCCTCGGAATTGGGAGTTTGGTATAAATCAAAACATTATTTATCATTCAATTATATATATATTGATAGAAAAACAGACCTATATTATAGAAAAGACACCCATATCTCTTTTATTATCTTTTCGTATTTGTATTGTCTTCTTTATTTAATAAATATACACGTGCTTACAAATCAAACTATAAATGTTTTTTGAAAAAATATACCAATGTGTTTTACTTGCTCAAGTTATTGTTCAAAAGATTGTACTAAGTTTTCCAGTTTAGCTCACCAGAGCACTAAGTACTCGTGGTGAGCCATTGTGATCAGTTCCCCCCGTCGTTCATTCGTACGTCGTACGACGTTCAATTAAATTTGTTCTACTCTGGAAATACTGGTCCAATTTCAAAATAATTTCAAATAATTGTTCCCTTTGTGTCTCTCATTAAAATCTTAACCAAAAAGCTGCAGATTCAGAAAGAAGAAAAGTATTTGGCAAAAATGTCTTTGGTTGAACCTCTACAAAGATTATTAAAATTATTCTGATCCGTTGGAAATCATGGCACATAGGGGCCGGAGCTGGTTTCTTTTATATGTGTATAATAACAACTTTTCAAATAATCCTTTTGTTCAACATCACTGGCCGAATTTAAAAATGATTTGGCACAAATATTCCTTGGGTGACCAAGTACGAAGAGTGTTCAAATTATTCGGATCCATTGGAAACCATGGCCGCCAGAGGATGGGGCTTGTTTTGTTGTATAGATGATGAATCACCCCGATTAAAATATAAATTGGCACAGTTTTCCATGGGTATTTTTCTACACATATTGTTAATTGTTTTCCGATCTGTTGGAACACATTGCCAGTAGGGGGCGGGGCTTATTTCCCTTGTATGATCTTTAATATATACTTGTCTATACTGATTTTAAAATACTATGACACGCACGTTCCTCGGCACCAATAATGTTTACCTAATTTCGATCGGTTGACAAGCATGTCCACAAGGGGGCGACGCTTGTTTTTCGTGATTGCATAGAGTAAGATACCATTTAATTTCTATAAATGCAGGTGAACGACTTAGGACCATCATAGTCATCTTGTGTAACTAGTATGTTATTTCTTATAGTGAATGTACAATTGATACTGTGCCAGTTTGTTTGACTAGCACTAATTATTGTTCATTATATTGTGCTGAGTGTTCCGTTGTTTTTTTAAATTGTATTGCTCAAAGTGAACTGTCTGTTTCTGATAGCAGACAGGTTAACACATAATCTACTGTGTTTGTGATGGATGCTTTTAGTGAGACAGTTTCTGATCGCAGACAGGTAATAAATAATCTGTTGTGTATGAGATCGTTGCTTTTAGTGACGGTTTTTGATTGCAGACAGGTTAACAAACAATCTACTGTGTATGAGATCGTTGCTTTTAGTGACGGTTTCTGATTGCAAACAGGTAAACAAATAATCTACTGTGTATGCGTTCATTGCTTTTTTAGTGACGGTTTCTGATCGCAGACAGGTTAAAATTAATCCACTGTGTATGAGATCGTTGCTGTTAGTGAGACTGTTTCTGATCGCAGACAGGTTAACAAATAATCTACTGTGTATAAGATCGTTGCTTTTAGTGAAACTGTTTCTGATCGCAGACCTCCTATAATATGCTTTCACCAAAAAGTAGACTTTCTATTTAATGTTTATAATAATTGATGCAAGCTTAATTATTATCCGTGTGTTTATACAAGTGTAGACAACTATTTACATGTAGTAAAGTTAAGTTTTAACTTATTTAACAATTCCAAATCATATTTTCAGCTTATAGTAGGTTCTACGAATACCGTGTTATCACAAATACCAAGGTAAACACAAAACCGGTGTTTTCTTTGTTGCGCACGCATAACCGGATGTCGTATGATTCCACCAGGAAACCCCGTTATCACGACTTTCAAATACTACAATTTTTTTCTTCAAAATATCAATATTCTCAAAAATTACGACACATTATGATTGTTACTCATAATAAAAAGAAAATCCTACATGCCCTGACCTCTCACCAACAAAATCGTCATTTATTTAGTAGAAAACCTGTTGATGATATTTCTTTCACATTTGAACATGTTGTCTTTTAACTGCTTATGACATCATAGGAATTTTAAGTCACATTTTTACATTCCGTGAAGTTTTCTCGACTATAGAACACTTGGAAGAAATTAAGGACCAAAATTCTAAAAAAAAAAATGTGTTTTTTTGGCCTGTATGTTTGTGGTGGTTATTCATTTTAACATATGCTATTTTTAAACTTCTAAATCACATACTGTGTTACAAAACTTAAGGATGTTATTATAAGGACTAAAAAAATAACAAAGAAAGGGTCATTTTTGGAAAATATGATTAAAGTGTGCCTTTAAGAAAATTTAACAAATTGATTCTGAAAATATCGTGTAAATAAGTTCATAGTTTGGAACAGTTAATAAATTAACATTTCAATTGAATATAATTGTTCTAGTGACAAATGTTTTATAGGATAATCATTTTCACATTAAATCTCAAAAACATTCTCTCATATTTTAGAGAACATAATCCGAACAAAGATCAGCTTGTTCTTTAATAGTCTCATATGCACTTTGGATGCTTTACTGATTAGTCCCTCTTACTAGCCCCTCTCTCTATTTTTTTCTCATTTACTTTTTAAAAGTATTTCACAGTTGTGTTACTTTTATGTCGATGGATATGGTGCTTGGATGCTAGTGCATGCATCAGAGAAATCTGTACGACTGTTTCATATTGACTAGATATTTCTTTCTTAAATCATTTCGTATCTTTTCCGATGTAGATCAGCACATGTTTTTGTTATTTGATCATGATCTTATTTGTTAAATTTGAAATAAATATTTTTAAAGCTTTAATCGATTCAATTTATTAATGTGTTCTCGTGTGGAAATATTTCCAGATAACTGAATTTAATCCGCAGCTTTGGTAATGAAAACATGAGACTCGCATTGGGTTATTTTTGCCTGTGTAAATAGTAAAACAGAATTAATGCATTTGAGTACAGCATCGAGTTTAGGTATTTATATATTTGTGAACAATTAATGCTCAGGCGAGTCAGTGCATACATGAGTGGATATCATCATGGACCTGGAACCGGGCGTTCCTTGCTCGATCCCAAGTCACGGCGGTCAATGTTGGATGTTCTTAACCCTTTCCCAAATACAACAAATCTGCAGAATACGACTTTGAAGACATGGTGACAAACACCTGAAAAAATATCCGTAAAAGATAGCTTAATTGTTAAATAAAGTTGAAAACATGATGGCCAAAGGAGAAGTTGCTTATCATGAGCAATTTCACCTTTGACCACAATGTTTTCAAAGGTCGCCTGCTGCTATTGCGTCAAAATTCGTCTGCTACTGGGAAAAGGTTAAGCACATTTCTTAGCGCTGAACAAGTTTGTTAACCAGGGATCGTGACAGAATAAAGAGTCCTCGTTATATAATTGAAGTAATGTTGAAACGACGTAAAATCCCTACTAAAACAAACCACCACTGATTTAGTTCCAGGATTACTGACCATAGACATAACACGATTGGTGGCGTCGTTAACGCAGGAAAAATCTTTCAAAGTCACTTTCTTGATCAAGGTAATAAATGAATTACGTTGCATCATTCTTGATTGATATCGCCTTTCGTGCATGAATTCGTGGGTTCGATCCCCGGCTGGGTCATAAGAAATGCTTTAGAAACGGTAGAAGCGGCTGCCCTCCTTGGCGCTCACATCTGCGGGCTTTTAACACTACGTCTGACTGGTTGGTGTCAGGATACATGGACCAGTAGTACTGGTAACTTACCTAGGAAATCCCGTGATATAACTTAAAACACCACAAACAATCAATCAATCAACATGATTGCATATACCTTTTAAGTGGACTATGGGGTCCAGTTTAGCCAACACGTGTGTTATGTATACAATTATGTGTTATTCGCAATCCCTTCCCTCGACTTCGTGGATGGGATAAGATGTGTTGAATAGAAACACGTCGAACATGCCGTGTGGTTGGTTTCCATCATATATTCCAACATGCGACACATCTGCGGCAGAGTACTTTGAAAATATATTGAAAACAACTTTAACATCGCATTAACATCAACCATGATTTATTGAAAACATTTGAAAACAAATGTGTTGACACAAGGAGAACTTGCTCATTCCTCCTATTGTGGTAATGGTTTTAAATGTTGTATCTTGCGTATGCGTCAAAATGCGTCTGCATGGGATGTAAGGTTGGGGGGATGTGGGAGCTAGACAAATACGATGTTAAAATTGTCAATTGCCAACGCTGTAGTAACAGGACATAGTGACGTAAACACCATTCAGACAATGTATCAACAATTTGTCAGTCACATATCGGCGGCCAGTTCACCTATCCATATGAGTCCTGGTTTTCTCATACCAGTACTCCGCACACTATACTTTCCAAGCATTTGGCTGCTTTTCCACATAAACTGTTAGCCCATTGGTGTCAAACGATTTACGCTTGTCATAGTGACTTTGCTTCCAAGGTCAAAAAGAATGTTGGCCGAGCTTCGGGCTCGAACTCATAACTCCTGGATTTAAGGCGGCGTCGCTACCGACTGGGCTACTGGGGCTCGTCCAAATCTGTGTAGTAATACAAGTATAGGCATATACAATAAAACCTCTCCAGCGCAACATCTGGCCAAATTAAAGAAACTAAGCTGTTAAGAGATGTGTCGCTGTATTTTAGAGTTTATTCAATCCCCTAATTGAAATGTATGTTGAAAATTCTAAATAAGACAACGTAAGACAGTGAGAAATTGTTTGTCAGGGGTAGTTTCGTCGTTTCCTGTAAATGGTTTTCGGTATTTTTCTACAAATATTTCCACGAAAGTGGAACTAATCTTCACGAAAGTGAAACCTGTGTGTTTTTCTGTTTATACATTTGTTTGGTTAATCCAAAATATAACCTTAAACAAAATCATATCATTTATCACTATAAAAGATTATTTCTACTCCATACGACGGATTGGCCCGATGGTTTAATAGTTACTACGCTCGCCTTCCAATTTGTTCTTGAAGTTGTTGCTCGTCAGACAATGCAGAGTGTTTAGCAGGTGTTTCGCATATACAGCAATGCTGCAGCAGACGACTTTATCTTTTCAAAAGCCGTCTGCTTCAGAAGCGTCAGAAACGGTTTGGATGTGCGTCTGTTTTCAGAAGTGACACTGTATAGACGATTTATAAATGCGAGCCTAGCCGCGGGAGGCAAAAAGCATTTCCATGGTCGTCATCATATACATCGAGTATTGAAGTAAACGTAATGGACTTCGGGTGCGGAAGTTCACGTGTTCGATCCCCGTCCCGGTCATATAAAATCATATAGAATAGAGATATGATGAGTGTATGCGAACGAACCGAGATATGGTAATTGTGGGCGCATGAACCGAGATATGATGATTGTGTGCGAACACACCGAGAAATGGTGATTGTGTGCGAACGAACCGAGCTATGGTGATTATGTGCGAACAAACATAGATCTGATGACTGTGAGCGAACGAACAGATATATGGTGATTGTGTGCGAACGAAAAAAAAAAATGATTGCGTGCGAACGAACCGAGATATGGTGATTGTGTGCGAACACACAGATATCTGATGACTGTGAGCGACCCAACATATATATGGTGATTGTGTGCGAACGAACAGAAACAGAATGATTGTGTGCGAAATAAAAGAACTCTGATGATTATGTGCGACCGAACTGGTTAGATTCAGTCCTTTCATACTATATGGTGCACATGCACTTAGTCCCGACTTCGCATGATAAAAGCCTTTTCTCAAATTAGTTGTATATCTAGTGTCTGCACATTAATCAGTATATGTTCTGCTGATTTGATTGGAGTTTAACGCCCTTTTTCAACACTGATTACTTACCCATGAATCGCAGTGATATAACTGAAAACATGTTGAAAGCAGCGTGAAGCAACACAAAATAAAGCAATGGTCGAAGAGGATTGACACTAGTCACACTTAGTTATTGTAAGAAAGAGATCAGTGGCCGTGCAGGGGTTTGAATCACGACCTCTGAATTGAAAGTGACTCGTCATTACATACTGAGCTAAGGAGGATCTGTGTACGTTATTGAAGATCATAACAAACTGTTTTCCCTACATGAATAGAACATAGGTGTGAAGGTGTAAAACACAATTTTATGGCTCTTACATGTCGCCTAAAAAGCGGTTAACCCTTTCCAGACATATTGAAGACGTGTGCCTCTGAAAGCAGGCACCTTTTGAAAACAAAATGAGCAATTTCTCCTTTTGTTACAATGTTTTCAAATGTATTCTATGATTCAACTAAAGTCGTCTGCTGCTAAATTTGTTGTACATGTGTGTGGGAAAGGGTTATTCGTATATTCGTGCCCTGCGATTTGCGTCTCGTTGACTTCTCTGCAACGTGATCATATTAAATGTATTCACTGTGCATTCGAACCTATGCTAAAGACCAGTTTTGAATAGCAAGTCCCTATCTATAGCGACGATACTTTTCGTTTCTCAAATAATCATTTTCTTTTTAAATGACCCTGCAATTAAATTCAAACTGTGAACAAAGACCATTGGTGGTCTTTAAACGCAGGTTTGAATGTATACGTAGATGCAGTAAGACTCAAAATCTCTAGACGTGGCTCTAATTATTTAAATTGCTTTTTCACATTATCGATTTAAAAGAATCAAAATAACAAGAAATCTATTTTAACATTAAGATGAAGGTTGTTTATATCTTTATTGAAATTCAGCAGGGGAACTGTAAAGAAAATATTTTGATTTTGACAGAGCAAATGGACCAAAAGGTGGTTTTCAATAGAATCATTAAATGCGACCAAAATCGCGGTAATATTTGATTTGTACATATAACGAAATGTACGCATAGGGTATAGATTTAAGTTATTTTTAAATTTAAGTATTTTACTTTAGTGGCGATTCCTTAAATCTGCTTTCCTCTGTATTTGATTCTACACTTTAACATGCGTCAATTGGTACATGGAAATTAATAATCGAAAAAGAAATTCCATTTTCATCATTTTCTAGATCAGAGTGCGAGAGTATACAAAAATTAACTTCTTCCTTTTATTTCAATTTAAATCGACACATTCCAGTTATCAATGTTCTCAATTAGAATTGACATGAGTCAGTCAATAATTAACTGTGATATAACTTAAATGATGTTGAAAATGACAACTTTTCTAGCCTGGTGCTGGTTTGTTTACCCATGGATCATCAATAAGTGAATTGTCACCATGATATAACTAAAATAATGTTGAAAGCGGCGTAAATTCCCAATAAAATAAAATAACTAGTCATAACGAGGTTATTTTTATCAATGTTCCTGGTTTAATACTTTTTCCACTGAATAAGTGTCATGTAAACATACATATTGACCCTTTCTCAAATGCAATAAATTTGCAGTAAACCACTTTAATAACATCTAGGTAATAACACTCCTTTGGATGAAAGTATGAGTATTTTTTGTTTTATTGAGGTTTTTTAACATATTTCAGTTATATCACAGTTCACATATTCATGATCCCTGGGTAAACAAACCAGTACAAGGCTAGGAAATGAGCCTTACCCAAGGGCACTCCACCATAACCGCCATACGGCAACTTGAGATCGAACCCGGGACGCCCGGTTTGAAATCTCTGACGCTAACCACTCGACCGTATGATTAAGGAAGAAAGTTTAAAACAGTGTGGCAAGGTGAGAAGTTGCTCATTATGAGCAATTTCTTCTTTTCGAACACAGTTTTCGAATTGTGTTCGTTGCAGAGGCTCGTCAGAAAGCGTCTGTATAGAGGAAAGCTTGAACAGAAATCCCTTTATTCAGACGTCCGTTACCTCTATGGAGAAAACGACTCTTAACCCTTTCGAACCTATATACGCATTTTGACGCGTCTAAAGCAGACGTCTTTTTAAAAAACATCGTGACAAAAGGGGAAATTGCTCAAACACGAGCAATTTCTGCTGCAGATATGTTGTATGTTGGAAAGGGTTAAACTGTATACAAAGCAAACGTATTTGTTTGTTGCAGACACATGCATTCAAATTTGAAGGACTCTTAGCATATACAATCAGGTAATTAATGAACGGTAGCCTTATATCGGATTAAATAGATAGCTGCGTCATAACGAAATATTTTTACATAGAAATAAAAAATGACTAAACAATCTCCGGTTTTCTATTTTTTTCCACTGATTTAATGTCGCGCAAACATAACTATTAAGCCTTTCTCAAATACAATATATTTAATTCAATTTAAGCTGATCTATTTTACATCGATTATGAAAAAAGATTTTTAAATATATTAATCAAGCTCGATGTCTGCTCCCTGGAGACATTACCAGGACTCGCGCCGTTTGTGAGGATAAATCCCAAAGGCGGGAAACCGCTCGTCACGGTATTCGAAAGGTACGAGAGGCCGACGCTGTACCACTGTATTTCACACAATACATTTGCAGTCGACGACTTTAATAACATCTAGGAAAAATAGAAAACATTTCTTTAGATGAAAGTATGATTATTGAATAACAGAAGTTTCTCAATGTGAGGAATTTCTTCTATTGCCACACCGTCTTCAAATTTCGTTCGCTGCAGAGGCCCGTCAGAAAGCGTCTGTATGTGGGAAAGCAATAAACAGACATCCCTAGATTCGGACGTCTATGTAAACAACGGCATTTAACCCTTTCCCAGATATAGACGCATTTTGACGCATCTAAAGCCACAGGTGCCAGTCTCGTTTCAAATCTAAAAATAGCATTTGACAATATATTGACAAGTTACATTTCCTATTCTACGGCCCGGGACATCAATGGGGTTTTTAATTATTCGGCATATTTTGTTGTATTAATTGATTACAAAGCGCCTTATACAGCATTTCAAATGTGTACACGAGAGAAAAAAGAAATGTCCTGTCGAAATTAGCGTAGTTTTGTGTTTTTATTAAAATATCTTAACAGTTGTACCCGATGTTCATGTTAAATGAGTTCTTTATTGAGAATATAGCCGAAGAAAAAGATTTTCAGCGCGCCACTCCTGAATACAGATTACTCTCCGTGTTTTATAGCTGTGAAATAAGTAATGTACAATTGCCCTATGATAACTGCGTATTAAAATTATATGACACTTCTTAAAAATGGAAAAATCGGATTTACGAGTTTTTACTCAGACTTCACGCATCTTATTGATGTCCCAGAGCAGTAGTTTTACATTAAACTATATCTCGCATATAATTACGTTAACTCTAATAACATTAGGTACATAACTTGCATTGACTGTAACATCTTTGAAAATAATAATTCCACGCGAATATCTTAAGGTAAATTACAGCCATTGCGATCAGAAAAATTGGCTGTTGAAAAGGAAATGTGCCTTGTCAATATATGGTCAAATGCTATTTTTTTTATATTTTAAATGAGACTGGCACCTGTGTCTAAACATTCATTCTTAAGAAAACATCGTGACAAAAGGTAAAATTGCTTAAAACACGAGCATGTTTTCAACTTTGTTCAGTAAGTTAGCTACACTAAAAGAGATTTTCCATAATTTTTAGTAGACATTTTCAAAGTCGTCTTCTGCAGATCTGTTATAAGTGGGAAAAGGTTAAAACCCTAGCTAAGATCTCTATTAACGTTATTCCCAGATATACAGACTATACGTCTTCAACTTTTTCCTTGTAATCTGTTTAACGCCGTTTTCAACAATTATTCAGTTATATAATGGTACACTACTAGTACTACTGGTCCATTTATACCGACACAGCCAGTCAGTCTTGGGACCCTAAAAGGGGAATCAATACTACAATAATAATATATCTATAGGTGCTATCTATTTGCGAAAAAACGCGAGATAATTATAAACAAAAAATTAAGAGCATACTTTGCCCATAAATAAGGATTTATAAGTAATTGACTAGACAATAATAATGTTAATGGCATGTGTCTTGCATTATCAAACATATTTGCAATTCTTATTGCTGTCGTCTATTATTACGAACAAAAAATAATAAAGTAAAGACTTTCAAAACTCAAGGAATACATTTATAATGAACGCGGTTAAAACATGAGGGCCAAGATGATCCTTAATCGATCACCTGCATTATGGTAAAGTAGCAAATAGATCAGCCCTTTTCTGATGCCACCTGGCGACTGCCTTTTTCAAGCAGTGAATATGACTTGAACAAATTATGTAAGGGGTCACATTTCTGCGTAACGCTTTGCCTATTAGAGACGGTTTCTGAGGCCTATGATTTAGGAAAAGATTGTCGCAACAAGAACAAATGCTCCTTATGAGAAAGTTATCCTTTTGCCACAATGTTTGATAAATAATTATACTTTGAATGAGTGAGTCAATAGCTCATGTATAGGAATTTGGGGTCTTTCATGTTGATACCACTTTTTTGCGGGAAACGACGTCGCTCCATTGACGTTACGCCAAGATGAAGTTTAACGGAAATGACGTCACGTCCTTCTTTGGCTACGATACAGTCAAAATTTAGTTTCGGGCGTAGAAGGCTAATGCTGTCGTTTTTTTGACGAACGGGAAAACATATTTCTTATAGATTTCCATTTATTTTTAACTTTTCGTACAAATGTTAATTCCAGCACTTTAATGATCTTAAATATCGATTTTAAAAACAATTGATTAAAAAGACGACAATAATTTTCAATCC
Source organism: Serripes groenlandicus (assembly GCA_031761405.1). Classification (NCBI taxonomy): domain Eukaryota; kingdom Metazoa; phylum Mollusca; class Bivalvia; order Cardiida; family Cardiidae; genus Serripes; species Serripes groenlandicus. The sequence continues at coordinate 47,581,202 of JASEVX010000008.1, forward strand.
GTGTTTTTCTGCATATTTTATACATACCCAAAATACCGATTTTAAAAAAAATGATTAAAAAGCTGACAATAATTTTCAATCCGTGTTTTACGTCTGCTTTTTATACATATCCAAAATGGTGGCCCACTTGGATTTTTTTTTAGTTTCATTTCAGAAAGCTTCATGGGTTATTGAAAAAAAAAAAAAAAAAAAAAAAAAAAAAAAATATCACGCCCGTTAACTAATATGTTAATAGGCAAAGCCTAGGTCGTGTGAAAGCAAGAACAATTAATTAAGCACTGTCAGTCCCACAACAAGAAACAAATTAATAGGCAAATTGTAGAAAGTTACCAAACAGAATTTGAAAAACATATTGAAAAAAAACAAATTTATCATGCATTTAAGTTTAATTAATTTGTACATATCTGTTTTATTTTATATTAGGTCAGAATTGTAACAGACTGTAATATTTCCAAGGATGTTGATGGAAAACAACACTAAAAGGCATTGCAGAATGTAAGATTTCCAAGGATGTTGATGGAAAACAACACTAGAAGGCATTGCAGAATGTTCTGATTTATTTTTACAAATGCTAGTTATTTGTAAACTGGTAATACATATAATTGAAAACTGACTCTTACCATGTTTGATTGAATGACTTGAGCTTAACATTACTTTCGATGGTACTTCAGTTCACCTAACATTTTCCCCTGGCTTTCTAGAATACTAAAATACTCCACACAACAATCTTCCAAGGCACATGGCTAACTTTACATGATCTAGCTGACTGTTTTTAAGATGAAAACACTATGCATACAGACTGAGAAAATATTTTCAAAAGTCCCATTTATAATGATGTATGTTGGAAAAGGTAAAGTTTAGCCCCTTGCCTGGTGTAAATTACTTGATTTTTGTGACTAATCTGAATACATTGTCAGACTGGTGTAATTGATCCAAAATGAACATATCCAAAATGAACAATATATGTTCCTATTCAACAACATTTCCCTTTGAACCCCTATCTCCTTTTCTGGTTTTTAATTTGTAAAACATGAAACAGCATCAGGTTATTTGTTAATAAGTTCCAGACTTAATGTCTGAACAACTGATTATGTATGTATATGAAATATGTCGTTTGAAAAAAAAGTGGATAGTGAAAGATCTTATCAGACCTTGAACATGTACAGATTCTCAGTTATCAATGATGATAACGTTTCCTTTTTTTAATTGTTATTGCGCAATTATAAAAGTTTTTGAAAAAGGTACAAGGAGTAAACTATTTTTACTAGAAGCCAGGATGAAAATGTAATAAGTGTTTAAGTAAGACTACTCCCCACAACATAATTGTTTCATGTATAAATTATTAAGTTTAGTTGCTTCTTTCAAATCATGTACCTGCTGAGATTTGAACTCAGAACTCTTGTTAGACCAGGTGTTCTACCATTAAACTACAGTATAGTTTTTTACTTTGAGCATGAAAATATGTGTAATTTTATTACCAGTAAAGTATAAGATTTTTTTCCGTTACAATGAATACTATACTAGTTTAAATGTTACCATTTCTATTGTATAGATTATACAATTTCACACAGAAAAATGGATTTCACAATAAATTACATAGAAAACATAAAATATATACATTTCGGTGGTATTTCAGTTATATCAGAGGACAGAAGTTACACTTATGTGAGGTCTCTGGGTGACTTATAACTGACATTAATTATGATTTATAATATAGCCTTTTCTATTGAAAAACAGTTCTATGACATCATTGGTTGTAAATGTGGTTTGAATACATACATGCAGAGTATTTAAAATAACCTAGTGGAAATATTGTTGAAATTCTTAGTAACAAGTTTGTCCAATCTGATCAATAAACACATTTTGGATAAAAAAAATGAAATTCAGCCTGTTGAAAGAAAAGTAATGTGTTTTACTGATAGCCCACATATGACATCATTTCTTTAAAACAATCATGACTCATTTGAGTTTGATCAATACACATATTTTGGTTAAAAAAAAGATGAATCTACTAGAAATGCAGCCTGTTGAAAGAAAAGTATTGTGTTTTATTGATAGCCCACATATGACATCATTCCTTTAAAACAATGGACTCATTTGAGTTTGATCAATAAACAAATTTTGGATAAAAAAAGGTGAAACTACTAGAAATTCAGCCTGTTGAATGAAAAGTTATGTGTTTTACTGATAGTCCACATATGACATCATTTCAATGGACTCATTTGGAGGCATGAAAGTGTTTTCCTCTCTTTCAGGTTGGAGGATATATGGCTTAAGACATTAACTATGTATACCCCAACACCAGGGTGAACTGATTCTGGTCATACTTTCATGATTTGACAAATGCTAGGTCATAGACATAAACTGTTAAACTGTACAATGTAAAAAAAAAAGTATATTGAAGGCAAATAATTTGAAATTGACTGAAGTTTTGTTTGTTTACTACATTTACTTCAATATATTAATAAACGTCTTAAAGTAAATACAACTAGACAGTCGAAGATATGATACTTTAGCTATTTTCTTGAGTGGGGTCAACATTTGCAAGACGGCTTCGGCTTCAAATGACAGATACAGACAAAAACAATACACACTATGTGACGTGACGCGATGTGACGTAAGCATCGTGGAACAGATACAGACAAAAACAATACACACGATGTGACGTCACGCGATTTGACGAAAGCATCGTGGAACGGTTCTCAACAGATACTAACAAATAATTTAGAAATGAAGTTTTAAGCAAATTATTGATATAATAAATATCCTACCTTGAAATGAAGCTATGTCGAAAAAGAAACAGAATTGTTCGTCCTTTTCAGTTTAAATAATATCCGAGGCCAGTGTAACGAACGATAACTTCCGTTGAAATATTTACAATCATTTTCAAGTGTTAATTGCTTTTCTATATTGCCAAGATATAAAATCCATGAAATAACTATGACAGGTACAAAAGAATAGTCGACTTACCCTTCATAAAGTCCTTGCACTGAATGAAATCCATTTGTGACGAGTCAAACTATCTTTTCCTACTATTCCTGTCGTTTTCCTTTTGTTAACTATTTGTTACTTGCCTTACAATGACGTTACTTTCGTTGCAATGACGTCACATTTGGATGTGTTTACTTCCGGTTGAGAAAATATCATTTTAAAAATAGAAAACGAGTGCAATTATACGCAAATTATCACGTGTCAGATTCCTAGTTTTCTTTCCTTTATCGAGAAGGAATTTAATTTAATTTTTCTCTCTAGTTCTTAGTATTTTTTTATTTGTCAAAACATACGAATATCGTGAATGCGGGTTTTACCGGTTACGAAATTAATAGGTTACGGTAATTTGTCCGTCCAGTAAGACCGGAAGCAAAATGGCCGAAAAAAAGTATTATGGGGTTGAGATTTGATATGTGAAAAACAGTAAGATTATACTGAATTCTCGTTGTTTTGATCTCGTATGATGTGTTTGTACGGGTAACCTATAGGCGTGCTTCGCTCGAGCCTTCGGTTCGAGCTTTCACACGTATAAGCGAAAAAAAACATTTTTTTTTTTTTGGTATAAGTCTTTAACCAGTATGACCTGACGGGGGACCAAAGCCGCTAATTGGACAATCTACCTTATATCAAGATAACTTATTTATTTTACATAGAGGATATTTCATGAGTGTTGATTTATTATCCCTTGTAATAAACCAGTTTACTAAGATGATATGCCTCGAGCCTATTCTGCTTAGTTAACGAGGTTATTAAAAGTGATATTAGATTAACACGAATGAGATGTTCTTTTTATCACTTAAAGTGATTTATGAGGCGTACAGTATTTTGAAAAAAATGTACATGAAATTTGCCTGTTTTGGCGCAAAAGTGACTAACGTTGTATAACGTCAAACCGCTGACGTGACGTCTTTTTCATAGTTTTGGTTTCCGCGTTGTAACAAAAAACTTGAGCGTAAGACTGGAAACCAAACTAGTAGTGTCATATGCTATCTAAATAATGGGAATTTTATACTCCCAGAGAGAGCTTATGTGATAACATTTATTTATGAATTGTTTTTAGCTAATTTAACATGCACCAATATCCCACGGGCCATTCTAACTACTCAAATGCCTTCAATCAAACATTGCTATACATTCGAGCCTTTACTAAAAGACCACCTTTATTAAACAATACCCTGCCTATAGCAACCACACTTTTAATTTCCCAATTACTCATTTTCTGCATAGATTACCCTGTAATTAATAATTTTACGTTTCAAGGGAGAACACACATGCTTTGTCGTTGTGTTATTCAAGCCTAATCACGTCCCTTACAAATGTCTCAAACAAAAAAAAATCTATTGAATACATATATCGCCCTTTGTTTGTAGGGTTTAACGAGGAAGTTGTGTATTAAAATTGGTAGTTTATCAAGAGTTGTGCATAAATCTTATTCAATGCAGATATAAATCGGGTATGGTGTAATTCGTATAGAACTAATGATTCGTGATTAAATGTTAACATTTATAACAAAATATATTGACACTGAACCCGCTGAATTCAAGTTGTTAAACATGTTCTTTGCTCAATATTAATACACAAGTAGCCGGCACCACATACTAAGATCAGATTTCACAGAAGTTCAGGCTGATCTTTATTTAAATTTAGCTTAACCCTTTTCCACTTGAAGACGCTTTCTGACGACAAAGCAGCAAACAACTATTGATAAAGTAAGCAAAAAGAGAAGTTGCTTATACTTCAATATAGAGAGTTTTCATACTTTTTGTCTAGATGTGCCGAATGTCGCTGTCACAGATTGTTTATTTATGTGGGAGGGTTAAATGTTGTCTGCTATAGATGGTTTATTTGTGGGAGAGGGTTAAATGTCGTCTGCTACAGATTATTTATTTTTAGGAGAGGATTAAATGTCGTCTGCTACAGATTGTTTATATGTGGTAGAGGGTTAAATGTCGTCTGTTTATTTGTGGGAGAGGTTAAATGTCGTCTGCTACAGATTATTTATTTATCGGGTCGATACTTTACGCATAGTCCGAAATGTTGGTTTTCTCATGACACGGTTCATTGAGATCATTTAGAGAAGGAAGTGAAATTAGATAGTATTGCGCCCGTCGAACAATGATGGTGATTACACCGGTTATTTATAGATATATGTAAAACACGTCACTCGAAAACGAAGATTAACAGGTTTTGAAAATCATAGCAAATTATTACGATCAATTTACAAGGCAGTACAATATATTTTATTCCATAAAAACTACAGGTTTTAAAACATGTTTAAATAAACACAAACAATTAAAACACAGACATTATATAATCGAGTTATGGTTGTTATCGTTCTGTGAAACCCTTTCCCACCTGCACACGCATTTTGACGCAATAGCAGCAGACATATTTTGAAACATTGTGACCAAAGGTGATATTGATGATGATGAGCAATTTCTTCTTTGGCCACAATGTTTTAAACTTTATTTAACAAATCAGTTATCTCTTATGGACATTTTTCAGGATTATTTCACTATGTTTTTAAAAGTCGTCTGCTGTAGAATTGTTGTATGTGGGTTAAGTGTTTCTGATTTTATGAAGGACTAGATGATATTGATATGTTTTGACGGATTAATTCTTTCCCACATACACATGCAGACGACTATTGAAAAACAATGTAACAATATAGGAGAAACTTCTCGAGACGAGCAATTTCTACTTTTATCACAATGCTTTTAACTCTATTCAATAAGTATACTTTCATTTAGCTTGGGATTATCCATGTTAGTGCAAATATGTTATCAATTTCTTCTGCTTCAAAAAAGGGGGTTTTAAAAACGATTTTGCACTCAAAGTTTCGATTGTCGGTATTTCGCGTTGAGTCATTTAACTCTTTAACAAAGTAGACCCTTCCATGTTGAAAATTATACCACTCCATTATTTTGTAAAACGGGATGTTTGGTAAAAATTAATGTCTATGTGGCAAACAATGAAGATTTCAGGAGAGACAGCTCATTACGAGCTGTTTCACCTGATTCGGTATTGTTTAAAAACACAACATGTTATTGCTTTTGGCAGCGAAATAGTTCAATGACGTTTTACAAGTGTAAAATTACTTGTTATTGTTTTTCTGCTATGTAATTAGTTGGACTAATTCCTTGTCTTTTGTACAAGTCTTTACACTTGTGACGTAGTTTGAACTGTGACTGACTGCAATAGGCCTACGAACTTTTGGTGTCTGTTGTATTGCTTACCCCGAGGGTCAGAGGCTAAAAAGACCATGCAGAGACGAAGGTTGATCTGACCGTCGCTAGCCACAAAGTCCCGAATGTATGTCTTTGTATAAAGTGACCCAATTATATTGCACACCTACTAACGCTGTCATATTTTTGATCTCCTAGACATGGCAATATAGATTTACATTACTAGATACGTAGTAGTGTGAGTAATGCTTGTGTTTACTTGTTTTAATTGATCGATTCAACAAGTTGTTCATACAGGCTGTAAAACACGGATAGTACTACGCGCTCTGTTAGGGCAACCGTCAGGGGGGAGTGATTGCTGTAAAATATACAGTATTTTCACCGAATCACACAGCGCTGTCAAAGAATGCATGTGTCGGTCAGATGATAGATGGCTAGGCATTTGCGTTGATAATCCCGTTCTATATATATACGAAGTAGAGAATGTATTAATAATCGGTAGTCGAGCGGCAATTCGCTCTTCTGCCCTTAAACGCCTCTGTTCTAGTAACATATTAAAACCTATAACTATGAGAACCTAGTTTTTGCTTTGGTATATAACTCGACAGGAGTACAATTGATGCTTCAAGTAAATATATAGAAGACATGGAAATGTGGTGGGAAAAGGGTATTATTGCTGAAACTTCCAAATTAATATTGTTCATATAGTATTTATATATATGATACTCCCGCAATTGACTTGCATAAACAAAACGTTGAATAATATAAATAAAAAGAAACGCTGTCAAACTTAAAGAAGACTTTTGACATATTTGTAGCAGTTTTATTGGGATCATAATCGATAACAGAAATCAGAAATCGGTCAAGAAGAATACAATCTCGTTTTCTAACAACACACTCTAAACCAAAAGTATTGTCATAATTAACTTAGTCCTGTAAACTATTTGTAATGCCTAGCAATATTTACTAAAAAGTCACAAGTATAAGTCGGCAAACATGAACATCTAGCTAAATTCATATTTGAGCCGTCTTGCGTGAAAATTAACATTATGGACCAGGATCAGCCTAGACATGCCGCGCAGGCTTACCCGGATAGACACTTTTCGCCTACTGTGGATTTTCTGTTTCAGGAATCATTACTCTATACCTCTATCTCCCTGAAACGGAATTTGTCGGCCCGGATCAGTCTGCGCAGGCTGATTTGGTTCGATATATTACGCAGAGGCCATTATGTTGGTTTTCTCCTAGGACGGCTTAATTTTGAAAGTTTTTCTTGTAACAAATGCATGTAAGTACGTATAGAAATAAGCAATCGAAAAATGAACGCCGCCTATCAAACACATTTTTCATTTGCGGACATTTTAAAGATTGTTTATTTTAACCCCTATCTCGTGACGTACTAGATGATAAAAACGTAATTTTAAATCAGTGATGCAAATCAAGATAAAATAACGATAGCAATAGGTCTTCAATTGTGCGTTGCGAAAGGATCGTATTCCGACATAATAACGATAGCGTTACTTCACATGCATGTTACGGTGGCTACTATTATAAAACACGTATATTTAAAGATTCAACTCTTTATATCGACAACTGTTTTGACAACTACTATTAAATGCTCTAACAATAGGGGTCGAGAGTTTGAATCTCTTCGCCACCACCATTGAATAAGACAATCAACAATACATATTGCGACCAGTGCCCATAAGCCTTCTACAACAGGTTTCATGTTTCTGCTCGGAAAAGTAGCAAGTTGCTCGGACATTGTTTGGTTGGAGATAAAGATAGCTAGGGTGAATGGTAAAGATGTTGATTAGACTTCCCTAAATGATATGTTTATAAAAAGGTAAACATTGATCCCAAGTACTGAGGTTCTCATATGACGTGACACGACACGACACATTGGACAGCTTGATCTATTTATAGATATACATATTGGCAATACATATTAACAACTGTAAAATCATTAGTAGAACCGTGGATTTTGTTGAGTTAACAACATAGACTGTAAGTTAGAACTGTTTGTAAAATATATTTACCTGTAGAAAACGTAGTCTGTATAGAAATCATATTAATCTTAGACACATAATGCTGATAAATGTAGTTTCATGTTCATCAAAGAATAAATCCATTTGATTTAAGACTGATAGTTCGATAATAAGATGTTAGCTGAAACAGAAAAATTAAAAATATATTCATTACACATTTTCCTTTCTTTCCTTATTTTAATTCCTCTATTTGCCACAATACATTTATTGTTTGTTTTACATAATGTTTTCTTGAATGAAACCCACTTTTCAAATTAACTTATTAATTCTAGTTTACATATGATAAAATTGTTTTGTCACATGAGATAAATTAATTTATGATCTTGCTGTTTTTAATAGAGTGTCATGTCACTTGTACCATTAATAAGGCGTTTATGATTAATTTCATCATACATTTTCATATCCTATTTTCATTTCATATATGTAAAAAATAAATGATATACATTTGGAGAATACTAAAATAATTCACATTGTAAATGAATATATTTAAACTCCAGTTTAATTCATAGTGACATTTTGTATTATTTTAACATTGGAATTATTATCCCCCCTCCCACTTCAACCCCACGCTAACCACTTGGCCATGACGGATTTATTAAAGGAATACGCTCGGCTGAAAAAAAAAACTCGCTTTGAATTGAAAAATATTGACTTAATGAACATTTATTTACTATGCATTTCATTAACATACAACTAATAATGAAGATATTACTATTTAAAGATGACTATTTGTGCTGGTCGGTGCGCAGCATGAGCGCGGCCATTGTTTACATATCGCAATGTCGCGAGACATTCTGAAAAGAATCGTGACGTCATATACCCACTTTGTCCCAAACAAAACATACAAGTAGAGAATACAAAATATACTTTTTCGTAATTAATTAACCCCGGAAGTTTACAAACCTAAACTTCAATTATTCAAAAAAGAAATTCCAAGCATTACATCATATTATTACTAGATCTATACAAAGTTTTATAAGTTTTATAGTAAATAGTATCCAACCATAATATTTGGATAGAAAACACGAACTTGGCTTGTGTAATATATATCAGCCAATTAAATATATGTGTGTTAACATTTATTTATACAATAATTTCATTCGTTTATATATTTGACAGTTGTTTGTTATGATTTCATAGCTCGTTAGACATAATAAACCGTCGTTTTTGTACAACAATCAAAGGTCATAGAAACAATCAAATTTCCGGTAGTGGTCGAACGCTACTGTAATAGGATCTGTCGGCGAGTGTTTTGAGCAGACATAATTCGATCCTTTCCCTACATACTCTGCAGTTGACGGTAAAGAGAATTTCCATAATTAGTCATCTGCTGCAAATTTGGTGTATGTTGAAAAGGGAGAATTGAAATGGTTAATTTTGATCAAATTTCCAAAATAATTTTGGTGTAAAACTTTTATATTATATATTGAAGAAAAAGTCTCAAACCTGCTTAAATATCCCTTTTAGTTCCAAATGTAATCGTCCAATTTCTAAAATAGTTACTTGTTTTTAGTTGAATGTATTTCAGTAACTAATTATAAAGTGTAAGCTAATTGATTGTTCTAAAACGAACTGACATCGTCTTTCGTCCGTCTGTAACATTTTACGCATTGCATGATGGTCATTTTATTATTTTATTACCACTAATTTAATGGACATGCCAGCAGATGCTACCAATCAGCGTATGCAGGGTTTTTCAAATAGTATTTGAAAGACCCTGGCGTATGAAAGCCTGATTGAGTTTTATGACCTTTAAATTCCAATAAACAACAGTACAATGTGATTGACGCCTTTTGACACATTGTTTCCTTCTTAATTTCTATATGATGCCATACAGGTTGTACTGTTGTAATAAAGACATAATACACATGGGAAGTACACGGCCGCCGTGACATGATTGAAAATTGTTAAAATAGTGTCAAAATCTAATCAACCATAACAGTTTTGTACACAGTTTTGCCTAGATGGTTTCAAATTTGTTGTGTAAAGGATTTGAGCCACACCATGCGAAAGGGGAAAAAACCTTGTGAGGCAGAGATTATACTGATCATGAATTGTTGTGTTTAAAAATACCACACAAATATCTTATTATGAAATTAACACTTAAACTATCCAAATGCGGAAATTGTAAAATCCACACGCGCTATGACGTAGGCATTTTCCATAGGCTCTCCAAAAATTCGGTTTTCAAATCTGTGACCTTTTGTGTTTGTGAAATTGGACGATTTCATTTGGACTATAAGGGATTTGTATGCAGGTTTGTTAGAAATCATTTGGATTATAAAGGATTTTTATGCAGGTTTGTGAGAAATTATTTTACAATTACATTCTTTAACAAAAAAATAAATCTTTTGAAAGTTTGGTCAAATATAAAAAAAGGAATTTACCCTTTTATTGAACACGTCGACCATTTTCTTGTTGAAGACGCATTTGTAGCAGATGACTTTTGAAAAACATCGTGATTAAAGGAGACATTGCTTAAAATTAGCAGTTTATCTTTTTACCGTAATGTTTTCAACATGACCATTATGTTTTCAAATGTTTGCAATGATTATACTTTTTAGAATTTCCTAATTTCTAATGTCTTTTACACATGCCAAGGTCGTGTTTTTGTTTACCTTCCATCGCCTTTTTTTACCTGATAAATCAAATTAACGGCAATTACGTTTTCAAACATCTCTATTATCTTATTCAATAAATTAACGGCAATTATGTTCTCAAATTATCTTATTACGGAAGTTAAAATAAACATTCAAAGCAAACTGTAATCAATTATAACACGGATAAATTTACCGCCCGCCCCTCTAAAACAAACATACATGTATACAATATTTACACCATTAAACTTCAAAAAGTGGTCCTTCCTCATAATCGGCCTTTTTGTACCAGACATTTTGGGAAATTGGCCTTTATTTCTGGACCTATAATCGGCCTTTTTGAACTAGCTTTTTACGCATTCGGCCAATTTTGACCTATGCCTAAAATAAGATAGCGATCTGAAAATTTAGTAATCCATACGGTGCTAATCGGAAGTGAGTAATTGACGTCACAGGAAGTTGATTATAAGCAAAGATGTCGGCGCCCATAGGCGATCGATACCGACGTGAAAACACAAACTTTAAAAGCATATATCTTGGTAGTGCAAGCATGTAAAAAAATAGTAATTACATCAAAATGATACATTACTGTAGTGCTATTTAGTCATATAGTTTAAATTTCAGCCGAGCGTATTCCTTTAATTTATTTGGTATGATTCGCCGGGGATCGTTTAAACTTAGTGGCGAACACTAACGCCTTTGTTCAGACTGTGTGTGGATGTATACTCAGGCAGAGGTCCAGATAAGGAGGAGTATTCAGCTCTTTTACCCATAATGCTCTCTTATTATTAAAGCAAACCCTATGTTGTTGGTTCTCAAAACAATAGTCTCATTGTTTCGATTCTTTTCAGTACCCACAACAAAGGGTTCGTGGGTCCAATAATCATTTTAGAACTAGATTTTTTTTTTTTATCTAAAGTTCTAAATGCTGATCCCAGTAATCATTCGTTGAATGTCGGATTTCCCGTAGCCCATTGTCTGATACGAATAGTTTTGCTATTCCAAATCGAATGTTTTAACTCTTTCATAGCTTTAACAATCTGCAGTGGACATCCTTGAAAATCTAAGAAAAACATGGAAAATCTATACTCAAGGAAGAACAGTTTGATCTAAACAAAATTGTTCACAATAAAGGGCAAAGTATACTTTTTTGGCATGGACGGGCAGCTATCATAATATATCAGCAGAGACAAATTAAAAGATAATCAATGCGGAAGTATTAAAAGAATTTACATTATATATATTTGTAATAGAACAAATCTTTTTTTTCATAATGTCATTGAAATCTAGTTATTCTTTGTATGTTTTCAAACATTGCATTCAGTGACTTGAGTCTTTAATCTGTATAGACATTTGATTTCACTCTTTCATGGGAATAAGAAATAAAGATCATTTAAACTGCTTCAAATGTTAAGTAATATCAAAACATAATTTCACAGTTTAGTTCTGAAGGTTAACCCTTCCTATGAATAGTTTTTAAAACTTATTCTTGTAGAAATAAATCGATCATTTGAAATTATTTTGTGACTTTGTGGTATAATAGTAGTCAAACACAGGTGTTGGTTTCATAAAGTATTTAATATACAGTGTGATATTAAACAAATAGGTTAACACTATGTATGTTAGGAATATTAGGCTATTCACCTGTTCTAACATTACAGTAAGGTCATCTCTTTTATTTATTTCAAAACTATCCACTCGCGTTATCAAGCGATCACAATATCATTTGAATATTTGTTCTCAACAGTTTTGTATTATTCAAAAATACACATTACAAATTAAATATACTACCAACTTCAAATCATTTGGAGTAAATGACCTTTTAAATATTGTACCTTACTTATTGACAGTATACATATAGCATGCGATACATCAGTCCAACACTTATATAAGATACATCTGTAAACATTTATTATATTCGCACGTTCCAAGAACAACTCTGAATTTTAGCATGTATGTTTAAACCTAATTCCTTCATATAGTACAAAGGAATCCGCTGTGGTCGAGTGGTTAGCGTCGGGGATTTCGAAACCGGGTGATTAAGAAATCGGCATTAATGCACCGAAATGCACGATTGATTGATGGATTGATTGATTAATTGATTGTTAATTGACTGATTGAGGGTTGAACGCCGTTTTCAATAATCGATCAGTCATATCACGTTGACCAGTTCACTTATCCGAGTGTTTCCTAGCTTTCTCACATCAATACTCCACTCAACAGTCTTTATAAGCAACAGGCTGCTTTTCAACATAAACTGCGGAGGGAATATTGGCTGACCTGGGGTTCGAACATCAACCCCTGGATTGACATGCTAGCTTCTCCGGGGCTCGGGGTAAATCATGATCCAAATTGACCAATGAGAAGCTTTATTTAGAGTATGGAGTTCATTTCTAAGCACCGAGCACGTTTCTAAAGTTTCGGTTTAAATCGTCGTTATTCGACAGGCGTTACATCTCTGTCTATTGTGTCTTATTCTAAGTGCGCAAAGTCGATGGTTCTGTGTGTTTATCCATTTAGGTACCGATTACATCGGTCAAAGAAGCTGCTAGAGCCAATTAGCCTGATAAACAAGCAGCCAACTAAACCTGTTTTTCCCTATCATTTTTGTTAAATTCTGACTTAAAAAAAGCATTTTTATTCTGATGCAGACATCTTCTAATGCTTGTTGTTGGAAGACAGTGGAGCAGTGATAGAGTGACGGCCTCTAGAACCAAAGCTCCCGGATTCAAATCCCGTTATGAGCGGGTTCTGCCTTTTGGCTTTTACCACACAAACGGCGCAAGTACTGGTTAAGTTTCAAGGAAGCAGACATCGAGCGTGATCAATATTTTAAACTGAAAGGTTGTTTCGCAATCCATGTTAAAAAATTAAGTTTAGACTTAACTAAACTAATGACCTCTATTGTAGACGAAAATCTGAAACGGGAAAATATTGTCAACTTTGTATCAAACGAATTTTTGTTTCCAAATTCTACAGTTAACATATGTCCGAAGCATACGAGTCTAAAGGTAGTTTATGTACACTTATTTAATTGCACTAACATTACTCAGTTACAAAAGGAGAACATCGGATCTATTTATACTGTCGTATAATTAAAAAGACCGGTTAACCTTGACTCATGTGGACAGTATGACAATAAAACCGCGTATGGTTATTTTGGGGGTATTATTCACTGTCTGTAATAGGATTATATAAAAATGTGTTTGATTTGGTTTTTACGACGTTTACCACATTATTTCGGTTATATCACGTTGAAAGTTCACTCATTCATGATCCATAAGTAAACTCATCAGTACTAGGCCAGACAAAGTACTTTGCCTAAGGGCACTTCACCATGAACGACCACTGCGACTGCGGATCGAACCTTGGATACCCTGATCCATATCCCCGACTCTAACCAGTCGGCAACGGCGGATTACTGATCAAATAAAGTCGAACTTGTGTGAAGCTAATGGGGGTAATGGGTCGAATTACTTTGTCTATAAATGCGTCTATGTCAAAGTTACATGTGGACGGTCAGTGAAGGGTCTGATTATACTATGCGGATGTACAGGCTCAACTATATTTAAAGGAAAATGTTTCAAATTATTAGTAATAGGTGCGGTAGGATATTAAATAGCTCGTCCATATGACACCACTAAGCCACGTCACTTTCAAATGAGCCACTTTTAGTTTACACTTAATTATTTTAGATCGATTGCGAAACAAGCTTTCAGCTTAATTTAATCACGCTCACTGTCTGCTTCCTGGAAACTTAACCAGTAGTCGCGCCGTTTGCGTGGAAAAATTCGAAAGGAAAAACCCGCTCATCACAAATATACAGCAGACGACTTTGAAAGCATTAACTCAAATACATGTAAACTCTGTTTCAATGAAAGAACAATCATTGAAAACATTGCGACCAAAGGAGAAATAGCTCGTTTTGTCACAATGTTTTTAAAAGAAATAATAAAAGTAATAATAATAATAAAAATGATTCATTGTGTATTGTTTATTGTGCGGCGAACAGTGAAGATCCATGCGAGTCAGTGGATCCCTACAGTATGACCTGAGCATTCACTTTAAGAAATATATGCAGAATAATTTCTAGTTACAACTTTCGAAATAAAACTACAAGTGCGGGCCCGCAAGTATCACACCATTGTACCTTTAATATTGTTAAAGATTAAAAGTCCGCAAACGTCGATGACTCAATTTCTTTATACTACAACGTAAAAAGAATAATGACAATTTTGAAATTTGATATTCTTCTATCAACGCTCGGTGAAACAGTTTTAACCCTTTCCCGCATATAGACTCGTGTTGACGCCTCTGCAGCAGATGACTTTTTTGAAAACAGTGTGACAAAGGAAGAAATTGCTCAAGACGAGCAATTGCTCCTTTTGCCACAATGTTTTCAACTCTTTGCAGTTTATTTTACATTCATTTATATAGATTGTCTGTGTATTTGCCAAGATTATTTTTGCAACGTCGTCTTCTGACTATTTGCTGTATGAGGGGAAGGGTTAAATTGAAAGGCTTTAATAATACAATTTAACCTATTAGTTGTACAGTAAAATCATATTCGACCATTTGTTACATGACCAGCCGTGTGTTCCATAGTAAACACAACATAAACAGTTTAAGCTATGCATATCAAACGGAACGCAACCAATCTGTTTTATGAATGGAAAACAGGTAGAGAACATGTTTGATTAACCGAGTAAGGAACGGTATATCGACAAAACCTATATAGGTTTCGCAAAACAGGTTTTGAGTTTTGTGACTATTGAACACAGGGGTGATATTCAATTTGATATGGTACATGTAGATAAGTCTGCATTATCAAAGTGCTGCGATACGGTCAATAGAAAGATGAAATAACACACATATTCATAAAATCTTGATCTTTCTTCTCCGTAAAAGACCAACATACAATTTATATAGGAAAATATATTAAGGGTGGACGAACAAGGAAGTACGCATCGCATGAATAAACAACATTTATATAAGGACCAGACAATAATGTTAATCTTTCCCTCATGTAGACGCGGATATCATTTTTAATCCCCTCTCCAATATATGTGGATTTCTGACGCCTCTGCAGCAGACGACTTTTAAAACATTGTGGTTCGAACTCACAACCACCGGATTCACATCCCGCATCTCTACCGACAGAGTTACCTAAAAAATTTAGATAGCATTTTGAAGTGAAATTATTTCAGTATAATCCAGTTGGTCGTTGATATATGACCGGGTCCCAATAGCTCAGTCGGTAGCGAGGCGGGCATTCAATCCAGGGGTTGTGAGTTAGAACCCCAGCTCGACGAAGATTCTTTCCGACGTTTGATAATAGTCATTCCTCTTCCACCAAAGCGCTAACAGTCTATATGGAAAAGCAGCCAGTTGCTCGAAAAGAGTGTTGTCTGGAGTACTATGTGAACTGGCCGCCGTGTTATGACTGATAAATTGTTGGAAACGGCGTAAAACCACAATCAATCAAGTACTCTATTAATTGTTCATAGATGTCAGAACAATAGACGGAAGTTAATTGCCCGTACTCAAGAAAACTGCATTCGGTCCACGCCGGTCGAGTCGTACCAAGGACTTAAACAATAGTAGTAATGGCGTTCACGCCCTAATAATGTTCAGGGTTGTGGGTATTTCATAACGACTGACTCGCTGGTGTTAGGTTAAATGAACCCGAAGTACTGGTAAATTACCTTGGTAATACTGTCATATAACTGGACAAATGTTGAAAGCGGCATAACATAATAATCGAAGTAAGTAACAAACCATTACAAACCGCTAATAGATAGACATGGAACATGTACCTTCACGAATGTTCGTGCATCGTCGTATAACATATTCTCTCTAGGTAATGCAGACGACAGTCGAAGAACACTCATGAAGATACAGTGTCTATCTATTCCCCGAGTGTTTTGGTCGGACTTATGAATTCAATGTCCGCGATCAATAACTTTACAAAATAAAAGGGTATACAATCAAACACGCATGTGTACTGATGATAGAAAAAAAAACAGACGGGACAAGGGATGTTGCTCATCTTGAGAATATTCTCTTTTTCCCATAATATTTCATATATGAGATCTTTAGCGTCAATAATGGTTCGTTGTGTGTTAGCAATTCAAATTTAGATTCATCATCCAACCATATACAATACAGGACAATACCATAAGCTTTACTACATAGAAACTAAACGTTTAATAGCAAGTTCAAGCAAACAAAAATTATAACAAAAAACAATGACTAAGTGCCCCTAGTATAACCGTCCATATATACTGAGCCAAGCAAGTAACGATACATACTTAGATTATTTGTAAAATCTTAAAGCTTAAACTTGTGTTATATGTAATGTGATTACATGATTGCTTAAACGTATGACTGATTTCACAGACCATTTTCGATTATTGTAGAATATCGTGTTACTGGCAATAGGAATTTTTACGTTTTACACGCACTGCGCGGGAAACCCATGATGATGAATATGTATCGACATAAAAATATACGCATTTCACAGATATTGTACCTGTATTGTGAAAACATAGGCACAATTCAATATTCTATGCGTAGACGATGCACTGCTGTAATGAATGCACAGGGAGGTCACACCCGGTATTAACAAATTCCAGAACTTAACATTTTCATCAGTCCATTTTTTTTATTGATTTTCAAAAAGTTTAAATGAAATTGAAGCATAATGATCAATTTAAATTATGCATCAAAGACCATATTTTGAAAATGCTTAAAAACATATTCATATTACTGACCCACGATACAATTGTATCCAATTGATTTCATGTATCGTAACTTGTTTGGCTCAGTATATAATTCATAATTGTTTTTAATTATACGGATAAACAACTTGACGGCGAATCCGGCGATTTTTTTCCGTCAATAAGTTATGTGTATGAACTTTGCAAATTGCTATACCGTCTATTCAAAAATTGTGTCCAGAGTTCTAGATGAAATAATTAAATTGATAATACGTACTCGATAAAGGAACGATCACAAGTAATTTTACATTTGATAATTTGCGTGTAATAATACTCGTCGTCTATTTTTAAAATGAGTTAAAAACTAACTAACCGGAAGTTACAATTCCAAATTTCTGTAATATAACATGATTATATTATCGTAATGCCAATGATGAATAAATAGCAAGGGCAAACGACAGAAATGATAGGAAAAGATAGTTTGTCTCGTCACAAAAGTAGTTCCGTAAATTATAGAATACTTGCATTGAAAGAACTTTATGAAGGGCGAGTCGATTAATTGTTTGTACCTGTCATCATTATTTCACGGATTTAAATTCTTGGACATATTTTAAAGTTGAATATATGCTTAACTAGATGATGATTTGTAGTTTATTTGCTTAGGACAGTAGTACTCGTAAATAACTTATAATCAAATCACTGATAGTGCTGCAAACAAGGGGCTAACTGCAGATCACAGAGATTTTTTTACCGATTACAAGATTAAGGCAATGTTTACCCGAAATAGGTACCGCCTATACTCATATTGTATGGAATACAAAAACTTCGTACCCCAGTAATTTCGTATATTTTGGTAATTTCGTATCCTTGAAGCTTGTCATTTGAAGCCGAAGTCGTCCTGTCAAATGTTGCCCCCGTTCAAGAAAACAGCTAAAAATATCATATCCTTGACTGTCAAGTTTGATTGACTTGTATCAAACTTGTATCAGTATAATGCAGGAAATGTAGCAAACAAACAAAATTACAGCCAATTAGCAGTTAGGTCTATAACCTAGTCTTTGTCAAAATATGAAAATAAGAAAACACAGTTTTCTGTCCTCTGATATAACTGAAATGTATCTGTTTTCTTTGTAATATATTGTGAATTCCATTTTTCTGTGTGAAATTGTCTACTCTATACATTAAACATGGTAAACACTGGTATACATTGTATCTGGAATCTAGAATTGTGCTCTACATTCCTGATTGTATCAAATAAATTATTATACTTTAGTTTACATACTGGTAATGGAATGACACATATTTTCATGAACTGCTGCTCAAAGTTTAAAGCCAAGCTGTAGTTTAATGGTAAAACCCCTGTTTTTTACAAGAACTTTGAGTTCAAATCTCAGCCGAAACATGTTGTGAAAGAAGCAACTTACCTTAACAATTTATATGTATGAAACCATTATGTTGCGGCGAGTCATCAGATTTTTCTAAATGCAACGATAATCACATTATTATCTAGGCTTCTAGTGAAAACATTTGATGAAAACAGTTATTTACTCCTTGTACCCTTTTCAAAAGCTTCTATAATTAAGCAATAACAATCAGAAAAAGGAATTTGAAGTTGATAAACATCGACGACTCTAAGAAGTTGATCGTTTTCAAAGTCTAATCATATCCTTCACTATCCATATTGTCAAACGACATATTTCATATACATGTATACATACTCAGTTGTTGACTTTTCCATTGCGTCTCACCTCTGATCTATGTGAGAAAGTAGTCAGTGGCTTCGAAAGAATGTTGTGTAAGTACTGGTGTGGGAAAGCCAGGAAAACATGGGTAGGTGCACTGACCGCCGTGATATGACCAACGATGTTGAAAGCGGCGTTAAACTCCAAACAAACAAACAAAACTCAGTTGTTGACACTTATTCTTATTAACAAATAAACTGATGCTGTTCATATTTTACAAATTAAACACCAGCAAAGGAGATAAGGGTTCAACGTGAAGATATTGTTGTACATTTCGTATATTACCGATTCATCCATGAGATAACAATTTGCTAGAGATTTACTTCCGAGATATGTCCTTTTTGAACAATTGGTTACCCATGGGATGCATACTTTATTGTATACTTTTTGAATAGCATTATTATCGTTTACATTGGTTAGTTGAATATAGACAAAAAAAAGAAATAAAAGGACCTTTACTCGAATTATTTATGTTTGCGTTTTTCTGGTAAAACCAACAGTGGAGAATATCAAGTTTTTATTACATATATGTACCAAAATTGATTCAGAACATATGACTATCAAAGTACTCAAACGTATGATGGATCAGATGTGCTTCATTCATATTATCATTGTTAATAGAACGCGGGTAGGAGTCATGAGTATTATCGATCCTTAAGGTAAAGTACATTTTAACTGTTTTAAGTTCAGTTGCTGATTCTATTTCTCAAAAAGAGTGGTTCAGATTCTGGGAACTTGATCATAATGCAAAACAAGACCAACAACACGTACCGGATCATTTGTTAACAGTAGTATACAATGTGAAGCAAACATACTGTTAGATGATTCATTATCTGCACATACACTATTGGCCTATAAAACAGGTTTAGCAAAAAAAGAAACCCTACAGCAAGTTATCGTTGTAACCAAAGGTCACCTAGTTAAATTCAATTTAGTGTTCAGTTCATAACAATGATATCTTTATCAAACCGTTCAAGCACTTTTATGATACAGGTATTAGCTATGGATGGCCTGAAAGACATACTTGGTAATGAAAGGTAACACATACGTGTGCTTAACATATGATTTTCTAAAGCAGATCTGAAATAGGGGAATGTACAGCAATCAAGATAATGTAGACAGGTATTGAGTTATGTGTCTTTTTGAAAAGAGTTTATTTATTGAATGTTGATCCGAAATGGGATATTCAAATGTGTTTACATTGGGATGATCAGTTTTTACTTCGTTAATTATTGTTAGGCTATTGGGATTATATCAAATATAGTGGTTTGTACCAAAACAAAACACATTTAGGAATAGAGCAGTATCTACAGGTCAAATTTGGGTTATATAAATTACGATTGATTTCTACAATTTTCAAATCTTATATTAGAAGTTCTGTAATGGAGATGCCTTTCATTAGAAGAAAGGATTGACATTGTCTACCGGTAATGCGAAACAAAGATACCTGCGACAAATTTGACTAAATCTAACATAATTGATTTCAGCTTGAAAACTAGTGAATTCAGCGTGGGTAGAACGTTCGGACATATTTCTACCACAGGATAAATCAATTGATAATTAAGGTATAAACCATGACTCCAGTTTAGAATTGTCGATTTGTATAAAAGAACGAACAGAAAAAGTAAACAGTTCACTATGTTTGCCATGGTTGGGCAGGGACATCAAATTTGGGTCGGTCGGATTTTAAGAATACTCGTAATAAGGTGGCAATACACAGTTGAAATGCTCTCTTCAACAAGATTGTCTGACTTTCTTCTCTATAACTGTTAAAAGACAGTTGGCAAGGAATCACTGACATGATAACAAAAACCATTTTATGCAACATAGGGAGTCAAAATTATTAGAAAATAATAGGAAATTACTTTTTTAAGTCTGATTTTGTCAATAACTAGCATTTAGAAACGGCTTGCATGGTCACAAAACAATGCAGAAAAATTCCATTTTTACCCCTAACTCGAAAGAAGATAACATCAAGAAAATGCAGTGGTTTAGCCTGGAAATGAGCTACGTTGGGACCAAAATATGTGTGCAATTTCAGAATGCATTCGGAAATACCATGTTTCCAGCTTATTTCGCACAATTATCAACTGAGAAATTGTATCTTTCTTTACATGGTGCTCCAAGCTCACAAGACATCGTTTCGCAATCCTGGCCATACACAAGTAGACTCAAAGAAGAACGGATCAGATGGCAAAATTCAAACTCATGATTTACGTCTATGGTTTACATTTATAATCTTTTAAAACAACATTTAGCTCAGGAATATACCTAATAATCATAGTTTTACAGTGCAGTATTTCTATATTAGATCCTTGCACTGGCCAATACAAGAGTATCGACTCAAAGTGTCAAAAATTACTTTGCATGTGATGGGCAAAAAACACTGTTTATCAAAAAAACATACTAATATAAAATGATTTCCATCATATTCACAATGCTGAAGGCGCAGATTTTTAAACAATTTAAAACCCTTCACTAAATTCACACATTTTATCCAATGTTCTGACATTTTGTTAACCTTACTCCCCAACTGTAAGAAATGAATGAATTGTTGTGGTATGTTTACAGGAAAACGCTTGATCACGTGTTCTATTACTTATGTGCTCTGAGAGCTGGTATTGCACTGTATGCATGCTCCACTGTTCTATCGTTTCAATGTGCATTTTTAGTAGAAGTTATTTTCATTATTTTACCCTGACAGTCCTGCTGTTGAACATACAAAGACATACATATACAGATAGAATAAAAACGAGTTCACTACGAAAAAGAAAAATAGCTTTTTATCATTTCTGAGTCAATTTAACCCTTTCCCAATGTATAATATATATAATGAAAGGGAGATAATCCCTGCAGTCTTAGTTTAAACAGTAATTATAATAAAATAGTGTTGTAAGATAACAATTCAATGTTTAGAAAAACATAATTGTTTAGGCATTTTAAACTATAATTAAACTATCACAGTCTTTGATTGATTAGGAATTCCTTTTTTTGGTAATGAAAAGGAGGCATTTATAATTTGAGACTTTCTTTGGGGACGATCTTGAATGTATATTGAATGTGTTTAGCTCCATTTTGAGACATTATAGTTTTAAGTTTTAAAACACGTAGTCTAGCCAGTAGTTCTGAGTTCAAATCTCAGTGGGGAAAAAATGACACTGTAGCTTAATATATGCAATTTAATCAATTAAATGAAATTTATATTCGGTTTTAGCAAATCTTAGCACAACATGCTCTATGTCAGCTTTTGTGATAATCCTCAATCCATCATGCAATATCCATCAGCATTAATTTATTTAAACAACAACTGCTTTGAACTACTTGACCCCTTTTAACAGAACTGCAGAAATACTTTTTTGATGTCATCTTTCAAAATTACGGGGAATAAATTCTGTGTTTAATTCTGGGAAATACAAGAATAATACCAACCAATAAAAAGTAGTACAGCGTGAAACACAACATCTTAGATAGCACACTCGAGGCCTCTTTTGACATAATCTCATACTGCACTGTTCAATATCGCCCGTCTTCGCAGTATGGTGGCAATGGATGTATTGACAGCCTCTGCGTTGTAGTTGTCGTTTTATTCGTCTTCTTCCTCCACACACCCTTCGACCCAAGCCCGTAACAGAGAATGCATTGAAAGTCAAGATACAACTGAGAACATTACAGTAAACATGGGAAAATGACCAAGGTGGTAAACCATGTTCATAGATTTACGTGTGTAAATACAAGAGCCAATGTGGAAATTGTAAATTTGGCTGTGTGTTTCAGTGAGTGTAAAGTGTAACACTTGTCGCCTGGATCAGGAACGTAGATATAATATACGTCCCTGTCTCGTTGTAAAACCTCATCAGATGCCACATGGATTCAGGACATCCTTCAGGTGTACTGAATGACATGGCAGTGATTCAGGCTGTTGTATCTAAGATAGGGGTTATCAGACATACACAAAGTATTGGCATGTTTAGACATTAAGGCACACCGCCTCACAGTTCTTCGAAGGAAGTTTAACCCACTCAGTGATAAAATGTCTGACCTAAATGAGAGGCAAATGATAGCAAATTTTTTGTTTTGTAATTTACTTTTCATCCAATCAAAACTAAGGAATATCGTGTCTGCGGAGTACTTAAAGAAATAACATCACTGTTATAAGAGGAAACTGCAGTCATTAACACTCGGTTTTAATTCTCGCACTTCAGGCGGCCTCAATGTAGAACTTAGAAAGCAGTACAGAGCTTTTAACGTTATAATAGATCATTCGACTAGTCAAAAACTGCCAGTTTCGGCCACAGTAGCCAATACTCACTGTTACTTGAGGGAATGTAATGATAAGGGCGCAAAGTGCACAAAAGAATACAGCTCGGACAAATTTATTGCTTCAAATGAAAATTCACTCTAACATGACACTCTTGATAGTATGAAAGATGCTAGTCACACATAACCATCAATTCTCTCACAACAGATGCTAGTACACAGGCACTTAGAGACTTTAACACAGAACATTTTGTCTTATTATAAGTGCTTCATACACTTAGTGAGAACATAAGAGAAACATGTCAGAAATATTCAACTGTGAAACATACCTAGCACATAGGACAATCATTGTTTTAAGTCTGATTTTGGCAATTATATAGGATATGGACATGATAGTAGTTAGAAGAAGAAGAAGAAGAATAATATTTTATTAGACTTAAACTTACAAAGTTTTTCGTCAATACAACACAATACTTCAAGCAAATACAAATAAATCCAGGTCAGTTGGAATGAATGGAAATATCTTCCATTTACATACACACATACACATTTATAACTATACACTCATACACATATATACACTCATACACATATATACACCCATACACATATACACATACATACACATATGTACACATATATACATACATGTACACATATATACATACATGTACACATATATACATACATGTACACACATATACACACATGCACACACATACGCATACACACATGCCGACATACACACACACACACACACACACACACACACACACACACGCATACGTGTATGGACCATCAATTGAGAACACTTGATTTTTCACAACCAAATGAGGACCCTTTTCACCGCATATATTTCGGCATTGTTAATGCACTATAACCTTGTATATTTTTTCTTCATAAAATAAATCACTTTAGAATAAAAAATATTTCAATATCTACGGAATTGACAAAACACAGTGAAATGAGGACATAGTTCCCAATGGTGCGAACATTCCACTGAGGATGTCAATCCAACTGAAGACACCAAACACACACCGGCTATTGAGAACGCGCACAATGTATACCTGCAATTGGGGACACGTGTTATTTTATCAAATACATCTTGTAATACCCCTTTCATAAAGAAAAAATATGCCGCAGAGAACTTTACATACATCTTGGAAAAAGATATAGAAAATCTCTAAAAATATAAGTATAAAAATTGAATAGAATAGTAAACATTGTGACAAACGGAGAATTGCTCGTTATAAGAAATGTCTTCTTTTGCCAATATGTTTATCTCAAGTCGTCTGGTACAAATGCGTGAACATGCATATACAAGTCGGAAAGAGTCCAATGTTAAGAACACGTTTTGCCAACTTTGCTATCACTATCTTTGGACTACTTTCAAAATTGTTGAAAACGGTGTTTAAGCCCAATTAATCAATTAATTATTTTTCCCCGTTATTCTCTGATCATTTGATAAAATATCACCATCGTCCTAAAATATATGACGCTAAACTAATCGCGATTTGACTTGATCCGCGGTACATATTGCTTGTCGAATAGCTTCTGTAGATTTATGATTTCATGATTTAACCCTTCCCACATACAAACGTTTTTTGACGCCTCTGCAGCAGACAAAGTTTGATAATGGTGGCAAAAGAAAAAAATGCTCATAAAAACTTTCATTTAAAGAGAGTTTCCATAGTTTTGAATAAAAGTTTTCGAAATCGTCTGCTGCTGATTTGTCATATGTGGAAATAATTGAAATCTAGTCGATTGGTTTTCTGTATGACCCGGCGGGGATCGATCCTGCACCGATGCGGAGAGGCAGAGAGAGGTCTCGGGCATATGGTGCACATTAATATGACATAGCGTGGCAGTGCATATTTAGCCATTATGTACACTGATGTTCGTACAGCACGGCCCGTTATGGTCGCTATGTGGCTTTCACTATCATAAAACATTTCAAATTTCATAATTATATACGATATCTAATTTCACCTCACTTCAAAGTTCTTTTGGTCTGTTTCTCACTTACATTTATTCTGCAGCAGACGACTTCAAAATCGTCTTGGCAAAAACATTAAAAAATATTTTAAATAATAGCATAATCATTAAATAGGAAATAAGATTTGAAAATATTGTAGCAAATGGTGAAAGTGCTCATTATGAGCAATTTTACCTTTCAAATGTCGTCTGATGCGGTTAAGTGTACACCAAATTGTGTCTTCAGGTGGGAAATGGTTATTCGGAGTATCATTGCATAATCATAAATAACTCTTTTCATTCGTGTATAAAGGTTCACAAAGGGAATCATAATATATACAATTTTCTTATCTCATCTTATCATGTCTCTTTTTCTAATTGTGTTCAAGTAGAGAATGCTAACTGCAGTTATGCAGTTATGCAAGATGTTATCAAACGGTTTTAAACTCGACATATCAGTAAATCCATCCATCTTATTTCTTGGGGACTTAATTTTCTATTGACCATTCATTTCTTAGATATGTGTATACATATTTAACTTGTGTTTTAGGGTAAAGAGTTTCTTTTCAGTGAAATGAGTTTGCAAAATAATCTAGATATTGGGTGATTTAAATGATAAAAGATGGTTTTAAATTATTCTTTAGTGATGAATTCACCATGCTATGAATAAATCAAATTTTCTAAAGATGCATACATTTTGTCATTTTGATTTATAAAATGTTTATAAATTCAAAAGGTTTTAGATGATTTAACTCTTTCAGCGCAAATGGCAATAAGGAAGTTTTGTCTCACATGAAAACAGCATTGAGTTAAAATATTCCAAATCTCTTAAAACATGAACAATTGAGTCGCCCGATCTTGAACATGGACTAGTCCATCAGTTCTTTGGAAAGACCCCGCTGAATAAGTTAAAACGTACATTTATGGATAAATCTGTATTTATCCTGTCGTTTTATTATGTTAAAGGTTGAGTAGGAAAGTTTTAGTTGAATTGTGTAACCAAGGGAAAATGCATTTCGAAGTTTTACATTACTGTGCGATCAGTGAAAATGATCTATGGCTAACGCTTTTGCCAAGCATATCAAACAGGTATACAAACCAAATCATAATATTATTGAAGGACATTCTGAAAAGCATATACATGTACTAGAAAGCCTTGATTTAGATCAACGTCAATCTACATTCCAAAACTCACAACCTAGTAATGGACAGCACTTTTGAAACAATAGAAATCACAAAGCAAATAAAAAACCTTAAGAAGGAAAAATCGGTAATGAAAAAAGTCCAGTAAAATCAGAAGCAAAATGGCCGAAAAAAAAGTCCTATGGGGTTGAGATTTAATATGCGAAAAATAGTAAGATTGTACTGAATTCTCGCTTTTTTATCTCTTATGATGTGTTCGAACGTGTAACCTATAACGCTTTAACACGTATTAGGAGCTCAATAATATATAGGTTACGAAATGAAAGGATTAAAATATTTTAAGCAGATTTGAGGAATGAGTGCGTCCCATATCTTAAAATGTTACGTTTTCGACTGATAATCAAAGGTGTTCTTTGTCTAAACAAAAAAACTTGTTCAAGATAGCACCTATTAGACTTTCAAAGATATTGCACTGTTGCAAATTATATTGAGCAATATTAGGAGCTCAATAAGATATAGGTTACAAAACGCCCAAAACTCTTTCGGGTACGAAACAGCCGATATATTTTCGGGTATGAAACAACCAATTTATTTTCGGGTACGAAACAGCCAATATATGTTTGGGTAGGAAACAGCCAATTTGTTTTCGGGTGCTTATTATGATGCTAAATCATTGTTTATATTGGTCTTTTTCTGTACTTAATAAATACACTAAATGAAATTGAGAACCCTCAATATATATATCCCTTTAAACCTTCGTGTCGTTTACTAGAATTAAGTACAATAACTTAGTAACATCAAACAAATTTTCTGATAATTAACACAAAGAAAGTGCTGGAAATTGAGTCTGTAGACTGTAAGAGGCGATTTTCAAAAAAAAAATCGAAGGAAGGGGAAACTCCTCCGGTAAACACCCCTTTCGCAGCCCCAATGTTCAATACCTTCCTACGCGCCTGTTTGGCTAAACATCATTAAATTAAAAAGCATGGGCAGAATTTTAGAATGTCTATTTGACTATCTATTAGTCATGATAAAGAGTGACTTTTATCATGACTTATACCCTGAGTCCAAGGACACATTACTGATAATTTCTAGAGAAAACCCCATGTGTTTTCTTTTCTTTTTTGTTTACCTGCTCAAAATACTGAATTTGGCGAACCATATAGTTTCATAAAATAATCAATGACTTTCTAACAAACAATTATTTTATCCAACTGGTCAGTCATACATTACTGTTCTGTTACTCATACTATACATTATTTACATGTGAATCTTAAAAGCAAAAGGTATACTTCTTTTATTAAGTGGAGATATTTTCCATGTTGAATAATCATTACTGTACAGAAATCGCAGTCCTTAAATTTTCATAGAAAAGTTGTACAAGTATGGTCGCGAAAATACATGACATATTTTATTTATCACGAATTATTAAAAAATCCATTTCTTACATAATCATGATTGTACATTTATCGGATTTATTGCAACATAATCACACATCATTTGTACAAATAGATGCAACTTATAACGTAGCCTATTTGAAAATCAAGATTGCTTATGATGCTGTCTGCTGTTTACCGCCAAATGAGGCAACGAGTGCGAAACTAAAAATATGGTGATTTTCATAATTAACACACAAGACCGACACACCCGACCATTGACACCTCCGACTAAGGCCGAATTTTTTTTTATATTTTTTTTTTACGTTTTAGCCCAAAACGAGCATTTTAAGAGTAATTTATATTTTTGTCAAATGAGGACGTCCTCACTTGTCCGAAATGTTCTCAGTCGCTGCTGTTATTTCTAAGAAATGTCCTCAGTTGACGTTCTGTACACACGCACGCACACACACACACACACACACACACACACACACACACACACACACACACACACACACACACACATAAGTAAACCTACATATACACACAAATGTATCATATCATTTCGTACGTACATTCGTCATATTGAGTGCATACGCTCAGCATACTCAGGGACGTATTATCTACGTCCCTGGTATACCAATACGATTACTGAGGAGAGGAAGAACATATACATATACACATTAAGTGACTATGGTATATGGCAGTGATTTGCGGAGATTAAACGACTCATATATGTATTTACCTAGGTTTTTCTTAACAGATACAACCTTTGAATTCATAAGTAATACTAACTTGTACATACATGGTCTATTGTAATAAAATGAACCGATACATTGTTTTCTGATATTACTATATAACGGACAAACCAGGATAAAATGGTATTCATCTTCTATATCCGAAGAATTACATAATAAGCATTTCCGAAGGGATCTATCTATTCTTTGATTAGTATACCGGCCTGTTTCAACCCTTAGCTGGTGCGAAGATAATCTTAATCGTGACAATGCTGTTCTGTATTTTGAAGGGAGGACATTTAAGTATGATTCAAATTCAAAATTTAACTTACTTTCTTTATACAGTAGAAGCGGACTACTCTCAGAAATGTCACTAAACCAACATTGTTTAAACACATCTAAAACCCTTAATTTGAACTCAATACGGAATTTGTTTAAATTTATCGAACAAGGATTTTCCCATACATATGAAAATCCATAATTATCTAATAAGTACTTAACATTGGAAGTCCAGTTCTTCGTACCTTTACGACTATCCATCAAGAGTGTGTTATACATATATTGAATTAAGATATTATTTGAACTCATAATCTTACACCAATATTTAATTATACGTACATAACGACTGATATAAAGAGGGTACCGCCCCAACTCCCCATACACCCCGGCATTGGAGGTAGAGGTTTTTACCTTCAACAAGGCTTTGCAAAATTTCAGGTGAATCCTTTCAATGCATTTTGATTTACCAAACCCCCATATCTCACATGCATAATTCAATGTAGAGCCAACAAATGCATCGAACAGTTGGCACAATACTGAGGGTTTAAAATTGAATCGTTTAGTATTATATAAAAGAACATTTAATGCTTTTAAACCTTTCCCAACTAGTGTTTCTTGATTTATAACAAATGTACCAGTATAGTTAAAGACTGTTCCTAAGTAATTGAAATTACTCACAACATCTAAGGCCTTTGATTTATATAACCATTTCTCACTGTGCAGTAGATCTCCACGTTTCCGAAACACCATTACTTTAGTTTTATCTGTATTTACTTCTAAACCCCATCTTCTACAATAATTTTCCAACAGATTAAAACTATTCTGTAAATCTTCAACACTCTTCCCAAGAATAACCATGTCATCTGCGAAAAGCATGAGTATAAATGTTATATCCTGAAGTGACAAACCAGATGTATGATCATCTTGTAAAAAAAGCTCTAAATCTTCAATAACAAATGAAAATAGTATTGGCGAAATTACCTCCCCTTGTTTCAATCCTACTGCACAATTAAAGAAATCAGAGTAAAAGTTACAGCCCTTAATGCATACCTTTACTTTATTATACATGTCTTTTATTATTCTAAGCATTTTCCCATGTATACCTAATTTATACAATTTGAACCATAAACCATTCAAGTAAATGCTATCAAAGGCTTTTTTCATATCTACAAAAGCACAGAATAGTCTCCCTTTCTCATTTAAAACTTTTTGTATAATTGTATTCAAAACAAATATTGCATCTACTGTTGAATGCCCTTTACGAAAGCCGAACTGGAAATCGCTTAAAATATTATTATTTTCCACCCAAGTGTTAAGCCTTTTATTCAATATACCTGTAAATATTTTGGAAAAAGTACTCACAAGAGTGATACCTCTATAATTGTTCACATTTTTGGGGTAATTTTTCTTAAATATTGGCACAATTATTCCCTCCGATCATTTATCTGGAAAATGCCCTGAATTCAAAATGGCATTAAACATATCAACGATGTGTGAAGACAAAATATCAAGAGTTTCAATAAAATACTCATTTAATAACTGGTCTGCAGCAAAAGCTTTGTTACATTTCAGAGAGCGAATGACAGCTTCAACCTCTGAAATTGTTACAGGATTGTCAAGCTCAGAAAAATTGAATCCGTTACATTAAAATCATTTTTTTGGCAAAACGATTCACTTTCGTCATCATGAACGTTTGTAAAATCAGTCTGCATTTTAGAGAAATAATCATAGAATTCATTTAATGGGATGTCACAGTCATTTGTTTTCTTTTTCGTAAACAATTTCCAAACATCTCTTGGTTGCGAATGTCTCAATCGCTCAATATGTTTTATTTTCCTATATTCATACTGTCTCTTTTTAGTTTTGATCAACTGTTTATATGATGTTTTCAAGTTACACATATTCAACCTATTTTCGTTACTTGTTACCCTATTAAATGAATGGACTGCATTAAGATAAGAGCGTTTCGAAATCTTACATTCCTCGTCAAACCATTCTGCCTTTTTACTTACTTTCTGTTCGTATAAATGTGAAGAGTTTTTACGACTATAAGCGTGTTGCGTACTGAACAGCGGTTGCGCAACATCGTTAATTACCTTCGAAAAATTGTCAATGCACGAGTCTATACTATTTTTATCATGTATATTTATGTTGTCCACAATTGAGTTAATAACAGTCAATTTACCTATGACTCCCCTACGAAACTTTTCTCGCAAAGAGTTATCCCACTTTACTTTAGTGCATGAATACGTTTCATTATCACGGGACTGCAGTGTACAACATTTAATATTAAATGACAGAGGTGCGTGGTCCGACCATTCGCAAAAATCGTCTATCTGAAAATCATCTATACAATGAAAATCGTGCTGACTTAAAATAACATAGTCAATAACACTACACCCCGAATGGCCAGCATAGGTAAATGTTCCAACTGATTGATCACGACCCAGTCTACCATTACCTATACGCAATTGTGTAGCTTTACATAAGTCCAATAATTTAAGACCATGAGCGTTGCATACAGAGTCCAGGGAGCTACGAGGAACAGGTACATCTGGGATGTAATCATTACAATCAATAAAGCCCACAGTTCGATCACACTGAATATAATCGGACCTCGATCCATTACCCACTCGTGCATTCAAATCCCCACATAATAAAACTCTACCCTTAGATTGAAAATCATTAACATCATTTTGTAAAATAGAAAAAAAGTCTACATCAACTATATTATATGCAGGCGAGTTTTCAACCCATATATAAACTCCTGCAACATATATGTCATTGTTTATTTTGAAATAATTTTTATCAAGTTTCAACCAAATCACGCTGTCAAAATGGTTTCTAATAATAGAAATGCCTTTAACTATTGACTCTTTGATATATAAGCAAATACCGCCACTACAGCGTTTAGCTCTTCTGTTTTGAAATTTTCTGTAAAAATTAAAGCACTTGTAACCTTGAATGTCTATAATAGAAGAACGCTGTGACCAGCTCTCAAACAGGAATACAATGTCATGAGCGCACAGTTTATTTAAGAAGTCCTTGTCTTCGAGTTTATTACGGGTGAGTCCATTAATATTCCAAGATAGGACCTTTAGCTCCGCCTCTTCGGAATCCTATTGTTTATTTACTGGTTTCCCATCTATATATAGAGTATCGTAGCTAAGCCACGCCTTTCTACCCTCACGTATAGCCTGTTTCATTTTTGGCACTAGCGAACGTCTACGATCAGCTATTTCCTTGGGAAATTGCTCGAATATGTAATGATCCGACCCTTTCAGAACCGGTTTAGCCCGTCTCACAATTTCACGGTCTTTGAAGTAGGAGAACTTCGCCACTATGTGTCTTGCCGGCGATTCTACGCTTCGATTTTCCCCCATCCTATGGACTCGTTCCAGTTTGAGATTATTCACGTAATCCTGCGCTAATTTAAGCTTCTCTACCATGAAGCGACGTGTCTTAACCTCCGTTTGCTCGGGTTTCTCGTGCTCCTCTTCAACAATGTTTGAAAATATCAAATTGTTGCGCATTGACTGTGATTGGACATATAATAAAGAGTCCTTCGTATATGCATCGTCAGCCTTTAAACGTTGGATTTCTTCATTGGCTGCCCCGAGAGAGGATTCTAATGATTGCACGCGACCACTGACCTTTGACACGGTCTCATTACAAGATTTCAAACTTTCCTTCACACAGTTTCAAATTTTGCTGATCTCAGCTTCAAATTGACTAACCTTTTGTTCAAGGATGTCTAGCCTTCTTAGCTTATTATCTACCAGCGTGATTTTCCTGTCCATTCCCTTCAACAGTTTCATAACATCCGTAATCGACGGTTCCGATGACCCCGATGACCCCGCTTCAACACAAATGTCCGTCCTCCCTCCTGCATTTCTACTCGAATCTATATTATCACCAACATTTGAGTTTGGGCTGTTTTCATTGCTTTGGCTATTCTCGTCCTCGAATACTGAGTTGTCCATCGTTACTAGAGTTTCGTCAAAAAGCACAGAGTTTGCAATACGTATCGAGTCACTTACGCTTACACTATCTGACACGAGCGTCGGTGAGCCGCCATTACGTGCACTTTTTAACTGCCCACTTGTACCCTCACTACTGTTTTTACGTTTCCCTCTTCCCTTTGACTTCCCCATAAAGACTGTAATGCACACAACGTTAACAAAAATAGTCCATGTAATCTTGCACCATATTATGACTTAAAAAGCTGTTTTTAATCCAAATAATTATGTTTTTACCGGAGCCGAAATACCCATGACATTCCACACTGACCCACGTGACTCTCACTGGGGTTATATTTCAAATAACTATTTATTAGGTACCACCTTGTTTGTAGTCGTGGAAGAACGTCTACCTCGTATGAGAGAGATCGCGGGTTCGATATCAGAGATGATACAACATATTGTAATTGCACCACTTGTTTATTTCAAATTGCATCAATACTCCAATGTGTATCGCGTGTTTTATTGGTATTACTTTAGGTAATGTTCTGTTGTATTTATATCCGAAATTACACTTCCATGCATATCGTACCTTCGCCATTTTTTTATATGTATCATCGAACCTGAACCATTACCCTCCTTTTAGACTAAGTTTGACGTATCTACAGCTGAATACATTGAATCACATTGTGACAAAAGAAGAAATTGTTATTCATGGTCAATATTTCCTCTGCCTAACATGTTTTAACTGTATTGGATAAATATACTCTTATTAATAGATATTGTACGATGATACTATAGTCCTCTGCTGCGTAGTTGTTGTTTGCAGGAAAGGGTGAACAAAGAAGAAAAATCCCTTTGCAAATTCAAAGTAAACATGTTTCGCAGGTGGTCGATATTACTGTCGATTTTGACAAGGAAGAATGATAAATTCATTGTTAGTTTTTTTATCTTTTGTAAAAACATACATGTAGTTTTGCTTAATTCATTGCACAAATTCTATAGTCAAAATTGATTTATTAATACAAATGAATCAAGGTTACATTAATAAGATGTGTGATTTTTACGCATATTTTAACAGTTTTTATGTTATATATGATGTTTCCTTGGAAATGTACCAATAGTACCGCACTCATTGAAATTAACTTTTAAAAGTGACTGGTCCGAAAATTCTAAATAGTTGTTTACGCTACATGTATATATTACATGTAAAATTAAACTTGCAAAAGAAGATTTTTCACTGTTCCGAATCAAAATGTACTGTCCAGGGACCATATAACCACTGTTAATTTACCAGACTGCTACCGGTAATATTTAATCCTGATACCAATTGATGAGCCATTATGCTTTCCCCGGAACCGTGATCGCCTGTAAGGGAAATCAATTACTACCATTTGTTATGTATTTGGTATTACCAGACCGGGGATAAAACCACAGGTTGATTTGAACCTTCAGAAATTAAAACCCGTACTTTTCCCAATGGATGGGCTGACTGTCCGTCGTTTTGTTACATTTAAACGGTAGCTGAAACTGACCTGATGTCGAATTACATTAGCTTTAATAGTTGTTATTGAATAGAATTGAAAACATTGAGGATAAATTAAAAAATGCTCGTAATTTCTCCTTTTTACCACAATGTCTTCAATTATATCGTATTCTGCAGATGCGCCAGAATCCGTCTGCAAGTGAACAAGGATTACTGTAAGAACATATTGTTGCAACATTGCATAGTAAGTCTTTATATTTATAAATAAGCAAGTGACCTATCGAGTGTTTACATGAAAATAGTTGTCCACGTCATTGAACCGTTAATGTCACCTGAAAGATACTAACATATAGGTAAAATAAACAGGCCATGTTTAGTGGTAAACATGCGACAGTTGAAGTGCATGTTTTTTTGTATACTTTCTTGTATTTATCAATTTGTTTTATTACTCTTGAGCGCCATATATAACTGCCAAATGTTGAGCGCGTAAGCTCCTCAATTGATAAATGTACTGTTTATATATGCACATACAATGTACTATATCTATAGGTGCTACCTATTTACGAAAAAAACACTTAAAATTAAACAGCATACTTTGGCAGTTACAATTGATTTTTAAAAGTATTTGACTAGACGGGAATCGTTGTGTAATTTAATCTATCAGCCCTTTTCTGATGGCACCTAGCGACTACCTTTTTAAACCAGTCTATAAGGTTGGAACAAATATTGTAGGGGTCACATTTCTGCTTAATTATTCCCCTAATACAGACGATTAATCCAGCCCTTTTTGATGCCACCTGGTGACTACCATTTTTACCCAATCAATGTTCTACCATATTATTTTTATATTCGAAGAAGCGGATTCACAGGAGAACAATTTTATGTTTGACAGGGTTATAACATAGCCATCTTCGATTGTAATCGGTGGTTTAGTAGTAGAGCTTCTGCCTCGGTGCGAGAAGTCGTGGGCGGATCCCCGGCCGGGTCATACCAAAGACTTGGTAGGGACGTTGTTCTGTTCTGCGTGTCCTTTTTTAAGAAATCGTCATTAATACACCGAAAGGTACGATTGATTGATTGATTGTTTGATTGAGTGTTGATTGACTGATTGATTGATTGATTGATTGATTGTTTATTGATTGATTGATTGTTGATTGACTGATTCGAGGTTGAATGCCGTTTTCAATTATCGATCAGTCATATCACGGCGACCAATTCACTTAACCGAGTGTTTTCTAGCTTTCTCACACCAATACTCCACTCAACAGTCTTATTAACCAACAGGCTGCTTTCAACATAAACTGCGGAGGGGATATTGGCCGACATGGGGTTCGAACACCAACCCTTTGATTGACATGCCAGATTCTCTGAGCTACCGGGGCTCGGAGGAAATCATGATCCACATTTACCAATGAGAAGCCTCATTTGGAGTGAGGAGTTAATTTCTAAGCACCGAGAACGTGTTTAAAGTTTCGGTTTAAATCGTCGTTATTCGACAGGGGGTTACACCTCTGTCTATTCTAAATGCTAAGTGCGCAAAGTCGATGGTCCGTTGTGTTTATCCATTTAGGTAACGATTTCATCGGTCCCGCAAGTCCATGTTTTTCTTTAACTGATACCGATGAATGAGACGTTAGGCTATCCCCGAAACCCTGATCGCCTATGAGGGGAATCAATTACTACCAGTTAATGTATTTGGTATGACCAGACCGGGGATCGAACCACAGGTTGATTTTAACCTTCAGAAATTTAAACCCGTATATTTTCCAATGGACGGGCTGCTATGTAACGCAGCGCTCGCGTTAATGGACGTATAGGGCGTAAATGTCATTCATGAAAGTATCACTCACACTCATTCCTATTTGTTTTAAAATTCATCATTGTGAAAGTTTAGTGCACTAAATGTGTGCTTATAATACAACTCACTGTAGAAAAGTTTATTTACTTGTGTTTACAATGAAAGCACTGACGGACAGTCTATATTTATATATTCCCTCGTCGAAAATGTATGTGCAGGTAAACGTGTACCGAGGTAATAAACATGTTGGTCTTTAATGTTTGCGTAAGTCAGGATAAGGGGAAAGGGTTACGTTTGCAGACCGATTCTATTGTCAAAATTGATTTAAAAATAACAAAGGAATACAAGTTTGTGTTTTACGCAGCTTTAACGGTATTTCAGCTATATAACGGCTTTTCCTGGGTTATTTACTAGTACTAAAGATGTTATTGAATCCTGACACCGATTGATGAGACGTTATGCTATCCCCGAAACCCTGATCGCGTACGGGGGGAATCAATTACTACCAGTTTAATGTATTTGGTATGACCAGACCGGGGATCGAACCACATGTTGATTTTAACCTTCAGAAATTCAAACCCGTATCTTTTCCAATGGACGTGCCGCTATGTAACGCAGCGCTAGCGTTAATGGACGTATAGGGCGTAAATGTCATCCAAGAAAGTATTACTCACACACATTCTTATTATTTTTAAAAGTTATCATTGTGAAAGTTTAGTGCACTAAATGTGTGTTTATAATACAACTCACTGTAGAATAGTTCATTTACTGGTGTTTAAAATTAAAGAACTGATAGTCTAAATAGCCGAAATGAATCCTTTTACCACAATGTATGTGGTTTGAGAACATGATTCATGATATATGTGAATATAATGAATCATGACCAAGCCAATCTTTTTGATACATCTTATACTGGATAGTCTATGACACGTGACTAGAAGATAGCATAATATATTACATAACAAACTTACTGTTTAAAAGTGTAATTATAGAAACGGAAACAATAACATTATTGACAATGGAGCAATATCCGCTTTTTGTAACATTTTGCTTCTTTTCTAAAAGTGTTTTTTCAAAGCATAAAACAAAGGGTAACACAATAGAGTGTGCAAGATGTGGAAAAGCCAGCGCAGCACCTCAGACTTCCAAGAAATATGACCAGGACTTCCAAAACTCAGACCCCGGAAGTCAGGAAATCCTGTTTTAAAAAGTTAGTGCATGCACTGATGTAACGTTTTCGTGCTTTATCTGACTTTTGTTGGTAGCTGTAATTGACCTGGTGCCGAATGTTCTTTGCTATACTTTAACGCTTTCACACTTGATGTATATTTGCAGCAGAAGACGCTTAAAAAACCAAGGCGAACTTTTAAATGAAGCAATATGGAAAAGTGTTCGTAATGAGAAATTTCTCCCTTTTGCAACACTTGTGTCGTCTTCTTCAGATGCGTCAAAATCCGTCTGCGAGTAGGAAATGGTTAATGAAAGTACATTTTATTGTGACATTGCATAGTAAGTCTTTATGTTTCACATTAGTTAAGTGATCTATCGAGTGTATATTATACAATTATAGACTTTTCAGCAGTTATACATGATGTGATATGCACCTACAAATTCATTATTGACCGAGGCGATAGCCGAGGTCAATAATGATTGTTTTGGTACATATCAACATCATGTATAACAGCTGAAAAGCCCATAACTGTTTTTTATATAACCCTCAATTTACAACATAGTAATTTCGTAGCGTACGGATAAAGGCGAAGAATATTAATAGGCGGCTCATGGGACCCCGGTCTTCCCCTGTTACTATTTATAAAACTGGTGCATATCAGAAAAAAACGGTGCAAATCGCAAGATATTTTTTCTAAAAAGTTACTTTTTAGCCAATGAAAAAGCATCTATTTATAGGTTATATAATAATGGAATATATTTTTCCTCTTGCTTGAACCGTGAATGTCACCTGGCAGATACTTATAGATAGTTTATCAATTAAAATGTTCGATACATACTGACAATGTTTATGCCCTTTACATGCGACAGTTGACGTATAAGAATTTTGTATACATTTTTAAAGGGTATAGTTTGCAGGGTATATCTTACTTTTCTTGAGTGTCATATATGGATTTTATACCTACATCAAAGTATTTATGTTACTGTTGACACCCCTTCATCTACAGTGGTTAACACTAAGTGCGGTGTACTCGGTTTATCTGGGGCATACATTGGTCACGTGACCCTGCAGGTGTCTGTGTGATGGGACTGGTGTCGGCCAATCAATAGCTCTATCTTTGTCACGTCATTGAGATATAAATACATTCTGTATCAGGTGACTCAGATCAACCAATCGTCTGCCTCCATCTCCATTTGGCAGGCTGCCTTTGTTTCGAAGATTTACGAAAGGACTAACGTAAGTTTAAAAGATTTTTTTTATTTTATGCCAATTGTCGTACTCTGTGTCATTGGACTTTTCCAGTAATGTATTCTGTGTTACTCATCATTACCGTTACAGTACGTTTATAGTTCTTAATCTTTTTTTTAGTTTTTCTAACATCTCTGGTGGGTTCTGTTTACATTAACCTAAGAAAATGGCGCCTGTGATGGTCACATTTACGGACACTATTTCGTGCATCGCCTGAAACGTTTTATTTCAACAACCTAAGAACAGCCATAATTGTTGAACAACATATTCTAATCAAGATATGTACTATTATTAGATTATCACATTTCATAGCCTCCAACAAGTGTCGCTTTTCTAATTGAAGAACATGAACAACTAAGACTTTCTGTATGAATCCCTTACCACGTTATGATTACTGAACTTGTTTTACATAACAGTGTATGTAAACGGCTACACAAACTAATGCTGCCTAATCTGACATTTGGCCTATCAGACAGAAAAGGTATTAATGAATTTGGCCGTTTTGGGTGTATTCATTTATTTGATAGAGATTTTAATGTTCCACTTTTATGTTGGTTGCTTGGGTTCGCAACACATTTCTTCTATTGATAGATTCATTTTATATATCGATAGTAAGATGGGTTCTGCTTTTCATTATTTGTAGTGTCAGAGA
Source organism: Serripes groenlandicus (assembly GCA_031761405.1). NCBI lineage: Eukaryota > Metazoa > Mollusca > Bivalvia > Cardiida > Cardiidae > Serripes > Serripes groenlandicus. The sequence goes on from JASEVX010000008.1 coordinate 47,620,567, forward strand.
TTAATTTATTCCATCTTTTAGAGTTAGGTTCCACTCTAAATTAATTACAGGGTCTGCAATTATAATGGATCGTTTTGCCTTTTTATAAATTGTAACAGCTGGCAGGGTCTGCCTTTTCTTCTATTACCATGCAAGGTTCTGCTTTACACTGTATGACGTGTATGCAACATATGGCAGGATTCTGCTTTACACTGTATGCCGGGTCTGCAACATATGGCAGGATTCTGCTTTACACTGTATGCCGGGTCTGCAACATTTGGCAGGATCCTGCTTTACACTGTATGCCGGGTCTGCAACATATGGCAGGATTCTGCTTTACACTGTATGCCGGGTCTGCAACATATGGCAGGATTCTGCTTTACACTGTATGCCGGGTCTGCAACGTATGGAAGGATTCTGCTTTACACTGTATGCCGGGTCTGCAACATATGGCATGATTCTGCTTTACACTGTATGCCGGGTCTGCAACATATGGCAGGATTCTGCTTTACACTGTATGCCGGGTCTGCAACATATGGCAGGATTCTGCTTTACACTGTATGCCGGGTCTGCAACATATGGCAGGATTCTGCTTTACACTGTATGCCGGGTCTGCAACATATGGCAGGATTCTGCTTTACACTGTATGCCGGGTCTGCAACATATGGCAGGATTCTGCTTTACACTGTATGCCGGGTCTGCAACATATGGCAGGATTCTGCTTTACACTGTATGCCGGGTCTGCAACATATGGCAGGATTCTGCTTTACACTGTATGCTGGATATAAATAAGGCAGTACCGTAAACCGTATGTACAATCTGCAGCAGGTAGAAAACCTCTGCCCTGTAGGGCATATGCTTTAACAATGGTCCCATGTCTCAATGTTTGCTGCGGTTACCTTTATCGTTATGACAGACATGAAAGTATATAAATGTTTCATATTTAACATTTGCCCAATTTCACTTTTAAACACATTTTCTCTTTTCCCATTTCCCATACTAGTCCGGTTAAAGGGCCCTTATCGTCCCACCTGGTTTTACGCTATTATGGCAGTACTATTTCCTTGAAAAAACACCAACAAAGCTCTTAGTATTTTAGCGTAATGTCTGTTCATGATGTCAAAATGGTTATGGATGACAATATCGTATTACAACAGCGAAGTGTTACGGAGCCGGCGAAACCTGAGAAACGGCATACTGTTAGTGTTGACATTTCCGCAGACAGGGTTTTTTATGGGCTATGTTCTTGTCTAGCATTATAAGAGAAAATAATATTATTCATTATTAAATCCATTCGTAACTTAAATTTTAGCATTTTGAGTAAAACAGTAAAGTAAACCAAACTATATCGACGATAAAAAATCGTGTTACTATAAATAGCCTCCATCTATAGTATTATGATAACGGAGACGTGTTTTCACAACGCCAGAGGTTTAAATGTCTTCTTCTTCTTCTTCTTTACCTCTCCTATGCACGAATTGCAAGGTGAGCTTTTGTGATCGCTCACCGTTCGTCGTCCGTCCGTTCACATTTTCCTACAAACGACTTCTCCTAAACCAACTAACCAAATTTAAAATAATTTTACAGGAATGTTCCTTGGTTCGATCTCTATCAAACTTGTTCAAATAGTACTATTCCATGCAGAACTCGAGGATGCCGAGGTATCAAAAAAGGGGAAATTAACCAAAACTTAACAAATATTTTTGTCTGAAAGTAGAAGACCCATGCCTTTGATATTTGGTATGTATCATTAATAGTGAACCTCTACCCAGATTGTTCAAATTATAGCCCTGTGGTAAAAAATTACCCCATCCCGGGGTTCACTTGTTTTTCATACACTCATATAGGGAAAACACTTTAAAAGTCTTCTTGTCTAAGAGTAAAATGCTCAGGTATTTGATATTTAGTATGTAGCATTATACAGTGGACCTCTACAAAGATTGCTCAAATTATAGCCCTGGGGTAAAACAAAATTACCCCATCTCGGGGGTCACTTGTTGTACATATGCTCATATAGGAGAAAAACTTAACAACTCTTCTAGTAGAGGGCCCAGGCCTTTGATATGTAGCATCATGTCGTGGACCACTATCAAGATTGTTCAAATTATAGCCCTGGGGTCAAAAATGACCCCTCCCGGGGGTCACTTGTTTGACATAGATAGGGGAAACACTTTTAAAATCTTGTCTCAAAGTAGAAGGCCCAGGCCTTTGATATTTGGTATGTAGCATTATCTAGTGGACCTCTATCAAGATTTTTCAAATTATAGCCCTGGGGTCAAAAATAACCCCTCCCGGGGGTCACTTGTTTGACATAGATAGGGGAAAAACTTTTAAAATCTTGTCTCAAAGTAGAAGGCCCAGGCCTTTGATATTTGGTATGTAGCATTATGTAGTGAACCTCAACCTAGATTGTTCAAATTATAGCCCTGGTGGTCACTTGTTTTACATAGCCTCCCTTAGAGCAAGTTATACCCTGCTTGATTTGACCCTATTTTAGCTGCAAATGAAAAGTATTGTGACCGATCTCAGAAAATCTTGCCACGAAAAAAGCTCCCTCTTTGGGACACTAATCTCTCTACCAAAAATACCAAATCTCCCTATTTGGCTTCAGGAAAATATCACATGTCTGGACTCATATGCGGAACAAAACTTTAAAATTTTCTTACCTAAAAGTGGAAGGCCCGGGCCTTTGATATTTGGTATGTAGCATCCATTAACCCTTTCCCACTTACAAACCACTTTACAGTAGATGACTTTTGAATACAATTAAGAAAAAGAAGTGTTCATTATGACTAATTTCTCCTTTCTTCAATATGTTTTTCTATTCAAATATTGTCATTTCTTTTATGGAGAGTATCCATATTTTTGACCAGAAGTTTTCTGTTGCAGATTTGTTGTAATCGGGAAAGGGTTAAGGTCATCTTAAAGAAAATTTACCAGATAGTGTTTTCAAATATCAACTCTAAATATTACAATCAGTCTCTTATGTTGGAAAATAATAAATGATAATTTATTTTAAATAAACTTCGAAATACATTATTTATTGACAGAATACTGGAATGGTGTCTCAATTATGTTTGGCCCTTGCAATCTAGAATAATCTTACAGAAGTGGTATACAATTTAATAAAAGCAATCCAAAATGCCTTAAATGATTCTTTAATTAATATTGTAACTTATTTCATTAATTAGGCATTTTCTTCAATAGCATTAATTTTCATCTCAGATGAATTTTAACTACCCTTGTATAAAGGAAGTATCTACAATAACATGAACGAACATATATGTTTTATAGGAGATTAGAAAAATGTGCTTTTAATGACTTAAAAGGAAACTTCTTTTTCCACAATGTTTTGTTGCATGTAAGGAAATGTGATAATGCCCCTAGGTTAAATGTACATACTATAAGTTCCATGTCACATACAAATAGTCCTTTTCTTTGTACAATCATGTTAACAGAAACATAGGTAAACAAAACCTCAATATGTCATATTCCATTATAAGGCTTTTCCACCTGCAAGCTCATTTTAATGCACATTCAGCAGTGGACATTTGAAAACATTGTGGCAAAATTAACAATTTATTTTTAAGAACACTTTCTCTTTTGTTCACAATGTTTTAAACTCTATAATGTAATCCTTGATTATACTTTCATTTATATTTTTTTCCAAATACTAGTTTCAATATCATCTGCTTTATATTTGTTGTATGTGGAAAGGGTTGAATACATGAATACAGTCTGTGTGAAGAAGTCATTGCACAAATTATTTACAATTATGACCATCCATCAAATTGAAGCATGTAAATAAATTATGCTCTTTGTCTGTATGAACCGTCGTTTTACTCTTTATACCTTATTTTTTTATATCAGGAATTCGATTTTTTGATATCAGAAAATGGATTTCTTGATATCAAGAATTAAAGAGTATTTTCTGATATAAAAAAATAGATTTTATAATATCAAAAATTCATGTTTTGATATCAGAAAATCTATTTTTTGATATCAGGAATTCGATTTTTTGATATCAGAAAATCTTTTTTTGGTATCAGGAAATCAATTTCTTGATATTAGAAAATAATTAATATTTTCTGATATCATTCTTTATTTTCTGATATCAAGAAATTGATTTCCTGCTACCAAAAAAGGATTTTCTGATATCAAAAAATCGAATTCAGAAATCAGAAAATGAATATTTGTATCAGAAAATGTATTTCTTGATATCAGAAAATGTATCTCTTGATATCAGAAAATCGTCAGTATTTTTTTATATAAGAAAATAGATTATTTGATATCAGAAAATGGATTTCTTGACATCAAAAATGATTTTCTGATATCAATAAATAGAATTTCTGATATCAAGAAATGTAAATGATTTTCTGATATCAAGAATTCGAATTCCTGATATCAGAAAATGAATATTTGATATCAGAAAATGTATTTCTTGATATCAGAAAATCGTCAGTATTTTTTGATATCAGAAAATAGATTATTTGATATAAAATTTCGATATCTTGATATCAGAAAATCATTTATATTTCTTGATATCAAAAATTCCATTTATTGATATCATTTATTGATATCAGAAAATCATTTTTTTGTTATCAAAGATTCTTTTAGCTTGTATATATGGGCGAAATTCCAAATTGGCATTTCTAGACAGTGCTGGATCAGATTATCCTCTCCATGCTCCATTTACTTAATCTCATCAGAATCTACACACTTTATTAATAATGAGCTTAAGTTATCGTAATGAAACATTGTGAAAAAAAGAGATATACCTTAAAAGAAGCAATATCCCCTTTTATCACAAACATAATTATTAAACAAGTAAATAATAAAATTATGGCATATGTATGGTGTTAAAATGTTAGACTTTTACCTGAAATACATTTTATGATGTAATAACAGCATCCTTGTTATACACAAACAAACTTTTTGAAAAGTGGATATTACTTTAAAGAAACAATTTCCCCTTTTTCTCGTAAACATCAGCAAAATCTTCCCACACCTAGGGTAATTTATGGGAAAGGGGTAAACTCCAATAAAACAATAATTTGATAAATCATGTTAAAACTGATTGTAACATGTACTACTCCATTTAACAAGATATAGTTGCAATTATGTTTTTTAATCATTTAATTTATGTACTGTAAATATCAATTTTGTCTTAAACCTTCTACACTTGCAGACATATTTTGATGCATCTGAAGCTTATGAACATTTATTAAATAGAAAGTAGAAAAGAATTTGGTAAAAGGAAACATTGCTCATTATGAGAAATTTCTCCATTAAATGTTGACACAATGTTTCAAAAGTCATCTGCTGCAAAGGCGTTTAAAACCGTCTTTATGTGGGAAAAGGTAAAACTTTCAGCTGTAGAGATGTTTTATAATTCTGCTTAGACATTTAAAAAAAAAAAGATGTTGCTTATTTGCTGTATGCCGGCTTTTGTGAACAGGCAATATCATAGTCAGGCAGTACTGGATTCAGGTGAGCAATTCCGTGTCTCATGGTCCTCTTGTTATGAATAGGTTCGCATAACAAGCCTGATTATCATCATCTGTTCATTTTCTTGTTTTGATAATACAAGCAAATGTGAATTGTATCTATATTTGTTTCACTCAAGTAATATTTACATGTAATATTGTGCATACATGTAGAAACTCTTTCCCATATGAAGATTCTTTCTGACACCTCTACAGCAATCATCTTGCGCAAACATCGTGGCAATAGGAAATATTGCTGAAGATAATTTCTTCTTTTGCGACAATGTTTTCAACTGAATTCAATGATAAAAAAAATACTTTTTGGTAAAAGTCACTGTATTTGACTTTATAAATTCATAGTCATCTGCTGTACATTTGTTGTATGCTGGAAATTTTTTAATGTTAATGTCAACACTATAACAATTGTTTAGCTTGGAACTGGTATAGACATGTTGACATGATAGCCTGACTGACCTCCATTTATCATTTTCATTTTCATGCAAGCAAAAATAAATTTAATCTATATTTATTTCAACTTATAATCATTAAATGCTTATTTCAATCAGATACAATAAATAAACTAGAGCTCCAAAGTAAGATAGCTTAAACAGTTGTTGTAGTTTGATGTCAGTCCAAGGATCAAACAACATGACTTGTTGAGATTTCATTATAGTGTGAAAATCATCTGACTGTAGGAATGGATCTACAACAACATTGGAGACATAGTCTTTCCATAAACCTTGTTTTTCAACTTAAGAATTATAGACTGTTAAAAGTGTATATGGGGCCAGAATAACAGATTCATAATATATGCTGAGGAATTTACATGATAATTGCAATGATTAATTTTCGTTCAAAACCTATTAATTAAAATATTATAGCAGAAGTCATAAGACCATTTCAAATAAATTTACTTTGAAAGATGAGTCAGATTATGATATTTATAATTATTATTCCTATTTTATATGTAGCTTTAATACCATTTTCTGTTTGACAATGGTTGTAATTGTAAAATATTTTCCACAGTCAATCATTAAATTGAAAAAAAGAAATAATACTGGAAATAACAGTGGGTAACGATCCTAACTTTATCCCAACATAGACAATATGTAACAGCTGTTGGGTGGAGAATACGTAAATCTGCAATGTCAGTGCTAGTTTGCCAAGAATTATGATCTGTTTACATTGTTTAAATACATTATGATGCAACATTTACTCTAAGAACATATAGATAATCATTTTGTCAGCTTAGGCAATATCCATGATGGAAGGCAGCGAAGCCATTATTATGACTAGCCTATTTTGCCAGGAAGCATGATAGGGAAACATTTATATGTCAGTGACTTTCAACTACCGGTCCGCGTGGCCACAAACACATCCCTCTTTTCGTATATTCCATTGATCGCACTATATTGTTCGTCTGTAAGATTCAGAATTATGAACTTTAATTTCATTTCATTGAAGGAACTTGATATATCAACAGGGCTCCATATCAACGATCCTAACTTTATCCCAACATAGACAATATGTAACAGCTGTTGGGTGGAGAATACGTAAATCTGCAATGTCAGTGCTAGTTTGCCAAGAATTATGATCTGTTTACATTGTTTAAATACATTATGATGCAACATTTACTCTAAGAACATATAGATAATCATTTTGTCAGCTTAGGCAATATAATTACATACCATTGAATGACTGTGTGGGTTTCATCCACAACAATTATTTCCAGTCTTTCCTGATAATTTTCAGTCAACATTATTGTTCGACATCTCCCTAAAAATCTTCCGGGATTCCAAAAACGAAATCGATCGTCTCTTTTTCGATCTCCTTGCTCTGACTGGAGTCCATCCCATGTATGTTGCCTTAAATCTAAGGTAAATAAGTCTCCGGCACTGCTCCTCCATGATGGAAGGCAGCGAAGCCATTATTATGACTAGCCTATTTTGCCAGGAAGCATGATAGGGAAACATTTATATGTCAGTGACTTTCAACTACCGGTCCGCGTGGCCACAAACACATCCCTCTTTTCGTATATTCCATTGATCGCACTATATTGTTCGTCTGTAAGATTCAGAATTATGAACTTTAATTTCATTTCTTCGTATTTCGCGGTTGTAAGCGACGAGGCCTGAAGCGAGGCAGTCGCCATAATAACAGAAAACCGACGACGTTTGTTACCGATCATTCTATTGGACGATGAACGTTTACGAATTGGGATGTGTTCTTATGCATTATTTTGTAGAGTCAGATAAAAAAAAATTCCATCTTAAAGAGTTAGGTTCCACTTTAAATTAATTACAGGGTCTGCAATTATAAGGTATCGTTTTGCCTTTTTATAAATTGTAACAGCTGGCAGGGTCTGCCTTTTCTTCAATTACCATGCAGGGTTATGCTTACACAGTATGCAGGGTCTGCAACAGATGGCAGGATTCTGCTTTACACTGTATGCTGGATATAAATAAGGCAGTGCCGTAAACCGTATGTTCAATCTGCAGCAGGTAGAACACTTCTGCCCTGTAGGGCATATGCTTAAACAATTGTCCCATGTCTCAATGCTTGCTGCAGTTACCTTTTTTGTTATGACTGACACGCTAGTATATCCATTTTTTCATATTTAACATTTGCCAAGAGTTTGAATTTCTTTATCATTTGAGTTATATTTTCAATCGCAAGCCAACATTTTTTGAGCAGTGCTATCTTTTCTTTCCATTCTAAGATACTGTCACGAAAAGAATAAAAATGCCAAATTTCAACTTGGGTCCCTGGTCGTCCCACCTGGTTTTTCGCTAGTATGGCAGTACTATTTCGTTGAAATAAAAACAACAAGGTTTTAAGTATTTTAGCGAAATGTCTTTTCATGATGTCAAAATGGTTATGGATGACAACATCGTTTTACATCAGCGAAGTGTTACGGAGCCGGCGTAGTCGGAGAAACGACACACTGTCAGTGTTGACATTTCCGCAGACAATTTTTGTTATGTGCTATGTTCTTGTCTAGCACTGTACGAGAAAAATAATATTATTCATTATTAAATTCACTCGTAACTTAAATTTTAGCATTTTGAGTAAAACAGTAAAGTAAACCAAACTATATCAACGATAAAATATCGTTTTACTATAAATAGCCTCTATCTAGAGTATTATGATAACAGAGACGTGTTTTCACAACGCCTGAGGTTTAAATGTCTTCTTCTTCTTCCTTTTTTAAATTATGCGATATGAGACGTAGGTAGATTGAATGACTGAATGAATGAATGAATGGTGTTTTAAGGCCCGTCGACAACTAAAGTCATTTTGGGCGCTTAATAATTTACTTACTGTAAATGATGAAATAATTAAAATTGAAACATAAATAACCAGTTTATTAGACAAAACAATCAAACATGATGTATGCAATACTTAACATTAATATAAAACAACATGTAAGCCAACGTAAAAAAGGATTTAGGCAAACACGCCAAACATTAATATGTAATACTTAACATAAAGGTAAACAATATCTGAGAAAATGTGGAACAGAATTAGTAAAAGTAATAAATGTGCAAAAGCTCGATTTAAGAAATAATCATATATTATTAAAAACATTAATTTCCCTTAGGAAATCAAATAAAAGTTCAGGTTTGGAATATTGATGTATTGCTTTATATCTTGTTTTCCCTTTTCTTTCTATACATGCCTTTTTAATATTACAGCTAACTTACAATCTCTCATTTCCCTACAATGTTATCAAGTTTGCACTATTATTAGGATGATTAACAATTTTAACAATCCGAAAATGAAATCAGGGATTGTTTGCAAAGACTTTCTATTTAAACCTTTACCTGATAAAAACATTTCCAAATAAAAATTCTGTAGATAAGGCTAGATACCTAAAATAACATCATTATCATTATTTTAGGTCTCTGAGATAAGGTTTAGATTTTTAGTTCAGATTTTAACTTAATAAATGAATGGTACGTTTTCTTCTATTCACTTTGCATACTACATTTATATTCAAATTCAATTGCTACACTGGAAGACGCAATCAATAAAGAAGCAAGAAGCACTTTCGTCAAATGTCGAAAAGAATGTCGGCCGAGCTGAGATTCGAACACACAACCCGTGGACAATAAAATAATGATAAAGTGACAAGTGTCATTCACCAATTGATCTAATAGTATATGTGGAAAAGCAGCCAGTTGCTTGTATGTTGTGTGGAGAACTGGTGTGAGAAATCCAGAAATGAGTAGGTGAACTTGCAGCCTTGATATGACTGAAAAATTGTTGAAAACTACGTTGAACCCCAATCAATCAACTTTTGAAACCAATCTTAAGGCATGTGTGCCAATGAATATCTGGATTAATCTGTGCATAACCCTTCATCGCCATTCACTATTTAGTCATAAAAAGTCACAGGAAACTCTACCGGTAACCATTTTTATCCTTTAACATGGAAGCAATTGCAGATATTTGTTATACACTTGTTAATATAACATCAAGGTTGGTTTGCCTTGAACCGCTCATTTTAAGAAATCCCCCTTTCCCAGACTATTTCAGTGAGGCTCTCAAAAAAAAAAGAAAAAAAATATTAGGTCCCAGACCGGTGTAAAATTACCTATTTACATCTGATCTCAATCAGCACTATTCGAAGTTGGTCATAGAAGGTTCAAACTATGTAAATCGGTATCCAATTGGGTCCTTAGCGTGGATGCACGGGCAAGTCATTTTCCACAGGTTTTACACTTTCTTGGGGGTAATATATTGACAATATTCTTTTAACACAATCATATATCCAAGTTAACAAATGTGTTTCTTTATGATTTTGTATTTCTCATATTATTTCAAAGTGGTACTGAATTACATGTACACAATATTAAACCTTTCGAACACTCTTCCTGAAGCCTCTCCAGCAGACGACCTTTAAAAACATTATGGCAAATAAATAAATTGCTCATGATGAGTTGTTTCTCCTTTTGCCACAGTGTTTTGAACTCTTTTTGCAGGACTTACACTTCCTGGTTCAGAGGTTGTACATATTTTTGTTCATATGATTTCATGTCTCTTGTGCAAATTAGTCATATGTTGGAAAAAGTTAATAATTTCAATATGTCTCAAAACATTTTCTTCATTGCAAACATGTTATACAAGTTTAAGTTTAATTGTCATACTCTTATTTTCATTTTGAAAAGGTCAAGATAAGACATCAGATTAAGGAGTAATCCTTATCCATTGTTTTATTCTATGCTCTATTTACATGTGCCATTATTTTTCTGATGATGTTTTGAAATAGGGATGAGTATTGTATTCGGTACATACTTTGAGAGCATTGTGGGAAAAGGAGAATGACAAATGAGATCCTTTCATTATCCCTAATTCCTCTGACTTACAATGAAAACTACAAGCGTTATGCTTAGTTCCTGTGTTTAAACTTGTGTAAGTGGTCACATCTGTCAAGCTTACTCTGAAGATTGTGGTCTTCTGATTTCAGAACAACCATATCCATTTCATCTACACCTGAAGTAAATATATATTTATTATGTATGGGCAATTATGATATATTTTTTAACTATAGTGATTCAACCCATAACCTGTATGACCCTTTCCGATATACTTTTATATATATATATCTCATTAATGAATAATTTTGCATCAGATAAAGTACACATATAGGTCAGGTCATGGGTTAACCAAAGATTATTTAAACATTATCAAATTAACTTGTATTATTATCATTGATATTGTTTGATATACAGTATCAACTGATTTTATTACTGGCTAAAACTATGTAGGCAGGTTGGCACTATATGTGAGACCTGAGACTGCCAAACTCCCAATAGCAAACACTTACCACTAGCTCTCTTTCCAAAATGTCCCAGTTTGTATGCAAACAAAAATGATGAGAACACTAGTGAACAGTCATCATATCCAGTCCGGTCCCAAGAAAGGAAAAAGATACTTAACAAGGAAATATTGCAAAACTAGTACAAGGACAGCAGCAGTTGCTGATGATTTATGGTGCAAAGTTTGGTTACTGTATTATGTATACAAAGAAAGATTTGTTCATTCAAAGATTGTACATTGATGAGAATTGTTGTCAACCGTTGTTCTTTTTATAATTTAATAATTGTGCCTCAATTATGTTTGGCCCTTGCAATCTAGAATATTCTTCGAAAAATGGTATAACATTTAATAAAAGCAATCCAAAATGCCTTTAATGATTCTGTTATTAATATTGTAACCTATTTCATTAATTAGGCATTATCTTCAATAGCATTAATTTTCATCTCAGATGAATTTTAACTACCTTTGTAAAAAGGAAGTATCTACAATAACATCAATGAACATATATGTTTTATAGGAGATTAGAAAAATGTGCTTTAATGACCTAAAAGGAAACTTCTTTTTCCACAATGTTTTGTTGCATGTAAGGAAATGTGATAATGCCCCTTAAATGTACATACTATAAGTTGAGTGTCACCTACAAATAGCCTTTCTTTGTAAAATCATGTTAACAGACACATAGTTAAAATCCCTCAAAATGTCATATTCCATTTTAAGGCTTTCCCACTTGCAAGCTCATTTTAATGCACATTCAGCAGATGACATTTGAAAACATTGTGGCAAAATTAGCAATTTCTTTTTAAGAACAATTTCTCCTTTGTTCACAATGCTTTAAACTCTATAATGTACTGCTTGATTATACTTTCATTTATATTTATTTCCAAATTCTAGTTTCAATATCATCTGCTTTATATTTGTTGTATGTGGAAAGGGTTGAATACATGAATACAGTCTGTGTGAAGAAGTCATTGCACAAATTATTTACACTTATGTCCATGCATAAAATTAAGGCATGTAAATAATTTATGCTCTTTGTCTGTGTTAATCCAATGTTGGCTTGGTGGTTGCTTACATAACTTGTATATGATGCAGCTGCAGAAGATGATTCTTCAAGCAATTGTGATAAAAGTGATAATGAACTATTTCTCCATTTTGTTTCAATATTTTCTCCTATATTCAATTGTCATACCTATATTTATGGAGATAATTTTGCTGAAATGATTTGGAAATTTTCTGCTACACCTTTATCAATCAATTTCCTCAAAATTACTATGCATGTTAGCTCAGTTCACTTTCATAAAGAGAGGATGTGTAATTATTACATGTGTACAACATGACAAACTTACTCAGGATTGGCACATTTTCAGGCATCTTTTTTTTCCTTTTGGCGGAAGACACAATTTATGCTTTGGGATATAAATGTCTGCTGGTAATGGATCTTGATTCCTTTCTGTTGAACTGGTCAGATCATTAAAGTTCTAAAAATTAAACATGTTAAGAATTAAGCTGCAACTGCATTTACTATATTATCAAATATTCTTTTAGCTTCTATATATGGATAACATTTCAAATTGGCATTTCTGGACAGTGCTGTTTCAGATGATCCTCTCCATGCTCTATTTACTTAATCTCATCAGAATCTACACACTTTTGTTATAACAAGCTTAAATTATTATAAAGAAACATTGTGAAAAAAAGGAGATATATCTTAAAAGAACCAATTTCCCCTTTTCTCACAAACATAATTATTTAACAAGTAAATAATCAAATTATATCATATGTATGGTTTTAAACTGTTAGACTTTTACCTGAAAGACATTTTATGATGTAATAACAGCAGCCTTTTTATTCACACAAAAACTGTGAAAAGTAGATATTACTTTAATGAATCAATTTCCCCTTTTTCTCGTAAACCTCAGCAACATCTTCCCACACCTAGGGTAATTTATGAGAAAGGGGTAAACTCAAATAAAACAATAATTTCATAAACCATGTTAAAACTGATTGTTACATGTACAACTCCATTTAACAAGATATAGTTGCAATGTTTACTTACAATATGTTTGTTAATCATTTAATTTATGGTCTGTAAATATCAATTTTGTCTTAAACCTTCTACACTTGCAGACATATGTTGATGCATCTGAAGCAGACAGCTTATGAAAATTTATTAAAAAGAGAGTAGAAAAGAATTTGGTAAAAAGAGACATAAGCTCATTATGAGCAATTTCTCCATTAAATATTGATACGATGTTTCAAAAGTCATCTGCTGCAAAGGCGTTTAAAACTGTCTTTATGTGGGAAAAAGTTAAACTTTCAGCTGTAGAGATGTTTTATAGTTCTGCTTAGACATTTTTAAAAGAGCTGCTACTTATTTGCTGTAGGCCGGATTTTGTGAACAGGCAACATCATATTCAGGCAGTTCTGTATTCAGGTCAGCAATAACGTGTCTTATGGTCCTCTTGTTATGAGTATGTTGGAATAACAAGCCTGATTAACATCATCTTTTCATTTTCTTGTTTTGATAATACAAGCAAATGCGAATTGTATCATTATTTGTTTCAATCATCTACTATTTACATGTAGTATTATGCATACATGTAGAAACCCTTTTCCATATACATATTCTTTCTGACACATCTACAGCAATCATCTCGTGCAAACATCGTGGCAAAAGGAAATATTACTCAAGATAAGTAATTTCTTCTTTTGCAACAATGTTTTCAACTGAATTCAATGATTAAAAACTTACTGTTTGGTAAAAGTAATTGTATTTGCCTTTTTAAATTCAAAGTCATCTGCCGTACATTTGTTGTATGTTTGAAAATGCTTTATGTTCATTTCCACACTATACCAAGTGTTTAGTTTGGAATTGGTGAAGACATGTTGACATCATAGCCTGACTGACCTCCATTTATCATTTTCATTTTAATGCAAGCAAATATGAATTTAATCTATATTTATTTGAACTTATAATCATTAAATGCTTATTTCAATCAGATACAATAAATAAACTAGAGTTCCAAAGTAAGATAGCTTAAACAGTTTTTGTAGTTTTTTGTCAGTCCAAGGATCAAACCACATCACTTGTTGAGATTTCATTATAATGTGACGATATTTGACTATAGGAATGGATCTACAACAACATTGGAGACATAGTCTTACAATACACCTTGTTGTCAACTTAAGACATTGTAGACTGCTAAAAGTGTATCTAGACCAGAATAACAGATTCATAATATATTCTGAGGAATTTACATGATAATTGCAATGATTAATATTCTTTCAAAACATATTAATTGAATTTTTTTAGCAGAAGAAATAAGACCATTTCAAATACATTTTCTTTGAAAGATGAGTTAGATTATGATCTTAATAATTATTATTCCTATTTTATATGTAGTTTTAATACCATTTTCTGTTTGACAATGGTTGTAATTGTAAAATACTTTCCACAGTCAATCATTAAATTGAAAAAAAGAAATAATACTGGAAATAGCAGTGGTTGTCATTGAAGGAACTTGGTATAATATGGAAAAGGCATAGCCTCAAAACGAGCACAAAACAGAACAGAACAAGATATTACATAATACTATCAAACAGAAGAAACATATCAAAAACCTTTCAATTATTCTTACAAATCAGAACAGTTACATTTTATCAAAGAGCTCTTTGATCTTTATGACCAGGGCCTTTTGTATAATCCATGCTCAATCCTGAAGGATATTTGTAGTAAGTCACAAAATAAGCTCTCTGGGTCACTAAAACAGAAAGGAGTTGCTCTGAATCTAAACAACTTATTGTTTCCATCTAAAGCGGTCCAAACATCCACCTTTATCGCTCTAGAGACTTACCTGCTAGACTGTCAGATGACAGATACAATGTAATCTGCAGTATTTAGAATATAGTTCCAACGTTGTACATTGAAGTTTTAAAACCAACACAAATTGAGACATGACTAGAGGGGACTATATAAAAAAGTTCCAACTCTGATCATATCCCGGGTCGTGAAAGTTCATGGTGTTGGCAAGTCTTTTCTTCACTGATCATCCTTCAGATCCCGGATTTGGTCGGATGGATGTCTCCTCTAAATTGTCAGATATTCAAAACTCTCAATGTTAAACTACTGTTTTAGTTATTATAAGATGAAATGGAATGTTTAATTTTTACACAAATAATTTTAATATAATTATATATTGCACTTGTTAATTGATTGTTGGGATGGGTCCACTGGGACACGTCTGTTTTGAACAACAGACTTGAACAACAGACTTGTCTTAGTGGAAGCATCTCTACAATGGTCAAATCACTATTGTTTACAATTTTAAGCCATGGGAAAATCACATTCCAAAGTGATGACATCATCATATCTATTTCCCTCATAGCGTTTTACTAACTCTTTTTTTTGTCTAATAAATCATAGAATACAAATTTATTTAGCGGGATTCACTCTGTGATTGAAAGCTCTGTCCCAGTATAACCTAATACACCTATTATGGATGAATTCTCCAACAATTTTTCAGTCTATTTTTACCTTTGTTATATTCTCCCATCTGCAAAATGTAATACATTGTATGGGGTTGACAAGGTATATTTATTAACCTACCTCTACAGCAATGTTAATCCTGATGTAATTTTAAATCCATTTATATACACTTAACTCCAACAGGAATTCGTTGTGGCCCCATAGTTTGCAGTTTCCGTGATATACTTTTCTGAAATATTGTTGAAAACTATGTAAAATCCATAACAAAAACAAAACATTATTGTATGCATTTAATTAAACATTTTTTCAGTTGTATCATAGAAACTGTTTGCTTATGTATGATAAATGAACCAGTACTTGTCTAGTAAATGTACCTTGCCATGACCAAAAACCATCCGCGGATCGAACCCAGGGATGCCTGGTTCCACAATATAGACACAAAACCACAGACCAAATTACTAATCTTATATTATGTAATCATCTGCCTTGCTTCAGTTTATTTCATTTGCATTTTGTGAACACCTAAGTATAATTTTGATATTTTTTTTTTTAGTTTGTTAGCAATCAATATCTTAAGTTATGATGCCCAGTCTTGCCACATGTAGGCGAACTCTAGTGACCTAGATTTTAAACCGACATGACCTATTTTTAGAAATTGGTATAGCTATTGACAAGACAAACTGTCTAACAAAGTGTCAAGCTGCTGATGCAAATAATGCAGTCTCTAGTATTAAACATATTTTTCTCAAATTTAGCCTATTGACCTAGTTTTTGACAGAACATGACCTTCACTAAAACTTAGATTAAATATCATGAAGAAATCTATTAAAAATGTGGTTTCCACAATATTCACAACGTTTTCCATTAAATTGGCGAAGTGACCTAGTTTTAGACCCAACATGACCCATTTTCAAACTTGGCCTAGATATCAGCAAGAAAAAGATTAATTTGGCATAGAAACCTAATTCTTTACCGGACATGACCTACTGCTATATATTTGAACATAGAATAGATATCATCAAGGCAATTATTCTAAAAAACTTAAAAAATTCAATATATGCTGATTGTTCAAATTAAAAATGCAGCCTCAAGAGTGTTCACAAGATTTCCATTCAATTTCACCTTGTGACCTAGTTTTTGACCTCACATGATCCAGTTTTGAACTTGGGAAAGATTTGATAGAGATAAATGTTCTAATAAACATTCAATAAAATTGGATGCCAAATGCTGCCTGTAGAGTGTTCACAAGGCAATTGGTGTTGATGCCCAACAGAAGGACAAAATGTGATCACAAGAGATCACCTGGAGCACTTTGTGCTCAGGTGAATTAAATAAAACTAGAATGGAGTGCTCCCCGGAGCATGAATTGTGTGTCACCTGCCGGGGCCTTGTCAGAAAATTTAAATTTTTGACAGAAAAGGGACAATAATTCTGATATAAAAAATATTTGGATCATCCCCCTTTTGTGAACCAATCACACACATTAATATAAACATTTGTCAGAAGTTTCAATGTAATCCTTTGAGTAGAAAAAAAAGTTATTTGAAAACGTGATGAAAAAGTGTGACGGACGACAGACAGCGGACAAACAAAAAGTAATCCCTAAGTGCCTACCATGCTACGCAGGTGACACAATAAAATGCTTTATTTAAAAAATTTAATTTGATTTAAACAAAATGTTTGAAAATAACTGTAAATTAGCTCTTATACCTCCTCTCCCATGTACAACACATATGCAGCAGAAGGTTTAATTCCTAGACAAAATTGAAAACACTTTGGCAAACGTAGAAATTGCTTGGTTAGAACAATTTCTGCTTTTTTCAGTTGTCAGAAAACGTATACATGTATATATTTATTCAAATTTCTCAGATGTAGAAGCTGTAAATTTAATCTAATCACTGTCTGATATTTTAATGTTGTGTTGTATCTAAGCATACAGATGCACAGGCTACTATTAATCTAAACTAATGTCATCATATGTAACTATAGAAACTGTATTTAAATTTTACTGCAAAGACTTCAAAATAGTACAAATGGCTTTCCCTTAAAAAATGTTGATAGCAGGTTAAAACACCCTACAAACAAGCACGGTAAAGAGATTTACATGTAAAGTAAAATTCAGACATTAATTAACAAGACAATTGAACCCATATTCAATACAGAAGCAAATATTCATTACCTTGTATATATTCAAGAAATGGCATATTTTGCATGTTATGAAAGCCTTATTTCACATCCTAATTAGCCAATGTTACAGCTAAATTACTTAAAAGAATCATCAGAGTGAAACCAGTCTTTGAGTTGTTACTGTAACCACAACATAGGATTAAATGAGTGCTAACTGAGATATTGTGGAAGCAATTAAGACCTGCTTACTCTTCCTTACATAGTTCTTTGGCTGTTGCAGTCAATTTTGTATGCAGGGCTCAAATCAGGCAATGAAAGAAGAAATTTCCATCACAATGCTGAATGGGAACATCCTAGACTGGATATAAAGTCAATACATTGTGGAGTTATAAAAAAAGCCATTGAATTTGGATATGGTGAGGCATGTTTGAACTAATTAGTGTAATGTAAGTGAACAAACATAATACAAAGAAACGCAAAAACTGACACTTAATCGGTAAGATTGTAGATCAGGCAGGCCAATTGTCAATGTTCTAGTCACCATTTCATTTTCAATGTATGGAGAAAGCAGATAAACTAGCCAGCTGTGACATTGGAGTAGAAGTGTAACCAAACAATGTCAGGGCGAAAAACTAACAAGACCTAATGACAGGATGTCTTTTTATTATCGTAAATAGCTGAATTAAAAAAACCATAAAATTCACTACTTGTTTGATTGACTTGTCATTGGTTCAAACCTGTGCAACTTGGATTGGATAGTGAATTAACTCTGACACAGATCTGCCAATGCATTTCCATCCATGGACCCAACAATTAATCACTAATAATTAATCAGCTGATCCATTGGTTAAATGAATATAATTTGGTATGAACAAAATATACAGAAATCTAATCTTTAAACATAATTAAATAACAATTACACAATCAATGTGATGCAAAATTACATCATATATGAACAGTCAGAGAATATCATCAGTGGTTTTAATTAAATTTACTTATCAGAAAAGCAGATAAACAAAAGACGACATACACTGTGGACAACTTCACATATGACTATGTGTGCAATACACATTTGGAAAGCAATCCAAGTTTCATTTTAGGCAACAAA
This sequence comes from Serripes groenlandicus, assembly GCA_031761405.1. Taxonomy (NCBI): domain Eukaryota; kingdom Metazoa; phylum Mollusca; class Bivalvia; order Cardiida; family Cardiidae; genus Serripes; species Serripes groenlandicus. The sequence continues at coordinate 47,639,576 of JASEVX010000008.1, forward strand.
AAGCAATTAATGAACATGTCTGAGATAATAAGAATGTTGCAATGTGCTTACTATATACTATAGTACTATACTATATGTATAATTGCGATTGTGAGGTTGCAGCCCAAACTTGCCTTATGGCCCAGCAAAATACTCCTAATCTGCACAATTTTGTTTGATTTGGTTTCAAACAAATAGTCACTCTAACCAGAACCTTGTAAAATGTTAACAAGATCTAACGTTTCGCCCCAATATGGTTTTGTGACAAGTAGACATATGAAAGTAATATAAAATACCTGTGACAAACTTATCTCCTAGAACGAAAAGAACATTATCAATTTGTCCTGTCACTTGTTTCATAAAGGTCATTGAAATCATTTAGCAGCCGCCCACCTGCTTCCTTTAATCATCATGCCATTTGCATACAAATAGTTTGTGAAATGTGGGCCGTGACAGGTTTGCGCATATATATTATAATGTTTGTAATTGAACAAATGTGATGTTTGTTTGCAAAAATGCACTCGATATTAAAGAAAAACGCTATAATTGACACTTACTTGATATACGTGTAGATCCGGCGGGCGAAATCTAGTAACCGATTCGCTTTCAATATATCGAAAATGCAGGAAACCAGCCAGTGACTATGCTTGATTATGTATTCTGGGCATAATCTTGCATGTTTCAATTTGTTGTTATCCCTAAATGTGTAAATAATTTATTATTTGAGATACATATTAGACAAACCAAGGAACAAACTAAATAATCGAGGAGTTAATGATGACTTTTCCGCGCTAGATAATCGCGCACCTGTACTGAAGTTCTCTCATAGCAACAAAGGAACATTCTTATTTTACCGGTCACTTGTTTCATAAAATAAACCTGATTGCACTTGATTCTGTTGTCAAAATGTTGTATTTCAAGTGGAATTACGTTTTATTCAGACACTGTATTCTATAATGTTAAGCCTTTGTGGCTTTATATTGTTATACAATGACATTCACAACATTTCGAGTTGCACTGAAGACAGTTCCTTGACAACAAAGCCTTCGTCGCTGCGGACTACTTAGATAAACAATAAATGTTCTTGTTTAATTTATCTACGCCAATCATTTATAAGAAATGTCTTAAAAATATGAGATGATGAATAACCATAACACTTTTACGAATACATCAACAAAAATATTTCAATTTTCGAATAATATCCAATCAGAGCGTGGGCTGCGAACCTGAAAGTCGCCCATGAAATGACATCCGGAAAAAAGGCCATACTGATTTTAATTTACCATTGAATTCTGATATATATCTTGATCTTGACTAAAGATGTTATCTAATAACTCGCTAAAGCGAGGCCGATTGCTCCGCAATCGGCCTCGCTGTGCTCGTTATCAACAGGGATCCATATCAACGATTCTAACCTTAACCTAACATAGACAATATGTAACAGCAGTTGGGTGGAGAATACATAAACCTGCAATGTCAGTGCTAGTTTGCCAGAATTATGATCTGTCTGCATTGTTTAAATACATTATGATGCAACATTTACTTTAAGAACATATAGATAATCATTTTTTCAGCTTAGGCAATATAATTACATACCATTGAATGACTGTGTATGTCCCAGTCTTTCCTGATAATTTTCAGTCAACATTATGGTTCGCCATCTCCCTAAGAAACTTCCGGGCTTCCAAAAACGAAGTCGATCGTCCCGTTCTCTATCACCATCTACTTGCCGGCGTCCATTCCCATGTATTTTGCCTTAATACAAGGTTAACAAGTCTCCGGCACTGCTTCTCCATTATGGAAGTCAGCGAAGCCATTATTATGACTAGCCTATTTTGCCAGGAAGCATGATAGGGAAACACTCATAAGTCAGTGACTTTCAACTACCTGTTCGCGTGACCACAAACACATCCCTCTCTTCGTATATTCCATTGATCGCACTACATTGTTCGTCTATAAGATTCTGGATTATAAACTTTAATTTTATTTCTTCGTATTTCGGGGTTGTAAGCGACGAGGCCTGAAGCGAGGCAGTCGCCATATTAACAGAAAACCGACGACGTTTGTTATCGATCATTCTATTAGACGATGAACGTTTCCGAATTGGGATGTGTACTTATGCAATCGCTAGGTGGCAGAGCGAGAAATTCAAATTTAAAGAAGCCGCCAGCCAAGGATAATTATGGTAATGTAATGGACAAATTACTCTTGGCTTGCGAAGATGGCAAACTCCCAGCTGCACCATCGTTCGTATCTATGAACATGAATGTGTGCATGGTTTCAAAATGAGGCACGTACACAGTACTCTTTTCGCTAGGTGCGGCTTACTTTTTGGCATGTTGATTTTACAGTTAACCCTTTGAAAACATAATGCAAAATATAACCTCTTTAAGGTCAACCCTTCAGATTCAAATACAATATTTAATACGATGATAAAGCTTTCTGCAAAACAATACAACAATAATGTCAACTTTAAAAACAATTGATCGTCTTATATCTAAACTGAATATATTGTCTCCATTAGTGTTAATTATTTGAATTGTATAGTTGGAAATCCACAATGGACCATATCTAGATTGCGTTGAATAAATTTCTCAAGATACATACGGAATAGTGTGGATCACACTAAACACGTACTTAACTTTATTCCCGTCAAAATTTGAGTAACCATTTTCTTTTAAGTTAAGTTTGTTTTATCTAAATGCAGAATTTAACATAAAGAACTGTAGGTACATGTATTAAGGATCTGAAAAACCCAATACTTACATTGAGTAAACAAGCTGAAAAAGTTACAGTTTGGGAAGCACATAGTACGGACGTTGTATTGGCCCATTTCCTGAAGACGATGAAGGTAATGTTGAAACTGTCAATAAAGACCAGTATTTGAATGTTTTAAAGACAAAACTCTTGCCAGCATTGCGAAGGAAATGTTAAGATGTTGACATCAAGATGAAGCAGCTCATCCATCATACGGCAAATAATCTGAATGAGTTGTTACAGTAACATTTGGCAGGAACTGTATTTCATTGAAGACTGATTGTGAATGGCCAACCAACTCTCCTGACCTTAGCCCCTTGATTTATTTCAATGGGGATATTTTAAACACAGAATATTCGACATAATCTAACACAAATTGATAAATTAAAAGGTGCTATCAAGAAAGAAATTCCTCCTATTAGAAGAGCAACATGCTCTGCCGTGAAAGAATTGACGTCTTAATTTCGCAGAAAGGACGTCAGTTGGAGAACATTGTGTTACACAGAGTGAGACACTATTTCAAAAAGATGCCTGTAATTATTACCTGAATTTAAGAAACATATATTGTATATCATTCAAAACCATATTATTTATGTTATACGAATATATATTTCTCTGTGAGGTGTCAACATAGGTCTATATTGGGGAAAGGGATTAAATGCGGCTTTCGTAAAAAAGCAAATCGGCAAATAGTGCCTGCTTTACAATGAGTCAAAAAAGAGAATTCAATTAAGTTTAAAATATCTTTGTCATTGTCATATATTCAAAAGTGAAAGACAGTGGTGCAGAGGTAGATCGTCGGCCTCTCGAACCAAAGGTCCCGGATTCGAGTCTCGTGATAAGCGAGTTCTGTATTCTGGATTTTTCCACGCAAACGGTGCGAGTACTGGTTTAGTCGCCAGGAAGCCGACAAACGAGCGTGTTTAATATAAGCTGAAAGCTAAATAGTTTTGAGGTTTATTTGCTAAAGCTTTCAGATACCCTTAGCTATGCCCTTGATGAAACCCTTACAAACATACTGACGCTGTCTGACTCTTCTGTAGCAGACGACATTTGAAAACATTGTGGAAGGAGAAGAATCGATCATAAATTGGTATTTTTACCACAATGTTTTCATTTTTTTAATTAATTTTTCAATCCCTTATAGGGATATTCCATAGATCAGCATATATACTTTGAACGTCGTCTTGTTTATATTTGATGTATGTGGGAAAGCGATACATAATATACGTTATATATGTATCTATATTGTTTTCTTCCGTGATTTAAAAAAACGTATTACCAGTATTGAATACTTCTTTCCATAGACTCTGTTGAAATTATAATGGTATGTTGTAGTACTTGAAGCTACCACACAATTATAAAATTTGTCGGACATTATTATGATACTGTATGCATGTGTGGATTAAGCCTGTTGTAGAGTTTGCGTTCCCAGGTTCTGGTGACTTGGTCCTTCCTGTCTACGAGATGGTAGTCATCCTTGGCGAGTCTATTTCACCAGTGTGTATCACCCTTACCTCCTCCTCGTGTTTTTTTTCTTAGATTATCACTTCTGTCTGTCTTCTTGTTTCAAGGTATCCAACGGTTTAGATGGAATGGACTGGAGTGTTATGCGTCTGGTTTAGCAAAGCTGACATAAATGTTTGGAAAGTGAAGGCTGTTTGCAGTTGCGTTGAAAGAGCACCAAAAAGGACTAGCATCTGCGAACAGTCCTTTGATCGCTTATCTATTATTGAAAAGTGACTTTCAAGTAACATGACTGAAATATCAATAAACACTGTAATTCCACGTAGATTTAACTTTTCCGCTAACAAACTAAAAAATGTGGGCGTATGAACACTGGGTTATATTTCACCTGACTATTGAATTACTAAATTCACCTAAAGATACTACATATTCACTGGCAATGACACATTTAAATGTAAAATGAAAACTGGTAAGACTCTTTACAGCAGCATTTATTTAATACACTTTGTAATATTTCAGAAAAGGAATCATGAAGTATATTGTTTTTTGTGACCTTCACTGTTCATAGCATTATATAAATGACCACCTGTATTAAGGGATCAATTTTGTCATGAAAAAGTGTTCATTGACAGTGTACCTGTCGCTTAAGAGATTCAACAATATAAAACTGTATTTAATGAATAATGTCGAAGAAATAAAGGAAATAAAACGTTTTGATTGGTTCATAGTAAAGTTGGCGATCCTACGAGAGGCACTAACAAGATGAAGTTTTAAAATAAATGTTATGCATTCTAAACTTTAATTGTTTTCATTAAAAAATAAATTTCAGTGAAAAAATCAGTAAAGGCGTATGAAATTTAAGAGCAAAATATTAATTATTTTTGAAACATGATAAGTTTTCAGTTAGTCATCGTCAATTGAAACTTGTACACCTATTGGGAGACTCGCGTAATCTCCAGTCATCTGACGTATTCTTGGCCTTGATAATTTATTCATAGAAACTGAAGCTGGATGGAGGTGGCCGATTAGCCTTTGGTTAACACATTATTGTTATGATTTAGTAGATGATACTGGGATAAAGATATAAACAAGTTGATTCCATCGTTTCCATCGTTTAATAATTTCCGAGAGTTTAAATAATTTTGGCTGACACGTGGTTCTGAAAAAAAGAGAGAAAACGCGCAAGCTACACTCAATTACCGATTATATATATTTTAAAGAACAGAGGTTCTAATCGGACAATGTTCCAACTGGTTCACGATTATAGCATTACCAATTTAATGAGCCGCCAAAACAAGGACGATAGACAAACACACAGATGAGTAGGCCAGCATTTCAGCAGTAGTAGTATATTTCTTTAAGTAAAACATTAATATCCAATATCTAAATGATTACTATGAACCGATTCTATATCTTTTAAAGAACAATGTTCTAATCGAACAATGTTCCAACTGGTTCACGATGATAATGCATTACCAATTCAAGGAGCTGTCGAATTCTTAGATATACAACATTATTGCGCCAATTTTATAATTCATGGAAAATTACTGACTGTTTTGATTATTAACAAAACCTTTTTGATATTCAAGTTAAATAATATGCGCTTGTTCCATTTCTTAGTGTTTTCTCATATGGATCGCCGTTTATCTCATTTAAGTCGGGGATTTCGAAACCGGGTGTCCCGGGTTCGATCCCCAGTCGCGACACTACGGTTATGGTGGAGTGCCCTTGGACAAGGCACATTTTCTAGCCTAGTACTGGTTTGTTTACCCAGGGATCATGAATAATTAAATTTAATTGCGCGCTAAATGACCTTAGCTGTCGATGCGCCATAAAACAATATACATTCATTCATTCATTATCTCTTTTAAAGGTTTTTCTTTTTTTATCTAATTGATCTAGTTAGAGCAGATCTCCTTGTTTAAAATAAAGTATTACTAGTAGTAGTAGTAGTAGTAGTAGTAGTAGTAGTAGTGATGATATTAGTAGTAGTATTAGGAGTAGTTTTGGGGTAGTTTGTGTCGGAGAAGTAGTAGTAGAAGTAATAGTAGTAGGTCGTAGTAATAGTAGTCGTGGTTGTTGAAGTAGTAGTAGTAAATTTGAACTTGTCCTCTCCAATCATTAACCATAGGGACCTTATTAACATTGTGTCCGCTTTGTTATATTTCATCAGAACACAAGAGAAAGTTGATGCAAGGCATCAATGTCGCCGGAAAAGACTGCATTGATGTATTTATGTATTCTTGACTTTCCTTAGTCTATACAAACATTAGGAACGTTGAAAAGAAAACATTTGCTTATACATTTTATATTCATACCTATACATTAGGGTATCTATACAAAATTAACGAAATGTGTACACATTTATCTTGGCTTAAATTTAATTTTGCTGTTGTTACTTATTTAAATAATAGTATTCATTCATATAATTTCAATGTTTGTCAATCTTATTCGAATCACAAGGTAGATATCCTGGTATTGCTTTAAAGGGAGGTAATTTGAAGTAAACAAAAGTCTTCAAAAGGAGAAATATATCAGCATTACCGTCTACAGTTTAAATTGTTCTATTGTTTGTGGATTTAAAATGTTCTTTTTTTCTTATTTCTACATGTACAACGAAATATTGCGGCTTCTCTTTGACGCTTTGCGTCAAACATTCGTCTTGTACTTGTCTAATATAAAATAATATCACTCGCTTTTTCATATCGAAATGCGCATGCGCGAAAATCGATGTTAAAGGTCACGAAATTACACAACAGAATAGGGTCTATATTTAGCTTAGAAACAGTTCATACTTTAGATATTCATGGATTAACATTATCAAATGAATTCTACACAAATCAAGACATCTCTTTGAACATGAAAACAACATTTAGTAAGTTAAAATTGCTATTAAAAGGAGAATTCGACGTGATATTTATCTCGACATTGACACATAACGGTCTGCAGCAAGTCTAGCAGGGACCTCTTGTGTCTTCGTAAATAAGACAAAAAACACAAATGCGAGTCAAAATAAAGAAACTGTAAATACCTAAAACATCGGAATATTTATTTCATTTTAGATGTGTCATTACTTAGTGTTTTTAAACAAACACAATTGTAATATGTTCAAGACATCTACATGTGTTTCTTTCTAATAATAATCCCCCCTCCCATGTGATTTCAGAAAACCTATTAAAAATAGAAGTCGCGGGCTTCTGCCCGGCGACTAATTAAGATGTTTTTGCCACCTGAAAAATATGACATGTTTCATGTCAAGCTGCTCGTATATTCTACTTGCCCTTGATTTATTGCTAAATGGATACCTAAATCGAGCGTTACATGGTTAGACTCGTATCAAAAGGATGTTATTGTTTAGCTTCAGACCAATAAGCACCCATATGAACGCATCCATTTTTTCATGATCCAATGGTTTCTCAGGTTGACATGACGATTAATAGATTCGTAGTTATTCAACTATACTTATACGAGTTTAGTGTTGCACAGAAATGAACAAGTAAACATATTTAAAGAAAGGGTATCACACTCTTCAGTTGTTTTTGTAGAAGTGAATTATAATATACACCACGTATCAATACGTGTCTGTTTAAATGTGTTATTTATATGTGTATATTGAGCTTTAAGACGAGTAAGACTATACAGTCTTGTCTTTGCATTGCCTTTATTGTTCGATGCTTCATAGTTATTTATAAGAACAATTTTAGTTATGTCGAAAATGTAAAGGAATATCAACCAAGTGCAACCAAGGCAATGTTGTTAAACGTTTAACCTCCCGTAAATAAATGTAAATATATTTCAAGTGTTTTTTCTACGAAAACTGATATTTTAAATGTATTTAAGTACGTACGAATGCTCGCATTATTACAGTTTGATAATTTCTTTCCACTGGATAAGTAGACATTTGTTTAAGAGTGGCGTTTCTAATAGGTAGGCAGTTTTGTTAATTCTAGTTTAGTTTCGTTATTTAAACGCCCTGCTGCTTATATTGTATGATTATACGTTGGTCTTTCCTTTGATAACGTACGTATACTATACAAATATGCATATGTTACCTTACTTAGACTATATTCAAGTATGTCTTATAAATAATCTAGACATCTTTAACGATAAACATTTCGCCAAATATGCCGGATTCATTTCGAATTAAAAGGAAAACTGACATTAGTGGAGTTGAATGTAACAATAGTTTATTTAAAACATTTATCAATAAAACGTTATTTGTAATATACTAACTTTTGAGGAATGCGTATCGATTGTTATTTTTATATATTTCAAAAACATTTAAGCGTCGTTTTGCATTTAACGTGGTTCAAAATGCAATGTTAGAAATGTTCATAGGGTTAGTAAACTAGAAGCAAAACTCTGACTCCGCCTAAAATTATGTTAATTCAGTTTTAACGTTAAAATGATGGTGACACGAATACCTATGTATTGTAGACAAGTAAACAAAAACGTGATTGAAGTAACCTTAAAATTAAATTATCTGTCGTGCTGGCCATGGCACTAGAAACAGTTTCCACTTTCGAATTCGCTTCAATTTCACTTTCAATAATTAAAAAATAAATGTATGAAATGTTGTATCGGTGTCAATGACGCTTTCGGTAAATCGTATTCGTGCTTTTATGAAACATCAGAAATTTATAAAATTGTTGATAAGAGATCGTGTCAAGCCAATTGTGTTCATTTTTGACAGACGTCAGAAATTATCTTTTTAAACCAACAGCCTGGCAGCTGTTAATGCATTTTATACTCGATGATGTAAATTATTGATTTGTTGATGTGTAATTTGTTAAAAAGAAATGAGTTAATTAGAATGGATTGCATTGTAAGAACATGATAGTTTCATATACTTGTGATCATTAGATAAATCTCACGTTTAACCTATTTACTATGCGACGGCTCACTCTTGACATTCATTGAGACGCCAGGGTTTACAGTTCACTTAAGATAATATATACGACTTTCACAAGCCTAAAAGATAAAAGTCCTTAAAAAGATTCCGACTTAAAGTAATGGAAAATTAACCAAGCCTTAGTATGTCTCGTCATTGGCCGCCGAATTAAATATGCGACATCGCTCCTTTTCACTAACCGCCATTCAAAAACTGTAATATTAATTGGAGTACATCAGCTAAACTTTTTATTTTTTCAGGACCAAAAATGACAGAAAGAGAAAACAATCCTGCTGTATACACTGCTTGTCCACAAAGTACACCAGAGTATCATGAAGACACACCATCGATGACGTATAAGAAATGCATTGTTGTATGCATCGTGATAAGTATTATAGTGAACGTTGTAGTAAATGTCCCTGTGCTGGTAATTCGAGTTATTCAAGGACATGAAACACCGGAACAATCAAACGAAACCTGTATGAAGTGCCAAACGTTATCCACGATAGTTGATAAATGGGCATGGAAAAATGTTACAGAAGACAAACACACAGATACGTGTTGTTTCAACAGCGACACCGGTCTTTCTGCAACGCTCAAATACGTAAATAACACACTTATTTCTTCTATAATATCAGACATAAATGATTCCTTAAGGCAATAATATTTCAGAAAGGGGTTCGTGGTACATGTTGCAATCGTTTCAATTGTAACGTTCCTTTAAAGGTATGGTTTGAGCACTATTGGTAGAAGGAATCGACGACAATGAAATAAAATAGGTAGTACTGTTAATTTACTCACGAAACACAGTGCTATATATAAAATAACATTGAAAATGACATGTGACACAATGCAAACACAACATGGTCTGTAAGATATGTTATAGCAGTCATCTAGTACAGCGGAGCGGTATGGTTTGAACACTATTGGTAGAGGGATCGACGACAAGAAAATATACCCGTAGTACTGGTAATTTACCCAGGAAACACCGTGATATATTTGAAATACCATTGCAAATGGCATGTGACAACATGCAAACACAACATGGTCTAAGACATATTTTCTAGTTACCTGTCTGTTTTAAGCCGTTGAGCGAAACGATTTCATTATTCTTTATCGGGGTTTATAAGGAAGAGAAATATTGCATTAACAATTCTGCGAATTCTTTTTCAAATTATTCAATGATTTCGAAATTGGTACAATGTTAACGAACAAGCAACGACGACCCTGCCGTTGCGATGGCATAATTGCTTCTATTATATCAATGTTGATGACTATCTTGATAATGGTGTTAACTTGACATGTGTTCAACCAGGGTTTACACGTACAATATTCTTGACGCCACAATGAGATACCGAAACGTTATGAAGATTTTTTAAGTTCGATCCGTGATGGTTGAAGCGTGAAGTATCAAATATGAAGTTTTTAGTCTCATCAGCATTTACACAAAACAACAAACACCTATGTTGCATTGTTCGACCCATATATTTGATGCGGTTATCGTACAAGTTGACATACAAAAATAAAATGTTTTCAACAATGTGATAAGTAAGACAATGCAGCAATCAAGTCGGTCTTCTTTCAGAACAAAGGAATCTGCTGTGGTCGAGTTGTTAGCGTCGGGGATTTCGAAACCGGGTGTCCCGGGTTCGATTCCCACTCGCGGCACTACGGTCGTGGTGGAGTGCCCTTGGGCAAGGCACATTTTCTAGCCTAGTACTGGTTTGTTTACCCAGGGATCATGAATAAGTGAACTGTCGCCATGATATAACTGAACTAACGTTGAAAGTGGCGTAAAACACCAATAAATAAATAAATAAATTTCAGAACAAAACCTTACATGTATATTACAAGATAAACAATTCCTTATGTTTTCGAATAGCAGCTTCTTAAACCGACTTTGATAACGTGTTCCCGTAGCTATGCTCTGACTATTCCCCGAAATACTAAATAACGGAGATCTTACATGCATGCGTACCTATTTTCTAATTAACATATTTTCAACATGAGTTTAGTCATCTCAGCTGTGATAGTCTGATTCACGTGATGATGTATTATAACACCTTTCATTGCCAAATTTGAATTTTGAGTGAATTAAAGTTAAACGTCTCGTGGTCTGCGTAGAACTGACTATTCTTATAATAAATAGCCTCCAATCACGTGACACAAACTGGTCAAACCAGTTCTAAATACATACCTGTTGAGAAAATTGTTCTCCGCTATACGATGTACCGCGGAGAACGGACAGTCTCATCAGCATTTACACATAACAGCAAACACCTCATTTGCATTGCTTGACCCATATAGAAATACAAAGTTTGAGAGTTACGATTCCAATTTGGCAATGTAAAATCAACACAATTTATACAAATAAATATATATAATCCAATTATAACTTTAATTGTTTTGTATTCATCAGTTTACTTTCCATATACTCAACTATGTAACCGTCCTTGACTTCTAACGACCGTTTCTGTTAAGACATCTTTTAGATATGCCGATGGCATTATCAGCTTCAGTAGCTCCACTAGCCCTCAATCTATGCGTACCGAAATTCAAACTTGGAGCAACCAGCTTTAATTTTGACAAAACGCATTCTCTTACTCGTGTGTAACTTAATCTTTTGTTGGTTTTAAGGATGTTTGATACACCCTTATAACTATAGAATGGTGTTAATAAGCAGTCGGTATACGTAATTGGGCTGTTTTCATGTACTTCTGTAGCATAACATACGGACAAGCAACTTAATTCAAAGTTTTACTGGAACGATTTTTATGAAATGATCATCATGAAATGTAATGTCGGAACAAAATAAAAAGCTAAGCTCGTTGAAACACATAAAGCCTGCATAATAATAATGGTTAAATCGCGTAAGGTTTTTACATCATTTCAATCAGAAAAAGATCCGCATAGTGTCTGTAACATGTCCGAATCAATCACGTCCTTCTTATGAACTTCGCCAGATCGTAAACGTCTAGCAGAATCCAATAAGTTTGTAATCGTACTGCCACAAGTTGGGTCCTCTAAACCGTGTAGTTTATGTAACCACTTTATAGCATACACTGCTGCCGAAATAACAGAATAACTCTTCGCCTGATCAAGAAAATGTGTTACATACATTGCCACAACTATTGGCGATGCTGGTTTGGATTGAAAGGAATTACTCTTGCATTAATAATCAAAATGTTTGAAACAGTTTACGTATTTTTGTTGGTGGAATTGGCTCGCGACTGCACTAAATATGCAGCCATATGATCAATAACATGTCCATGATGTGAAACGTCCACCCCCACATTCTCAAAATGCTTCTTAATAGTGTAAAATAAGTCAATGCCTTTGAACAAGAAAATGAATGTAAGCTCATTGCTTAATATGCGATATGTAATAACTAATTAATATCTATGATTTTCAGTCGACTTCAATTAAATCGTATCTTGAGGGCTAACATATAAAACGGCATTGGAACTGACGAAAAAACGCCGTTATTTCCTTTTCCAATACAAATAACCATATTTGTTATAGTTGACTTACCTCTCTAATCCACTGTTTGAAATACCATCCATTACTTAATAAACACGGCCAAAAGGCGCAGACTGCCACATAGGTGCAATAAGCATACAGCTTCGTTGGTCATTATCTATTTTGATCAAACATTCTATTACCAATTTTGGCGGAGGTACCTACCAGTTATTTTCATTTCGCAATTCTTGCTGAAAAGCATCTATACCTTCAGTACCGGAAACCCACCATCTCGATTTAAAAAGAGAGCAATGATCATTGAAATACAACGAAAACCTATCAACAGTATTTCTGCCTCAAACACTGTCTAAATAACTGAACCAACTGTCAGATATTGACCAATCATCACTATCGTGGCATCTGCTCCAAAAGTCCGACATTTCAATAAATTTTCTAGGAATCCATTATTCAAAGCAATCTTCTTAATATCCATATTTCTACTACAATTCAACAAGATAGATTTCGGATTTCTTTTTATCGGAAAACACTTCTGATAATTCACCCGTTTCCGGGGATGAATCATACTTCAGTTTCCTACCTGACGTAATTCCCAATTCCAGGGATTCGTTTAACAATTATGGTGGTCTTAACGACGAATCTTCCAAAATAGCACTATCTACATCCGAAGATACGTTATAGTACCTAAAGTATTTAACTCGCTTTCCTGATAAAACGTATTAACGTCTCTCATCTCTAGATAACCACCGTACCCAACAGCGCAAGCATCGCAATATAGTCGTACTTTGAATGTCTCATTTTCGTTAAGCGCCTACCTGGAACGTTTAATATTTTCTGACATTTTCTTTCCAAAACGTTATTTCGTGTATAGCCGCGTCAGAAACCAGAACTGGCGTATTACTACTCGCACGAGATATAATACAGTTATACATGTCTGTCGTTTTCATTCTAAAAACGTTTCCGAAAACGTATTAAAGTGAAATCAATCGTCCTACTAAGGAAGCGAATACTTTAACCGTTTTGAATCTTCCAATACTTAATTGATACAATAATGACGTAATTGACTTCTCAATCATAGCGATCCTTTCCTCAGTTATAAACACTTTACTTTGACTGAAATCAAGCACGTAACCTAGCCATGTAACAACTTTAACAGGTAAGCACTGGCATTTTTCTTCCACTATAAAGAAACAGAATTCATAAAAAGTGTCCCTTACGAAGTTGCTTGAGCTCAACGCTTCTACATAATTGAAAAGTCCGCCAAAACCATCGTCCAACACCATAACTGTCCTATACGTAACGACAAAACGAAACATTTTCGTAAATATATGTCCTGCACTTGCAATACCAAAAGGGAGGGAATTGAATACGAAATAAATGTTTTTGCCATGATATTTTCAACAAAATCCTAACCATGGTTTATGGACCTCTGAAATGTCGATGTGATAATAAGCTCTCTAAACATCATATGTAAATGCAAATACACCCGCTTTAAAAATCGACTGTGCAACACGGATGTCTTCAAATTTAATTTTAAACAAATGTATGTACTTATTTACATGTCTACAATTTAAAACAATCTTGGTGTTCCGACTTTGTTATATGCTATTGTTAAAGGATTCACAAATTCGGGTAATTTATCTTCTTTAGTAATTACTCCATTTCCCAACAATCTTTCAATTTCATCCGTTACAAACGACAGATTACTGAACGCCATTTATCAACGTGAGCTTTCAGTCTCCCAACAGAGGGAATGTAATGCTTTTTCTATACTAGAACTGCTTATAGCAGTTGGCTCATACCCGCTAAAATCATTATTAACATACATGGATCAATCATTTGAATATGCTTTCTTCTCATTGTTTTTTAAACTCATCTTATTATATGATGGATTCCCTGGACAATCCTTTCTTGAGTGTCCTTTTTTTCCCACACTGAAAGTACAATCCGGGATTTTGTACTAGAGCATTACCAACTTGACCTATGACACATGACGATTGGCTGTAACCTTCTTATATGGCCATGTTCTATTGCTTATATTCGCTCTTTCTATTTAAATTTTCTGATTACATGTAGCTCGTTCCTCAATTTTTCTATTTATTCACACTGAAAGCACAATCCGATCTTTTGTACTGGAGCATTACCAACTTGACCTATGACATCATGAAGATTGGCTGTAACCTTCTTATATGGCCATGTCCTTTTGCTCTTATTCGCTTTTTCTATTTGATTTTTCTGATTAGCTCGTTCCTCTACTTTGTCGTCTTCTGAGTCTTCTGAGTCTTCAGCAAGCGGGTTGGACTCGTATTCTTTCACAACTCTCCAACCTAATTTGCTGCCGTCAACCATCTTAATCAGTTTATGTCGATATGACAACATATCTAGCAATGCGAAAATTAAATTAAATGCATAAATGTCAATTGTTCGTAAATGATAGGTCATATCCGTGTCCTTTATTACAAAAACAAACAATAGCTACCCTTTTAACATTAATTCCCAATACATCCGAGTAAGTCATTGATCACATTTAATTGCCTAACAATCCAATTTAGCATGTCTATGACCACGCCTTTATTTACGTTTAAACAAAGCTACAATTAAATAAATTAAATTTGAAAACCTTCTGTAATTTACTATTTTGCCTCTACAACGTTCCGCTGTTCTAAACTAGCATTTACTTCTTTTAATTTTAAGAGTACTTTACTTTTAGCTTTGAATTGTTCTTCGTTACTTTTCGTTTTAAAGGTTGGCTGTTCTTGTTGAACCAGGCTAGACATTCTTGTTAACTGCGAAGAATTATTTTGTTCACTTAT
Organism: Serripes groenlandicus; assembly: GCA_031761405.1. Lineage (NCBI taxonomy): Eukaryota > Metazoa > Mollusca > Bivalvia > Cardiida > Cardiidae > Serripes > Serripes groenlandicus. Next base: position 47,654,960 of record JASEVX010000008.1, read on the forward strand.
CTTGTATAATTCTGTTCCGATTTCTTACAGCAATGTATGTCTGCTAGTCTCAACGCTCTCCTTTATTGTATCCGGGATCATTCTTGCTACTTCTTATTATTCATATTTAAACTCAACAATTAATTCTAAGTAAGACCGAAGTGAATTGAAGTTAACCGTCTCGTGGTCTGCATAGACATTACTATTTTTATCACAAATAGCCTCCAATCACGTGACACAAACTGGTAAAACCTGTGTTGTAAACAAACTTGTTGAGACAATTGTTCTCCGCTATACGATGTACATTGGAGAACAGACAATCTTACTGTGACATTTTAAGTTTGAAGAGTGAACAAGAAAGACACCACCGTACTTTCGGACTTTCATAACAATCTTTTTCTATTCTTTTACAGTATTTCGAGAAACGTGTATCCAGCAGTCTATCTGGTAAGTATCTGTGATATGTTTATCATGGTTCTTTGTTTTGCTTTTTTAGAGTTAGGACTCGTGTACATTAGGTCAGATTGACATAAACCCTTATCTTACGGTTATTTAAAATCCTATTTTACTACGTGACGAATAGTGCGAAGACGTTTCGAATATACTTGTGCACTGCCAGTCACTTCGAGTTTAATATAGATTGCGGCTCTTGTCGTTTCAACTCCAGACACCGAACGGCTGCAGGAAAATGTTTGGAACCATCTGCTGAGTAATAGCACTAACGCCACCTCGATACATTCGCGTACACACCCGGATCTGTCAACGCTGATGCAGTTCAGTAATATCGTATTCAACATAAAACGCTCTGTACTACACCTTACGAGCTTGAACACAGTTAGTGCTAAAGGTAATAATGTGTGTAGTACTCGATCAATATATATTTTTTTTTTCTTCATTTGTTTTCAAATGGAGGGGGGGGGGGGGGGGGGGGGTTAACTGTTTACTTATTCCTTATTCATTAACCCAGGGTAAACAAACTAGTACTAGGTCGGGAAATGTGATTTGCCCAAGGTACTTTCACTATAACCGCCATGACGATGTTTATCATGGTTCTTTGTTTTGCTTTTTTAGAGTTAGGACTCGTGTACATTAGGTCAGATTGACATAAACCCTTATCTTACGGTTTTTTAAAATCCTATTTTACTACGTGACGAATAGTGCGAAGACGTTTCGAATATACTTGTGCACTGCCAGTCACTTCGAGTTTGATATAGATTGCGGCTCTTGTCGTCTTAACATTTACAGTTACTTCTTCTCCAGACACCGAACGGCTGCAGGAAAATGTTGGTCAACTATACACTCTTGTTTGGAACCATCTGCTGAGTAACAGCACTAACGCCACCTCGATACATTCGCGTACACACCCGGATCTGTCAACGCTGATGCAGTTCAGTAATATCGTATTCAACAATAAACGCTCTGTACTACACCTTACGAGCTTGAACACAGTTAGTGCTAAAGGTAATAATGTGTTTAGTTCTCGATCAATATTTTCTTTTTTTTTCTTCATTTCTTTTTAAATGGGGGGGGGGGGGGGGGGGGGGGGTTAACTGTTTACTTATTCCTTATTCATTAACCCAGGGTAAACAAACTAGTACTAGGTTGGGAAATGTGATTTGCCCAAGGGACTTCCACTATAACCGCCATGACGATATTTTCAAACGGTTGACAATTAATACCAGAAAATATATTTACACGGTTTCGTTTGGTTGTAACGGTCTTCCCTGAAGCTTCTTATATTCATCGATATCTGAATAAAGTGTCCTGGCATTTCCGTACCTTTGCCTACATTTAAGACGCTCTTAAAGCTAGTAAGATGTGTCTAAAATGCTGTTAAATCAGACAATACGTAATACTCAGATCAGGATACTCATGTCCTTAGACGAACATGGGTTTTTTCAATGGCTGTACAATTTCGAATGTCGATCTTAACATGCAGTTATTCATATGTTAACATTACCATAAACAGGTGCAGATCCAAAGATCTATTGGGCCAGCAGCAATATACAAGGAGACATTTCGCTCTCGAATGACACATGTTCTGTGTCCATCATGAATACCGGTCTTTACTTTATCTCAACACAAGTGCGATTTCGTGCCAATGCCATCAACAACCAGACAATGTAAGTACTTGTGTTGTTTCGATATGTTACCAGTAATTTCGAAACACGTTTATTTTTAGTTAAGGATGACAGATCGAAGCGATTTTAAACAAGCAGCTTCTTTTAAAACAGATAATTAAGCGTCAAACATGTATCTATATTTTTGAAGTACCGGTTGACGCATTACAAAGCATTGCCAAACATACTAATAGACAAGTAAAGAGTTTGTATTGACAAACACCTATAGTCTTTACAGGCGGAAATCAAAATTAAGGATGTATAACATAGTTTTATTATAATTATAGGCATGATATTATTGTTGTTCGTGGATCAAGATTCAGTATGTTTTTGTTTACTTGTTTAATTAGAATCCCTTTAAACCAAACCACTATTGCAATAAAAGAATTGTATTACCGTGACCTATCCTTCGAGGTTCTGAAATAAATGGTATCTCTGACCGGAGTGCATGCATATTATTATTTGTATGGCCATAACCAATATCGAGTGCAATCTAAAAGACGAGGAATAGTCAGAGCATAGCTACGGGAACACGTTTCCTCCTTTCTTTATTGAGATTTATTGAGAGGGGGTTGTTCGTGGGCGGCTCGTATTCTGTTTGAGAAATACGCAATTAAAGTCGGTTTAAGAATCTGTTGTCCGAAAACATAAGGAATTGTTTATCTTGTAATATACATGTAAGGTTTTGTTCTGATAGGACACCGACTTGATTGCTGCATGTTTGAATTGAATATTCAACGTCTCTTTAGAGATAGTACATTAATAAGATTCGTTTATTACTGATCACATTATGATTCACATTTTATGGGTCGCACAATGCAAAATAGGTGTTTGTTGTTTTGCGTAAATGCTGTTGAGACGGTCAGCTATCGCACGTTGATGACTACAAGAAACGATACGTTTACCGTGAAAGAAACACAGAATACTAAGCAAACTTGCACTCACTGACTAGGCTTGAAACTTGTGATACCCTTATCATACGGTTTCCCAGCAGCCAAAAGTCGTATCTAGCATCCGAAGGTGGCGCAAACAGGATCAGTATTGTGAACTCTCGTAACTACGGCATCATCGATCACATTATTAGTAAGATGTAATGGATACTATATAGACAACTTAAGTATATTCATGTTTCAGTTATAATCAGCCTCTTGTTAACTACATGAACTAGAACCACTTTAAACCACACACATTTGTGTAATATTGTTTACGTAAATGTTACCACTCTCCATTAGTAGGCTTGGAACGGTGACAATCGTAGCATAAGGTTTCTTAGCAGTCTGCCTAGGAATCCGGTATACAAACGTGGCGCACACTGGATCAGTATTGATTAATCCCCGAACATGTAGTTGCATGGTTTCCACCAACAAAGTATGCATTTTCATTTTTACTCCGGACATATCTCGATATTTGATAGTCTCAAATCCTGAAACAGTTTTCACATTTATGTTCTTGTATTATATTTTCAGGAAAGCAGAGGTAAAGTTTTATATTGCCGCATTGAGACAAGGTATTCTCAAGTATATCGACGACTACCAGAAACAATATGTCTTTCGTGTTCGGAAAACTGAACACGACGCGAACTTGCAATCAATGACTAGGCTTGAAAAGGGTGATACTCTGATCATTAGATTTCCCAGCAGCCAAAAGTTGTATCTAGCAACAGAACGTGGGGCACACAGGATAAGTATGTTTGAACTTTCGTAAGGACGACCTCAGCAATCACACTATTAGTAAGTTGTAGGGCATAGTCTATACTATATATATACAATAGAAGTATAGTTAAGTTTCACTATTAATCAGCCTTTTGTCAACTGCATACACTAGAACCACTTTAAACCACACTATGTTATGTAACATGTTTTACGTAATTGTTTCCTCTCTCAGTTAGTAGCGTTGACAAGGTTGCATTGAAGCATTTGTAAATATGTTCTTTATTTGAGAAGATATTTGCATTTCAAAACAATAATGTAATGTCTGAATGTAAAATATAGATTTAACATATTTATGTACAAGGACCTAACTAGTTCCAATGTTTTCTGTAGATTTAAAACTCATAAAAACTGCATGTATATGTTTGTCGAGTACTAGTTTGTCTAACTGTCTTTGAAGGTAATTAAAGCCAGTACTTACGAGATAAATATCATCAGCAGACAATTACAAATAAAACTGCAATTAGATACTTTTTTTTTCAGATAGAGTAATATGGAAAAGGCATAGCCTCAAAACCAGCACAAAACAGAACAGAACAAGATATTACATAATACTATTAAACAGAAGAAACATATCAAAAACCTTTCAATTATTCTTACAAATCAGAACAGTTACATTTTATCAAAGAGCTCTTTAATCTTTATGACCAGGGCCTTTTGTATAATCCATGCTCAATCCTGAAGGATATTATAAGTAAGTGACAAAATAAACTCTCTGGGTCACTAAAATAGAAAGGAGTTGCTCTGAATCTAAACAACTTATTGTTTCCATCTAAAGCGGTCCAAACATCCACCTTTATCGCTCTAGAGACTTACCTGCTAGACTGACAGATACAATGTAATCTGCAGTATCTAGAATATAGTTCCAACGTTGTAAATTGAAGTTTTAAAACCAGCACAAATTGAGACATGACTAGAGGGGACTATATAAAAAAGTTCCAACTCTGATCATATCCCGGGTCGTGAAAGTTCATGGTGTTGGCAAGTCTTTTCTTCACTGATCATCCTTCAGATCCCGGATGTGGTCGGATGGATATCTCCTCTAAATTTTCAGATACTCCAAACTCTCAATGTTAAACTATTGTTTTAGTTATTATAAGATGAAATGGAATGTTTAATTTTTACACAAATAATTTTAATATAATTATATATTGCACTTGTTAATTGATTGTTGGGATGGGTCCACTGGGACACGTCTGTTTTGAACAACAAGTCAGATTTGTCTCAGTGGAAGCATCTCTACAATGGTCAAATCACTATTGTTTACAATTTTAAGCCATGGGAAAATCACATTCCAAAGTGATGACATCATCAAATCTATTTCCCTCATAGTGTTTTACTAACAACTCTATTTTTTGTCTAATAAATCATAGATTACAAAAAGCTCTGTCCCAGTATAACCTAATACACCTATTATGGATGAATTCTCCAACAATTTTTCAGTCTATTGTTACCTTTGTTATATTCTCCCATCTGAAAAATGTAATACATTGTATGGGGTTGACAAGGTATATTTAGTAACCTACCTCTACAGCAATTTTAATCCTGATGTAATTTTAAATCCATTTATATACACTTAACTCCAACAGGAATTCGTCGAGGCCCCATAGTTTGCAGTTTCCGTGATATAACTGAAATATTGTTGAAAACTATGTAAAATCCCTAACAAAAACAAAACATTATTGTATGCATTTAACTTAAACATTATTTCAGTTATATCATATAAACTGTTTGCTTATTCATGATGCCTCGATAAATGAACCAGTACCAAAAACCATCTGCGGATCAAACCCAGGGATGCCTGGTTCCACAATATAGACACCATATCACAGACCAAATTACTAATTTTATATTATGTAATCATCTGCCTTGCTTCAGTTTATTTCATTTTCATTTTGTGAACACCTAAGTATAATTTTGATTTTTCTTTTAGTTTGTTAGCAATCAATATCTTAAGTTATGATGCCCAGCCTTGCCATATGTAGGCGAACTCTAGTGACCTAGATTTTAAACCGACAAGACCTATTTTTAGAAATTGGTCTAGCTATTGACAAGACAAACTGTCTAACAAAGTGTCAAGCTGCTGATGCAAATAATGCAGTCTCTAGTGTTAAAAATATTTTTCTCAAATTTAGCCTATTGACCTAGTTTTTGACAGAACATGACCTTCACTAAAACTTAAATTAGATATCATGAAGAAATCTATAAAAAATGTGGTTTCCACAATATTCACAGTTTTCTATTAATTTGGTGAAGTGACCTAGTTTTAGACCCGACATGACCCATTTTCAAACTTGGCCTAGATATCAGCAAGAAAAATATTGATTTGGCATAGAAACCTAGTTCTTGACCGGACATGACCTACTGGTATATATTCGAACATAGACTAGATATCATCAAGGCAATTATTCTAATAAAGTTTCAATATATGCTGATTGTTCAAATTGAAAATGCAGCCTCCAGAGTGTTCACAAGATTTCCCTTCAATTTCACCTTGTGACCTATTTTTTGACCTCACATGATCCAGTTTTGAACTTGGGAAAGATTTGATAGAGATAAATGTTCTGATAAACATTCAATAAAATTGGATGCCAAATGTTGCCTGTAGAGTGTTCACAAGGCAATTGGTGTTGATGCCCGACAGATGGACAAAATGTGATCACAAGAGATCACCTGGAGCACTTTGTGCTCAGGTGAGCTAAATAAAACTAGAATGGAGTGCTCCCCGGAGCACCTGCCAGGGCATTGTCAGAAAATTTAAATCTTTGGCAGAAAAGGGGCAATAACTCTGATATAAACAAATATTTGGATTATTCCCCTTTTGTGAACCAATCACACACATTGATATAAACATTTTTCAGAAGTTTCAATGTAATCCTTTGAGTAGAATAAAAGTTATTTGAAAACGTAATGAAAAACGTGACGGACAGACGGTCGACAGACAGCGGACAAAAAAAAGTAATCCCTAAGTGCCTACCATGCTACGCAGGTGACACAATCAAATGCTTAATTTAAACAATTTAATTTGATTTAAACAAAATGTTTGAAAATAACTGTAAATTAGCTCATGTACAACACATATGCAGCAGAAGGTTTAAACTTTAATTCCTAGACAAAATTGAAAACACTTTGGCAAACGTAGAAATTGCTCAGTTAGAATAATTTCTGCTTTTTTCATAATGTTTTAAAAAGTGGTCAGCTGCAGAGTTGTCAGAAAACGTATATATATTTATTCAAATTTCTCAGATGTAGAGACTGTAAATTTAATCTAATCTGACACTGTCTGATATTTTAATGTTGTGTTGTTTCTAATCATACAGATGCACAGGCTAGTATTAATCTAAACTAATGTCATCATATGTAACTATAGAAATTGTATTTAAATGTTACTGCAAAGACTTCAAAATGGTACTAATGACTTTCCCTTAAAAATTGTTGATAGCAGGTTAAAACACCCTACAAACAAGCATGGTAAAGAGATTTACATGTAAAGTAAAATTCAGACATTAATTAACAAGACAATTGAACCCATATTCAATACAGAAGCAAATATTCACTGCCTTGTATATTTTTAAACATGTGATAACTGAAATAAAATATTTTGGTTGCTGCAGTCATTATCCATGTTTGTAAAACACAATTCGTTAACTTCAATGTTCAGAGGGGATTTCGAAACCGGGTGTTCCGGGTTTGATCCCCAGTCGCGGCACTACGGTCATGGTGGAGTGCCCTTGGGCAAGGCACATTTTCTAGCCTAGTACTGGTTTGTTTACCCAGGGATCATGAATGATTAAAAATTTAATTGCGCGCTAAATGACCTTAGCTGTCGATGCGCCATAAAACAATATACATTCATTCATTCAATGTTCAGAGCTCAAGAAATGGCATATTTTGCATGTTATTAAAGCCTTATTTCACATCCTAATGCTAATGTTACAGCTAAATTACTCAAAAGAATCATCAGAGTGAGACCAGTCTTTGAGTAGTTACTGTACCCACAACATAGGATTAAATGAGTGCTAACTGAGATATTGTGGAAGCAATTAAGACCTGCTTACTCTTCCTTACATAGTTCTTTGGCTGTTGCAGTCATTTTTGTATGCAGGGCTAAACTCAGGCAATGAAAGAAGAAATTTCCATCACAATGCTGAATGGGAACATCCTTTACTGGATATAAAGTCAATACATTGTGGAGCTTTAAAAAAAGCCATTGAATTTGGATATGGTGAGGCATGTTTGGAACTAATTAGTGTAATGTAAGTGAACAAACATAATACAAAGAAACGCGAAAAATGACACTTAATCAGTAAGATTGTAGATCAGGCAGGCCAGTTCTAGTCACCATTTCATTTTCAATGTATGGAGAAAGCAGATAAACCAGCCAGCTGTGACGTTTGAGTAGAAGTGTAACCAAACAATGTCAGGGCGAAAAGGTAACAAGACCTAATGACAGGATGTCTTTTTATTATCGTTAAAAGCTGAATTAAAACCCCCCATAAAATTCACTTCTTGTTGGATTGACTTGTCATTGGTTCAAACCTGTGCAACTTGGATTGGATAGTGAATTGTCTCTGACACAGATCTGCCAATGCATTTCCATCGACGGACCCAACAATTAATCACTAATAATTAATCAGCTGATCCATTGGTTAAATGAATATAATTATAAATTGGTATGAACAAAATATACAGAAATCTAATCTTTATACATAATTAAATAACAATTACAATGTGATGCAAAATTACATCATATATGAACCGGTATAGCTAGATAGCGAAAACAACTTGTTTTCGCGAAAACAACTTGGATGTCACGAAAACAACTTTATATATGACTATAAAGTCCATATAACCATAATTGTTCATATTTATTAAAGTAATAGCACATTCAAGAACATATTACAATACATTTTAACAGTTTGTAAAAGTGTTTTTGTACTTATTATCGCGAAATAGAAAAAATACATAGTGGCCTAGGCTAAAATGCATATTAATAAATAGAATCGGCTCACGAAAACAACTTGGCTGTCACGAAAACAACTTCATACATGACTGTAAAACCAATAAAACCATATTTTTTCATAATTATTAACTTAATATTACATGCACGAACATATAACAATTCATTTTAACAGTTTGTAATAGTATTTTTGTATTTATTATCGTGTAATAGAAAATTTACAGAGTGGCATAGGCTAACGCATATAAATAAATAGAATCGACTCACGAAAACAACTTGGCTGTCACGAAAACAACTTGTTATAGTTGTATAACGGCCATATAACCATATTTGTTTATAATTTTTAATTTAATAGCACATGCACGAACATATTACAATACATTTTAACAGTTTGTAATAGTGTTTTTGTACTGATTATCGCGAAATGGAAATGACTTGGTCTACGAAAACAACTTCTCTAACGAAAATGACTTTTCCCACGAAAACAACTTGTCCTACGAAAACAACTTGTCCTACGAAAACAACTCTCTAACGTAAATGACTTGGTATAATAAATCATCTTCTCTAACGAAAACGACTTTTCCCAAGAAAATGACTCCTCTAACGAAAACGACTTGTCCTACGAAAACGACTTCTCTAATCAAAATGACTTGTCATATGAAAACATTTTTCTTTTTACATTAAATTTTTTCTTAATGTTTTCCTGAAGTTATTGCAGAATAATTTAGTAAATACTTATTTTCGAATGCATATTAAACTATTCGTTCTATTTTTCTCGTCAACAATGAGACGACATATTTCCGTTTCACCAGCATCATCTACGCATTTATATGGGTTTTAGCCTATGCCGATCCCGAAATACATATTTTTTTATATTAAATACAAAATAATGTTAAAATAAGGATTTAATTTGTTATAAATCCATTTATCATATGTTGTTTAAGTGATATTTAAAGAAAAAATATTGTTACATGGGTTTTAAAGTCATCTAAAAAGTTGTTTTCGTGACCGATAAGTTGTTTTCGCGAAAACAAGTTGTTTTCGCTATCTAGCTATACCCTATATGAACAGAGAATATCATCAGAGGTTTTAATTAAATTTACTTATCAGATGTCTATGAGTGCAATACACATTTGGAACACAATCCCAGTTTTATTTTAGGCAACAAAAAGCAATGAACATGTCTGACATAATAAGAATGTTGCAAGGTGCTTACCATATACTACTATAGTACTATACTATATGTATAATTGCGATTGTGAGGTTGCAGCCCAAACTTGCCTTATGGCCCAGCAAAACACTCCTAATCTGCACAATTTGGTTTGGTTTGATTTGGTTTCAAACAAATAGTCACTCTAACCAGAACCTTGTAAAATGTTATTAAGATCTAACGTTTCGCCCCAATATGGTTTTGTGACAAGTAGACATATGAAAGTAATATAAAAGACCTGTGACAAACTTATCTCCTAGAACGAAAAGAACATTCTCAATTGTTCCTGTCACTTGTTTCATAAAGGTCATTGAAATCATTTAGCAGCCGCCCACCTGCTTCCTTTAATCATAATGCCATTTGCATACAAATAGTTTGTGAAATGTGGGCCGTGACAGGTTTGCGCAAGCCACTTTTCGCATGCATAATGACTTTTCGTAAAATCGCTGTTGCCATCAAATGTTTATGCAGTGCTAAACTCAGGCAATGAAAAATGCAATTTCCGTCACTGGGAACATCCGCGACTGAATACAAAATATATAGAATTCTCTTATAATGTTTGTAAATGAACAAATGTGATGTTTGTTTGCAAAAATGCTCTCGATATTAAAGCAAAACGCTATATTTGACACTTACTTGATAAACGTGTAGATCCGGCGGGCGAAATCTAGTAACCGATTCGCTTTCAATGTATCGAAAATGCTTGAAACCAGCCAGTGACTGTGCTTGATTATGTATTCTGGGCATAATCTTGCGTGTTTTAAATTGTTGTTATCCCTAAATGTGTAAATAATTTATTATTTCAAATACATATTAGACAAACCAAGGAACAAACTAAATAATCTAGGAGTTAATGATGACTTTTCCGCGATAGATTATCGCGCACCGGTACTGAAGTTCTCTCATAGCAACAAAGGAACATTCTTATTTTACCGGTCACTTGTTTCATAAAATAAACCTGATTGCACTTGATTTTGTTGTCAAAATTTTGTATTTCAAGTGGAATTACGTTTTATTCAGACACTGAACTATAATTTCAAGCTTGTGTGGCTTTATATTGTTATACAATTACATTCACAACATTTCGAATTGCACTGAAGACAGTTTCTTGACAACAAAGCCTTCGTCGCTGCGGACTACTTAGATAAACAATAAATGTTCTTGTTTAAATTTATCTACGCCAATCATTTATAAGAAATGTCTTAACAATATGAGATGATGAATAACCATAACACTTTTACGAATGCATCAACACAAATATTTCAATTTTCGAATTATATCCAATCAGAGCGTGGGCTGCGAACCTGAAAGTCGCCCATGAAATGACATCCGGAAAAAAGGCCATACTGATTTTAATTTACCATTGAATTCTGATATATATCTTGATCTTCACTAAAGATGTTATCTAATAAATCGCTGTGCTCGTTATTAAGATAACTGCTTTCACTGAAATATCATTGACGAATAATAAAGTTAAACTGTTGAAAGCGTTTATCCCTGCTTGAACCGGACTGTTAAGTTACAAATCTGAGAAATCAAAGTTAACCATATTAATTATGTACAACTAACATCAGCTTCCACAAGTTTAAACCAAAATGTTTCTCGTATTAGGGTTGAAAGATCTTTAAAATGTTACCTTGATGTTTTCCAAATTGTCTTCTGCTGCATATTTGTCTAATTTTGAGACGTGTTACCTTGGTCATAAATCACTATACGGCATATTAACAAAAAAATAGAGTTTGCATGTCTCTGTGGTTACAATTATCAACACATGTTCTCAAAGCAAACGCCTGTGAAATATATTGGAACTTGTTGTTTTAAATGTTGTTTTAGTGCTATCTTATTTTGTGTTACTTTGTTTCCTTTGTTCACATATATATAAACTCTTTTAATAAAACCAACAATAAAATATGGTGTTACATAGTTATTATCCATTAACAAAAAGAAGAGGTCCATGGAGGTTAGCACAGCTTTAATAGTTACTTGCATATTTATCGACATGTCTTTAGCTTTAAATAGTACAATTTATTGATTTATTCAGAATGTATGCTGTTTTTAACAGCATTTCAGTTATATCCATGCAACGTACATTGTACCCCATTATGTGTGATCCCTTGGTAACTAACCAGTTATTGGCTAGTAAATGTGCCTTTCCCAAGGGAACACCTTCATTACTGCCGTGAAACTATCATTATTGAACAAGTGTAATGTTATGATCAGAATTCTGTTGAGTTAATAAATAAATTATAGAAGTTAGAAAGTCACAGCTCTGCGGTGCTATGTTGATATTGGCTTGAGTTTTATATTGGGAGATATCAAATTGTTTTCACTCCAATGTGAAGCTGGGTCACTAAAGGCAATCATGAATATTGAAAATATGCAGTATTTAAGACGTCAATGAGCGGCCTTATGGGGGAGAGATAGGAATATAGGATTATAACTAGGAGAGAAGGTAGGAGAAATAGAGAGAGGAGGGAGCGGGCGTTAGAAATACATCATGTAGAAGTGCTGCCGATATCAGATTCTTGGGCGAGAATGGGGTCCAAGAGTGGAGAAATATTTACAGAGGGGTCTCTGCGGGGACCAAAGGGGAAGATATGGTAGTAAAAATTGTGTCGCGTAGAGAGTATTGCCACTTTTGGCTAATGGAACATTTTACTTAAATATCTTAGTAAAAAAAGGCGCGACTAAAATGACTTATACACCTAGATAGAATATAAACACTTATACCAATTGATGTTGATAGATGTTCGATGTGTCAGTGTCGTATAATGTGTGGAAAGTAAACAATATTATATATTGTGTTAGTCATATAAACTTGTTGAACTTTATTATTGAATAGTTTACAACTCATCGCGAAGTACTAAGATACATACGAAAACGAGCCAAAGATAGACAGATAGTTCCAAAATCATGTGCGTATACATGGTACATGTTACATGGTATTAACACATCGAAAATAACCAGCAGACGTTGATACATAATATAAATGTCTTCATTTATGGTAGTATTTATAAACTGGATTAAACAAGCAAACATAAAGTTTCAAACAAGTGGGTTACTGTATTTATGTTTCATTGTCTCCAGTAGATACTAATGAACATATTACCCTATATCCACACATTTCAATATCTTCTGACAGGGGGCCGGTAACCGGACTAATATGGGAAAATGAGAAAACGTAAAATGTGTTTGAAGTTGAAATTGGGCATTTTAGAATAAAAATGCCTTAAATTTAATAAAATTCATAATAAACTTATATGAATATTAAACATTTTTTCGATATCTGGGCGAAACAACGCCACAGTGAAACGGCCGCCAAGCCCAGATGAGGTGAGCCCTCTGTCAGAAGATAATGGCACAGCAAATACTGATTTTAACAAATAAAAAAGACTTTTCTAATTAAAATAAAAAAGCAAAATCACAAATGTTGTAACATGACAGATGACATTTGTTTTATATTAATTAAACCTGACTGAAAACAGAGTTGGCTTGTACCGGAATCCTCAAGACACAGTAACCTTGGAATTTGACTAGAACCAATGTTAAGACATGCCAGGAACTAACCATAAGTGTTAGAAGATGGTTTGCACAGATAATAATGACAAAAAGATAAACCCACTGCCTCAGTCAGTTGGGACATTATTACTGTGTCTCAGATGACTTTCAGGTTTTAATCTGTTTAAGACATAAAATTAAAAGTTTAAACAAACTCAGCAATTCTCGGCAAGCTAGCAAGTATTGGAAACAATGGATGCCGTATAAGTTGTTACCACCGCCTCAGACAGTTGGTACAAACCGGCCATCGCCTTAAATTGAAACCAATTTGGATGAGAAAATAAACCAGCCTACACTTGTCGAAAAACACTGTTGTTAAAATGGCCATCTGTGGACAGTCAGAGTGAAATATTTAACACAAAAAATTTCAAAGTGCATTAATCTTAATATATAAAATAGAGCAATAATCAATGGTTATTTGAAATTTGTAAAGGATTCGGCCGAATGTATTTCTGGAAAGCAGACGATTTCCACCGGCATAGCCATTTAAGCTGTTCATTTGAAACATTTGTACTGTGTGCAAAAGTCGCACCACCAATTCTCAGTGAATGAGCTGTGTATCGGAAAGGGTCTAAATTACACGATACCACACATTTTCTGAGCATGGTTCTAAAACAAGTTGCGGTTATTGGACGGAGACAAGCATAACGAAAAATTGGACCCTGTGCTGTTGACCAGTTGTACATTTTATAAAGAGACTTAACCGGGCACATGGACTTCAAAGCATTGCATTGCAGCGGCACAGTGGCCACATTGCCGTTTGAATGTTTGTATGAGGTTAAGTGTAAAACGATAAATTGTGGTTTAGATCCCAATAGTTGGACCTTAACATTTTGGCGGAGAAGTGCATGCTCTGGACTTGATGTTGTAACTGCAATTTCACTTACTCTGAGAAGGCCAAAAAATGCGACAAGAAACAGAGCTTTGAATACAAGATATGTATGCCAATCAGTGCAATGTTGAGGTAGGGCTTGTATAATATTTTGAAGAATATCCAATGTTATCGGTAACATTTTGTCAGGGCAAGAGGAGCGGCGAAGACCGTGAAGGATTTTTTGTATTAAAAATGCCTCACCAGGGTTAGGGTATCCCCTTATGTTATAAACATAAGCAATGGCCGACATGTAGGTAGTAATCGTAGAAGCCTTAAGACCCTTGTGATGACACACAGCTATGAACTGAGCAAGTTTCTCTACAGAGATAAATAATATTGACTCAGATGTATAAAATGTCATGTGAAAAATTTGGTAATGGTTAAGAGCATTCCGGTAAGTATTGATAGTAGCTGGTGCCAAAGCATTCTGAAGCAACCGTCCAACTGCCAAATTCAGATTATCAGGAGCAAGTTGTCTGGTATGACTGTGGGAAGGTTGTCCATCTGGGGTGCTAAACGATGAAATTTCCCAATCTGAAAACGTGAAAGAATGTCTGGCAAAATATTCTCTTTACCAGGGATATGTTTTGCCCGAATAAGTATATTTAAAGTCATACATACTACCACCATACGGCGTACCAACGACATAACCAATGGTTCTTTAGTAGTTTGACTATTGATGATTTGCACAACGGCCATGTTATCAGAGTGTATGATTAAACATCTATTTTGAAAATGTTGCCCCCATATTGCGAATGCTAAGACTATTGGAAAAAGTTCTGCCAAAAATAGCTCCAAGTCCAATTGAACCGGATGCATCTGTGTGCAGATGCAACATGTCATCCGTAATCCAACGTCTGTCTAACAGTAGTTGTTTACCATTGAAATGCCGCACAAACATAAACCAAGCAGAAATATCTTTACGACTTTCCTTATTCAGAGTGATATGGTGATTAGGATTGTTAACTTTACAAGTTAAGTTGGTCAGACGACGCATGAAACAACGCCCCGGGACAACCACTTGGCAGCAGAAATTCAAAAGACCAAGAATAGACTGTAGCTCTTTCAATTTGAGTGTACGTTTTTTCCTACAATTTGCCAAAAGGGTTTGCAACTTTTCCAATTTGTCTTCAGGCAAACGTGCCTCCATAGAAATAGAGTCAAGCTCCTTTTTCGAATATTGCACAGGAGCTAGAAGCACCCATAGGAAGGCATGTATCAAAATAATATTTGTCAAGAAAAGTGAAACATAGCAGTTCGTGGTCCAGTGGGTGTATGGGAATGAGGCGAAATGCGCTATCAATATCTGTTTTTGCCATAAATGTCCCTGGACATAAAGAAGCCAGGAGTGACACCGCATCATCAAAAGAAGAATAGTGAACCGAAGAAAAAAGTGGGTCGATAAAGTCATTTACTGACTGGCCTTTTGGGTAGCTAAGATGGTGAATTAGTCTGTACTGCCCAGGTGCTTCTTTAGGAACTAAACCTATCGGGCTTATTTTCATGTTAGGGAATGGAGGAATATCAAATGGACCCTGAATGCGCTTATCTTTTAATTCAGCATGTAGATTTTCTAAGACAATGTGTGGCATATCCACACAAAATTTAAGGTTGGAACAGGATGAAGAAGACCTGGGGCCTATAAAGAACTTACTGTGCTGGTCCTTTCAGTGGCCTTCAGTCTTGATGCCCCTTTCCTAGCATATTTTCGTAATTTCGTAATTTTTTTATTTCGTAATTTAGGCCACCGGCCCATTATACAACATAATTTATAAGTATATACAACAGGGAGTGATGAAATACATTATAACACTGACATTTGAAGCTGGAGAAATAATTAAGATATTGAAAGAGTCTCACTTCTTAGTTTGAATGCACTCTGAATGTATTTTGCAGCATTGTATACTTCAGACTGGATATTTGTATTTAATAATGCATAACATTTGTCAAGAGTCTTGTTGTTTATCCAGGATACGTTAACCTAAATGTCTCTTAAATCGTCATATGTAGGACATTCGTAAAAGAAGTGAAACTCATCTTCAATAATGTACATATTTTTATCAAGACATAAAGGGCAAAAACGGTCATTTCTTGCAATCGATAGGGGTCTACCTCTCTCTATCATAAGGTCATGATTAGAGCATCTAAAGTTACTATATATCCTGCGTAAGGAGAAAGGTAAAAATGAATTTAAATATAGCTCTGGGTTTAATAATGATTTGAAATGTTTGTAGTGTTTTCCTTTTCCCGCATTGTTTTTATCCATATGCCATTTGTGTAAGTAGCAGTCACGAATCCGTTGTTTAAAATGCTTAATAAATAGAGCATCGTTACCTATGTCTTGTGAAATCCATACATACCCAAAGCCATGCATAAACAGGAGATTATTTATACAGGTTGCCCATGTATTTCTACCTGCCTCATCGAGGCGTTTCAACATCATGTAGCAGTGCTTCGGGTACCTATGGGTTTCCATCGGAGTAACGTTTAGCCAGTATTTAATACAATTAGGAATGTAAAATGTACAAAGAGGTAGACGTCCACATTCTCCTAAAGCAAATGGTTCCGATGTATTTCTTGCTAGATTACAATACTGTTTACAAAATTTTATATGAACTCTTTCAACTTTGTCAGAATACTTATAACCCCAAAGTTGAGACCCGTAGCATAGAATGGGCTTAACAGTAGTATCAAAAACTTTGAAAGCATCCAAAGGGTCTAGTCTTCCATACAAACGCTGAAATCGGAATATATAAAATAATGATTTCATCGCTTGTTGTGACAATGTTTCTAATGTTTTTGTCCATGAAAATGTAGAAGTAATATAAAGACCCAGATATTTATAGAAAGGTACAGTCTCCATTTGTTTTCCTTTGTAGTACCATTTTTCAGTCTTTTTAAGTATTCCACCATTACGGAAGACAACGACTTTAGATTTATCTAGATTAAGATTCATATGTGTGGATGTACAAAATTGATCGATAATATCGATTTGCCTTTGTAGTGCAATGACAGTATCGGAAAAAGTTGCAACGTCGTCTGCAATCATAAGGGCGTATAACTCTTCAACATCTTCGGAGACAAAAACACCACGCTCACATTTGGATTTAAGCAACAGAACAAGGTCATTGATAAAAAGAGAAAAAATGATCGTACTACTAATACATCCTTGTCGTGTACCTGTTTTACAACTAAAATAACTTGTAATTTTATCATTAACTTTTACACATGACTTAAGTTGTGAGTACAATGATTGAAAAACATTGAAAAAAAGTCCCTTGATATTGTTTCTTGCAAAGGCATCCCACAGTTTTCTATGTTGAATACTATCGAATGCCTTTGCAAAATCAATGAATAAGCAGTAAAATCTTCCTCTCTTTTTTGATAAACACTTCTGTATTAATGACATTAGAATACAATTGTTATCCGTAGTTGAATAACCTGATCTAAACCCAGCTTGCGATTCATCAATAATGTTATACTCTTCACACCATAAGGTTAACCTTCTAGATAAAATACGTACAACTACTTTACACAGAGAATCAATTAAGGAGATACCTCGATAATGATTAGGATCGTTTACGTTTCCTTTCATGGACAGCTGTGTCAACAGTAGACTTCCTTTTAGTGGCGTCCTGTCCTGATGCCCTTTTCTTAGCATGGACAGATGTGGTAACGGTTGACTTCCTTTTGGCAGGCATCTAAATAAAAAATACTTGTATTGAGTAAATTATCATCATTTATTAGTCTGATCACAGACTATACTACGTCCAGGTCTGACCTTAAATCATCCAAGCGACAGCAATCTGGATGTGAGCACAAACCTACACCTACTATTTTTTTTTTTTTTTTAAAACTATGAAAGGCTATATATAGTAAAGTATGTGCACACATCCAAAGCTCTGGTCAGCCATGTGGGAAAGGCATATATATATTAGGTGACAGTATCTTAGAATAGATATTGCTAAACCAAGGTCTGTTCTAAAATGAAAAGAAAAAGAGAGCACAGTTCAGAACATTTTGTGACTGAAAAGAACCTCTTGGCCAGTGCAACATATAAAATGCGATATAACTGCTTGTCTGTCATAACTGAAGATAATTAACAACAAGACATGCGACAAATGTAAAGCATATGTCCTAACAGGCTGAAGTTTTCTACATGTTGCAGAGTGTACATATCGTGTATGGTAGAACCATTTTAAACCCTGCAAACAGTGTGAAGCTAAACTCTGCTTGTAATTGTTGAAAAGGCAGAAGCCTGTCAGCTGTTGTAGACCCTGCAGAAGTGTAAAGCAGAATCCTGCTTGAAAATTGTAGAACCCTGCTTGTAATTTGTAAAAAAGGCAGACCCTGCCATCTGTTGCAGACAGTGTAAAGCAGAACCCTGCTTGAAAATCGTAGAAAAGGCAGACCCTGCCAGCTGTTGCAGACCCTGCATACAGTGTAAAGCAGAACCCTGCTTGAAATTTGAAAAAAGGCAGACCCTGCCATCACTTGCAGACCCTGCATACAGTGTAAAGCAGAACATTGCTTTAAATGGAATAAAATTTAAATAGGCAAAACCATGCCGTATAATTGCAACCCCTGAAATGAATGTTAAGCAGAACATAAGTATATACGATTGATAAATTATTCCATGAATACTTATGATATATAAAGTATTTCTGTCAAACAAAATCATGTAAAACAGATTTATAATAATAATGTAGGGATGCAGACTGAAAGTTGCAGGTAATGAAATTAAAATAATGTAATGATACATATCTTCACTAGAATGCGTTGTTCAATACAGAAAGTACGGCTGCTGTAAGTTGTTGATTAGTTTTACTTGACCCTCATCGGTCAGATATGTTCCATCCCTGGCGAAGGCTGTTTGTTTTGCAACTGGTGACCAAAATCCTTTGAAGCGCCACAATCTGGCCGGTGTCGGGTATCGGGCCTCCAGGCATTGAGATCAAACTCATATTGGCACTAGCAACCTCCGAACGTCTGTTGACATCAAAATATATGTCATCAGTCCAAGACTATATGGAGCAAACACGACGATTATGTCCAAACGATGCATGTGAATTGTTGATTTTAGCACATGGAAAACCCGAATATTGCACAAGCACTGAATGATGTAACCGCAGATGAAAACGATTGTCTGCAGCTTCCGAAATAAAAACGTTTCATGCGATGCACATAAGAGTGTCCGTAATTGCGAATCGTCACAGGCGCCATATTCTTAGATATTGTAAACAGAGCCCGCCAGGAATGTTAGAAAACACAAATAACGACGAAGGAATATATCTGCCAAACTCTATACGTACTGTAACGGTAGCGATGAATCACAACGAAGAAATTACTGTAAAAGTCCACTCACAAAAAGTACGTTTAATGGCATAAAATAATAAATATATTTTAAAAAACAAAATTCCTTCTCGTAAATGTTTGAAACAAAGGGAATCTGCAAGCGGGGATGGAGGCAGATGATTGGTTGGTCTGATTCACCTGATACAGTATCTATTAATATCAAAATCACGTGACAGAGATAGAGCCAGTGATTGGCCGATACCCGTCACATTACCCACGCTCTGCAGGCCCCGTCACGTGATCGGGACACGCCCCAGAGCGTAACCCAATCACGTGACAGGGATAGAGCTAGTGATTGGTTAAAACCAGTCACATTACACAGACACCCTGCAAGCTATATCACGTGACAGATACATGCCCCAGAGCAACTGAATCAACCCCGCTTAGTGTTAACCACTAAAGATTAAGGTTTGTCAACAATAACATAAATTCTTTTATGTTGTCATAAAATCCATATATCGCTCAAGTGAGAATCATTAATATGTTCGTATTTCAGATATGACTACATACATGAAGTTTTCAACGTCATAGTCCTGGTGGCAATGTTAATTTTTGACACACCAATACATATATAGATAAGTAATGATCCACATAAGACTGTCCTTAAAAGTTCCCTCCTAATCAGACTTGTGGTTTTTGGTTAGATTATTTTTAATATTACGTTTAAATCAATCGCAGCAAAATAAACAAACACTTCTTGCTCATTTACTTAACAACATTACATATGATATATTTGAATATCAAAATCATATGCCAAATGTTTTATCAGTTGACATATCTGACAAATCGATTCTTCAGTAAAGCATGAAGAATGCATAGTTGACAACTGAAGCTTGGACAGATATTTTGCTAGTATA
Source organism: Serripes groenlandicus (assembly GCA_031761405.1). Taxonomy (NCBI): domain Eukaryota; kingdom Metazoa; phylum Mollusca; class Bivalvia; order Cardiida; family Cardiidae; genus Serripes; species Serripes groenlandicus. Next base: position 47,675,582 of record JASEVX010000008.1, read on the forward strand.
TGCTCTGTTCTGGATTAAGTTGTTGAAGTCCCTTGGTGTTGACCGTTCCGGAGCCGATTTGCGTGGTTTTAGACATAATCAAGGATCCCATTTCTTCTTTTATTTCCGGATAAAAATGAAACCAATACGTCTTTGGCTCATCGCTCAGGTTTTGGTTGTTTATGGGTGTACTACGTAATCACGATGTAAGTGTGAATATATAGAAATATTGAACATTATTCTACACATCTGTGTAGTAACTGGTCGCTTGTATTGATAGTATGTGTGCTTTAGGACATTGCAAACTTTGATCAAAACGGATCCAAATATTTCTACAGCATTCTGTTTGCTGAACTCATTTATAAAATTAGTTGTTTGAAAGATAAAGGACTGTAAACATTGTTTTATGTTCTCGTTATATTTTTATTGGTGATGTAGGTTAAGCGGTCATGTCTTGTGTATTTCAAGCAGACGCCTGAAGTGTGCTATCGATTTGGTTATATGTAAAGGGGAATAATCGATTAATTACTTATTTCAAGTAACTCATGGTTTACCTTCCTTTACTCACTTAATAAGCAGTGCAGACAATTATCAGATGTTTTCCAATTAGGTTATAACGCTGATTCATGTTTCCTTTTCATATGATTGCTTTTTATTTAGTTAATTACCACATGTAACATTCGATGAATAAAAGGTTTAGCTGTATGCAACAGGCAGAACATGCTCATATTATTTTATTTGTCAACTCTTGCTGAAATGATGCAAGATACCATACTTACAGCCTAAAACATATTGATGGAAACGGTGGACGTCTTTAAGACATGCAGCTCCGCAAGAGCATGTCTATGGACCCAAAGTGCCATTATCCTATAACTCAACATAAACCCCTGTCACAGTCAATTATGTTTACCTATTCATTTCAGAAAAGGAGTAGTCTCTAAATGTTTTGACTTCAATTTCAACGGATATGTTTACATCACAGGAAAAGAGTAATGGTTCCTTCTTGCCAGACATACCTAATACATATGCCCTAAGTTTAACACCAATTAAAACAGTCATACACCAATTAAAACATTCATACTGTCAACACTTCTACAGTTATTTCATAATAAATATATGCTACTTTCCGATTTGGTTTTACAGCGTCACGATTTGTGTGAAGTCTACAAAAGAACTCTCTGACAGTGTGAGGGAATAAGTGTAAGGTAATACGAGCCAAGGTGGGCGTGATGGGTCCTTTTGAATAAACCCTCATTTCAAATTAATTTCCAAATCTAACCAGATTTGATCGTTCCAAACTCGGATAGTTGGTGGCGTTTGACCACACAGGGTTTTAGTGTCAATGAGTGGATATTTTCTTAATTTGATTTAGTTGATTTCCAGTTAAGGTTAATATGGGTCAGATCGGATATCAGATCAACATTTCGTATATTACCGATTCATCCGGGAGATAACGATTTGCTAGAGAATTACTTGGGAGATATTTCCTTTTTTAACACGTGGTTGAATATAGATCAAAGTCGAAAAAGTCGAGACCTTTACTCGAATGGTTTCCCTTTTTACAGTGGGGAAATTCAAGTGTTAGTACCTACATGTACATGTACCATTGGACGCTCTTGTTTAGAATTTGGGTGCTGAAGTCTGTAAAAAGACTGCAGATTCAACAACGACAATATATTCCGAACATGTTACAATCAAAGTACTCAAACATATAATTGATCAGATGTGCTTAATTCATGTTAGCAATGTAAATAGTAAGCTGGTATCGGGGAAAGAGTGAAAGTGACTAATCTTATCAATCCTTTACGCAGAGCACATTTCAACTAAATTAAGTCAAGCTGCTGATATTGTTCTCGAAAACAGTGGTTCAGATACCGGCAAATAGCTCCCTATGTATAACAAGAGCGACAACATCTACCGGGTCAATTCCTAATAGTAGTATTCAATGAGAGGTTAATATATTTTTGATGCATTTTTCCCTGCACGTACAATCGGCCTTTAAAAGAGATTTAGCAAAATCTGAAAGCTTACAGCAAGTTATATTTATAACGAAAAGTCACTTTGCTCAATGCAAGATAGTGTTCAGTTAATAAGAATTGTATTTGTATCACACCCTTCCAGCAAGACAGCGCAATGGAGTGCTACAGATGGTAATACCTATAGATGAAAGATAGGGGCACTGACAGATAGAGCAAATCACTTCCTGGTTAAAATAAAGTAATTGACAGTTTCAAACTGAGCAACGAGTGTGAAACTTACTTTTGAGATATATGTCACAGAGAGAGCAATCAATCTATATAGTATAACATTCGCTAATTCTTTGCATGTGTTTACTCTCGCAGTTTAGAATTAACTATTTATGGTAAACATGGGTCTTTCAACTCCTGTTAATCCTGGATTATGTTTTCAAGAGGATAATCCATTAAAGAGTCTGTTATACGCTGGGTCGATATATAAGACTGTATCCTTTTCGGTGTCAGAAAAATAGTTTTAAATGGGAGAAAATGCCTTCAATATTTCGAATGCAGCAATTTCGAAACAAAAATGAATAAGCTAAGAAGACCAATGATATACGAGGTATTTATATAAAATATACCGTGGAAAAAACGTAATATTAGTAAGCGTTCGTGAACCGTAATATTACATTTTAATATTCCGTTGATCCTGGCTATAAGTACACATAACTTTAGGATATTCACGGATTTCTTTTACACAAATTTAAATTAAAAAATGCAAATTTAAAAAAGAAATTTGTGACATGAGGCTTGACTTGCGGAACTTGAGTAATACAATGGATAAAACAGAAGGTCATCTCTGGCGTACAAATTTGTTAAGTAAGCGTAATATAGGTAAGTTTGAACGATATGAGTATAATTCAGACTTGTCATGAATGATAGCTTGGAAGAACCGTTTACTAAGGATATAGATATTCAATGGGCCCGTCGTCTTAAAGGCAATGACAAACGTGTATGTCCCATAATAGTGAACTGTTTAGAGTATGAATAAGATCCTTATATTCGTGTTAAACCAGGCTAGTGAATGTCTAGATATGAAATCAAGATAATCATTTCAATAGGATTTAACACAATCCACATCCATGTATATTTATTGCTGGCAATTATGGTGCCCGTACAGATGAATGTTAAGATTGTATTCTAAAATATATGATACAACAGCAGATACAATACATTTGGAAAGTCTGTTGTTAAAGTATGTTGTATTATTGTAAGACAAATTTCAAATGGTCGCCTTTTTATAAATATTCTGGTTACGTTACATATACTGGAAGTGTGTTGTTTATTTATGTTATATCCATGGTAGACACATATCAAATGGTTGTGAATATTCTGGCGACGTTACATATACTGCAAACACTGGAAGAATTGTAGTAGTCTCAACTGCATTTTCACAAAACAACAAACACCCACTTTGCATTGTGCGACCCATATAGAAATACAAAGTTTGAGAGTTGCGATTTCAATTTGGAAATGTACAATCAACACAATTTATACAAACAAACATATGTAATCCAATTATAACTTTAAATGTTTAGTAATCATCAATCTCCTTTCAATAGAGTATATTATGTAACCTTCATTGGCTATATCGGTCTTCAACCTACCGTGTCTTTTAAGACATCTATCAGATATGCCGATTGCATTAGCAGGTGCAGTAGCTCCACCAGCCTTCAAGTTATGCGTACCAAAGTTCGAACTTGGAGCAACCAAATTTAATTTTGAGCAAATGAATTCACTAACTTGTGTGTAACTTAATCTTTCGTTAGTTTTAGTAATGTTTGATACAGTCTTAGCTCTATAGCATGGTCTAAATAAGAAGTCGGTATACGTAATCGACAACAGATGGCATCTGTTTCCATGTACTTCTGTAGCATAGCATACGGACAAGCAACTGAATTCCCTTCACGGAAAAACATCTTTTTAAATTATCATCATAAAATGTTATGTATGAACAACATAAACATAAATACTCAAGGTCGTTGAAACGCATAAAGCCTGCATAACCTATTAGAATAATGGCTAAATCGCTTAAGGTTATTACATCATTTGAATTAGAAAAGGATCCGCATAGTGTATGTAACATGTCCAAATCAATCACGTCCTTCTTATGCAGTGGACCGGATCGTAAACGTCTAGCGGAATCCAATAAGTGTTTAACCGCCATCTGGTTCTTAAGTGTGGACTGTCAACAGGAAAAAGAATGTAAGCTCGTTGCTTAATATCCGATATATTATTACTAATTAATATCAATGATTTTCAGTCGACTTTATTTAAATCGTATCTTGAGGGCTAACATATAAGACGGCATTGGAACTGACGAGAAAACGCCGTTATTTCCTTTTCCAATATAAATAAGCCCGATTGTTGGTAGTTACTTTTCCTATCTAATCCACTGTTTGAAATACCCTCCGTTTCGTAATAAACACGGCCAAAAAGGCGCTGACTGCCACATAGGCGCAATAAGCGTATAGCTTGCTTGCTCATTCTCTAGTTTGCTCAAACATTCTATTACCAATTTAGGCAGAGGTACCAACCAGTTATTTTCATTTCGCCATTCCTGCTAAAAAGCATCTATACCTTCAGTACCTGGAACCCGGCATCTCGAGTTGAAACGAGGTCAATGATTATTGAAATGCGACGTGAATTTATCATCAGTATGTCTGCCCCATGTTCTGTCTAAATAACTGAACCAACTTTCAGATATTGACCAATCATCACTATCGTGACATCTGCTCAAATAGTCCAACAAATTCATTCATTTCTCCAGGAATCCATTCCGGACTTATTCGAATGTTGTTGTTTTTTTCCGCAAATACCATTGATATTCAAAGCAATCTTCTGAATATTGTTGTACTACCATTCAACAAAATGGATTTCACATTTTTGTTATCGTAGAGCACTTTGACATTTTTGTTTCTCAAGAACTCAGCTTTACTTCTCATAAAGCGATGAACCGCTTCCGCCTACCGCAATGTGGAACATTTACCTGGTTCCTCTGGAAGCCTACTTCCGTTGACTTTATCTGAGATATCCCTTCTCGCATTTAATAATACCTCTGATTTCCTACCGGAAGTAATTCCCAATTCCAGGGATTCGTAACCCAATTCCAGGGATTTGTAACCCAATTCCAGGGTTTCGTTAACCAATTCCGGTGGTATTAACGACGAACATTCTAAAATAGCACTATCTCCATCTGGAGATAGGATTATAGTACCTTAACTATTGAACTCGCTTTCCTGAATCATACGTCAGTTTCATACCTGACGTAATTCCCAATTTCAGGGATTCATTACCAACTTTCAGGATTTAGTTACCCAATTCCGGTAGTATTAACGACGAACCTTTTAAAGTGTATTATTGTGTCTACCAATCTCATGAACAATGTGATTTAAACGGCCCGTGTGTGTCATAATAACGATGATCAACGTTTTATCGGAAAAAGGTTTAACACATGCATGTTTGTCCTGAGTCCCATGTTAAAAGTTAGCCAGTAGCATGGTAATACTGCCGTATGCAACACTGGGATACACTTTGGAGGTATCTGCGACATGAGCATAGTTTATTTATTTGCTTTTGAAATGCGTAACACCCCTGTAAGACAAACTGTGGAACAGTATACGAATAGCAATGCTAACTAAGAATTAGAGCGGTGTCCCGGTATATAACTCGGTATCGACTCGGGGTGTCTATCGAATCAAGGAGATGTGTTTTAGAACTCCAGCTGGGCCACAGTTCTTTCTAACGGTTCACGAAAGGCAATACCACAAGCGTCATTCGCATACCACCAATACTTTTATAGCATATGAAAAGCAGGTAGTTGCTTTAAAAAAACTTGATTTCGAGAAACGGCGTTACCATTAATTCAATGCACTATGAAACTGTGACTTTGTGATTTAAATTAACGTTATGTGAATAAATAACGAACAGTGCAACCCAAATTGATCTCTATCTACACTTGTATCATATACTAATGAATTTCTCAAATCGATTTATCATTTAAGCATCTTCTAAAGAGACCGATCGATTGCGGGAACATTTTAAACAATTACACAATCTGCTATGGAACCTTCTGCTCAGTAACATATCTTACGACACTTCAATATCACCACATAAAGACTCGGAACTGTTGAGGCAGATGGAATCGATGAATTATGTTTCACACAGAAACCGATCAGTACTGCACCTTAAAAGTTTGAATACACTTATTGTAGAAGGTAAGAGTGTTTGCATTGCCAGAATGAAATGAGCCTCACAAAACAAAAATGCATATTAGGATATATTGAAATTTTTGAACATTTAGATTAAATGATATATTTGCACGGTTTCTTGTGGCCGTAACCATCCTCCTAAAACTTCTTAAATTGATCGATGGTATCGAAATTCCCCTGTATTTGCACACATTTTAGACGATTTATTGTTTTGGTGTGTTATACCGCTTACAACAATTTGTCAGATATATCACGGCGTCCGCCTGATAGGTTACCATTAATACAGGTCCATTTATCCTGACACAAGCCAATCAGTCGTACTGCTAACCCAACAACCCTGAGCGCATAGGAGGGATTTTTAAAGTATTTGGTGTGACCCGACTCAAATCAGGGTATGCATTGGCTTAAACACATATATGTATTTAGTCTGGTCGTTGATCACTAACTTTATTGGCGATTCTCGGAAACTAAGGTATTTAACCGAGTTAGTGTCACTCGAAGAACACGCATCTTAAACTTGAGCAAGTTGAACGTTTGTAATAATATTGCCTTAACGGTATCTAGGATAAGTTAAATATGGGTCATGTCTGATAAAAAAGTACGTAAAATCATGTAAACAATCATACACCGCATGTTGGACTTGTGCATTATGAAAACTGTTCCGAATCATGCTCACATCTAGACCAAGTTCTATTATGGATAACAAAAAAGTCACTAGATGCAATCTTACTTTGATTGTTTGTCTTGATTACATATACGCTTAATTTGAATATGTGTCATGTCACAATACAATATAGAGCCATATTATGAAGGTAATAGTTATAGGGCTACCGTGGCCCCTTTACTAAATGAAATGATTGATATGTACACATATTCATTTGTAGGTTCACGTGTAAAAATTCCCTGGAATAGCACGATCCAGGAGGGGAATATTTCTTTATCCGATGACACATGTTCTGTGACCATCAGGAACACAGGCACTTACTTTATCTACACCAAAGTGAAATTCCATGCCAATGGCATCAACAGCCAAAGTGTGTAAGTACTGGCGTATTTTCTGTACTGTATATTCGTATTTAAGGATGTAAGATATTAAATAAATAACTGCTTTTCAAACTCATACTCTTCTCGCACAAAAACTTTAACACAAAGTACATATATGTTTTTTTGGCAAACCGGTTGGACTTGTCGACAGACTGAACCGTTTATTACACCTTATTATAATACAGACACATCTTTATTAAAAAACACCTAAAACAACAACAACAATTTCAACCTTTTATGGACCACCATCAATCGGAAAGGCAATCGCTTTGACGATAACCATATATCGCCAGCAATTCTAAATGCAGCCACGCCTGTAACAGGAATATCCAATATTCCAGCAATTATAAAGGCATCCACACTTGAACTGATATCTATCATAAGTAGGTTGTGTGAAACACGGTCATTGTATTTTATCCGTTTTAATCCTGACCTTCTCTTTTGTTCTTTACACCTATTAAAAGACCACACATGTTTATCAAAAAACCAACAACAACAAACCAAAGAACTAAAACCCTTATTATCAATCCTTCCATGGACTATAAATCGTAAAGGCAATCGCCTTGACGATAACCATATATCGTCGGCAATTCTAAAGGCAGCCACGCCTGTTACAAAAATATATATACTATAGGGTATTATATCTGCCTATTCAGTATATCGAATATTCCAGCAATTATATAGTTAGACACGCATGAACTGATATATAAAATTAGAACGCGCTGTGCAACATGATCATTGTATCCCTCAATCCCAGTATCCTGACATACAAGTTAATATCACTGATAATATGTAGTATATTAATATCTTGGAATCGTTATTTCACCGACTGTTTAACAAACACTCTTGAACAACTATCATGATTAATTACTTACTCTTTTTCGACACCATATAAACAAAAAAAGCACCTCAAATGTAAGATGCCAATGAACTATATATGCATGCAAAATTGAATGTAGTATTGCTACAAAAAATAAAAACACGTCTGAGTCGGTCAACTCCCCAACACTTAATGATATACTAGCACAACGTGCGCATACGAATTATCATCGTACACTCATAGAGTACCACCTATCGGAGCTAGTCTTAACAAGGGTAATAAATGTTTGTCCAATTCAATCATCTCAAACGACGAAAATAGCAATTCCCTTGCAAACTCATACTCCTCTTGCACACAAACTTTAACAAAAAATACATATATGTTTTTTGGCAAAGTGATTGAACTTGTCGACCGACTGAAGATTAAAAGAAAGGTATATACGTTATGCTGTCACCCTGAAATAGTTCACATGCACATATAACATACTAAAACATATTCTAAACATATAACCAATTGCAACAAAAGTGATTTAGAAGCTCTTGAGTTTGTTCATTCACTGATCTTTGCTCATACTCATCCGTTGCCGATTCGCTATGCCATCTACCATGGCGCTTAAGTAATCTACCACTTTCAAAAACATTAACCATTACTAAACGATAAACACTTCCCACTTTTCCTGACTTTATAACTTAGTTTTGTAGCACTTAGTAGAGGAAAAATGAAATGATCTGACGTCGAATCGATCTTAATCCATGCGAAATACTTTTTCAAATTAACAACTGAACACGAAACAGATTTGGTTTTTGAAATACAAACACATGCTCTATCCCGGTACTTATCCATTTTACTTGATTCAATAAAAAGCGACAGATAACTATCAAAACATATAACATCCTTTCTGTTAAGGGCGAGTACTTCTACACTCCTTAAACACTCAGCAAAAGCAATTATAAAAGCAGCAACGCCTGTAACAGGAATATCCAATATTCCAGCAATTATAAAGGCAGCCACGCTTGAACGGATAGCTATCATAAGAACGTTGTGTGAAGCACGGTCATTGTATTTTAATCCGTTTTTTAATCCAAGTTTCCTGACCTTCTCTTTTGTTCTTTACACCTAATAAAACACGACACATGTTTATAGTAAAACCAACAGCAACAAACTACAAAACTACAACCCTTATTATCAATTCATCTATGAAACATAGATCGGAAAGGCAATCGCCTTGACGATAACCGTATATCGCCTGCACTTATAAAGGCAGCCGCGCCTGTAACAGGTAACTCCATATTCCTGCAGTTCTTTATTGTATCTCTGAAAGAACATATGTATAAAACATAAATAGCGTTGAAATATCATATCAATTGATTTAAGAATGTCCCTATGAATGAACATAAAAATACAGTTCTTCTAGCGATAAGTCAAACCAGAAAGTCCAAATATTAATGATCAAACTATGAAATCAAGGGAGATAACCAGTGTTCAACATTTGCATTTTCATAACGCATTACTGTCCCTTATCTAGCATTTTGTGCTCCCTTTTCCACTATAGTCAATATATGAAGCAAACATTCTGAATTTCAAATGAATGCCCTTCTCAATTTTCACTTTTTATATGTAATTATATTGAAGTAGGCAATGATATTTCTCCATCGAAAGAACATTACATTTGCCAAAAAGCAGCCGATTTACATTCCGGGACTAATAGCACTCACCGTGCATAGGAAACTTTCATCTTCCCTAGCACTCTTGATATTAAAGTAAGGAAAGACGTCTAAGTAAATGCATCTACTCCTAACGTTTCATTACACCAGAACCTAAAGTAGAAAAGAGGCAATTTAGCATTGTATTCTGACGCAAAGTCACTAATGTCTAACAAGCCCAATCTCCGATTTCAATTGCTAATGATATCTTGAGATATTCCCCAATCATCGTTCTCTATTATCCTGGATAGATAATAGGCTTTTCTGTTTTCATCCCTAGGTTTACAAAAGGTTAGCTAATCCTTACTTTCCACAGACAATCTAATACAATATTTTCACAATATATTCCTTCTGACCTCGCTCACAATCGAAATACTCATGTGTAAACCTATTCATATCATAAAATCAACTAGAAATAAAGTACTCATCTTCTATAGTATGGTCGAGCTGAGGTTCGAACTGACAACATCATGATTGACAGCTAGCGTCGCTACCTACTTAGCTAACGGGGCTCAGCTTATGTTGGACACTCGTTCGACTAAGCCACACCATTACATGTTTTTGCCGGATTGTTGGTCTTGTTGATGCCCGCTTCTGTTATAGGGACAGTTTCGTCTAAAATGCGTGTTTTCTCCGCACCCAGAACAATGTCCGGCGTTTCTAATGGGCCATAATGTTGCCTGGCCGGACCGAAACCCCTGCTGATGTGCTGGTTGAGTCTGGTAACTGGTACAAGCCATTGTCCATCATACCGCCATTTAAAGACCTGTTCAGGTTTTAACGTTTTACTTCCGACCTAACAGAAAAACAGTCACCATTTCACTCCGCCTTTACAGAGGTTATTTCTTGCCTTTGTCCTGGAATTTCGAATACTAAAGCCTGTATATCGCTGCTTATATCCTAGCTAGCACGGTCCTCCTGTGACCACATGGTTAACAGCCTCGTGGAACTTGATGCAATGTCCGAAAAAGAAAACAAAACACGTCTGAGTCGGTCAACTCCCCAACGCTGAATGATGTACTAGCACAACGTGCGCATACGAATTATCGTGTACTCATACAGTGCCACCTATCGGAGCTAGACTTTAAAAGGGAAATCCGTTTTCGTCTTATTCGATACTCTCAAACGACGAAAATACATATACCGGTATTTACATTGAATTTGTATCTGAATTGTTGAACAACCGGCTGACGCATTTCAAAGCATTTGCACAGATATTATTTGGAATGGCAATAGTGTTAAAGAAAGACAGCATAAGCATGTGCATGGTTCAAAATTAAACATGATTTTGTTTACTATATTAATTAGAATATATGGGCCGCTTCATGAGAATACCGGTGATAGTGACATCGCATAAGAAATGACGTAATCATCACTCAAAGATTGACGTCATTTGTGTGTGTACGCGGAAGTAAACTCACTAGATGTATACACAGAGTTTGATTTGGTTTATTAACATCATGTTCATCGGCGGATGAAATGTAGAGCTACATACTGTTACAAGCCGGTTAATCTGCCCAATTTATTGGAAGAATGTATTAATTATTCAAAACGTCCAATAAACACGAGCGTGTAAGATTAGTAAACAGATATATATAAATTATATATATGTATATCAATATTTATTTTAACTATTTAGTTTTTCGTAATCTGTGAATTCTCTCTTTAAATGTTCCATTTATGGTTTAGAGTTAAATATGTTTCTGAGATAGATTTGAAACGTGTTTTACCATTTAAACATGTATACGTATTTACGTTCATTCTTCTTTTCTTCTGTTTTTGATTATGTGAAATTCCTATTTATAGCTAACACCTTTCAATTTAAATAAATACTTAATATAGCTTAACGCTGTAATGGTGTTATACAAGACTTCATGAAAAAAGTTTATCTGCATCTGCGAAAAGACAATTGAATAAAACATAGCCCTCAATAAGGTTTTGAACTTGTAGTCATAGAAAAACAAAAGTCTATGAAATAAAACCGTGTGAATCGCTTGAAATTGAGGAAACAAAATACTTTGTTTTGTGTCATTATTATTCAATTATGTATGAATTTGCGAGCGTTAAAGAATCAGCTTGCAAATCCATACAATTTATTCCGCATCTAGGTGTAAAGGTTATATAACCCGTTGTTATACTTCGGACCAACAGTATACTCCTGGCTCATGTGTGATGTTTGTGCGGGTATAGATCGTAATATACACTTGTCGAAAACACCATAGACAGTAGAAAAGAGCTCAATCTATTAGGTACACGGCTACCCAACTTCAGTTAAACTATATTACGTTATGGCTTACGTGATTTGTAAGAGAGATTGACTATGAAATATTTCCTCAACGGGTGTTGCACTTGCAGGAGGCTGACCTGGAAATATGTTTGTTTCATTCTGCATGTATGTACTATATCAATCTGCATTTATAAAAGAAGATACATAGTATATATAATCAGTTTCTGATGCGTGTTTCATTCTTGAAAGCCGTAAACAATTTGGTTTAAATTTTCGTAGACTTACATTCATGTACATGGATTAGGTATAAAGGTAAAATACATACGGTGCAATGCATTAAAAGCAAATTTAACACATTTTCAGTTTCGATTTTCAATTATGTGACCAGATAGAAAAACAACGTTAGTGGCATATCTAGCCAGTGTAGATCTAGACGAATCCGCGTATCTCAGTCTGATCTTAATTAATAAGTCACCAACGCTTCCGAGAAGTTTACGTTTGAATATGAAGTGATAGTTTAACCAGTGACGATAGTCATCTTTCGAAAACAAATGTCATGTGATACCTAAATATACAATACTGCTAATTTAGTGGCTATCTAGATTTTGACATGGATTGAGATCATGGATCTTATATCAAAATGGTTTGTATTTAAGATAACAAGAAGGATCTTGGAATCACTGTTCATGTTGTTGTCTACTGATCTCCAGAAGCAACAATGATTCTAGATATTTTTTAAACCGTGGGGAAAACGCAGTTTGATGAAGGATCTTGATCAGTTGTTATGTTTATGTATGCTGTATGTTGTAATTATTCTGTTTATACGGTGATAATATGTAGATAATTACTATGCAATATTCCTTGCAGTATTCAAACCATTATTCATTTTAGGCAACTGACTGTCTGTAAATATATTGGGTATTTTTGATTTCTTTTCAATACAATGTAATGCCGCCATGCAGCGGTGGTGTATACACAATGTACTATTTGCATGATGCCGACATAATGAAAGATCGGCCTGGCAGTTGTTATCTGTTCTGCATTCAAACACAATGATATATGGTACATAACATAGGACATTAAAGTAGAGTTATGCTATATAATTATATAAATATGGTAATATCATCTTCATGAATTTGCGACTAATGAAATCCTGATAAGCTTATGCATTTGTTCAGCCTGGTCAGGAACGCCCTTGTCCGTTCAGTTTTACATTCTTCCTGAGAGTAAGTTTGAAAGAAATGTTAAAAGCCAACTTAAGTCTGAAATATAAATGAAATTGGCATTGATTTTGTCGTTATCTAGTTATCCCAGCTGTCATTAAAGCAGACTGTTGCTGATCTGAATGTTTGATTTGACGCAAAACACCTGAACATCTTGTTATCTATTTATCCCAACTGCCATGTGTTCCCCACTGACGAACCAAGTGTTGTTTTGATTAAAACAAATTAAAGTAGAATGTTGCATATCTGAATATAGATAAGAGAAAATGATAAAAATATCATCATTTGTGAAATTCAATACAATATAATACAATACAATACAATACAATATGATTATATATTGTAATATAAGGCCTCCAGCCCACAATACATATAAATTACATACAAATCAATGCTTCAGAGCAACTCACAATATACACAAATTTGACAACAATTCTTAATACGGACAATAAATGTAGATATGTAAATAGTTATTTACCAAGTAGCATACTTTATGAATTATATTAGTGTCATATATATGCACCTATATCATCCTAATTAATGCAATTTAATATGTTCTATTAAATGATTTGTTCATTTGAAGTATTCTTAAATATCAGTTATTAGAAGCCGTTTTCAAATAAGTCTCTCTTTAAATGCAAATGTCAGATATCTACACATGTAGCCAGGATTTGAATTAAAATTTTGTTTTGACATTGCATTATCCTATTTAACAGATGTTTTGTTGGTAAATTATTATTTTCATTGTGTGGAAAGTGACGTTTTCTTAAGTTATCATATAACGGACACATCAATACAAAATGTCAATCGTATTCAATAATGTAAATATTTGTATTTAAACAATAAGTACACACTCTAAACATTTTCTCAATATTGTCATGGCGTTCTCTTTCTATAGCTAAACTGTGGTTAGAGGACCTTAAATGTATGTTCGTCGATATATATAATGCATTTCAATCATTAGGTATGTTTCCATGTCCAATAATGATTTGAAATCTTTGTAGTAGTTATACGCTTTTGAAGAGTTACACATACCTGTGTGCCACTTTTGTATTGAAATATCAATAACTCGTTGTTTAAATGCTTATATAACAGGGAATCCTTCGATTGTGATGCAAGTGTGTTGTTATTTGTTAAAGGTCATTCAACAATGCATTCAGTTATACAACACAGACAGAGTTTCTAGCTCTGTCAACTGAACAGTAGCTTTCGTAGTACTATCCAAACAACCAAGATAATTTAAAGATTGAATTTGACTATTGCCAATTGAGAATTGGTAGTGAACCGACAGGAACTCGTACACTGATCTCAGACCTTTATGAGGTCGCTATATAATCACAAACGACAGAGGTTTTAGTAACTCGGAAATAAGATCTCGTTAAACGGATACTACCAGCAAAGCCAAATCTGAATTCATGCAATTCATTTTCCTTCGATATAATTTATTTTCTTGATTTGTTTCTAAGTTTGTAAGCAATCGATGCACCCGGTGGCATTTACATAATCAACTAGATGTGTAGAAATAGTTTTCGTGTAGCAAAGGAAATAAGACTCCAACAATATTTCCTACATGTACCCTGACATCTTGTTCAAAACGCTGTGCTTTAAAATGCACCACCGTTCGAAGTAGTACTGCTTTACAGGTGAGGTTATACGTTGAAAGGCTTAAAACCATTTTGAGAAAAGTAAAAATAACGTTACTGTTTTGTTTGAGTGTCGAGCATAGATATGAAAATGACGTCGACGTCATTTCAATAATTAGTAACACATGTCTTCTTTTGATGTCCATTACGGCGTCAATATTCGCCATACGAAGTCCACATATATATCAAACAAAACTAGACAATTTGGACTATATGAAAATGTAAAAATCCCAAAATCGAAAATGTTGTCACTATCACCGGTTTTCTCATGGAGTGGCCCATATATATGTTAATGTATACCAAAAAACATCCGCGTATCAAGCTGATCTAGTCAAGTACAATGTAGTCCCTAACAACTTTGATTACATAGAAATGAGTGTATACCTTCACCAGACAGCATTGAATTTGTGACTATGAGTTTAAATCCATTCTAAATGTATAGGTTGCACGTGAAGTGGTTGTTGTTTATATTTTTGAGTTATTTTACCTTGTTTGATAATAAAAGTAGTGCAAATGGAATACTAGTTTTGGCTCGGCCCGATTGTGTCTAAATTGACGGGAATAATATCTGTCTTACACTTTATGTGACACCAACTTTACTTTGGGTTTTCAATAATATAAAGGGTTTTATACCTGTAAACATTAACAAAAACGACAATTGAGGGTTGCACTTTGTTGATTTACATTGAAACAAGGAAGGAATTAAATTTCTAATCTTAACATCCAAATAGCTTCCAGGTCAATAAATGGAAGGTAAATTTTGTGTTAGCTTCAGGGATATAATGCTTCTGGGTTCACTTAAGGGGTCGGATACATTCACAATGATTGAAAAGTTATGTAACTGGTTGTCTTGAGTGGACGAATGGCTCATGCATTAAGATATGGCAGAATGCGCGTTAAATGTCAACATTAGCCTTGGTCAAAGGTGTTTTATATTCACAGGTTTGCTGAAAAAGGGCGATTATAATGTAATAATAGTTTGCTCATTTCTATAAACATTTGACACAGTCGAACCTAAATATGCTAAGCGTTTCTTTTTTTCTCTCTAAGACTCAAGCTGCAAAACCTAGGTTTGGGTGGTATAAGAACATTGAGATTGCTTTGAAAAGAATTGTTTAACTGTAGTAGTATTGGAAAATGTGCTCCTTTTGCTTTCGTTTTCTATTGAAATAAATATATAATTTTATTGATAACCCAACCCTTTAAACAAACCAACTACTGTTGTATGAGAGCTAACCTCCGAGTTTTAAAAAGTAGTGCTAGCTTCGACCGGACTGGATGCATACTATTCTTTGTATGGCCATATCTTTTCTGCTTGAGCTTCTAAAATATATAATTTCTGCATGGCAAACTAAAACAAATCATGACATATCATGATATTCACTAGTCCCAAATCCTAGAGGTTACTCAGTTGACATCACCATGCTTTTTATATTTTACAGGAGTGTAATGGCCAAATTCTACATTGCCACGGTTAGAGATGGCCATTTATTAAACATTGATGACTTCAAAAAAACACTCGATTTTCGTGCAAGGAACAGCGAATACGACGCAAAGCTACTGTCAATGACCAAACTGGAAACGGGTGATACTCTTATTTTATACATACCAAGCAGTTTGAGCTCGTATCTGACAACCGATTGGGGCGCGCACAGAATCAGTATTGTTGAACTGTCATAAGCACAAAACCCTATAAGACATTAGCAATTTATAAATGAATCCTACACACATGTGCATTTGAACCCTTCTTCATGTTGTTGCATTGTGTTTCACTGTTTTGAATACTTATACTTTCATTTGTATATATTTTGTATATATGTTACAAACTGTTGGCCAGGATAGTACAATGTTTATTTTGATGTGCATGCATGCTTTAGAGCAAAACTTGGGACAGCAGATAACATTTCTATTGAACAAATACACAGGTTGGTGGGTTAAAACATAAACAGCTTTGTTTAGTTGCTACATGTACATGGCATTAGGCATGTGTAGTGTCTGAACTGGCTAGGTGATGAATATCACTGTAAACCTAGTACACGTATATTGAATGAAGAAATTATTATATCCCTTATTAGTGACAGTTTTTAATGTTATCTGGGTGTCAGACAGGGAGAATGCTTATCTCTTTTCCTATTTTTGATGTTCCTAAATGACATTGAAGATGTTTTTATAAATGAGGGTCTATATTGCTTAGATGTTAGTACATTTAAAATGTTTTTCATATTATATGCTGATGATATTGTTATCTTCGCAAATAGTGCTGACGGATTACAAAAAAGCTTAAATTTAATGCATGAGTACTGTAACAGGTGGAAACTAAAAATTAATGTCTCAAAAACAAACATTATGATTTTCAAAAAAGGTTGCAAATATACGATTCAATTATGATATCGGTTGTCTAGAAATTGTGAATAAATTGTCTATCTTGGAATCGTTTTTACAACGGTCGGCTCCTTTTCTGAAGCACAACAAACAGTATCCGGTCAATCTCTAAAGGCAACTTACGCAATGAATAAATACTTATGTAAATTAACAAATCTGTCGGTTTCTCATAAATTAGAATTATTTGATAAATTAGTATTACCAATATTAAACAACGGCAGTGAAGTTTGGGGTTTTAATCATGGTATGGCAGTAGAAAGGATACATTTGCAATGTTGTAAAAGACTACTGAATGATAAAAAAAATCGACGCAAATTTATTTAATTTATGGTGAAATGGGTAGAATTTGTTTACAAATGTACAGATTATTTATTATTATAAAATATTGGATTAAAATATTACAATCAGGTGAAAATAAATATATCAAGAAAATCTATCTAATGTTAAAGAATGATTGCGAAACATTCATGAATAGGATAAACTGGTGTTCATTGATTAGAAATGCTCTTTATAATCTTGGTTTTGAAGACGCTTGGCTTTATCAAAGTATAGGAGATGTAAAGATGTTTTTAAAGTTGTTAAGCAAAGAATCAAAGATCAATTCATTCAAGACTGGCATAGTAGATTAAATGATTCAAGAAGAGCTCTATTTTACAGATCAATTTGTGATTTCGATTTCCTTATTTAGATACGCTAACTATAAATAAATATATAAATTCTCTTTCACGTTTGCGTATCTCATCACATAGATTAGCTATTGAAACAGGAAGATTGGCAAAACCAATTAGTAAGCCAATTTTGTGAAAGGGTTTGTTTTTCATATAAGTTGATAGAAGATGAATTTCATTTCATTTTGGAATGTAACATATATACTGATCTAAGGCACTAATTTATTCGTTAAATCTGAAAACAAGGAAGACATACTAAATTTAGGTATGTATATTGAAAAAGGCAATGTATATAAGGGATACACATGTATATAATTGATTGTGAGTGTAAATTTAAACATATTAATTAAATGGGTGTTATATCTCTATATTTCTCTATATTTGTTTCTTATAGTAAATTCAATTTGCATCTCGTGTCTTGCTTGCATAAAAGTATGTTTATATGTATGTAGTTAGGTACATCTAAACAAGCGTGTATATGTGATGAATTGTATATACCATTATTTTGTGTTGTATTATGTTGTAATTTTCAATGGTGTATGCTTTACCACATGGGTCTATGACCTTCTGGTGATATTTTGAATGATAATAAAAAAAATATATAATAACAAAAGAAGATTAAATATGCATTGTTCAACGAGTGAAAACTAAAGCTGTTTGAAGTATCTTATTGTTAATATATAAACTTCAAGTTTTTCAAATAACTTGTTTATATTATTTAAATGAGCATTATTATCAACGTGTTACAGTAAAAAATGTTTTACAAATGGCTGTGTGACACGTTGAGTATCTTGTTCTGTGTTAAAAAACACAAAATATAAACACAAGTGAAATGCCATAACATTGTTTTGTGATTTCCTGTCATATGTTTACTACCAGGTTGACATCGGTTTGAATATGTATTGTGTAAATACTATATGCTACGACTTTTGTTTAGTCATCATAGCCTTTCCGAAAATCGTATGTTAAATCACTTTAAGGTGCATTGTTCCAAACTTATTACAGTAAAAGAAATTTTTAAGTATGGCTAATGAAACCAATTCCAGTCAAATTAAATTGCGATCCTCATGCCTTTCTTGTTATTTCGTTTCAAGCAAGATGGACAGATCAGGATCTAAACACTTACACATACTGATATACAGTTGTTTGAATTTATCTGTGTCAAAAGAACAAGATACACAATTGTGGGAGGTCATACTATTGTTTTTGATTATTTCCCTTCATATGTTTGCCATGTAGTTGCAATATATTGAAAGCGACTGAACTCCAGATACCCAACTGTCGAGAATAAATAAAATTTCCAATTTTAAGAAAATAAGTGTTATTTTTGTATTTGGGGCATTAAAATATGATAACTGACATATTACATACCCCTATAATCGGTGAGATTTTCTTGTTTTCGATACTTTTTCCATCGCAAATTCTACCCTGTCAGTAACGGGGTAAGTTTATAAATAGCTTTCGATGCTTTTAATCTCATTCATCACGTGACTTGAAAAGTCGTCACGTGAATTGAAGAGTCGTCACATGACCGATAGGACGCATGCGCATTAAGGTGGAATCATACCTTTGAAATAACGTCGTTTTGACGTCAAAACGTGCGTTTTTTGCGACAATGACAGTGTTGTTAAATAAATCACCATGGCTTTCTCCTTTGACGTGGTATTTGGAAAGAGCTAACACCAGACCGAAGAGAATAAAATTACCTACGTAGTGATGTAATTTCCATACAACTGCCAAGACAATAAACGTAACATAAGGGAAGTAAAAATGAAACTTTCGCTAAAATATTTTAACAGTAATTCGGTTATTTCAAATTTATTAAAAATTCACCTGAGAGATTTTTTTTAAAAACTTATATAATTTAGAACAACCTTTTGTCTACCATTTACCAAAGTTTCAAGAAAATTTATCGTGCAGATATTTAGTAAATCGCAGTACCTTTAAAGCTCTGTCACGCGACAAACCGTACACGGCGAAATTTAAATTGAAACGTACCCAGGGTTATTAAAATAAACTCCCGATTTTTCATAAAAATAATCAATTTTATTCTTTTACGAGTGGTAAATTGTATCTATTATACTCCTTTAAATATTAAATATGTTTTATAAAAATTGACCTGTCTACTTCGCTGTTTATCTGTTAAACCATTTTTTCACATTCCATGTATTAGTATTAGTACTAGTCTCAAACCGTCGCTTGCAGTTCTTATAGATAGATTTTATTTCACTTATTCGAATACCGTCATTTACATACATACATTTACATCATCAAATTGTTACGGGAACATCAAATAGTAATTCGATATAACATGAAGTTTCATGATTTTACATAACCCAACATTTCTGATACGAAATTCTTCAAACAAGAGCATCGTTAGAATTATCATGGAAGAAATTGTTAATATATTTTATTATTACTTTCATATTTGTCACTCTGGGTATTTTATGATGTATTTTCAGATAACAGTAAATACAGAATGCGTTTCTCTTAATCAGGCAAAAAGCAAGTTTCAGAACTTCAAAGATTATAACTGAACAGCATGCAAAGCTTTCTATATATTCTATCCGTGATCATGCTTTTGTTATTTAAGGAAAAACTTTATATGATAAAACATCGGGAATAACTATTTGACTTTCTTTCCTTTGGAAAACCTTATGTACAAGATTTTATGAAAGTATTTACTTGATTGTATTCACACAGCTCCGCAGTTCAATTCAACCTAGAGCTGTTTGAAAACAGGTGTTTATTGACAATATTTTCCTGTATAATTTGGGTAAATAACCCACTATTATTGTCTACATACATATCCCGTGGAGTGCTATCACATCATTGTCTGCACTATGTAGTGAGTCTTCGATGTCATTGCACAGGTGTCTAGAAATTGTAGACAGTTTATAGTCGGGTAATGATACATTTTGTTTTATTATTGGAAGTGTGTCCACAACACAAGTAATTAGGTACAAACATGTGACAAAAAGTGTGATCTTCTACGGTGTTATGGTATTGTGATTTACTTAAAATCAACCCAATAACTTGTCTTAAAATTTAGATTAAGGGTAAAAAACAATTCTCAAGACAAAAAGAAGTACCGGTAGTTTTAAAATAACGGGGACATATGGAGTAAAATAAGAAAGAATGAAGAAGGGATAGGTGGCTGTGTTTCATTTTCAGTCCCACAATGCGCGTACCGGCGCACGTCAGCAGTATTACGGCATAGCGTTTTACTAAAAGTCCGCCAAATATACATGTATTTCCAACAAATTTGAGCAAATTGGAGCAATAATGGTGTTCTGAATCATAATGATTTCTTTTAAAAGAAATATCTAGGGCATTTTTTTTATAGTAAATTAGACGTAAGGTAATAACTGTATTATAAGTCAGTTCGCTAAATAATTCAAGTTTTGCTTTAAAAATCATTTAAGGAAAAATTGTGAACTATATATCATGACGGAGTTTATATTATTCGCTTCAAATCGATGTTAATATAAGATGAGATAGTAATGGTCATTCCTTTAATCACACATAACTGCGCAGCTGTGTAAACTCAAATTACAATTTAATCAAAAACTTGCCGCAAACGACAACAACATTATCACGGATAGAATACCAAGAAAGCTTTGCATGACAGGTATAGACTTCGAAATTCTCAACATTGCATATTGAGAACAACATTTGTATACTGTTATCTCAAATACGATACAAAACAACAAGGGTGACATATAATATTTTTGATAATTATATTTCATATATAGAACAACAGTTGAACAGGAAAGTTAACGAGTCAGTTTAGACATATGACAAATCCAAATATTATTTTGTTGTTTTTTTGCTAAATTATTTACGACCATAATTACCCTAATTCTTTAAATAGAAACACATATATACTACCTACCATTATTCTTTATGAACTAGCTTAAATTTAGAATGAAATTGATAATTATAAGGAAAAAATAAGTATTCATTTTAAATACCCTGGATGCGTCTTAATGTTTAATTCCGCAGTGAACGTTACGACGCACACAAGAGGTTTAACGACATTGTGATTTATTAAAAATCGACACGATAGATTTGCTTGAAAGTTTGGCCAGTGGTAGATGAATAGGTGTTCTATGTTATATTTTATTTTAAAAAAAAATTCTCGGGCGAATTTTAAATAAATTAGAAATAATAAAATTACTGTTAAAATATTCTAGCGAAATTTCAACTTTAAGTCGGCTTATCTTAAGTTAATTGTCATGATAGATGTATGGAATTGATATTATCATACAGGTTATTGTATTCTCTTCAGTTTAAAGTTCATTTTATCCGAATCCAAATTGAAATGAGCAAGTAATGGGGATTTCTTTAACAACACTGTCATTGTCGCAAAAACGTACGTTTTGACGTCAAAAACGACGTTATTTCAAAGGTATGATTCCACCTTAAATGAAACATTTTTATACCATGAAGGTTTTATGCAAAATCAGGAGGAGCTCATGCAATCACAAAAAACAATCTCTATGATTACTGTCGTTCGACTCCGCCAAACGTGTAAATTGTGTATAACTGTTCAGAGTGAACCGTTATATAGTTATATCACGTGATCGTTGCAAGGTGTCCGTCTGAAGGATTCCGTGGTATTTTTCAATAGGAAACCCCTTTATCGGGACAATTAAAAACGACTCAAGTTCACTTTATTGATAAAAACGATACATTGTCTACACTGGTTTTACTTGGATAACATAAAGAATAACATTTAGGGCCGAATTTTTTTTTTTTTTTTTTTTTTTTTTTTCGTGCCATCGGGATTTCAGTCGCTTTGAATAAGTGCAAATACTATATGTCATGAATATTGCGTTGTAACCGTTATATGTTGCTATCATTTACGTTCGGTCTAACACATGTTGCTATGGATAATGCCAGACAGTATCGCCTTCTTGTTATATGAATAAAACTTAAGAAACATATTCCTACACCTCATAAAATAGCAATCAATTGCAATCTCAACAGTTATTATACATTACCAGTATTATCGAAGTAGGCTCACAATAGGGTTATGAGGTCTTTGACCGGTCACCTGCTAATATGGTCTTAAAGAAAATATCAATATTTACAGGATATTATTTTTTGTAATCAATGCAAGATAATGTTTTCCCATTTATAAATGCAAAATATCCTAATCCTTAAGGGCCCGGTTAGTTTTACCTATCGACTTACTTTGAACTTTCTCCTTAGGAATATTTCTCCCATATTATCTTTAAACTAGACACTAACTTTCAAAGCATACGAATTTTAAACTATTCATATGTTCAATATTTCCTGAAGCCGCCAGTTGGCTAGGTTGCTTTAAATACAATGAATGTAGTCTGATCAAATTAGGTATGTTAAGACAAGGATTTAGAGCATGTCGATGCTGCCTGGTTGCACTTCTTTTAATCAATCAAAATGGCTCGAACAATTTGTGTAGAAGGTAACTTCGGAGCAAAAGATAAATTATCATATAATTGTTCATATTTTGATTAACTCATAGCATTACAATCATTTGCCAATATAAAACAAACTGTCAACTCTATATTTAAAACTTAGACTCATGAAATGCATGTATTTAGCTCATCGACCACGAAGTGCTCAAGGTCAGATTTCGTGATCGTCCTATGCCCGGTGTCCGAGGTGTCCGAGGTGCGTTGTACGTCGGTCAACATCTTCTCCTCCGTAACCAGTGGGTCAATTGGAATGAAAACTAACATAAATCATCCTCTCAATGACCTCACCAGAATTCCTTCCAATATTTGGGATCCATGCAGAATTTTGTAGAAATGTTCTTTCGCTGACCCTCTATCAGATTATATCAAGCCATGTTGATTGGTCAAAAAATTTGGCAGACAGGGGGCGGGGCAATTTTGCCTTATTTGGTTATAGTGGAAACTTTAAAAATATTCTCGTCCGAAAGTTTCTGTCCGATTCTTAAATATTTTGTATAAATTTACCTTGGCTGACCTTCTATCAGATTCCTTCAAGCCATGTTGATTGGTAAAAAAACATGGCCACCATGGGGCGGGTCTGTTTTGCATTATATGCATCTTCAGGTGAGCGATTCAAGGGGCGTCATGGTCCTCTCGTTAATATTTACTTCAGTTGCCTAAACAGCGGGAATGGGAGATGTCAACAGTTTCGTGCCAGAAATGTTTTTAGAATGTATAACTATATTAAGTCATAACTTGTGCCAATTGTTCAATTACATGTACAATTACAGTTTATACCGGGATAGCTGGACTAAAAGGATAATCGTTCCAGTTAAGAACAAGGTAATTTATCTGATGTAAACACTTTTACAGGAATAACTTCTACTAGTATTTTCTCACAATAAATGTATTGGAAAAATGAATATCATTTTATTCTAGTCTGTCCCTATTGTCGAAAATTAAGAAATAATATTCTGCCTAAATAAAAGTGTAAATGGTCAATTAAGCACATGGTTTGTACAGCTGCGTAAATGGCAATCTGCACTAGTTATGAGCCAGTGGGCTAAATTTACATACAAAGCTTTTATTTATCTCCAGAAAAAATTATAATTCTGTACAAGATTCCTATCTACATTGTTTAAAAAATACTAACAATTTATTATATTTTGCTCATGTTATATAATAATTATTTTGTTGTCCGCCTGTAAGGAATTTATAACATTTACAATGTTTTTCGTCAATAAAAACTTTTGACCTTGTTGTGAACGAAGAAGAGCATTAGTATGCATATTCATTACCACACATTTATATTGTATTTCCCAGTTCCTTTGCACTTTTAGTATTAAAGTGTTTAATTATGACTTGATTTTATATTTTATGAACGATTGTTGGCACATTTCTGAGAGGTTAGTAACAGTCAAACTAGTCGCATTGTATATACGCGCATTTTATCACCTTAACACATTCTGATCGTGTCTGCTATGTAGCGTTATAATTCCTATGTAAATTTTTAGTTGTCACATGTCTAACTTTGGTCAAATTATATGTGTATTGATATCTTACAGGGCTTTCTTATACAACTGATAGTGATGTGTTTTCTTTTATAGTTTACGATAAACTGTTTGTCAATGTCTGGTAATTTGAATCAATTAAAGCTGTACTATGTCTGGTTTGAAACATTTGTATCGATGTTGTCCTTCAGGATTCTGTGCCTCTCAACATGTGAGACTCTGCAGTCTTTTTGAGAGAAACGTTTGTAACATTTGAGTTTATGTAATGGGAATTTCCTAGATGACTTTATGTTCAAAATCCGTAGAAAAATGAAGTCCCTTTGTTGTATTCATATATGTGTGTTGAACTCATTGGGCCGTCCATCAATTTATTTTACTATACATTTATTGCAATACGACAGGCACTTTAATACTTATTTATTTAAAAAGATAGAAAAAAACTTGTTGATAGAAATGTAACCATTTTTTAAAAATGGTTTTGTATTTAAAAAATATTTTGATGTTCTATAAAAGAAACATTTAGAAAAGGATAGGGATATAAACCCATGTAGAACAGGTTTGTACACAACTGCAATTTAATAGTTATAGAAACAGATACCATTTGTATCAATGTGTTAAGATATAGACATGAAATCAAAACAAAATTTAAGACTAACATTCATTCAAAAAGGTATTTGTCAATAGACTTTTCTATCTTAGACATGTTGTTAAGAGTTTTTCTTCATTCTAGTAAAAAGTGGTCTATTATTCTGGTGTTAGCAATAGTCTGTAGTAAGTATTTAAATTTAAATGCTAAATGATATATAATTGTTTATGATATAAGACCAGTTAATTACATTTCATTAGTTACATTGTTTAACCACAACTGCATGTATATGTCTGTGGGTTTAATTGGCAATTTTCGTCAGATATTGTTTTACATAAAACTGACAGAGGGTACTGTTTCTCGCATGACACTGAAATGTTGGACATTTGCTTATTTACAGATGTGATTTATTTATTCTATTTAATATGTATCGTTTTTACTTCCTTTTAGCATAACAGAATGTTTCTACTGTATCTTAATCTCTAGCATTGATTCTTAGTATTTGTTGTTTTCTGACTTTGTTTCATAAATAATACATATTAATTTTAAGTCACCATTCTGGTGAATAATTGGATAGTTTGTCTAATTGTAATTAAAGGTAATTAAAGCCAGTACTTAAGATTTTTTTCAGATAGATTATTAAGATAACTGTTTTCACTGAAATATCAGTGACGAATAATAATGTTAAATTGTTGAAAGGCTTTATACCTGCTTGATCCGGACTGTTAAGTTAAAAGAGTCTGAGTAATCATAATTCTCGGCACATCTCACGCATGACTTTACATAAGAACATATTAAATGAACCATATAAATTATTTACAACTAACATTAGTTTTCATTAGTTTAATCCAAAATGTGTCTCGTATTACGGTTCAAAGATCTAAACATTGTTGCCTTGATGTTTTCCAAGAATTCTGCTACTGCAAGAATGTATTTGTTGAATTTTGGAGATTTGTTATCTTGGTCATGCATCACTTTACGGCATATTAAAAACAAAAAAGCATTGTCCTGTGGTGACAATTTTCCTACATTTCGTCAAAGCAAAGGTCTGTGAAATATATCAAAAATTGTATTGTTAACAAATTATTTCAACAGTGAATGTGTTCGCTTGCTGTGTTCATATATATTATTTCTTTAAATAAAACCAATAATAAAAGATGGTGTTACATAGTTATTTTTCATTCTGTTTTGTTTCAAGTATATTTAAAAAAAGAGAAAGAGTTCCATGGAGGTTAGCACATACTTGTCGACATGTCTATAGCTTTACAAAAATACAATTTAATGTTTTATTCAGAAAGTACGCTGTTTTTAACAGCATTTCAGTTATATCCATGCGACGTACCTCTTATGTGTGATCCATTGGTAACTAACCAGTTATTGGCTAGGAAATGAGCCTTACCTAAGGGAACACCTTCATACCTGCCGTGAAACTATCCTTATTGAACAAGTTCCAAAGTAATCTGCTAATACATGGTACATGCCACTTGGTATTAACATATCGCATGTTAACCAGGAGACGTTGAAACTTTATTATTATTACACATGTGTTCATTTATTGTAGTTTGTATAAACTATGATAAACAAGCAAGCAGAGAACGTTTCAAACAAGAGGGTTACTTTATATATCTCTCAAGTGAGTATCATGAATATGTTCGTATTTTAGATATTACTACATATATGAAGTTCTCAACGTCATCTTTACACACCAATGCATATATAGATAATGAATGATAAACTGAAGACTGTCCTGAAAAGTTCCGTCCTAATCAGACTTCTGGTATTTTATGAGTTTATTTTTAATATTACGTTTAGATCAATTACATCAAAATAAACAATAACACCGGTAGGTGTAGCTTGATGTGCGAGTTTATCCTTCAACGAGTATTCCTGTGAACGTTTTCCCAAATGAGAAAAAATGTTTTTATGTGTTTTTCTTTCTTCCCACTCTGTCATATAATGACCTAATGGGTTAATATCTGTCATAATCTTGATAAGTCATGATTTCTAAAAGAAAGAAGGCGCAAATAAATTCAATTTAAATAAAGAAGGCAACGACAGTTGAAAGGTTAAACCGCAAAATACTAGTATGGAATAACAGTCCAAAATGGGGATGGTTCGTTGAGGAAGGTTATTGAATCGGAACCTGTTCAAGTTGTTAGAGATACGCTTTGGATGTGTCCAAAGGGGAACATCTTTATTTAGCTACTTAAGACAAGATAACGTATTGCTCATTTACTTAACAACATTGCATATGATATATTTTAATATCGAAATAATATGCCAAATGTTTTATCAGTTGACATATCTGACTAAGCAAAGCATGAAGAAGGCGTATTTGACAACTTTTGATAGTAGTATATGCTCTCTTCTGGTAGTTTTGAAGTTCCTTAGTGTTGACCATTCCGGGGCCGATTTGCGTGGTTTAAGACATAACCAAGGATCCCACATCTTCTTTTGTTTCCGGCTAAACATTAAACAAATGCGTCTTGGGCTCATCGCTCAGTTTGGTTGTTTATGGCAATAAACTACGTATAAAAAAAAAAATATATATATATATACAAATATTGAACATTCTTCTACATATCTGTGAGTAACTGCTCGCCTTTATTGATATTATGTGTGTTTTAGGACATTGAAAACTTTGAGGAAAACCTGAATCAAATATTTCTGCAGCATTCTGTTTGATGAACTCATTTATAAAATTAGTTGTTTGAAATATTAAGGACTGTGAACAATGTATTATGTTCTCGTAATATCGTTATTGATGATGTAGGTTTAGCGATCACGTCTCGTGTATTTCAAGTAGACGCCTGAAGTGTCCTATCGATTCATGTAAAGGCCAATACACGATGATTTACTTAATTCCAGTAACTCATGGTTTACCTTCCTTTACTCACTCAAGAAGCAGTGCAGACCGTGAGCAGATGTTTTCCAATTAGTTTATGACGCTGATTTATGGTGCTTTTTCTTATGATATTTATTTTTTTAGTTATTTACATTCGATGAATACAATGTTTAGCTGTCTGCAACAGGCAGAACATGGTCATATTAATTGTATTTGTCAACTCTTGCTGAAATGATGCAAGATATCTTTCAAACTGATGCATATCATACTTACAGCCCAAACAAAGTAATGTTGGACAAGATGTCTTTAAGGCATGCAGCACCGCAATAGCATGTCTGTAGACCTAAAGTGCACCTATCCCAAAACTGAATATGAACCCCTGTCACAGTCAATTATGTTTACCCACTCATTTTAGAAAAGGAGTAATCTATACATGTTATCAGTACAATTTTAAACGGATATGTTTGCGCCACAGGAACAAAACAATGGTTCCTTCTTGCAAGACATACCCGATACATATGCCCTAGGTGGAACACCAATTAAAACTGTCAACTCTTCTACAGTTATATTCATAATAAAGATGCTACTTAGGGCTTATCATCTGGTTTCAGTCGTGGTTTCCGACTTGGTTTTACAGCGTCACGATTTGTGTGAACAATTGAAGTCTACAAAAGAACAGTCTGACATTGTGAGGGAATAACATGAGCCAATGTGGGTGCGATGTTTTTTGGAAAAAAAAACTCATTTCGAATTTCAAAATGTATCCAGATTGCATCGCCCCATATCGGATAGTCGTTGCCGTTTGATCAGACAGTGTCTTAGTATCAATGAGTGGATATTCGCTAAATTCGATAAAGTTGCTGATATGATTTTCAGTTAAGGTAAATATGAGATCAGAGCCAGATCGGATATCAGATCGACATTTCGTATATTGTCAATTAATTCGGAAGATAATAATTTGCTAGATATTTACTTTTGAGATATTATTTTCTGAACACACACAATTAGTGGTTACCTATTGGATGCATAATTTTTTGTTTACTTTTTGAACAGTTTTAATATCGTTTACATTGGTTAGTTGAATATAAATAAAAAAAGATATAAAGGGATCATTTCTCGAATTATTTATTGTTTGTGTTTTTCTGGTAAAACCAATAGTGGAGAATGTAAAGTTTTATTACATACTTGTACGAAAATTGATTCCGAACATATGAAAATCAAAATACTCAATCATATGATAGATCAAATGTGCTTCATTCATATTATCATTGTTAATAGGAAGCGGGTATCGGGGAATGAGTAAGAGTGATGAATAGTATCGATCCTTAAGGTCAAATTACGCTAAATACATCCGTTGACTTGCCGATCTACTATAGTCCATAACAAAACATTTGTTTGAGTAGAAATGAGTGTATACCATCACCGGAATGTATTGAATATATGACATTGATTTTAAATGCATTGTGAATGTGTATAGGATGCACTAGAAATGATTGATTTGATCATTTTAAGTATTTCGGATTCAGTCAAACTGCTTGAAAAATGATGAAACTGGGTGCCTGGCGTGCAATTTAGGCTCATGGAGGTATCCAGCCATTAGGTAATAGCCTTTTTGACATTTTTTACACACAAAATGATGTTTATCCAGTTATTTAATTTCTTTGATTGGTTAATTGCCCAAAACAGGCATAATCATGAAGTTTAATCATTTCATTAAACATGGAGCACAGTAAAACCTAAATGTTTTATGTGTTTATGCTTTTTTTGTGGAGACCTGTATTGTGCGCAAGCGCAGAATCTTGCCGGACTCAAGTCGCGAAACCTAGGTTTGGGTTGCATGGGACATTTGAAATTTCTTTGAAAATAATTGTCTAATTGGCTTAATATTTGCTTTTTTGCTATTCGGCTTTTTTTTGTATATCATTCTCTATAAATGTACACACAAACTAGATCTCTGAGGTCAAAGAAAGTGTTTAAAGGAGCTTTTGAGTCCATGAAAATGATAGGTCTATTTGGTGTCGTCTGCAAAATGTTTGGATACAGTCAAACTGGTTGTCTGAAAATAGTGCATAAATCTAAAGTTTTTTCATCTCTATACAAATTTAACACAGTAAAACTAAATATATATATTTTTTTTATTATTTTCCTTTGCGAAGACCTATGTATAGCGCGATAGAGTAAACCTTGGCCGATTTAGCCGAAAAACCTAAATTTGGGTGGTAAAGAAAAATAATAGTTTTCTTTAATGATAACTAATTCATTGACCTAAAATTTGCGTTTGTGATTTCATATTATATCATACTTTGTAAATAATTAAAAAAACACATACATAAGAACAGGTTTTCTTTTCGCCTGGTGAGTTTTTTCTTACATAATGCATGACCCACCTTTTCTTTGGATTGTTTTAAAGCTAGGAGATAACTCTTTTCAATGAAGGATTTTGATTTGGAGATTGTAAACTAAGGCAAGTACATTTCAACTGTTTTAAGTTCAGTTTCTGATTCTATTTCTCGAAAACAGCGATTCAGATTATTGAAACTAGCTCCCAATGCCAAACAAGACTAACAACATGTACCGGGTCATTTGCTAACAGTAGTATCCTTCATGAAGCTAACATACTGTTAGATGATTCATTATCTGCACATACACTTTTGGCCAATAAAACAGCTGGAGCAAAATATGAAACAGAAAGTTATCGTTGTAAGCAAAGGTCACCTAGTTCAATTCAAGTTAGTGTTCAGTTCATAACAATGACATCTTTATCAGACCGTTCAAGCAAGTGTATGATACAGGTATTAGCTATGGATGAAAGATAAGGGCAGTTATAGATAGAGCAAATCAGATTCCAGTCTTCCAATATTGTATGATTTATTAAAACTGGTTATCGAAATATTGCAATATATTTGTCAAATTTGTTTCAGGCCAATGTCCTTTGGGGGGGGGGGGGGGCAGCATACACACCCCGTCTGTCTATGTCTAGTTAAATATTATTGGGCTCACGTTCACATGCCATAAAATGCGACGTTTAAACA
Source organism: Serripes groenlandicus (assembly GCA_031761405.1). Lineage (NCBI taxonomy): Eukaryota > Metazoa > Mollusca > Bivalvia > Cardiida > Cardiidae > Serripes > Serripes groenlandicus. Next base: position 47,706,915 of record JASEVX010000008.1, read on the forward strand.
ATTATAAGGCCTGAAACGCATATTTGTTAATGAAAGGGAAAATATACTTGTGCTTAACATATGATTTTCTAAAACAGATCCGAAATAGGGGAATGTACAGCAATCAAGATAATGTTGATAGGTAGCGAGTTATGTGTCTTTTTGAAAAGGGTTTATTTATTGAATGTTGATCCGAAATGGAATATTCAAATGTGTTTACTTTGGGATGATCAGCCTTTACCTTGTTAACTATTTGGGGCTAGTATCTAGTAGCAGTATCTACAGGTCAAACTTGGGTTTTATAAATTGCGTTTGATTTCTACAGTTTTCTAATCTTATATTGGAAGTTATATATTGGTGATGCCTTTCATTAGAAGAAAGGATTGACATTGGTCCGGTACTGCGAAACAAAGATACCTGCGACAAAGTTGACTAAATCTAACATAATTGATTTCAGCTTGAAAACTAGTGAATTCAGCATGGATAGAACGTTCGGACATATTTCTACCACAGGATAAATCAATTGATAATTAAGGAATAACCCAAGACTCCAGTTTAACATTGAAGATATGTATAAAAGAACGACAAGAAAAAGTAAAAAGTTCATTATTTTTGCCATTGCGACAGGGATATCAAATTTGGGTCGGTCGGAGCTTAAGAAAACTTGTAATAAGGTGGCAATACACAGTTAAAATGCTCTCTTCAACAAGATCGTCTGACTCTATTCTCTATAGCTGTTAAAACAGTTGGCAAAGAATCACTGAAATGATAAAAAACTATTCATGCGACATAGTGAGTCAGAATTATTAGAAAATAATAGGGAATTACCTTTTTAAGTCTGATTTTGTCAATAATTAGCGTTTACATACGACTTGCACGGTTCCAAAACAATGCAGAGAAATACCATTTTAACCTAGACGAAAGATAACATCAACAAAAGGCAGTGATTTAGCCTGGAAATGAGCTACGTTGGGACCGAAATATGTGTGCAATTTCAAAATGCATTTGAAAATACCATATTTCCAGCTTTTTTCCGCACAATTTGCAACTGAAAAATTGTATTTTTCTTTACATGATGCTCCTAGCTCACAAGACATCGTTTCGCAATCATGGCCATATACAAATAGACTCAAAGAAGAACGGGTCAGATGGCAAAATTCAAACTCATAATTTACGTCTATGGTTTACATTTATAACCTTTAAAAACAACATTTAGCTCAGAAATATACCTAAGACTCACAGTTTTCCAGTGCAGTATTTCTATGTTAGATCCTGGCAATTCAAGAGTATCGACTCAAAGTGTAAAATGACCTCTTAAGACATTTTTACTTTGCATGTGATAGGCAAAAAACACTGTTTATCAATAAAACACACTAATATAAAATTATTTCAACCATTTACACAATGCTGAAGGCGCAGATTTGTTAACAATTTAAAACCCTTCACTAAATAAACACATTTTATCCAATTTTTTTTTGACATTTTGTTACCCTTACTCCCCGACTGTAAGGAATGAATGAACTGTTCTGGTATGCGTACAGGAAATTTTTTGATCACGTGTTCTAATACGTATGTGCTCTGAGAGCTGGTATTGCACTGAATGCATGCTTTTCTTTTTACCTGAACAAAATATTTTACAAAAATCTCCACTGTTCTATCGTTTCAATGTGCATTTTCAGTAGATTGTTTAAAGTTATTTTCATTGTTGTACCCTGACAACCTGCTGTTGAACATAAACATAAATACATTAACATACTGATATAGTTAAAACGAGTTCACTTAGAAAAAGAAAAATAGCTTTACATCATTTCTGAGTCAATTTCCTTTCCCAATGTATAATATATATAATGAAAGGGAGATAATCCATGCAGTCTTAGTTTAAACAGTAAAATAATAAAATAGTGTTGTAAGATATCAATTCAATGTTTAGAAAAACAACTTCATTTGTTAGGCATTTTAAACTACAATTAAACTATCACAGACTCGGATTGATTAGAAATTCCTTTTTTCGGTAAAGAAAGTGAGGCATTTACCATTTGAGACTTTCTTTGGGGAAAAGGTTGAGTGTAAATTAAATGTGCTTAGCTCTATTTTGAGACATTATAGTTTTAAGTTTTAAAACACCTAGTCTAGCCAGTAGTTCTGAGTTCAAGTCTCAGTGGAGACAAAACGACACTGTAGTTAAATACATACAATTTAATCAATTAACTGAAATTTATATTTGGTTTTAGCAAATCTGAGCACAACATGCTCAATGTGAGCTTTCGTGATAGTCTTCCATCCATCATGCACTATCCATCAGCATCCATTTATTTAAAACACAACTGCTTTAAACTACTTGACCCATCTGGACTGAACTGCACAGAAATACCTTTTTGATGTTCTCTTTAAAAATTGCAGGGAATAAATTCTGTGTTTAATTCTGGGAACTGCAAGAATAATTCCAACCAATGTAAAGTGGTACAGCGTGAAACACAATATCTTAGATGGCACACTCGACGCCTGTTTTGACGGAATCTCATTCTGCACTGTCCACTATCGCCCGTCTTTGCAGTATTGTGGCAACGGATGTGTTGACAGCCTCTGCGTTGTCATCGTCGTCTAATTCGTCTTCTTCCTCCCCTCTACCACACACCCTTTGACCCAAGCCCGTAACAGAGAAATGCAATGAAAGTCAAGATACAAATATGAACATTACAGAAAATATGGGAAAAATACCAAGGTGGTAAACCATGTCCATAGATTTACGTATGTAAATACAAGGGCCAATGTGGAAATTGTAAATAGGATTAGGCTGTATGTTTCAGTGAGTGTAAAGTGTAACACTTGTTGCCTGGATCAGGGACGTAGATAAAATATACGTCCCTGTCTCGATGTAAATCCTCATCAGATGCCCCATACATGTACAGTGAACATGGATTCAGGACATCATGCAGGTGTACTGAATGAAATGTCAGTGATTCCGGCTGTTGAAACTAAGATGGGTATTATCAGACATTCACAAAGTATTGGCATGATTAGACATTAAAAGGCACAACCTCACAGTTCTTCGAAGGAAGTTTAACTCACTCAGGGGTTAAAATGTTTGACCTAAATGAGAGGCAAATGATAGCAAATCAAGAGTACTTACAGAAATAACATCAATGTTACAAGAGGAAATTGCAGCCATTCACACTCAGTTTTATGTTTCGTACTTCATGCGGCCTCAGGGTAGAAGTTGGAAAGCAGAATAGATTTCGACTAGTCATAAAATGCCAGTTTCGGCCAGAGTAGCCAATACTCACCGTTTATTGAGGGAATGTAATCATACGGGCGCAAAGTGCACAAATACATACAGCTTCGACAAATGTATTGCTTTAAATGAACGTTCACTCTTACATGACACTCTTGATAGTATGAAAGATGCCTGTCACATAACCACCAATTCTCTCACAACAGATGCTAGTACACAGGCATTTAGAGATTTTAACACAGAACAAACGTGCGGACTTGTCAGACAAAGCTTCTTGTTAAATAAAGACTTTTCAATGATAAATTAGGGACCCAAAGAAAACACTGGCCATAAGGCATGTGGTAAAAGGCTGAAACATTAGAAAGTATACATAAGGCCAGTAATTTGATACACACAAACCTTAATTTCATCCCAAAGATCATGACAAAAACCTGGTTTAAATGCAAAAATCAACATGAGTTTCCTTAGAAATTTGCACTGTATGTGATGTTTGGACATGTCCTTTCTTCATATGCATTTTTTCATAACAAATAAGATCTATACAGCTACAAAAACCACATGGTGTGATCAGAAAATGCTGTAGTTTCTTAAATTGGGTTGTTTTGGGGTCAAATTCTACAAATTGTAAAATCTCCAATTTACCATAAGGTGGCGATACACAGTTGACAGGCTCCCTTCTGACTCTCTTCTCTATAGCTGTCAAAAAAGTTGGCAATGAATCACTGAAATGATAAAAAACATTTTGATGCAACAAAGGGAGTCAGAATTATTAAAAAATAACAGAAAATCACTGTATCATGTCTGATTATTGCAATTATCATCCCCTGAATACCTAAAACTCACCGAGGTTTTCAGTAAAGTATTTCTCTTTCGACTCCAAGTGTTATATGACCCATAACAACACGGTCAGCCATCGCTGTTGCTATGCTCAATTGAATATCGAAATCGAAAAAATGAATTCAGATGATCCTGTATAAAATAGTTCATCCCCTGAAAAGATAAAGTGAATTACAATATAAATAGTTATCAATATATATAAAGTGTGCAAATCTGACGAAGGATATAGACAGGATAACTTAGGTGATATTTCAAATAACTATTTCCGGGGCACCACCTTGTTTGGAGTAGCGTGTACCTCGTATGCGCGAGGTCGCAGAATCAATATCAGAGATCATACCAAACATTTTATCGAGTACTTGTTTATTTCAAATTGCATCATTACTACTATTTGTATCTCGTGTTTCATTGCTATTACGTAAGGTGTTGTTTTGTTGTATTTACATCCGAAATTACACTTCCATGCATATCGTAAGTCCGCCACTTATCCTTTTAGGTATGATGGAAACTTAAGTCTTACCCACTGTTTGACTCAGTTTGACATATCTACAGCTGAATACATTGAATCACATTGTGACAAAAGCTGAAATTGCTCTTCATGGTCAATATCTCCTTTGCCTAACATATTTTAACTGTATTTGATAGATACATTTCATTAATAGATAGTGCGAAGATACTATAATCGTCTGCTGCATTGTCTATATTACTGTCGAATTTGACAAGGAAGAATGATAAATTCAGTGTTTTTGTTTTTCATATCATTTTTATAAACATACATGTAGTTTTGTTTAATCCATTGCAAAGAGCAGTACATTTACCTATATTGTAAATTACCGAGTTGCATTATTGCGGCGTTTATCGGCATTATCGAATGAAAATCGTATCAGATTTTTATCGAAAAACCCTTGTCGAAAATTTATGGGCAGGTTAAGATGTAAGATGTACCGAGATAATACAAGTTTTGGTGTTTAAAAAATGTTCGCGTAATGCAGGATAAGGGTACAGTTTGCACAGAGAATATTGTTCTTTGCTAACACCGAATATATTGTTAAAATTGATTTATTAATACAAATGAATTAAAGTTAGATTAATAAGATATGTGGTGTTAACGCATCTTTTAACAGTATTTAAGTTATATAACGGAGTTTTCTTGGTAATGCACCAGTAATAACGCAGTCAATGAAATTAATTTATAAAATTGACTGTTCCGAAAATCCTAAATAGTTTGTTATGCTATATATAACGTGACCCTCGATCCAGAGTACGCAAAATCCCAGCTTAATGTACAGTACATGAATTGGTTTAAAAATGAGTGATGAACAAAATAAATCTTTTCGCTAGACTCGGCTTATCTTTGTGGTTTACAGTTAAATCCTTTAAACATTTAAAACCTTTTGTAAACAATAAGCCTTTTTTTTTACGGTTAACCCTTCATATTCAAAATACAATATTAAATACGCTGATAATAATTCTCTAAAAAAAACAAACATCCTCGTTGCAACGAGAATTTCGACTTTAAAAACAACTGATCGTCTAATATCCTAACTTGAACAATAGACTCCGTTAGAATTGTACAGCTTGAAAGCCACAAAGGGTCATAACTAAATTATTTTGAGTAAGTTTCTCACGAAACATACGGAATAGTGTGGATCCCTATTTGAGTAACCATTATCTTGTTAAAGTAAATATGTAGGCAATACCTTATAATCTAGACCTCGGTACAAGAAAGTAATAAAAAGGTCGGTTGAGTACATACACTATTGTTCGAAGGAAATTCATGAATTAAGGAGACTTTCTTAATACACAAACAAGTCGTTTACATTTTCCCAACATATTACGTGGGAAAAAAGACAAACGAAAAATGTATTTCTTTTTTTTTCTTAATGATTTGTAATCCAAAGTCAACTATAGGCCATATGTAGTTGAACAGTAGGTCACTAAGTGATAGGTTAACACTATAGAGGCCCCCTTGTTTGTTGCAACACTAAGTCACTATACCCAGTTTAATACAACTAATTTGGACATTCGGGAGAACACATACTTTTGTTTTACTTCAGCAGGTTGAACTTTTTTTAAATGTGTGTCTTGATGACATCTAGGCTAGTTTAAAATATAGTCACATAGAGACAAAACTAGGTCACAAATCTTAATTCATAGAAACTAGTGTGGATACCCCAGAGGAATGTTTATCTTGATGATACAATGTATATATATCTAGTTTACGTTTAAATGTGAAAACTAGATTAATATACAACAATTAAGAAAACATGTTTTGAAAACTCTATAGGCCGCATGTTTTAATCTGGATTGATGAAACTTTGGCAGAATGCTTTTCTCGATATAATCCGAAATGTGAGACCTGTCTAGTCAAGCACAGGGTCACTAGATCAAATTGTAGTCCTCTTGGAGCCACGTTTTTCATTGAGCATGGTCAAACTTTATAAACATGTTTGTCATGATGTTGGAACGACTCGGTGATGTATTGGTAGAGTTCCGCCTTGGGTGCGACAGTTCTTTGTTTTGACCCCCGGCCGGATCATTGGCGATCAAGGTTGTTGGATTAGCATTACGGCTAATTGGCTAGTGTCAGGATAAATGTACCTGCAGTACAGGAAACGCCGTGATATAACGGAAATGTTCAAAGCGACGTAAAGCACAGAAGAACCGATTGTCCTGGTGATTCCTAGCGTAATTCTTAATATGGAATATGGGTGTTGAAAATCTAGGTCACTAGGCTATATATCAGGAAAATATTTAAAAAATACAGCGAACATTCTATAGGCCACATTTTGGAGTTCATGAATGATGAAACATTATCATAACGTTTGACTTAATGGGAAATAGGCTACGTTCGAATAGGTCTTAATTTAGGAAAAAATGAGTTTTAGTACAGTTGAAGGAGGTTATTCTTTTTATGCCCCCGGAATCACCGATTCGGTGGGCATCTAGGTTTTGGCATGTCTGCACGTCTGCACGTCTGCACGTCTGTCTGCACGAAAAAAACTTTAACCTTGACCACTACTTTTGAACCATAACAGGTACAGCTACCATATGTCACATGTGTATTCCTTGTGACATGACCTTTCTGTCAGTACCAACATTTTTGACCTTGCGACCTTGACCTTTGACCTAGATGTTGCCATTCTCGAAAAAAACTTTAACCTTGACCACTACTTTTGAACCATAACAGTTACGGCTACCATATTTCACATGTGTATGACATGACCTTTCTGTCAGTACCAACATTTTTGACCTGGCGACCTTGACCTTTGACCTAGATGTTGCCATTTGGGGGCATCAGTGTTTAACAAACACATCTTGTTGTAGATAGTATTTACAACTGTTTATATCTGGCACCCAGCATATTTGTGTCGCTCCTAATGAGGCTTTTTAGCGCTAAAGGATTGGTAATAACACATTCTTTTGATCGAACCAGGGACGCTCGATTAAAAATCACCGACGCTAAGTACTCGGCCACGACGGGTTCCAAAAATGTATATTGAAGTACGATAATAAATATTTTTCAGTAATTAGTTACTTTACTTTTTCCTATAAACAACATATATGCAGCAGGCGACTTTAAAAACATCTGGACATACTTATTTAAAAAGTGGTCTGCTGTAGAAGTGTCAAAGCGAGTCTGTATGAGGGAAAGGGTTTAAATGCGGTTTTCGTAGAAACAGACATCGGGTAATGGTACTTGGCTGCCATAAAAATGGACGTAAACAAGTGGGGTAAGACTGATATTTATGGGGTTTTTAAAATATATTGCAGTAAAGTAATAAAAATAATAAGCTTAAGTTTATGCTGTCAGAAGGTGTCTTTGTCATATAGTAAACAGTTTTGTGATTTATTTATTGATGGTGAAGGATATTTATCGCTCTTATCTATGTCCTTGATTAAACCCTTTCCAACATAATGACGCTGTCTGACACCTCTGCAGCAGACGATATTCGAACACATCGTGTTAAAAGGAGAAATCGATAATAATGATTATGATGATATTTTTTTAGTTTTTGCCACAATGCCTTCATTCTTTTCCCTTATAGTGATTTTCCATATATTTTCATATATACAATGTACTTTGAAATCGTTTACTTCACATGTGTTGTATGTGGGAAAGGGATGAATAGGATAAATAAGAGACACAAATATATATATTGTTTTTTTGTTTGCTTTATTCCTTCATTTTAAAAGACGATACTATTATTGAATACATCGTAAAATAGTAGTAGTAGTAGTAATAGTATAACAATTATTGAATACATGTACTTTGTAAAATGATATTAGTATTAGTAGTAGTAGGAGTAGTAGATGTTGATGATGTAGTAGTAGTGGTAGTAGTGGTAGTAGTAGTAGTAGTAGTAGTAGTAGTAGTAGTAGTAGTAGTAGTAGTAGTAGTAGTAGTAGTAGTAGTAGTAGTAGTAGTAGTAGTAGTAGTAGTAGTAGTAGTAGTAGTAGTAGTAGTAGTAGTAGTAGTAGTAGTAGTAGTAGTAGTAGTAGTAGTAGTAGTAGTAGTAGTAGTAGTAGTAGTAGTAGTAGTAGTAGTAGTAGTAGTAGTAGTAGTAGTAGTAGTAGTAGTAGTAGTAGTAGTAGTAGTAGTAGTAGTAGTAGATCACCGTTTACAATGTACTAGATCATCGTTTACAATGTAGTTCTACATCACCATTTACATTGTTCTAGATCCCCGTCCGTTTAAATTGTTCTAGATCACCGTTTACATTGTTCTAGATAAACCGTTTACAATGTAGTTCTAGATCAACGTTTACAATGTAGTTCTAGATCACCGTTTACAGTGTTCTAGATCAACGTTTACATTTTTCTAGATCACCGTGTACGATGTAGTTCTAGATCAGCGTTTACAGTGTTTTAGATCACCGTTTACATTGTTCTAGATCACCGTTTACAATGTAGTTCTAGAACACCGTTTAAATAGTAGTTCTATATACCCTTTTACAATGTAACTCTAGACCACCGTTTATTGTCCTAGTGCAACGTTTACAATGTAGTTTTAGATCACCTTTTACAATGTAGTTCTAGATCACCTTTTACATTGTTCTAGATCACCGTTTACAATAAAGTTCTTAACACCCTTTTACAATGTAGTTCTAGATCACCGTTTATATTGTTTTAGATCACCATTTGCAATGTAGTTATAGATCACCTTTCACATTGTAGTACTATATCACCATTTACAATGTCGTTCTATATCACCATTTACAATGTCGTTCTAGATCACCGTTTACATTGTTTTAGTTTACCGTTTATAATGTAGTTCTAGATCAGCGTTTACATTGTCCTAGATCACTGTTTATAATGCAGTTATAGATCGATCACCGTTAACATTGTTCTAGATCACCGTTAGCATTGTTCTAAATCATCGTTTACAATGTAGTTTTAGATCACCTTTTACATTGTTCTAGATCACCGTTTACCATTTAGTTATGTATATAGCCTTTTACAATGTATTTATAGATAACCGTTTATATTGTTTTAGATCACCATTTGCAATGTAGTTATAGATCACCATTTACAATGTAGTTCTAGATCACCTTTTACAATGTAGTTATAGATCACCATTTACAATATTGCTGTTCTAGATCAACGTTTACATTGTTTGAGATCACCGTTTACAATTTAGTTCTAGATCACCGTTTACATTGTTCTAAATCACTGTTTACAATGTAGTTTTAGATCACCGTTTACAATGTAGTTATAGATCACCTTTTACAATGTAGTTCTAGATCACCTTTTACAATGTAGTTATAGATCACCATTTACAATATTGTTGTTCTAGATCAACGTTTACATTGTTTGAGATTACCGTTTACAATGTAGTTCTAGATCACCGTTTACATTGTTCTAAATCACTCTTTACAATGTAGTTCTAGATTATCGTTTACAATGTAATTCTAGATCATCGTTTACAATGAAGTTCAAGATCACCGTTTACATTGTATTATATCACCGTTTACAATGTAGTTCTAGATCACCGTTTACATTGTTCAAGATCACCGTTTACAATGTAGTTCTAGATCACCTTTTACAATTAGTTCTAGATCACCTTTTACATTATTTTAGATCACCGTTTACATTGTTTTAGATCACCGTTTACATTGTAGTTCTAGATCACCTTATACATTGTTTTAGATCACCGTTTACATTGTTTTAGATCACCGTTTACATTGTAGTTCTAGATCACCTTTTACATTGTTTTAGATCACCGTTTGCATTGTTTTAGATCACCGTTTACATTGTTCTTGATCACCGTGTACATTGTTCTAGATCACCGTTTACATTGTTCTAGATCACCGTTTACAATGTATTTCTAGATCACCATTTACATTGCTCAAGATCACCGTTTACAATGTAGTTCTAGATCACCTTTTACAATGTAGTTCTAGATCACCATTTACAATGTAGTTCTAGATCACCTTTTACATTGTTGTAGATCAAAGTTCACAATGTAGTTCTAGATCACCGTTTACATTGTTCAAGATCACCGTTTACAATGTAGTTCTAGATCACCATTTACAATGTAGTTCTAGATCACCTTTTACATTGATGTAGATCACAGTTTACAATGTAGTTCTAGATCACCGTTTACATTGTTCAAGATCACCGTTTTACAATAAAGTTCTAGATCAACATCTACATTGTTCAAGATCACCGTTTACAATGTAGTTCTAGATCATCGTGTACAATGTAGTTCTAGATCACCGTTTAAAATGTAGTTTTAGATCACCGTTTACAATGTTCTAGATCACGGTTTACTATGCAGTTCTAGTTCTCCGTTTATATTGTTATAGATCACCGTTTACAATCTTGTTCTAGATCACCGTTACATTGTTCTAGATCACCGCTCATATTGTTCAATCGTCTTTGGTACACGGACTTCAATTATAAATTCAGGATCAGATTTTCAACGTTATATATTCGAATTATTGGGCATTTACAATCCGCGAATACATATACTATCCTGCATTCCTGATGTGTTAAACGACACGGATAACAAGATATCCATGTTTCATTGTGGCGTAACATTAGTTCTATTACTGATGATATCTCTATGTACGTGTATAACTATTGTAAGGCATTTGCTAACGTTTCAATTTTGAAAAGTGTGCTATATATGTGACCTAATAATAATGATAATAACAATAAAAAAAAAGATATATTTATTTATTCTTTTTAATTCCTCCTATTGGAGATCAATAAATAAACATACAAAGTTTTGCTATATTAACAATAAACAATATGAAAAGAAAGGATAGTGCTGGGGCTATATTTACACATGTTAATAAATATTAAAAAAAAAAAAAAAAAAAACGCCGTTAATGGGCATATTTTATCATTTCTGAACACAGAACTTATATAAGATTTTTCAGACAGCTGTATGCATAAGTTAAACATCGTTTGCAAAGTGGAGCTTTGTTTTCTGCATCAATGTTCGTATCAGGTTCCGATCCCAGGACTTTCAACATGAATATATCCGGGGCGTCGGAGCCTAATTCGTCTGCAAGTTCGGTGTTAATGTTTAGTCTTATATCCTGTAACAGCAGTGATCTCGGAAGCAACGATCCTGGACATTCGCAGAGAGTATGTTTAATGCCATCAGGCGTGGACTCCGAGCACAAATTAAAATACTGATTTGTATCGCCCGGGATAGCTGTCCATGCTTTGGCTAATCTTCTGACAACTTTTGGGCTTAACTCGGTATACATATCATAAAGTAAGCATGTGCTCATTGAAGTTTGTAGCTGTTGAAATATTATGAAATCCGGGTCGGCACTCATCCTCGACCTCCAATTTTGTGTTTCACATGCATTAACGACATTTTTAACAGCCAATTTACAACTATATTTAGACGGCAATGTAGCTGAATTATACATGTATGCATGTAGTATGTGCAGAAGACCGTACTTACTTAGTATGTTCGTTATGTCAGGGATGAAGCCCTTTTTTACTTTTGATGGGTTTTGCATATATGACAAGCATCTGTTGAGGAATACATTTTTACTCAACGATCCGTTTTTAAGACTGAGAAGTTTGTGCAGAAACATCAACTTTCTGATATCAATTCTTGACGATAGACGATGTATGACGACCATGGATTCACGCATATCTGATCTCGTTCTGGTTTTGAAACCCTGTATTGACTTTACAATAAAGTGTTGTACCTTGTCCACTGTATTTGTGTCAGCCTGTGACATCTCATTCCAAAGCTCACACCCGTATAATGCTGTAGGTACAATTATGCTATTATATAGTTTAATTGATATAATTGGGTTTAAAGCATCAGACCGCATACCTATATCGGCAAGTGCAAAAAATGCATTTTTCGCCTTTTGACACCTTTCTTTAATTCGATTTGTTAATTTAAGTGATGCGTCTTGTCTTATACCAAGGTGTACTGCATGATCAGTTTCAAAAATATACGTATAACCAATGATAAGAGAAATTGGCGAGTCATGTTTAGGTTTGTTAAATACGACTATATTAGATTTACTCGCATTAACTTCGAATTTCCACCTGTTGGTATATCGATAGACAATATCTAATAGGAGTTGCAGCGTGTTCGGGGTCAGGGAAATAAGGGAAAGATCATCGGCGAATGCAGGATTGCCGCATCTGAGGGTATGCCCGATGTTTAAACTATATTGCGAGTCCTCTAGTTGTTGTAAAAGTTCATTCATATATACGAGATAGAAAAATGTAGAAGCTACCCCTCCCTGCCGTACGCCTTTCTGTATATTTACAGTACATGATGTCGCGCCGTTTACACGGATACGGCACGTTAATTTCTCATATGAATAGGTTATGATCCTTAGGATTTTACCTTTTAGTCCTAATTGTGTTAGTTTAAAGAAAAGGCCTGTATGCCACACAGAATCGAACGCGGCCTTAAAATCGAGAAAGGCGACGTACACCCGACTTTTCTTTTCGGATATGTCGTATATGGTTTCTTGTAGATTGAAGGCTGCTGTCATGCAACTTAGATCTTTTTGGAAACCTTGCTGTTGTACGTTTTGGAACGGAGTGTTTCTAGACCGTAAGAATGTCTCTATTCTGCATAAGAGTAGCTTTTCGAATAGTTTACAAAAACACGGGATTAACGATATAGGTCTATAACTCGAAGGGTTGTTTTTATCCTTTCCCTTTCCTTTGTAGATAGGAACTATAAGGCTTTCTCTCCAGTCTTCTGGAATAACCTCTTGGTCTAACACACAATTAAATAAGTCCGATAAACTTTTATAAAGTGTTTTACCGCTGTGAATAATATGCTCATTAAGTATGTAATCATGTGATGGACTTTTCCCACGTTTTAAGTCCTTTGCGAGGGTCTCTACGTTTTCCCAATTAAATGGGGGCAACCATTACCTTATAATCATAGTCCGCGCTTTTTTCGACTGATCTATCATGCTTACTATGTTCGATCAATGCTTCTAAATCGTCAGTAAAGTTATGCCGATTTTTAGAAGTGTGAGGGAATCGGAATGTGTCTTTGAAATATTCAGAGAAACCGGTTGGTATATTTTCTTCCGTATAAGTTGTATCTTTATACACTATTTCAGAACATTCACGCAAACCTTTTCCCTTCCGCTTGCTGACTAGTTTCCAGAAAAGGTTTATATCTAATTGAGCTACTTTATCAAGTTCTTCGAATGCTTTGTTGAAGAAGTTGTTAGAGGCACTTCGCTGTTTCCTTCGAAAGTTACTTTTGGCAGCTTTGTAATTTCGATAAGATTCGCGTTCGGATCCTCTGGGCCGACCTAGATTAATCCAGACTCGCCTGAGGCGTCTTGATTCGGCATGGGCTAACTTAAGGTCGTTTGACCAATACGGTTTCGTATGTTTATTAAACTTAACCTTAGGTAAACATTCATCGGCTGATCTTAGGATAGACGATATAATGCGATCAGATGTCTGATTTGGGCCATGACTTGGTGAGATGGAATGTGTGTGTAGATAATTCGACAATGTATTTTGAAACTTTTCAAAGTCATTTTCGTTACATTTGTCCCATGCGATACGGATTCGATGTTCATAATTCTCCTGATCTTGCTTTTTCACATTTACCGATATGATTAAAGGTAGGTGGTCTGATGTAAATATTTCAGATTCAGGCAAAACATTATAGCTTGTGATATCTTTCATCAACGACTTTTCTATGAAAATATGATCAATTTTCGATCTATTTCTTACATATGTATAATCGTTTTTATTATTCTGAGTAGATATGAGGCCATTACATAATATGAACTGTTGTAGCAATAAAGATTTTTCTCCTAAATACTTATCAATGGAGTTTGATTCTCCTTGAAGGCGTGCATTAAAGTCACCAAGCAATATGCTTTTTCCTTTCTCAGAGCACAAGTGTGTCACGGCTTCGAGTTCTGTTATTGTTTCAATATAGTTTGAAACGTAGCTGTCAGATGGCATATAGACTCCAATTATACAGATGCGTTCGGTATTGACTAGTTTGATTTCTATACCTATGATTCGCTCACTGTCCAAGCAGTCTATATCACTGATTGATGGCTGTAATGATCTTTTATACAGAATAGCCACGCCACCTTTTCCACACTTAGCGGGGCCATATTGGTCTATAGAGCTGTCACACACCGAATACGACTTATATCTATGATTAATTATATCCAGAAACGACTTTGAATGGGCAAATAGCTTGTGTTCTGCAACTATACAAAGGTCAATATCGTTTGCATCTAATATATCCGAGAGTGCATATGCCGAGGACATAATTCCCCTGACGTTCCAACACATTACACTTAGCATAGCCATACTATAATATATAAGTACTTCTTTTCTCATTGTTGTATATTATATTCACGGCACTTTGTCTAATATATATCTGCGTTGGAATTAGCCCACCTATCAGTGTCTTTATTCCAGTCATCATCTTCATCGCGCCATATACTGTTGGTGTTATCATTCGAGTCTTTTGACATGTGTTTGTCATCATAATCGTATGTATCATATTTGTTATAGTTATTGTCTCGTCGTCTATTTCGTTGTGAGTTTTGTGGGTAGTTTGTTCGTTGTTGCCCATGGTTCGGTGCTGTATATCGACTATTTCTGTCCAAATAGGACTTAGTTTTCCATTTCCTAAATGTAATCTCGGAAGGCCAAAACCCTTCACTCTCGACTTGGTCGGCGAACTCAGCCGATATGTTAACCTTTGCAGCAGACCCATTTTTTCCGTAGAACATGTTTATATTAGTTCACTTTACTTTCCTTTCAGTTGAAATATAATCATAAATGTCTGAGTCGGTAGTATCGGGGTCAATGTTGCCAAGGTAATATGAGTTGGTGTTTTTTCTGCGCACCGCTATAAATCGTTCAGCTGACGCATGTTTTGGGGTACTAGGTTTTAAACTCTGCGTAGTTGTATTTCGTGTCTTTCTCATTCCGTGGGTACTTGTAGTCTGTGTCTTATCTAGATATCTATTTGTGGTATTTGAGTTTCTGTGGACTTTGACGTTGTCTCTAACAGTGGCTATCAAATTAATTGTACCACTATCGGACACTCTTGTTGTTGGTTTCGATATATGGTCTGTGTTGTATGATGTTGTATGCATATTAACGGAATGTGAGGTGTCAGATATTTCACACGTTTCTGATACTTTAAAGGCACAGTATTGTACTTCACTACTCGCGATTAGGGTATTTTCCGTTATCATTGTTGTTTGATCTCTATCTTCGTCCTTTTTCGCCGTTCCTTTTGGCGCTGTACACGTTGTTTGGACGACGTCTGCGTGTGACGGTGCTGTAATATTTAATACACTGTCTTGTGTATTCACGAGTATATCGTTAACTTTTTTATTCATTGAGGCTAGATTTGAGTTCAATTGCGTCATGTCAGTTTGTAACTTATTAACAGTATCACTATCTGTTGCTCGTGATCTTAGTCCGTTTACTGACGCTAACGTGTGTCTAACATTTATTGTTACTTGCTGAAAATCGTTCGCTAAGCCTCTCAATATGCTGTTGTTTTGATCTGATGTGTTCTTGATATACGCCATGTCAGACTGTATATTCAATAACATAGTTATCATTTCCGGGATATCATTCTTTACTGCTTGGGCTGTATAAGTTGCGTGGTTTTCGTCGTTTTCTGTTGTTTGGCAGTTTGTAATATTCAAGGTTTGACTACTATCTACAGCATTTTGACCTTGCGCGAATATCTCACATATTTCTTTCGATCTGGATCCATTTATGAACATGTGCAAAACATAGCAGTCATGGGCGTATTTCCGAGCTATAGATGAGCCAGTTGAGTTTCTTCTATTTACCAGTTTGTTATGCTCAAAATTTGATGTAGCCCTTACACGATCAGCTAAGCGTTCTCTGTAATCCTCGATACGTGCATGGTCATTTTGACATAATTATATGAGCTGTTGTATATAACTATCCTTGGGAAGTTTTCCTAAAGCATGATCAAGGTCTTGATAGAATTGTTGGGGGCGGGGCTGCTGAGATATTAATTATTCATCAGCTGGCGTATCCACGTAGGTATCAGTGCTGTCATATGAACAGTTAGATCTATCCATGATGTTTCAATCTAGATCACCGTTTACAATGAAGTTCTAGATCAACGTTTACAATGTAGTTCTAGATCACCGTTTACAATGTTGTAGATCACCGTTTACATTGTTCTAGATCACCGTTTACAATGTACTTCTAGATCATCGTTTACAATGTAGTTCTAGATCACCATTTACATTGTTCTAGATCCCCGTCCGTTTAAATTGTTCTAGATCACCGTTTACATTGTTCTAGATAAACCGTTTACAATGTAGTTCTAGATCAACGTTTACAATGTAGTTCTAGATCACCGTTTACAGTGTTCTAGATCAACGTTTACATTTTTCTAGATCACCGTGTACAATGTAGTTCTAGATCACCGTTTACAGTGTTCTAGATCACCGTTTACATTGTTCTAGATCACCGTTTACAATGTAGTTCTAGATCACCGTTTAAATTGTAGTTATATATACCCTTTTACAATGTAACTCTAGACCACCGTTTATTGTTCTAGTGCAACGTTTACAATGTAGTTTTAGATCACCTTTTACAATGTAGTTCTAGATCACCTTTTACATTGTTTTAGATCATCGTTTACAATAAAGTTCTTAACACCCTTTTACAATGTAGTTCTAGATCACCGTTTATATTGTTTTAGATCACCATTTGCAATGTAGTTATAGATCACCTTTCACATTGTAGTTCTATATCACCATTTACAATGTCGTTCTAGATCACCATTTACAATGTCGTTCTAGATCACCGTTTACATTGTTTTAGTTTACCGTTTATAATGTAGTTCTAGATCAGCGTTTACATTGTCCTAGATCACCGTTTATAATGCAGTTATAGATCACCGTTAACACTGTTCTAGATCACCGTTAACATTGTTCTAGATCACCGTTAGAATTGTTCTAAATCACCGTTTACAATGTAGTTTTAGATCACCTTTTACATTGTTCTAGATCACCGTTTACAATTTAGTTATGTATATAGCCTTTTACAATGTATTTATAGATAACCGTTTATATTGTTTTAGATCACCATTTGCAATGTAGTTATAGATCACCATTTACAATGTAGTTCTAGACCACCTTTTACAATGTAGTTATAGATCACCATTTACAATATTGCTGTTCTAGATCAACGTTTACATTGTTTGAGATCACCGTTTACGATGTAGTTCTAGATCATCGTTTACATTGTTCTAAATCACTGTTTACAATGTAGTTCTAGATCACCGTTTACAATGTAGTTATATATCACCTTTTACAATGTAGTTCTAGATCACCTTTTACAATGTAGTTATAGATCACCATTTACAAAATTGTTGTTCTAGATCAACGTTTACATTGTTTGAGATTACCGTTTACAATGTAGTTCTAGATCACCGTTTACATTGTTCTAAATCACTCTTTACAATGTAGTTCTAGATCACCGTTTACAATGTAATTCTAGATCATCGTTTACAATGAAGTTCAATATCACCGTTTACATTGTATTATATCACCCTGTACAATGTAGTTATAGATCACCGTTTACATTGTTCAAGATCACCGTTTACAATGTAGTTCTAGATTACCTTTTACAATGTAGTTCTAGATCACCATTTACAATGTAGTTCTAGATCACCTTTTACATTGATGTAGATCACAGTTTACAATGTAGTTCTAGATCACCGTTTACATTGTTCAAGATCACCGTTTACATTGTTCAAGATCACCGTTTTACAATGAAGTTCTAGATCAACGTCTACATTGTTCAAGATCACCGTTTACAATGTAGTTCTAGATCATCGTGTACAATGTAGTTCTAGATCATTGTTTAAAATGTAGTTTTAGATCACCGTTTACAATGTTCTAGATCACCGTTTACTATGCAGTTATAGTTCTCCGTTTACATTGTTCTAGATCACCGTTTACAATCTTGTTCTAGATCACCGTTACATTGTTCTAGATCACCGCTCATATTGTTCAATCGTCTTTGGTACACGGACTTCAATTATAAATTCAGGATCAGATTTTTTCAACGTTATATATTCGAATTATTGGGGATTTACAATCCGCGAATACATATACTATCCTGCATTCCTGATGTGTTAAACGACAAGGATAACAAGATATCCATGTTTCATTGTGGCGTAACATTAGTTCTATTACT
This sequence comes from Serripes groenlandicus, assembly GCA_031761405.1. Lineage (NCBI taxonomy): Eukaryota > Metazoa > Mollusca > Bivalvia > Cardiida > Cardiidae > Serripes > Serripes groenlandicus. The sequence continues at coordinate 47,725,669 of JASEVX010000008.1, forward strand.
GATGATATCTCTATGTACGTGTATAACTATTGTAAGGCATTTGCTAACGTTTCAATTTTGAAAAGGGTGCTATAAATGTGACCTAATAATAATGATAATAACAATAAAAAAAAAGATATATATAATAATAATAATGATAATAATATAAATAATAATGATAATAATAATAATAATAATAATAATAATAATGATTATAATAATGATAATAATAATAATAATAAGAGTAATGATAATGATAATGACATGATGTTTATTGTGCGGCGAACAGTAAAGATCCATGCGATTCAGTGGATCCCTACAGTCTGACCTGAGCATTCACTGTAAGAATATATGCAGAATAATTTCTAAATACAATTTTCGACATAAAACTACGCAAGTACTACGCCAGTGTACCTTTAATATTGCAAAAGCGAGATGCAATCAGATTATAAATCCGCAAACGGCGATGACGCAATTTCTTTATAATACAACAAAGTAAAAAAAATAATGACAATTTTGAAATTTGATATGCTTCTATCAACGCTCGGTGAACAAGTGTTCACCCTTCCCACATATAGACACGTTGTGATGCCTCTGGAGCAGATGAATTTTTGAAAACAGTGTTACAAAGGAAGAAATTGCTCAAAACGAGCAATTTTCCTTTTGTCATATTGTTTTCAACTCTTTGAAGTTTATTTTACTTTCATTCATATAGATTGTTTAAGACGAGTAAGTCTATACATTCTTATCTTTACATTGCCCTTTTTGTCCGATGTTTCATAGTTATTCACAAGACCAAGTTGTAGTTTTGTCGAAAACCTAAAAGAATATCAACTAGAGTTGTATGAATAAAAGCGTTAGTTTATAAAAAAATAACGACATCTTCTCCTTATCCACTGACTAGATATTTTTATCGATACAACCTAAATATAAAAAGACATATGTAACCAAACCAATGTTGTTAAAGGTTAACCTGCCATAAATAAATGCAAATATATTTGAAGTGGTCTTTGTATAAGAAAACTGATATTGTAAATGTATTTAAGTACGTACGCATGCTCATATTATCACCGTTTCAGTATTTCTGTTCACTGGATAAGTAGTCATTTGTTTTACAGTTGCGATTCTTATAGGTAGGCGGTTTTGTTAATTTTAGTTTAGTTTTGTTATTTAAACGCCCTGCTGCTTATATTGTCTGAGTATACGTTGGTCCTTTCTTTAACAACGTACGTAAACTATACAAATATTAATATGTTACCTTACTTAGTCTATATTCAAGTATGTCTTATACATAATCTAGACACCTTTAAAAGTAAACATTTCTCCAAATATGCCGGATTCATTTCGAATTAAATGGAAAAGTGACATTATTGGAATTGAATGTATCAATAGTTTATTTAAAACGTTAATTCATCAAATGTTTATTGTAATATACCTACTTTTGAAGAATGCGTATCGATTGTTTATTCAATTCAATTCAATTCAATATACTTTATTTAACGACGGTAACACAATAAACAATTACAACATCAGTTATATCCCTTGTGGCCGTCAATGTTATTGTGATATATTTTAAAAACATTTAAATGTCGGTTTGCGTTTAACGGGGTTCAAAATGCAATGTTAGGAATGTTCATAGGGTTAGTGAACTAGAAGAAAAACACTGACACTGCCTAAATTCTTTTCTCTAGCGGAGCCTTAACTAGTCGTTTAGTATGCTGGGTTCAACTGATATGTTTTCACTGTTCATAACGTTCTATCCGTTAGGACTAAGCTTCCGTCTATTTGATAGTTTACCCCATGTTTTTGATATACGTCGAGCTTATGTTACTGATTTTGCAAATAAGTCAAAATAAAGGCCGTTTAAAATCAACATATTTGAAAGCCTGAATTAGTACTCCGATACCTTAAATGCCCATTTTAGTATAAATTGACTTTAATTTTAGAGACCAGACTCGTCCTAATATGGGGACCAACTTATGTAGAAGCGCCATTGACACTGAAAGACCTCAGCTAAAAGGTATGTCATTATGTTAATTCAGTCATAATGTTACAGGGTGGTGACACGGATACCTTTGCCTTGTGGACATATAGATAATAAACATAAATGCAGCAACCCTAAGATTAAACAATCCAGCGTGGTGGCACTAGACACGTTTTCCAATCCTGTCCGAAAGCTTTTCGAATCAGATTCAATTTCACATTCAATTATTATAAAGTTCTTGTATGAAATTTTTGCTTTGGGTCTTTAATGCTTTCGGTGAATCGTTTCCGTGCTTTTATAAAAAATCGAAATGATTAGAGTTCTTGTAACGCTAATTTTGTTCATTTTTGACAGACGTTAGAAATAATGTTTTAAACCACCCTCCCTTGTCTTGAAGCTTTTAACGCATTTTATACTCGATTGTGTAAATCATTGTTGAGCTGATGCTGATGTAATGTCAATTGTGGTGGCAACGTTGCCATGTAACGGCGAGATTCATTGCAAGCCTAGAGCATTTTGTGGACAGCGATTGTGAAATACCCGGACGGACTCATGGGAGAGTACTTGTGGGGTTATTTCTTTTGATGTTTTACTTGTGGGTGCACCCCACAAGTATGCAATTCATTCCGTAATTAACCCCCTTTTACGGAATGAATAACATTAATATGCAAATGAGATACCCGTTATAAAAAATAAAAATAAACTATTTATCTAAGTGTCTTTATAAGGGTGGTCGGTGGGTTAGGAAAAACACGCACCCACAAGTACTCTCTCATGCGGACGGTGAAAAGTATTTAATTGAAAATATTTACATGTTATTATATCATGCATCCTTTAAGTCTCCCCAAGTGAGGTTTTGTTGATTTGTCATTTATACGGCACATGACGCAGTATTTAACGGATAGACATTAATTTTTAAAGAATAAACAGCATATTAATTTAATATGCCCTTGAGATTAATAGAACTATTTAGATCTCACGGCTACTTGGTACAAGTAAAGTTTTATGTTAGATTCATCGTATACCGAACTCTTTATATCAACATCTCTTTTTCTTGCAGGTAAACACTTTAAACGGTTATTAAGTAACGAATCCATTTTACATTCATTGAGACATCAGGGTTAATAGTTCACTTAATATAATATATACGACTTTCACAAGCCAAAAGGATAAAAGTCTTTAAAAATATTCCGACTTAAAAAATTAACCCAGCCGATTTATGTTTCTTTATTAGAATAAAAGATGCGACATCACTACTTACTACTTTAAATCATTCATGACTTGTAATATAAATTCGAGTACATCAGCTAAACTTTATTTTCAGAAACAGAAATGGAAACCATGTGCACTGATTTTTCCACAAGTACATCTGAGCATCATGAAAGCACACGACGGACATTTTTTCGGATATACATTGTATTAGGCATCTGTATAGTGACATGTTTAGCTAGTATGATTGTTCAGGTAGTTCTATAAGTTCAAAGGCATGAAACCCCGAAACACTCCAACCAAAACTGTATGAAGTGTGAAACATTAACCACGATAGTTGATAGATGGGCATGGAATGATGTTACAGAAGACAACACAACACATCAGTGTTGTTTTCACAGCGAAACTGGTCTTGCAACGATGCTCAAAAACGTAAATAACACATTTATTAGGGTTGTTCTATAAAACAAATAATGACGGCATTAATGCTATTACATTTCAGATTGGGGGCCATATTTATTTGTATATTTAGTAGCTAGTTTAAAGTATATGTATCTACATTAATAGATAATATATCATTTATCTAGTGCGGTGAATATAATTGGTTAAGGACATCAGTATCAAGAAAGATAATACCGATAATATGGGTAAATATCCCAGGAAATGCCGTGATATAACTGACAAAACGTGGCTTAAGAGAAGCTGTCTCTAAATACTGCTGCCATTTTGAAGCGGTTCGATATATCGTGGTAGAGGTCTACTTTAAAAACAATTTTGCGATTTCGTTTTCAAATTTGGTCAGTAATTACATTTTATTTCCTTATTTATATAGTAGTAGTAGTAGTTTTTATACTTTATTTAAGTGACACGTAATACAAGTTATACATACAATATATTACTACAGCAGTATAACATTCACATTTGTCAGTAATACTTGTACATATTGGGCGTCTTTTCCAGCCATACAAATGGCTTATGAGTCACTATACATCAATCAAAATAAGTACTTATAAGTATATATATATGTACAATTATTATAATTTATATATACCGTCATAATGATTATAAGCGTTGCCACGATGAGTAGAATATACGAAACCGGTTGGCACGTTTAAAACCAATGTAGTATCGTTTGTTCTTTTTTAATATATATTTTTTCTTGTCCCATATATTTCTTCTTTTTAAATTATCATATATAAATATTAGGGAGGGCAACGAATAAAATAATAACTACTCGAATATTCTATCACAAAGTATTTGACCTGTATGTGCATGCGCTTCGCCAACAAAGAGTTTATAAATTTGTTATTTGCTGTAAAGTTATCTTATTTTAGTCTTATCCTGTTCAACCGAATGAAAAGAATGTTCGTAAAAAATACGTAGGCAAAGTTCTCAGATTATAATTATAAACGATGGTTTCGTCTCATTGATGTATCATTCTAAAAAGCAGTAACTAAATGTTTTATAGGATGAATTTGCGGCGTTTTAGAACGAAATCATCGGTATAGTATCGACCACTAGTCTACAGTAAGGAATACCAGTATCGACACCTTATATAATACGCGTAAAATGGACCTTCGCAATCCCTTTACCTGCAGTTTTTAGCAAAAATGTGTGGGTAAATATTTGAAGTATCAATTTGATATATATATATATATATATTTATAATTCAGAATATTCCTGATTTTTTATTACTGGGTTTATGCACACGATGTTTGTTGACGTCACAGTAATATATCGATACATTATGAAGCGTTAATGCAGACCTTTTTAAGTTTGACCTGTGCTGTTTGAAGCAAGCATACATTCTGAAATAGGAAATAAGAACTTTCCCTTACAAATATGACGTCAGAGTATTTACTTTATTGTAATGAATAATCCAGAGCGTCTGCAGCGGGACTTCGTTCTTGTAAACTAATAGTGTTCTATTCTTTTTACAGTACGTCGAGAAACGTTTCTCCAGCAGTCTATCTGGTGAGTGTCTTTGATATGTTTAGAGAAACGAGATAATCGTAAACTTTCTGTTATGCAATTTTTTAATCAAAATATGACTGTGTGCCGTTACAATTTGATTTGAATGAAATACATGTTTGTTTTTGTACAATGTTTATTAAAACCTTATGGGTCTAAGTAACGAAAGTTCGAAGTAAAACGATCCGTATCTATACTGGTAGTACACTGTCATGTATGGATAGTTTTCATACTGCTTGAATAATGTCGTTTCATTATTTTAGTGACTACTCAAGAGTCCAATCGGCTGCAGGGGAATGTTGACCAATTATACTCTCTGATTTTGAACCATCTGCTAAGTAACAGATCACACAACACTACGGTACCAACCCATACACATCCGGAACTGTCAACGCTGATCGACTTTATTAATAAAGTTGTTCACATAAAACGTTCTGTTCTGCACTTAACCAGCCTGTACACTGTAATTGCTGAGGGTAAGATTGGTTGTATTACAAGGATGAACGTTATCTGGAATGAGTTACACAGAACGACAATGGATGTTTGAATATTTCAAAATTGTTAATCATTAAGATCAGAAAATATATTTTCACGGTTTTTAGTGATCGTAGCAATTCTTCTAGTATTTTTTATAGTTATTGAAATCTGAAATTCGTACAGGAACCATCCATTTTTGGACAAACATGTAAGATGTTCATATGATTTGAGGCGGCAAAAATGCTTGTACGACTTAAATGTGAAAAGAGAAGACTTAAAAGGGTACGCATTGGCTTAGGCACATACGGATATTCGTTGGCTACATACGTTCATTTTCAATAGACAAATTTCCCATTCATCTGTAAACATAACTATTTATAGGTTCGTATCCGAAGATTTCCTGGATAACCTCCGTTGAACAAAGAAATATTTCACTTGCTAATGACACATATTCTGTGTCCATCATGACCACCGGTCTTTACTTGATCCACACCAAGGTGACATTCCGTGCCAATGTAATCAACAACCAACAGATGTAAGTACTTTTGTAGTTTTGAGATATAACGAGTAATTACAACATTCATATATATATTCAAAGCATTATAAAACATATAACTGTTTTTACGCCAGATAACTATGGAAAATGGTATTTGCATTAAACATGTATTTCCAATTTTAAAATACCGATTGACGCATTTAAAAGCATTGGCATGACACTATTGTTGACTGAACAACTTTTTAGCAAATTCATGGATCAAGAGGGATCAAGATTAAGCAAGTTTTGGTTTACTACATTAATTAGAATTAGACCAACCCAGAACTGTAATGATAGTTTCGTTTTAGGGAAACTTACCCACGCGGTACTTTTATTGCGTGCTAACTTTGACCGGAGTGAACGCATACTACTAGTATATGTGAATGGCTATAACTATTATCCAAGGGACTTCCGAGATACTTTACGACATGACATCTTTGCTAGTCGCAAAACCCGAATTGTAACTCAGTTAACTCATTTTTCTATATATTGTCTAGGAGTTTATCCACAAAGTTCTACCTCGCTACGCTTAGAGATGGTCGGTTATCACATGTTGACGGTTTTAAAAAGACATACGATTTTTGTGAAAGGAATACTGAACATGACGCAAACTTGATCACAATGGCTAAACTGGACGCGGGGGATAGTCTTATCATACAATTCCCTAGCATGGTAGCATCCTATCTATCCTCAGATATTGGTGCACATATGATAAGTATTGTAGAACTGTCTTAGGTAGATGTTAGACATAAACATCCATCTGTTATTTGGCTTTAAATAATAGCCAGACAAAAGAAAAATTGCTCATAATCATTTGTAGAGATTTTTTTTTATGTTTTGCATGTTTTGAAAGTCCTACAATACTGAGTTGTTATTCTATCAAGCCATAAGGTCAGTTATTTTAAATTTTTAAAACCGATATTATTAGTGTTTTTTTCTTCCGATCAGCTTTTACGAGACAGGGTATTGAATCTTCTATTTTTAATGAACAATTCTTTCGGCAATTGATTATTTTAACCAAATAATTTATAGCAGGGTATTTTATTAAAACAATATTAGTAAAATGAGGTGCATTTTTCTTGTTCTTGCTGTTATCCGTATTCCATTCAGGATTGGTTAACCTTTGTTGACAACTAAGTTGGGCATTGTGCACGGATATTAATAATTCAGAGTAGGTTCTGTTTTTTGTTGTTGTTTTGTGACTGTTGTATTGTTATATGAACACTCTTTCTTAAGATGTGTTTCTTATTGTGTTTTGTTCTTTGTGTTATATGATGTACAAATTGTATTTCGTTATGCAGAAAGTTTATTATGATGATGCGGACAATATAAACGGGTATAATTCCAAGATGTACCGTCAAAAAACGGCATGCGCAACAGATTTACTTATTGGACATTTAAACTAATATCATTCAAATGGAAAGCATCATAAAATGTTTGTGTTTAAAAGAAATTGTCATTGAATCTAACTGATATTAAACAAATGATATTTCATTTTACTAGACATCCGTGTTAAGTGTAACGTGTATCGGAGTTAAGCCAGCGCGGGTCACCTATCCAGGCACTAACAACGATGAACGTTGCTTAACTTTAATAAACGGTCAACAACTTTACCAACGTCGATAAAAGTCGGCTTTTACAACAAGGCTGTAGAAGTGCTATTTAATCCTATACCCCGTTCCTGTTACTCTAGGAACTAGTGTAAATTGTTAATCAGTTAAAAAGTAAACATAATGAACAATGTCTCTTTCTGCCAGAACGTTTCAATTCTAATTCCCTGGAGTCTAATTTGTGTGACGCGGAGATAGTCCGAATAGTTTCGCCCGTTTGTCTGGATCGCCAGACAATGTGCATGCTCTTTTTTTACCGGTGAATCTTTGAATTCTACCCGTTTGTGTTGTCTGCGTCATCAAAATCATCAAAATCAACTTGCTACATAACGAAATACATTTTGTACACCTTATAACAAAACCAGAACATGTCACATTAAAAAATCACGTAAGACAATAAAGTATGCACAGCAGATTTTAAAACTTCACAACACTGAATAAATAATGTGCATAACATAATAAAATATCTTCACAAGGTATCAACGAATGAACAAAACACATAAAAGAGTGCATGCAGCATAGCAAATGGTGTGCATAAGATAATGAAGACTGCATAAAACACAATAAATAATGTAAATGTGCATACAGCATAACAAAGAGTGCATAACATAATAAAAAGTGTACACAGCATAACAAAGAATGAATATATCATAATAAGAAGGTCACAATGCAAAAAACAGAACCTACACAATGAAATAAATTGTATGTGCCTTCATAAATGAATAAGTAATATACGTAACCGAATATGAAACGTAAACTTCATAACAGAGACATCACATACGACAACAAAACTCACACAGAACATAAAAATGAGTGCACTTAGCATCATAAACGAGCTATATGAATTAATAAGAGATGCACAAAAGAAAATAAATAATGCACATACCATATTAAAATATGTACTCATCATAATAAAGGATGTACACAACATAATAAAGTATGTACACAACATAATAAAGGGTGCAACCAATATAATAATAAGCATCATTATAAGACAGTTAAGGCGTTCCATAAAATTTGATTATCATTATTTCTTTTTTACCTGATTTGTGAATATATTTTCAAAGTCGTCCGCTGAAGACTTGTTGTTTTAGGGAAAGGGTTAAACAAAAAGGGGAAAACCCCACTTTAAATGCAAAGTAAACACTTCTCTTTGGTGGTCGGCATTACTATGTTGACAAGGAAGAGATATCACAGGATTTTGTTATCGTCTCTAAACAAACAAATACTACACTTGTATTTAAACCATTGCAAAGGCAAGTACATTTACCGATATTATTATTTACCTTGATGCGTTTCTGTGGCGTGTATGGGCATCACGATTGAAGAACGCATTAGACATTTATCGAATCCCTCGTTGACAATTCATGAGCAGGTAAATATGTACCGAGGTAATAAAAGTCGGGTCTTTAATATTCGAGTTAGTAAGTATAAGGGTTAGGTTTGCACATAGAATATTGTTCTTTTCTAATACCGATTTGATTGCCAAGATTGATTGGTGTATTAGGATCAAGCAGACCGTGGGTTGAACCGGAGGTAGATTTGATCCTTCAGAAATTTAAATTCTAGTCTTTTGCTGATTTTTTTATTGTAGCCGATATTTACCTTTGACAAGAATGGTCTTGGCAAGGCTATAACCCTTTCCCTCTAACAGTTAATGTGTAGCAGAATTTGTTGAAAACATCTTTATAAATTGAATAGTTATTATTGAATTTAGGCAATATAACACGCCGCTGGTAATGAGCAAATTATCCTTTGTGCCACAATGCACAAATGTTGTCTTCTGCTGATGCGTCAGAATCTGTCTGCAGGTGGGAAAGGTTTAATGAAAGATCATCTTGTTGTGACATAGTTTTTCATTATATTCCAAAAACAAGCAAGGACCTATCGAGTGTATTCTGGAATATTGTTTCTCTTCCTCGAACCGTTAATGACATCTTATATATATTATTAGATAGTTAATCACTTAAAATGTTCAATATTAACTGACAATGTTTATGTAAGACAGAGGTAAGACAGGGTTATAACGTTACACAAGGCAAAGTGTTATACTTACTGACGTTTACTATAATATCGTCATTCTCTAGGTATACAAAACGAATGTTGGGGTCGACAGTGTATATTGTATGTACATGTAGCGGTAGGGTAATTTCAAGTTGACAACTTAATTATTTAAAGATGTCATCGCTTTTCCGAGCACAAAAGCAGTTTCATAATTTTGTAAATTTGATTGAATATTCAAGACTTGAATAAAGATAAACCTTATATAAACAAACACAACAACATTTACCAGGCTTAACATAACATGTAAATCGCTAGCCTTCGGATTTTGCTGTTGTCAGATTTCATTTCGTCCTGTGAGATTGCGGCAATTGTTACATCGTACACGGGACAAATGTGTTACAGCGTGTTGTCATAATAAAGCTGTCGTTACATTTTCAAATTAAATATTGGCTTTTGCCTAGAAATCGTCAATTACGAAACAATACGTGATATGGAACACCATAGATAGAAATACTACAATAATGACACAATAAGTAACGTCCTATATCGGAAAGCTCTAATGTAACGCTTTCCCCTTGCAGCATTTTGCCCTGCTATCTGGTTAATGAGAGACCATAACTTCGTCCTGAGGATTTTGGTGGTGTAGTCGTTTTTGTTGATACTCCAGTGTGCACACCTCTTTGTTTAACATCTAACATTAGCTATTTAATCTTGCATTAGACACATATTCAATATGTGCCATTTTGCCTCGAGTTCTGTTAAACTTTGACCCAAATGGCCGTGGCAATGCGTCACAATTGTTCAACAAAGCAGTATACGTTTAATCTTTTATATGAATGATTTATAAGCTTAATTTGAATCATTGTATGTTTATAATTATGTTCGATTTGTAGCCATGTCAATGGCAGTGCTGTAAACATATTTATTTTTCTCAATATTTGAGAAACTTTGGAAACATGTAACACTCTGCCACGGTTTCCCCTTAACATTTTACAGTTGAAGTGCATTTTTTGTGTATACATTTGTTCGTGCAGGTATATATGTTTTAATTAAACTTGAGCGTCATATTTAACTGCCACATGTTGCTTACGCGTTGTTCTCTGATCAACCTAGGTAAATGACGAGGTTAGTTTGAAATAGAAGATTTGCAGAAACGTTGTAACTGTCTCCGTTTTCTTCCAAAGAATGCATTGAATGGTGGAAAACGGTAAAAATACACCAGTGGACGGTTATTACCCATGTACTCCAGAGAACGCAAACTCCCAGCTAAACCTTGGCTACCATATATGTACAAATGACGAAGTATATAATGACTCTATTCGCAAGGCGTGCGCGGCTTATCTTTTTGGCATGTTTAGTTCGGTAAAACCTGTTAAAGCATAACATCCTGGAAAATAGACACAAATTAATGTATTTCGTTTTTTTTTATTAATGATATTTAACCCAAAGTTAACTGTGGGCCATATTTAGTCGAAAAGAAGGTCACTAAGCGCATTCTTAAAATTCTAAAGACCCCATTATTTGTTGCAACAAGTGTAATACGAAAAAAACATAAATGGGTTTTTTCGCTTATAGGTAACAGGTGTGAGATTTTTTTTTTTTTTTTCAATAACCCATGAAGATTTTTGAAATGAAACTGGAAAAAATCCATGGGGGCCGCCATTTTGGATATGTATAAAAAGCAGACGGGTAAAACACAGTAAATTATTGTCGGCTTTTTATTTTATTTTTTTTAAATCGTTTTTTTGGGTATGTATAAATTGAGCAAAACAACACGCATTGAAAATTATTGTCGTCTTTTTAATCATTTTTTTTTAAATCGATATTTAAGATCATTTAAGTGCTGTGTTATGTGGGAATTAACATTTGTACGAAAAGTTAAAAATAAATGGAAATCTGTAAGAAATATGTTTTCGCGTTCGTCAAAAACACGACAGCATTAGCCTTCTACGCCCGAAACTAAATTGTGACTGTATCGTAGCCAAAGAAGGACGTGACCTCATTTCCGTTACACTTCATCTTGGCGTAAACGTCAATGGAGCGACGTCGTTTCCCGCAAAAAAGTGGTATCAACATGAAATACCCCAAATTCCTATACATGACCTATTGACTCACTCATTCACTCATGTATGCAATAGTATGAATGTATTTGACAAAATTAGATTCATATTCTACTAAAATGATTTCTAAATTTAGTTACAAATCGATGTGTACTAGGATCAGAACGCATGAATGTGCGATATTTTCTCAGTGGGCATCGTTCAACCAGATCCCATACAATTTTAATGCAGTTGCGGGGTCCATGCACATGTATGATTTAGTTAGCTCAACGTGCATAACATGACCACACTGTATATATATATATATATATATATATATGAAGGTTGATCTTGGCCTGCATATTTTGCGAGGGATATACTAGTCGCTTTCACGCGGTGAAGGGGTTAAATAGGGACACATGTGTGGGTTAGATGTCTATGTTATGCTCTTTTGTAAATGTACAGTTCCTTAATTATATATATGTTAATATGTATTTTGTCAGACGTTTTAAGGTGTGTGGGTATACATATCAATGCTTTACAACACTTTATTCTTACACATGTTTGAGAACACATGTAGGTGAAAATGTAATTAACTCTTTCGTCGCCGTAATTCTTAATCGGAATCTTCCATCTTAACATTTTAATTTTATACTTTTGTAAGAATATTTTGAGGAAGAATGTGAAGTATTAAGAGCGAAGTGCAGATTAATATCAGTCTAATACCACAAAGTCCCGAATTTATGTCTTTGTATAACGTGACCCAATTATATGGCACACCTACTAACGCTGTCATATTTTTGATCTCACAGACATGGCAATATAGATTTACATTACTAGATACGTAGTAGTGTGAGTAATGCTTGTGTTTACTTGTTGTAATTGGTCGATTCAACAAGTTGTTCATACAGGCTGTAAAACACGGATAGTACTACGCGCTCTGTTATGGCACCGGTCACGGGGGAGTGATTGCTGTAAAATATACAGTATTTTCACCTGAGCACCCAGCGCTGTCAAAGAATGCATGTGTCGGTCAGATGATAGATGGCTAGGCATTTGCGTTGATAATCCCGTTCTATATATATACGAAGTAGAGAATGTATTAATAATCGGTAGTCGAGCGGCAATTCGCTCTTTTGCCCTTAAACGCCTCTGTTCTAGTAACATATTAAAACCTATAACTATGAGAATCTAGTTTTTGCTTTGGTATTTAACTCGACAGGAGTACAATTGATGCTTCAAGTAAATATATAGAAGACATGGAAATGTGGTGGGAAAAGGGTATTATTGCTGACAACTTCCAAATTAATATTTTTCATATAGTATTTATATATATGATACTCCCGCAATTGACTTGCATAAACAAAACGTTGAATAATATAAACAAAAAGAAACACTGTCAAACTTAAAGAAGACTTTTGACATATTTGTAGCAGTTTTATTGGGATCATAATCGATAACAGAAATCAGAAATCGGTCAAGAAGAATACAATCTCGTTTTCAAACAACACACTCTAAACCAAAAGTATTGGCATAATTAACTTAGTCCTGTAAACTATTTGCAATGCCTAGCAATATTTACTAAAAAGTCACAAGTATAAGTCGGCAAACATGAACATCTAGCTAAATTCATATTTGAGCAATCTTGCGTGAAAATTAACATTGTGGACTCTGCGAAAATTATGGACCAGGATCAGCCTAGACATGCCGCGCAGGCTTACCCGGATAGACACTTTTCGCCTACTGTGGATTTTCTGTTTCAGGAATCATTACTCTATACCTCTATCCCCCTGAAACGGAATATGTCGGCCCGGATCAGTCTGCGCAGGCTGATTTGGTTCGATATATTACGCAGAGGCCATTATGTTGGTTTTCTCCTAGGACGGCTTAATTTTGAAAGTTTTTCTTGTAACAAATGTATGTAAGTACGTATAGAAATAAGCAATCGAAAAATGAACGCCGCCTATCAAACACATTTTTCATTTGCGGACATTTTAAAGATTGTTTATTTTAACCCCTATCTCGTGACGTACTAGATGATAAAAACGTAATTTTAAATCAGTGATGCAAATCAAGATAAAATAACGATAGCAATAGGTCTTCAATTGTGCGTTGCGAAAGGATCGTATTCCGACATAATAACGATAGCGTTACTTCACATGCATGTTACGGTGGCTACTATTATAAAACACGTATATTTAAAGATTCAACTCTTTATATCGACAACTGTTTTGACAACTACTATTAAATCCTCTAACAATAGGGGTCGAGAGTTTGAATCTCTTCGCCACCACCATTGAATAAGACAATCAACAATACAAATTGCGACCAGTGCCCATAAGCCTTCTACAACAGGTTTCATGTTTCTACACGGAAAAGTAGCAAGTTGCTCGGACATTGTTTGGTTGGAGATAAAGATAGCTAGGGTAAATGGTAAAGATATTGATTAGACTTCCCTAAATGATATGTTTATAAAAAGGTAAACATTGATCCCAAGTACTGAGGTTCTCATATGAGGTGACACGACACGACACATTGAACAGCTTGATCTATTTATAGATATACATCTTGACAATACATATTAACAACTGTAAAATCATTAGTAGAACCGTGGATTCTGTTGAGTTAAGAACATAGACTGTAAGTTAGAACTGTTTGTAAAATATATTTACCTGTAGAAAACGTAGTCTGTATAGAAATCATATTAATCTTAGACAAATAATGCTGATAAATGTAGTTTCATGTTCATCAAAGAATAAATCCATTTGATTTAAGACTGATAGTTCGATAATATGATGTTAGCTGAAACAGAAAAATGAAAAATATATTCATTACACATTTTCCTTTCTTTCCTTATTTTAATTCCTCTATTTGCCATAATACATTTATTGTTTGTTTTACATAATGTTTTCTTGAATGAAACCCACTTTTCAAATTAACTTATTAGTTCTAGTTTACATATGATAAAATTGTTTTGTCACATGAGATAAATTAATTTATTATCTTGCTGGCTTTAATAGAGTGTCATGTCACTTGTACCATTAATAAGGCGTTTATGATTAATTTCATCATACATTTTCATATCCTATTTTCATTTCATATATGTAAAAAATAAATGATATACATTTGGAGAATACTAAAATAATTCACATTGTAAATGAATATATTGAAACTCCATTTTAATTCATAATGACATTTTGTATTATTTTAACATTGGAATTATTATCCCCCCTCCCACTTCAACCCCACGCTAACCACTTGGCCATGACGGATTCATTAAAGGAATACGCTCGGTCGAAAAAAACTCGCTTTGAATTGAAAAATATTGACTTAATGAACATTTATTTACTATGCATTTCATTAACATACAACTAATAATGAAGATATTACTATTTAAAGATGACTATTTGTGCTGATCGGTGCGCAGCATGAGCGCGGCCATTGTTTACATATCGCAATGTCTCGAGACATTCTGAAAAGAATCGTGACGTCATATACCCACTTTGTCCCAAACAAAACATACAAGTAGAGAATACAAAATATACTTTTTCGTAATTAATTAACCCCGGAAGTTTACAAACCTAAACATCAATTATTCAAAATGAAATTCCAAGCATTACATCATATTATTACTAGATCTATATAAAGTTTTATAAGTTTTATAGTAAATAGTATCCAATCATAATATTTGGATAGAAAACACGAACTTGGCTCGTGTAATATATATCAGCCAATTAAATATATGTGTGTTAACATTTATTTATACAATAATTTCATTCGTTTATATATTTGACAGTTGTTTGTTATGATTTCACAGCTCGTTAGACATAATAAACCGTCGTTTTTGTACAACAATCAAAGGTCATAGAAACAATAAAATATCCGGTAGTGGTCGGACGCTACTGTAATAGGATCTGTCGGCGAGTCTTTTGAGCAGACATAATTCGATCCTTTCCCTACATACTCTGCAGTTGACGGTAAAGAGAATTTCCATAATTAGTCATCTGCTGCAAATTTGGTGTATGTTGAAAAGGGAGAATTGAAATGGTTAATTTTGATCAAATTTCCAAAAGGATTTTTGTTGTAAAACTTTTATATTATATATTGAAGAAAAAGTCTCAAACCTGCTTAAATATCCCTTTTAGTTCCAAATGTAATCGTCCAATTTCTAAAATCGTTACTTGTTTTTAGTTGAATGTATTTCAGTAACTAATTATAAAGTGTAAGCTAATTGATTGTTCTAAAACGAACTGACATCGTCTTTCGTCCGTCTGTAACATTTTACGCATTGCATGATGGTCATTTTATTATTTTATTACCCCTAATTTAATGGACATGCCAGCAGATGCTACCAATCAGCGTATGCAGGGTCTTTCAAATAGTATTTGAAAGACCCTGGCGTATGAAAGCCTGATTGAGTTTTATGACCTTTAAATTCCAATAAACAACAGTACAATGTCATTGACGCCTTTTGACACATTGTTTCCTTCTTAATTTATATATGATGCCATACAGGTTGTACTGTTGTAATAAAGACATAATACACATGGGAAGTACACGGCCGCCGTGACATGATTGAAAATTGTTAAAATAGTGTCAAAATCTAATCAACCATAACAGTTTTGTACATAGTTTTGCCTAGATGGTTTCAAATTTGTTGTGTAAAGGATTTGAGCCACACCATGCGAAAGGGGGAAAAGCCTTGTGAGGCAGAGATCATACTGATCATGAATTGTTGTGTTTGCTTTTTAGTAGTGAATCACACTGTAAGTTTCTTGGGAAGATTCATGACCAAAAACATACCACACAAATATGCAATTTGATCTTATTATGAAATTAACACTTAAACTATCCAAATGCGGAAATTGTGCTGACGCGGTTCATTTGAGTAAAATCCACACGCGCTATGACGTAGGCATTTTCCATCGGCTCTCCAAAAATTCGGTTTTCAAATATGTGACCTTTTGTGTTTGTGAAATTGGACGATTTCATTTGGATTATAAGGGATTTTTATGCAGGTTTGTTTGAAATCATTTGGATTATAAAGGATTAAAAATAAATCTTTTGAAAGTTTGGTCAAATATAAAAAAATGAATTTACCCTTTTATTGAACACGTCGACCATTTTCTTGTTGAAGACGCATTTATAGCAGACGACTTTTGAAAAACATCGTGATTAAAGGAGACATTGCTTAAAATTAGCAGTTTATCCTTTTACCGTAATGTTTTCAACATTACCATTATGTTTTCAAATGTTTGCAATGATTATACTTTTTAGAATTTCCTAATTTCTAATGTCTTTTACACATGCCAAGGTCGTGTTTTTGTTTACCTTCCATCGCCTTTTTTTACCTGATAAATTAAATTAACGGCAATTACGTTTTCAAACATCTCTATTATCTTATTCAATAAATTAACGGCAATTATGTTCTCAAATTATCTTATTACGGAAGTTAAAATAAACATTCAAAGCAAACTGGAATCAATTATAACACGGATACATTTACCGCCCGCCCCTCTAAAACAAACATACATGTATACAATATTTACACCATTAAACTTCAAAAAGTGGTCCTTCCTCATAATCGGCCTTTTTGTACCAGACATTTTGGGAAATTGGCCTTTATTTCTGGACCTATAAGCGGCCTTTTTGAACTAGCCTTTTACGCATTCCGCCAATTTTGACCTATGCCTAAAATAAGATAGCGATCTTAAAATTTAGTAATCCATACGGTGCTAATCGGAAGTGAGTAATTGACGTCACAGGAAGTTGATTATAAGCAAAGATGGCGGCGCCCATAGGCGATCGATACCGACGTGAAAACACAAACTTTAAAAGCATATATCTTGGTAGTGCAAGCATGTAAAAAAAAAGTAATTACATCAAAATGATACATTACTGTAGTGCTATTTAGTCATATAGTTTAAATTTCAGCCGAGCGTATTCCTTTTATTTATTTGGTAAGATTCGCCGGGGATCGTTTAAACTTAGTGGCGAACACTAACGCCTTTGTTCAGACTGTGTGTGGATGTATACTCAGCCGCAGAGGTCCAGATAAGGAGGAGTATTCAGCTCTTTTACCCATAATGCTCTCTTATTATTAAAGCAAACCCTATGTTGTTGGTTGTCAAAACAATAGTCTCATTGTTTCGATTCTGTTCAGTACCCACAACAAAGGGTTCGTGTGTCCAATAAGCATTTTAGAACTAGAAAAAAAAACTTATCTAAAGTTCTAAATGCTGATCCCGGTAATCATTCGTCGAATGTCGGATTTCCCGTAGCCCATTGTCTGATACGAATAGTTTTACTATTCCAAATCGAATGTTTTAACTCTTTCATAGCTTTAACAATCTGCAGTGGACATCCTTGAACATCTAAGAAAAAATGGAAAATCTATACTCAAGGAAGAACAGTTTGATCTAAACAAAATTGTTCACAATAAAGGGCAAAGTATACTTTTTTGGCATGGACGGGCAGCTATCATAATATATCAGCAGAGACAAATTAAAAGATAATCAATGCGGAAGTATTAAAAGAATTTACATTATATATATTTGTAATAGAACAATTTTTTTTTTCATAATGTCATTGAAATCTAGTTATTCTTTGTATGTTTTCAAACATTGCATTCAGTGACTTGAGTCTTTAATCTGTATAGACATTTGATTTCACTCTTTCATGGGAATAAGAAATAAAGATTATTTAAACTGCTTCAAATTTTAAGTAATATCAAAACATAATTTCACAGTTTAGTTCTGAAGGTTAACCCCTGCTATGAATAGTTATTAAAACTTATTCTTGTAGAAATAAATCGATCATTTGAAATTATTTTGTGACTTTGTGGTATAATAGTAGTCAAACACAGGTGTTGGTTTCATAAAGTATTTAATATACAGTGTGATATTAAACAAATAGGTTAACACTATGTATGTTAGGAATATTAGGCTATTCACCTGTTCTAACATTACAGTAAGGTCATCTCTTTTATTTATTTCAAAACTATCCACTCGCGTTATCAAGCGATCACAATATCATTTGAATATATGTTCTCAACAGTTTTGTATTATTCAAAAATACACATTACAAATTAAATATACTACCAACTTCAAATCAGTTGAAGTAAATGACCTTTTAAATATTGTACCTTACTTATTGACAGTATACATATAGCATGCGATACATCAGTCCAACACTTATATAAGATACATCTGTAAACATTTATTATATTCGCACGTTCCAAGAACAACTCTGAATTTTAGCATTGATGTTTAAACCTTATTCCTTCATATAGTACAAAGGAATCCGCTGTGGTCGAGTGGTTAGCGTCGGGGATTTCGAAACCGGGTGATTAAGAAATCGGCATTAATGCACCGAAATGCACGATTGATTGATGGATTGATTGATTAATTGATTGTTAATTGACTGATTGAGGGTTGAACGCCGTTTTCAATAATCGATCAGTCATATCACGTTGACCAGTTCACTTATCCGAGTGTTTCCTAGCTTTCTCACATCAATACTCCACTCAATAGTCTTTATAAGCAACAGGCTGCTTTTCAACATAAACTGCGGAGGGAATATTGGCTGACCTGGGGTTCGAACATCAACCCCTGGATTGACATGCTAGCTTCTCCGGGGCTCGGGGTAAATCATGATCCAAATTTACCAATGAGAAGCCTTATTTAGAGTATGGAGTTCATTTCTAAGCACCGAGAACGTTTCTAAAGTTTCGGTTTAAATCTATTCTAAGTGCGCAACGTCGATGGTTCTGTGTGTTTATCCATTTAGGTTACGATTACATCGGTCAAAGAAGCTGCTAGAGCCCATTAGCCTGATAAACAAGCAGCCAACTAAACCTGTTTTTCCCTATCATTTTTGTTAAATTCTGACTTAAAAAAACCATTTTTATTCTGATGCAGACATCTTCTAATGCTTGTTGTTGGAAGTCAGTGGAGCAGTGAGAGAGTGTCGGCCTCCAGAAACAAAGATCCCGGATTCAAATCCCGTGATGAGCGGGTTCTGCCTTTTGGCTTTTACCACACAAACGGCGCAAGTACTGGTTAAGTTTCAAGGAAGCAGACATCGAGCGTGATCAATATTTTAAACTGAAAGGTTGTTTCGCAATCCATGTTAAAAAATTAAGTTTAGACTTAACTAAACTAATGACTTCTATTGTAGACGAAAATCTGAAACGGGAAAATATTGTCAACTTTGTATCAAACGAATTTTTGTTTCCAAATTCTACAGTTAACATATGTCCGAAGCATACGAGTCTAAAGGTAGTTTATGTACACTTATTTAATTGCACTAACATTACTCAGTTACAAAAGGAGAACATCGGATCTATTTAAACTGTCGTATAATTAAAAAGACCGGTTAACCTTGACTCATGTGGACAGTATGACAATAAAACCGCGTATGGTTATTTTGGGGGTATTATTCACTGTCTGTAATAGGATTATATAAAAATGTGTTTGATTTGGTTTTTACGACGTTTACCACATTATTTCGGTTATATCACGTTGAAAGTTCACTCAGTCATGATCCATGAGTAAACAAATCAGTACTAGGCCAGACAAAGTACTTTGCACAAGGGCACTCCACCATGAACGACCACCGCGACTGGAGATCGAACTTTGAACACCCTGTTCCAAATCCCCGACTCTAACCACTCGGTAACGGCGTATTCCTGATCAAATAAATGTGAATTGGTGTGAAACTAATGGGGGTAATGAGTCCAGTTACTTTGTCTATAAATGCGTCTATGTCAAAGTTACATGTGGACGGTCAGTGAAGGGTCTGATTTTACTATGCGGATGTACAGGCTCAACTATATTTAAAGGAAAATGTTTCAAATTATTAGTAATAGGTGCGGTAGGATATTAGATAGCTCGTCCATATGACACCACTAAGTCACGCCACTTTTAGTTTACACTTAATTATTTTAGATCGATTGCGAAACAAGCTTTCAGCTTAATTTAATCACGCTCACTGTCTGCTTCCTGGAAACTTAAGCAGTAGTCGCGCCGTTTGCGTGGACAAATTCGAAAGGAAAAACCCGCTCATCACAAATATACAGCAGACGACTTTGAAAGCATTAACTCAAATACATGTAAACTCTGTTTAAATGAAAGAACAATCATTGAAAACATTGCGACAAAAAGAGAAATTGCTCGTTTTGTCACAATGCTTTCAAAAGTAATAATAAAAGTAATAATAATAATAATAATGATACATTGTGTATTGTTTATTGTGCGGCGAACAGTGAAGATTTCTGCGAGTCAGTGGATCCCTACAGTATGACCTGAGCATTCACTGTAAGAATATATGCATAATAATTTCTAGTTACAACTTTCGAAATAAAACTACAAGTGCGAGCCCGCAAGTATCACGCCATTGTACCTTTTAGATTGCAAAAGCGAGATGCAAGCGGCGATGACTCAATTTCTTTATACTACAACGTAAAAAGAATAATGACAATTTTGAAATTTGATATTCTTCTATCAACGCTCTGTGAAACAGTTTTAACATATAGACTCGTTTTGACGCCTATGCAGCAGATGAATTTTTGAAAACAGTTTTACAAAGGAAGAAATTGCTCAAAACGAGCAATTTTCCTTTTGCCGTCTTGTTTTCAACTCTTACAGTTTATGTTACATTCATTTATATAGATTGTCTGTGTTTTTGCGAAGATGTTTTCAACGTCGTCTGCTGACTATTTGCTGTATGAGGGAAAGTGTTAAACGAAAAGCTTTAGTAATAAAACTTAATCTATCAGTTTTACAGCAAAAAAACATTCGACCATTTGTAACATGACCAGAAAATTAAATTTGATATGGTAGATAGGTCGATACGGTCAATATAAAGATACAAACATTCATATCGATCTTGATCTTTCTTCCCCGTAACAGACCAACATATAATTATATAACAAAATGGATTAAGGGTGGACGAACAAGGAAGTATGCATCGCATGAATAAACCGAATTTCCCAGATGTAGACGCGGCTATCATTTTTAATCCCCTTTCCAATATATGGAGGTTTCTGACACCTCTGCAGCAGACGAATTTTGAAAACATTGTAACAAAAGGAGAAATCTTCTCAAAACGAGCAATTAGCGTATTGCCATTTCGTTTCATATTGACATTCTGTCACGTTATCAATGAACCCCTCACAACAAAATGAAGCATGCTTTCTGACGCTATTGCAGCAGACAACTTTTGAAATTATTTCGACAAAAAGATAAATTGCTAAAATGAGAAAAGTTCTTCTAATGTTTACGCTACTACATGTATGCAATAATCAAACTTTCATTTGTAGAGATCGTCCGTATTTTCATGCATATGTGTCCAGATTCGTTTAAAACAGAGCTGTTGTATATGGGAAAGGGTTAGTTACATTGGTGGTACACTTCTAGCTATAACATTTGTAGAAGAGTGGTCTGTTCCATAGATAGACAGCATTTCTGTAGCTATGTGTATAAGGGGATACTTATACTGCCTTGCTATAGAGTTAGCCTGTATAGCGACGTGGTGGAGTGTTCGCCTCCGAGAGAAATAATTTCTAGTTACAACTTTCGAAATAAAACTACAAGTGCGAGCCCGCAAGTATCACGCCATTGTACCTTTTAGATTGCAAAAGCGAGATGCAAGCGGCGATGACTCAATTTCTTTATACTACAACGTAAAAAGAATAATGACAATTTTGAAATTTGATATTCTTCTATCAACGCTCTGTGAAACAGTTTTAACATATAGACTCGTTTTGACGCCTATGCAGCAGATGAATTTTTGAAAACAGTTTTACAAAGGAAGAAATTGGTCGGGTCGGACTCTTTCAGCTGGGTTACATATTAAAGAAAAACGGTGAAGGCTTTGGGGATAGCGTGCGTTTTCACAGCTTCACCTGGGCTTTACTATACGGAGGTGTAATACGACCCTAAATTGCCAGGCGCGGCAAAAAAAACTATGCCTCTTTCAGCTTTAGGAAAAGAACGGAATTAAAGGGAACTCATTTAACAAGGTCCATAATCCTTTCCCATGTAACATATATAATATATGAGCCATTCCACGTAAAAACCAATATTATGGACTCTGCGTAAAATATCGACTTTCACACTTTTCGCCTCCTGTGGATTTTATGTTTCAGGAATCATTACTCTATGCCTGTATCCGCCTACATTGTTAAGGATCTATTTCTACACGGTTTTACTGAAGTTTCTTTATACTTATTCTCGATCAATACTAAATGCAGAGACCGACAAGAAATACCTCGACTAAACACCCGATGCCGTCAAATGGACAAAGCACACATTTGTCAATATTTATACTTTCATATTAAATGTTCGAAATTGGCATGTAAATGTTGACACCTGAAATAATACTATTATCTTGTACACATATGATCCAAATTATTTTGTTTGCATGGTGTTTGACACCGCTTTCGACAATTTGTCAGATACCGTTTACCAGTACTTATGGTCCATTTATCCTGACACCAGCGAGTCAATGAAAACGCTAACCAAACGTTCCTGTACGCCTAGGAGGAAAAGCTATTATTACCGTTTTTACAGTCGTTGGTTTGACGCCGCTGGGTATCGAAGTCGCGACCTTCCGTACCCGAGGCAGACTCTCTATCACAACATCGCCAAGGTGGTCGTCCCAAATTGAAACGTTAAGTTCTGTTTCTGATAGTGCTTCTCAGTCAATCAAAGGTATGCTGGTTCAATTTAAAAATACATGTGGTCTTAATTCGAATAAGAGCATTGTGTCTTTGCATGCATGTATATATATATATATACTCTTTTTCCAAAGGAAAGAAAGTCAGTAAAACATTTGACATCAATAAAACTCTTTTACCAATTCTCAAGATTAAAAAAAGGATCTATGTCCGACCATGTATTAGTTGGATTTAAATAACATGTCATTTACAACAATATTTCAATCATATGACGATCAGTTGCCCAGCTTTCCCACACCAGTACTCAGCACAACAGTCTTTCCAATCAACTGGCTGCCTTTCCACATAAACTTATAGCCCAATTGGTGGTAGACGTACGACGCATGTCGCATTGACATTGACATTTGTCAAACGTCGGCAGGAATGTTGGCCGAGATGTGGTTCGAACTCACGACCACTGGATTCACATCCCGAATTTCTACCGACAGAGCTACCGGAGAAATTTAGATAGCATTTTGAAGCGAAATCCTTTCAGTATAATCCAGTTGGTCGTTGATATATGGCCGGGTAGCGACGCGGGCATTCAATCCAGGAATTGTGAGTTCGAACCCCCAACTCGACCAAGAATCCTTCCGACGTTTGATAATAGTCAATGCGACAAGTTTCATTCGTCTACCAACAAAACATTAATAGTCTATGTGGAAAAGCAGACAGTTGCTCGGAAAGGTGTTGTCTGGAGTACTAGGTGAAATGGCCGCCGTGTTATGACTGATACATTGTTGGAAACGGCGTTAAACCACAATCAATCAATTACTCTATCAATCGTTGATATATGTCAGAACAATAGACGGAATATGTGAGATAGCCAGTTGTTAGGGAAGAGGAGTAAATAACAAGAATTCTGAGTTCAAATTTCAGCAGGAACATGTTTTGAAAGAAATAACTACACTTAACAATTTATACATGAAACCATTATGTTGTGGGGGAATCATCAGAGTCGTCTAAATTATCCAAGCTTCTAGTGAAAACATTCTATGAAAACAGTTATTTACTCCTTGTACTCTTTTCAAAACCTTTTATAATTGAGCAATAACAATTAGAAAAAAGGAACTTGAAGTTGATAAAAATCGATGACTTTGAGAAGCTGATCATTTTCAAGGTCTGATCATATCTATATTGTCAAACGACATATTTCATATACATGCATAACCAATCAGTTGTTGACACTTGTACTTATTAACAAATACACTGATGCTGTTTCATGTTTTACAAATTAAAAACCAGCATAGGAGATAGGGGTTCAACGTGAAGATATTGTTGGCCAGATCGGATATCAGATAAACATTTCGTATATTACCGGTTTACTTTCGAGATATGTCCTTTTTGAACAATTGGTTACCCATGGGATGCATACTTTATTGTATACTTTTTTTGAAACAGTATTAATATCGTTTACAATGGTTAGTTGAATATAGATAAAAAAATAAATAAATAAAGCGACCATTATTCGAAATATTTATTTTAGGCGTTTTTCTGGTAATACCAACAGTGGAGAATGTCAAGTTTTATTACATATATGTACCAAAATTGATTCCGAACATATGACTATCAGAATACTCAAACATATGATAGATCAGATGTGCTTCATTCATAGTATCATTGTTAATAGGAAGCGGGTAAGAATCATGAGTCTTATCGATCCTTAAAGCAATGTACATTTCAACTAATTTAAGTCCAGTTGCTGATTCTCTATCTCGAAAACAGTAGTTGAAAATCTGGGAACTAGCTCCCAATGCAAAACAAGACCAATAACAAGTACCGGGTCAATTGCTAACAGTAGTATCCATTGTGAAGCTACTTTACTTTTAGTTGATTCATTCTCTGCACATACACTATTGACCTATAAAACAGGTGGAGCAAAATATGAAATTACAGCAAGTCATCGTTCTAACCAAAGTTCAGCTAGTTCAATTCAAGATAGTCTTCAGTTCAAGCAAGACAGCCCAATGGTATGGTACAGGTATTAGAGCTATGACTGGAAGATAAGGGAAGTCACATAGAGCAAATCACTTCCTGTCCTCCAATATTGTATGATTTATTAAAACTGGTAATCGAAAGATTGCATTATATTTGTCACAGTTTGGATCAGGCCAAATTATTTTTGGGCAGCATACACACCGTCTGTCTATGACTAGTTAAAGGTTGTTGGGCTCATTGTCACAAACCAAAAAGTGAGACCTTTTAAATCATTATAAAGACTGAACGACATACTCGTTAATGAAAGGTAACACATCCGTTTAATTGACATATTATTTTCTAAAACAGATCGAAAGTAGGGGAATATACAGCAATCAAGATAAGGTACACAGGTAGCGAGTTATGTGTCTTTTCGAAACTAGTTTATTACTTGAATGTTTGTTCGAAATGTGATATTCCAATGTGTTTACATTGGGATGATATTCAAAACAAAAACCCATTTAGGAATAGAGCAGTATTTACAGGTCAAACTTGGGTTATATAAATTGCGAGTCGTTTTATGTCAACAGTTTTCAAATTTTATATTAGAAGTTATGTGATGGAGATTCCTTTCCTGGTGAACAGCTGAAAAGGAAGGCTGCTCTCTCGTAGCACTGACCATTGTTCTCCAGTCTCTCGTTAGTAGAAAAGTTTCTAATTTTACATCGATATGATTATTCCTTAATGTTTTCATATTTTTTAGCTCATCTATTACACTTCTTTGTATCTGCTATACACGTGAGGTTAGCGAGTGTGAAAGTTACTTTTGATCGAAAAATTGAGAAGAGAGTGTTAAACTTACTTTTGAGATATATGCCACAGTGAGTACAATCAATGGCCGTAGTATAACGTTATCTAGTTCATTATATGTGTTTACCGTCGCAGTTCAGAATTGACTATTGGTGGTAAACATGGGCCTTTCAACTCCTGTTAATCCTGGATTATGTTTTTATAAGGATAATCCATTCAAGGTTCTGTTATACACTGGGTCGATATGTAAGACTGTATCCTATTCGAAGCCAAAAATAATAAACTACAAAAACAAATTATATACGAGGTATTTATACCAAATAACGTGGATAAACGTAATATTAGTCAACACCGTGTGAACCGTTATACTACATTATCATATTTCGATATTCAAAACAGAATTTTGTTTACACAAATTTGAATTAAAATTAAACTCTCTTGATGTTCGTAGTGGTTTAAAATGTTTATTTAAGTATTGAGGTAGAGTTGAGTTGAATATGCATAGTTATGACCATAAAGTATTGGCACGGTTGCTATCTTGTTCACGACAGCCGTTGCTAATAGACAAATTCATTAACCTCCTTCAGTACTTAGTGTATTTGTTTTGGACATAGCCTATACTCTATAGTTGAGAAGCCGTAATAATTGGATAGGGTATTTCTGAGAAAATCCCTGCACTCTTTGTTATTGTAATAAAAAATGTTGTAAAAATGACGCTTGGTTTCATAGATTTACGATATCCATAATGATACGTAACTTCGACGTGTTATGGCCAGACGTAGACATATTCCAATGGATCTAGAGAGTAAGACATTTGGAAACTCCTTGGCCAGAAAAGTCGAAATATTATCCATATTTGAATCAGTAAGCGAACAGAACAAATAACACATTATATAAACAGAGTTTTTTGCCAAGATAATTCAGACGTTTGTGTAAATATGACACTAGAAACGAAAATCTGCACAGTTGAAGTGGCAAAAATAAACGCATTGCTGAGTTTCCTTTATTAATCCAGATATACTTCACTTTGCATTTGGATAATACAAACATTAAATACGCGTGTATACCTAGATATTGGTGATGTTGCATGACAAACAAGCACATATATACACATTTCTAGGTTAAGGAAAACCGTACAGCTAGTTCAAGGATCTCTGATGCAGTGTATACGCAAACTGATTGAGAAGCTACTTTTGTACTTCTCACACTAGAAATAACACATACATTGCATCAGATCAAATATAATTACCCGGTCCGCCACAGCATGATTTTAAACATATACAGTTGCAAGTCAAATTGAAGATTACGTCGCCTGTTTCGACCGCTAAAATGTTTCTTTTGGCTCATGATGTATGTGATGTTATTCCTTAAACTTGGTCGTAACGGACTACATGTCATTGATAAAGTTCTTCGGAATGTACAAGCGTCCTAAACAAGTCTTAAATTTGTCATACGATACGCTAAACAAACCCAGATCAACGTAGCTCGTCGAGTACGTCAGGGAGGTTGGCTGTATACGAGTATATCTAGTATACATTACATAGCTTGTAACGACATACATGTAGTAACGAAGTCAGTACATACATATACAGATGAATATGCCATTTAAAAAAGAAATAAGTGATATGCGGCTGGAATTGAGGAACCTGACTAATGAAATGATACATCAGAAGGTTATCCCTAGCGTACCAATTAACACATTTGTTTATTAAGCGTAATATAAATATAAGTTGGAACGACAGTGAGTATAATTCGGATACTTAAGATTTTTACATTAGTGTTTAACAAGGCTAGTGAATGTCTAGATATGAAATCAAAGGAATAACTTCAATAGGATTTAACACAATCCACATCCAGATGTATATTTCTTGCTGGCAATTTTCTTGCCCGTACAGATACATGTTAAGATTGTATTCTAAAATATATGATAGTCTCAGTAGTATTCAGTGTTGATGTTGCTTATATTTCAGATGCGTTTGAATTTATGCGTAAAAATAAATACAACATCTGATACAATACAATTGGGAAGTGTATTGTGTAAGTATGTTGTATCCATGGTAGCACATATCAAATGGTCGTCTGTTTGGTGAATATTCTGGTTACGTTACATATACTGAAAACCATGGACGAAGTGTTGAATCTGCATACTAATAAATATAACAGCATATTTAATATATTTGGGAAGTGTGTTGTTAAAGTGTGTTGTATCCATGGTAGCCAATATCAAATGGTCGTCAGTTTGTTGAATATTCTGGTTACGTTACATATACTGCAAACCATGGACTAAGTTTTGAATCTGATACAAATAAATATAACCGCATATTTATGTAGTATCCATGTCAGACATATATCAAATGGTCGACTTTTTGGTGAATATTCTGGTGACTTTAAATGTACTGCAAACAATGGAAGAAGTGTAGTAGACTTGCATCTTCTGAAGTGTTTCCCTTTGTCAATTATTTAAACGTGGCTGTTTATTCAATGATTCATTATTGCGATTAATCGGATCAATTTCCTTACATTAGACATTTGCTTTCGCTATGCAAAGAGAGACCACTATTGACAATACTGTTTTACAGAATGAAGAGTTAACATTCTTAAAGTAAAAAAAGTTTCATCATAATTGTAATCAATATTACCAGTATTTTTAATTCATGTCATTCTTTAATACACGATGTGAATGTAAAACAACTGTATTTGAAGCTATATTGTATTTTGGTCGGTGCCCTCTATTTACAAATAATAAATGATTGTATTGCATTGCATTGGAAAGTAGACCTTATTCGATTACTACATTTCCCTATTTAACATGTAGTCCCTTATGTTAGAAGAAAGGGTTGATATATTGTCTACCGGTACTGCGCGACATGGATACCTGCGTCACATTTAACTAAATCTGATATAATTGATTTCAGCTTATAAAGAAGTGAATTCAGCATGGGTAGAAAGTTCGGAGATATATTTCTACCACAGGATTAATCAATTGATAATTTGAGTATAATCTATGACTTCTGTTTTAAATTGTCGATATGTATAAATGAAAAAAACAGAAAAAGTATACAGTTCTCTTTCTTGGCCATGGTCGGACAGGGACATCAAATTTGGGTCGGTGGGAGATTATGAATACTCGTAATTAGGTGACAATACACAGTTGAAAGGGTCTCTTCAACAAGACCGTCTAACTCTCTTATATATAGCTGTCAAAACAGTTGGCAAGGAATCACTGTAATGATTAAAAACGATTTGTATGAAACATTGGGAGTAAGAATTATTAGAAAATCATTATAATTCAAAAGTCTGATTTGTGCAATTATTAGCACTTAAAACCTGTATGCAATCTCTGAATGCATTCAGTTATACCACGTTTCCAGCTCCTTTTCGCACCGCACCCTCTTCAGCTGAAATATGGTATCTTTGATTACATGCAATAACATGCCTCTAGCTCACAAGACATTGTTTTTTCATTCCTGGCCATACATAAGTAGACTGAAAAAAGAACGGGTAAGACGGAAAACTTCAAACTCATGCTTTACGTCTAATGTTTAAATTTATAATCTTTTAAAATTTCCTTAAGCACAGAAATGTACCTAACACTCACAGTTTTTTCAGTACAGTATTTCTATTTTAGACCATGGCCCCTGAATATCGACTCCAAGTGTCATATGACCCTTTAAGGACAATTCAATTTGCATGTAATAGGAAAGAAGCACTGTATATCAATTTATTTTATGCTTATCCATGAATTATAGAAATTTTTCAGTGAATAATAATCCTATAATCTCACCAGTGAGATTATGACTTTTGTAGTGAGATTATGACTTTTCGATTAACGGTATAACTTTTTTCTCCATGTTGATAACATAATTTAAGTAAAAGTGAGTCTCAAAACGAGTAACAATTAACTTAACGAAGATATGTGCATCTTAATCTGTGACAACACATTGAATAGGCCCATTAAGCTTACATTTAATGACGTGAATCATCACAAGTCTTTTTACTGTTTATAATAAAATGATAGTTGCAGTGATTTTAAAATCTTATGGTGTCACTGGGTATTAGAATGGTTACCTGACCCCAAGGAAACCCATTAGTAAACGTCAGATCTAAAAGAGTTACAAATAATACAAGGGAAACAACATATGATTGAGAGTAGTTAAATTGGCGAGCTTCACTTCTCTTTACCAGTGACGCCATTGAAAGAATACACAAATCGACATATTTCTCTACACGTATGCAAGAACCTGTACTTTACTGTATATCTATTGGTTTTTAGATAGTATATGCAATATATTTCTCTAGCGCGAATGATTTTGATATTAATAACAATTGTGGATAATCGTAGTTGAATGGCTATAATGAGGAGTGATCAAATAAGGTTTACAAGGGAGGAACACGGGAATGAAGCTAGATTTTCATATTTAGCCTACAGATTGTTCTTTTTGCGTTATGTGTGCAGGTATAGTATAAATACATATATAAGAATGTTACGAGTAACAGGCATCGAATACATCCGATGTAACATTATCATAAGAATATAATTTTAGAGAAGCCATATTCTTATTATAACGGAATAATGTACGTCGCCTGTTTTTATCCTCAATAAAGATCTAGCCATCTTGTAAGAACATAAGATGTCGATCGAGTCGACCCGTTTTGACTTGTATTTTCTCTTCGCCGATAAGCGATATAAAACATAATTTCCTTTGCAATTGGCTTCCATCCAATAAATCTCCGCAATATATTGACAAATGAAATAATTAAAAATCCTTATCATTTAAAAGATATGGTTAAAATACAGAGTTGAATTCTTTTAGCGAGACCTTCCAAACAATTTTTCAAAGGGCGGATGAATTTCATTTACGCAAATAACCGATGAAAGAATTCCGTAAATATGGATCGCCCGGAATACGATTACAGCTATAGTTTGTCATTGCAAATATTTCTTTTAAAAGAGTAACAGTAAAAGAGTTTTCATCAATATTACCGTTAAATATTAAACTAAACTGTCTACTTAAAAAAGATTACCTAATATGTCAACCGCATTACGCCAACTTTCTTAATGGGGCTACATACGATGAATGAATTACGACTGGGGCTCCACACGTGGGAATTTATTACTAAGTCAGCATAAGTAATGTGACATTTTACACCTCGGCACTTTGAGAAACCTCATTTAAAGCATAACATAAATAGGATAATTGTTTGTTTAAGTGTATTATCGAAATTGCTTTCATCTCGTGAAAAGCAAAGGGTTATATTTATATCACCTTTGCTTTTCACTCGATGAAAGAGATGTTGATAATACACTGAAACAAACAATTATACTCTATAAAACACACTGATATAAAATGATTTTCACAATGTTGAAGGCGCAGAAACTTCTTTTAAACGATTTCTAACCCTTTACTAAATTCACACATTTGTCCAATTTTCTGGTATTGTTTTACCATTAATCCCCTACCTGTAATTACAATACATAGAATACAAACATAATGCCTAACACATAGTAGTATACAAGAGAGCAAATGAACACATCAAGAAAAAAAAGACCGAACATATAAAATCACAGTGAGACGATTTCTTTTGCGTATCCACAACAAAGGGTTGGAGGGTCAAATTAGGATTTTAGAACTTGCTTTATATCTATAGCTCTCGACTTAGTGTACTGCTTTATATTTTTTTTACATTTCAAACATTAACTAAGTTACCTACTAAATGAATGTATAGTTATTGAATATAGATGAAAGCACTTTTGTTTAAAGGAGAAACACAACAACAGTAATAATTTTTCTAATGAAAAGAAAATGTTTCTGATTGCAGGCTTAAATATAATATAACTCGCATTCCAGAAGTAATATAACGAAGTAATGCAGAATTTGAGCTCCCTCCGAGACAAGAAATGATTACACACACATATATATATATATACATTCACATACATCCTATAAACAATATATTTAACCACTTTTAATTTGTTTAATAAAACTATTTCTTCGTTTGAAAGCATAGCATAAATAAGAAGATGTGCATCTAATTAGTTTTTCATCAAAATATTAAACTTTTGTATACTAGATATTGTGTAATATTTACTAGGAATGTATGACTTTCTAATGTCGTCATAAAAGTCACAACAAAGCAAAAAATGATACTCATTTTCAATGACATTCGTTTTACATAATTTACAAATCCTATTTCTTCTAGGAATATTTTGATAACGACCTCTTTTAATGCACGCTTTGAGTTTAACCTGAAAGATATTTTTTACTAAAACGTTTACTGTCCTATCCTTTCAATGTGCAATTTCAGTAGATTTTTCAAAGTCATTTTCATTATTTTACCCTGAAAGATCTGCTGATGAACAGAAACAGACACACATAGACACATATTATTAAAACAAGCTCACTCAATTTAACCCTTTCACAAGATATAATATGTAATGAAAGGGAGATAATCCATACAGTCTTAGTTTTTTAAACACTTCATCCACACCCAGGCTCCAAATATGAATTACTTGGACTGTTTATTCATGAAATATAATGCTTCAGGTGATACAACCACATATTTACAGCCCCTAATTGGTCATCTTATCACGTTTTCTATCAAGAAAAGTCACAGACCAGCCAACATGTTCCCTATTAGTAGTGAATTAGCCAATAATATAGGTTTAAAATAATTAATCAGTGAATTGAAAAAGAAAACATGTCTGGAATTTACAGAAGAAGTTGGGTAAACTGTAATAATTCCAACAAGAAGAAAGCCACCCAATTAAGCAAAAAGGTGGATAGCGTGGAACACAACATCACAGAGGGCACAGTCAATGCTTGTTTTGACAGAATCTCATTATTATTATCACCCGTCTTGGCAGTACTGTGGCAATGGATGTGTTGGCAGACTTTTTGTTGTCGTCGTCGTCTTATTCTTCTTTTTCACCCACCCCTAACCCCTCTTCTATACACCTTCTACCTTAGCCCAAAATAGAAAATGCAATGAAAGTCGGGAAACACATGAGAACATTACTGTAAATATTGTAGAAATGTCCTAGCTGATCAAGCATGGTCATGAATTTATATGTGATAATGCCAGGGCCTGTATGTTAAACCTCATCAGATGTCACATACCATGAAAAGGGATTCAGGACATCATGCAGGTGCACTTAATGAAATGACAGTGATTCCGGCTGTAATATCTAATTAGGGGTTATCAGACATACACACACAGTATTGCCATGTGTAGACAATAAAGCACCCAGCCTCGCAGTTCTTCAAAGGAAGTTTAACTCACTTTGTGATAAAATGCCTGACCTAAATGAAAGGCAAATGATAGGAAATCAAGAGTATTTACAGAAAATAAAATCACTTTTAGCAGAGAAAACTGCAGCCATTCACACTCAGTTGTATGTTTCGTACTCCAGGGGGCCACAAGGTGAAAGAGAGAACGAAGAACCGAGTTTTGGCATATTAATAGATCATTCGACTAGTCAAAAACCGCCAGTCTACAGCCACAGTAGCCAATAAGCACTGTACATTGAGGGAATGTAATTACGCGGGCGCAAAGTGCACAACAACATACAGCACGGACACATCAATAAGATGCCGGTCGCATAATCATCAATGTTATCACATCAGATGCTAGCACACAGACACTTAGCTATTTCAACACAGACCATAATACAATAATTTATCATTATAAGTACTTCATACACAGAGTGAGAATATAAGAGAAACATGTCCGAAATCTTCAACTGTAAAGCATACCTATCACAAATGACAAACATGCGTATCGACAGAAGAAATAGGTACACTGCGTACGAGCCCGAATAAGTATGGAGCCTAGGAATGCCCGGGCATTGAATAAAAGCGACCAAGTCAATGAGTTGCAGACATAACTTCCCTGGACTTTATCATTTTGCTGTGCAATCAGCAACACTAGGATTCAGTAAATCTACTATAAGATTAGCAGAAGCTACCGACACCAAAGTTAGTCAAAACGCAATGTCTAAAATCCAACTAAGTAAATATCATTCCAAAGGAAAGACAACAGCCGAATTTAAACAGCTAAGATATTTGTTTGCGAAATCGAAAGTCAGGAGTCAAAAACAACCCCGCTAATTACAGAGGTATCTCTATTACTACAGCTATGTATAAACAATTTTCAAGTATTATTATTACAAGACTATATGATTGGGCAGAGGATAACAATACAATTGATGAAGCACAATTTATTTAACTGCAGACAATCTGTTTTCGTTACAAGCTATAATACCTTATTGAATAACTTGTGTAGACATCGTACAATTTCCCAAATACTATTCTTATAACACTCTGCAGGGATACAATCAAGCGCAGAGCATTTACCATTTGAAAGATTCTTAATTGATGTTTCGACCTCTTTTAATGTAGTAGGAGCCTAATGGGCATAATTTCAAACTATGATCAGCTTGATAATTTCTTAATGTGTATCATTTCCTGGATTCAAAAACAAAAACTGAAAGAAATTTAACCACAAATAACAATTTTATTTTAATTTTAATTTAAATTACCTACCCCCCTTTCAGAATTTTCGATAAAAACGACATCACCCGAGAGACAAGACTTTATTTCATTTATTTTTCCACAATCTGGTAATAATTTGGTAACAAAGTAACAATAAATATATTTGACATTATAGATCACATCACCAACACATATATTCAAACTGTACTGAAATAGCCATATGGTATTACAATTTTAACATACTGTTTTGACTGCGTAAAATTGGAACTTCAACGTTTAAAAGCAAAATCTACAAGTTCTAGAAATACTCATGACCTGTTCTTTATTAATAATTAACTTTAACCTTTTGGGAACATTATACCAAAAAATCAAAATGTTTTACCGTCTCATTTAAACAAAAATAGAGTTTGAAATTCCCAACCACCTATTTCAGCCGTGACTGCAAGTAATAAAATCTTCAAAGAAGCTAATATTTATGTATAGAAATGTATTTAATTACTTGTTAATGAAAGTACAATATAAACTTCTGTAAAAAGTGTTAGTTAATGAAAACAAAGAAGAAACAAAAAAAAATAAAAAATAGTTGTGCTTCTGGAGGTATTCGAACCACTACCTTGAAACTCTCAAAAGATGTGAAGTCCTGTGCTTAACAACATAGGCTAAAGCATTAAAATTGAAGAGTTTCAAGTCCAGGTTTTCATTAGGCTTCTACTACCTTAAAGTAATTTCTACATTCAGACACGCAGCCTATTGATTCATTTGATCTGTATTGTCTCAAAAATGAATAGCAGGGCTTCTTCATCATGTAGAAGTGTTTAAAAATATTGTATACTATGTCGTCGCACATATTAAGGATGGTTTTCTTGCCTTAATAGTAATAGAATTATTTGTTTTTAGTAGGAGACAAAATATCTTAGGGTTTGACCTATTATTTATTAATCTGAGTCTTTTTTGTTGATGAAAATGTATATGCTTTTTCCTGCACACAGCTTTTATCTCATTTCTAGCTATAATATACTCGGTATAGTCATGTTCCTTATCACATTTACGAAACCTACGTAGTTGCCTGTATTTTTTATTCTTTAAGAGTTCAAACTGTTCATCCCACCATGAAACGTGTATATTTGTTTCGATATTACGATTAAATAAAGTAGTTTTCCGCATTGTATACGATGCTTTTTGGTAAAGGGAGATAATGCAGTCGACTGATTCATCGACATTACAATCAATCACATTGAATATACTTTGTATAATGTTAGTAAATATATTTTCAAAACTATGGTGATCTCGCCATTGAAACTGCACATACGTTAATGCAGACATATATGAATTATTGTCAACGGTTTGTTTTTCATAGACTTTCTTCATAAATGAAAGATTACATAATAACATGTAGTGATCAGACGCATCTCGTTCTCCAACTGTGAAATATGAGACAGCATCGAAAACGTCCTTGGTTGATATGAAATAATCGACTACACTTTTAGCATCATTTAAAAGACACGTGAAGTGTCGACCGTTCATTATATGCATATCATGTGCTCTGCAAAAGTGTGTTAGAGATGTACCAAAGTTGTTAAATCTGTAACAGTCTTTATTATTGCATCCAAAATTGAAGATATCAGCGCTATAGTACACTTCACCATGGATATAGTAAATATCACCATTCAATATAACATCTGCAAAATCTTTTGTTCGGGCATTGAAATCCCCAGCAATAATTACATCTGCAGATGGATATTTATGCTATTATTGTTGAAACTGCTCTTGCATCTGGACACTTATATTAGCTTCTGTTATATAATTGTAATATATCAACTATAGAAATATGCAAATCGAATGTTATATTTCATAAACATGTAAAGGTCGGTTTGCGTGTAACGTGATTCAAAATGCAATGTTAGGAATGCTTCTTCGGGTTTGTGAACTATAAGAAAACCACTTGTTCTGCCTAAATTATTTTCATTAGCTGATCCCTAATAAGACGTTTATTATCAGTGTGTGTATACCACGTGACTGTAACGTCACAAATGCTACGGTGGACAGACATATTTTACTTCGGTTTAGAAGTAAAAACAAATGTAACTTTTTTATTTCTTCATCATTTTTAATGAAAGATGGCGCAGTCTACGCCGCTTACAGAGCCGTATCTGCGTTTTTTTTAACGGAGATTAATTGTTGGTTTGGTTTCTTCAAACACTTCGATGAACCTTTTCTCAAAATGTATTAATATCGCCAACAGCCGGAGCATTATCAAAACTAGATTTTGAGAACAGGTTTGTCGAAGTGTTTGAAAAAACTTGACCACCAATCAAACTCCTGTAAAAAAAACCGGAGATAGGACATTGTAAGCGGCGTAGACTGCGTCATGTTTCATTAAAAAGGGTGACGAAATAAAAAAGTTACCAATGTTTTTGCATTCTTATCAAGAGCAATTATTGCTGTCTGACCATGCAAATATAACGTCAAAAGTCACGTGGTATACACACACTGATTAGGCTGGGTTCAATTGTTACGTTTTCAATGTTCATACGTCGTATCCGTTCGGACTAAGTTTTCCTCTATCTGATAGATTAGTCCATGTTTTTGATATACGTCGAGCTTTTGATACAGTTTTTGTAAATAAGTCAAAATAAAGTTCGTTTGAAATCAACAGATTTGAAGGCACTGAATTAGAACTCAGACAACTTAAATGTCCCTTTTAGTAATAACATAGGTATCTTAGAATCCTGGTTTCATAATTTGGTCAGAGTATGTCACTACAAATTGACTTTAATTTTAGAGACCAGACTCGTCTTGATATGGGGATCAACTTGTGTAGAAACGCCTTTGAGACTGGAAGACATCAGGTAGAAGGTATGAACTTATGCTAATTCAGGCATAATGTTAAAGGAGTATGACATTGATACCTATGCCTTGTAGACAAGTAGACAAAAAAGTGATTGCATCAACGCTAAGATTAAATGATCTAGCGGGCTGGCCATGACACTAGAAACCTTTATTTCAATCCTGTTTAAAAGCTTTTCGAATTCGATTTAATTTCACTTTCATTATTTGAAACAATTTGGTATATAATTTTGCCTTGGTGTCAATGACGCTTTTGGTCAATGGTTTTCGTACTTGTATGAAACATCGCTGATTAGATATCGTGTAAAGTCAATTTTGTTCATTTTTGACAGACGTTAGGAATTATATTTTTAAACCAATAGCCTGGCAGCTGTGTAACACATTTTATACTCGTTGATGTAAATTATTGTTTTGTTGATGTGTAATTTGTTAACAAAAGTAAGAACATACTATTTTAATATACTTGTGACCATTAGATAATTTCAGACCTCACGTTTAACCGGTTAGTATGCGACGTATAACTTTTGACATTCATTAAGAGGTCTGGCGTTACAGTTCACTTAAGAAAATATATACGACTTTAACAAGCTTAATAAATAAAAGTCCTTAATAATATTCCGAATTAAAATAATGGAACATTAACCCAGCCGAGTTATGTATCTTTTTTTACCTTCGAATTAAATATGCGACATTGCTCAGTTTTACTTAACGCCGTTCATATATTGTAATATTAATTCGAGTACATCAGGTTAACTTTATTTTCAGGATTGAAAATGACAGAAAGAAGTGAGACATGTTCTGATGATGAAGACACTGCATCTGAGCATCACGAACGCTCACTACAGAAGTGTCAGACATTCATTGTTTTATCAATCATTACTTGTGTTCTGGTGGTTATGTGTATAGTCGGTATCGCTGTTTTGGCAATTCTAGGTCTTAAAGGACATGGAACACCGACACAATCTAATCAAACCTGTCTGAAGTGCGAAACGTTGTCCACGATAGTTGATAGATGGGCATGGAAGGATGTATCAGAGGACGAACACACAGATAAGTGCTGTTTCAACAGCGACATTGGTCTTGCTGCAACGCTCAAATACGTAAATAACACATTTATTTAGACTATTATATCAGACTTGAATGACCGCATTAATGCAATAATATTTCAGAAATGTGTTCGTGGTATATGTTGAAATCGTTTCAATTATAGCGTTTCATTAAAGGTATGGTTTGAACACTAGAAGGAAACTAAACGGCAGGAAATACATTTTGAAGTACTGGTAATTTACCCAGGAAACACCGTGATATATCTAAAATACCATTGAAAATGGCATGTGACACAATACAAACACACTATGGTCTAGGAGATATTTTCTAGTTACTTGCATGTTTTAAGCTCTGCTGGCCATTTTGTTCCGTCGGGCGAAACAGCTGTATCATATTTTATCGGGGTTTCCAAGGAAGAGAAATATTGCATTAACAATTCTGCGAATTCTTTTTCAAATTGTTCAGCGATTTCGAAATTGGTCCATTGGTTAAGGAGGTTTAGGAGAAGAAGTTGTTTGAAGCACAATGTTAACGGACAGGCGACAACGACCCCTGTCGTTGCGATACCATAATTGCTTCTATTATATCAATGTTGATGACCATCTTGATAATTGTATTAACTTGACATGTGTTCAGCAATCTCAATCTGCATTTACACGCACCATTTTCATGACGCCACAATGAGATTCCGAAACGTTATGACGCGTTAACTCTGAAATCTTGAGTTCGACTCGTGATGGGTGAAGCGTGAGGTGTCAAGTATGAAGTCTGAAATCTTATTATGGCATTTTAAGTTTGAAGAGTGAACAAGAAAGACACCACCGTACTTTCGGCCTTTCATAACAATATTGTTCTATTCTATTACAGTATGTCGAGAAACGTATTTCCAGTAGTCTAGCTGGTGAGTATCTGTGATAAGTTTAACATGGTTCTTTGTTTCGTTTGTTTAGTCTTAGGACTCGTGTACATAATATATGATTGAAATAAACCCCTATCTCACGTTTTTTTTAAATCCTATTTTACTATGTGACGAATAGTGCGAAGCCGTTTCGAATTTACATGACAACTGTCAGTCACTGTTTGTTTGATATAGATTGCGGCTCTTGTCGTTTCAACATTTAAAGTTTCTTCTTCTCCAGAAACCGAACGGCGGCAGGAAAATGTTGGTCAACTATACACTCTTGTTTGGAACCAACTGCTGAGTAACATAACTAACGCCACGTCGATGCCACCGTTTACACACCCAGATCTGTCAACGCTGATGAATTTGATTAAAAACGTTTTCAACAGAAAACGTTCTGTACTGCACCTAACAAGCTTGAACACAGTTAAAGCTGAGGGTAAAATCATTTGTATTACCCGATTGATACTTTCTTTTTTTAACTTCATTTCTTTAAAAGGGGGAAGGGAGTGGGGGGGGGGGGGGGGGGGGGGGGTGGGGGGTCTTGGAAACAGTTTACTTATTTATGATCCCTTGGTAGAAAAAAAAACAGTACTAGGCTGGGAAATGTGCAAGGGCCTTCCACCATAACCGCCATGACGATATTTTTAAATGGTTCACTATTAATATCAGAAAAGAAACTTGCAAGGTTTTTAGTGATGTTAACGGTCTTTCTGCTGAAGCTTCTTATATTTATATCGATATCTGAATGAGACGTTAATCTATTGTTCCCTGACTTTGCTTAGATTTAAGACACTACTTTAGCTAGCTAGACTCGTCTTTAATGTTTTAAGGCAGAGCATAGATAATACACAGATCGAGATAATCATTGGCTTAGATGGACATGGGTCTTCGATTGCTGTTTATTTCCGAATGTCGTTCTTTCAATGTAGTTATACATATGAAAAAAACAAAAAACAATTGTAGGTTCAGATCCAACGATTGCATGGAATAGCAACAACTAACAAGTCCACCTTTCGCTATCCAATGAAACATGTTCTGTGTACATCATGAACGTTCTTTAATTTAACTCAATGGATTCTTTTTTATAACTGTTTAAAATAATTGCCCATTGTGTATTTTGTGGATGGCTAAGTTAGGTATTGTATTAGTCTAGTCGAAATTTAAGTTCGACCTAAGATTGATTAGAAGCCTTTGTTATGTTTGTCTACAAGTTATCGTGACAACGAACATACTTAAAATATTCCAAATTGAAAGATATAGTTTTCGAGAAAATCGTTTTAATTCGGCTAAAAGGTATAACTGAATACCGCGTAAATGAAAAGATACACATTGAATCTATTTGCGTTATGAATGTGATATATTTGACCTAAATCACACTAAAACACTTATCATTGACTTCGTTTAAACATCTGAAGAACTTAATGAAGTAAGCATGTGTGGAGCAATTATAAGGGCGGGGTTATTATCATGTTATTAGAACCGTGGTAATCCTAAAAATTCAGCCGTTTCTCAAAACGAAAGCATCTTTAAAAGCATGTAAACCGGATGATATAACATTATTAAGAATCTGATTAAAATAGTATAAAACCTTTTTCTAGGTATCCTCCTATATAACATAATTTGATGTTGGCTTCCCATCTTTAAATGTGAAGCGACCTCTTCCTGTCGGTTATCCCCTATATAACAACATTTTTCGTTGGACATCCCCTTCTCATGTGTAAAATGACTCCTAACCACCAGTGCATATCCAGCTAATTTAGCTGAATGTTTTGATTTTTAAATACCCCAAAATGTACTATGGTGATCACAATTAGTATTTTTCCTGTTTTGCAACATTATTTTGTGACAATTGCATCGAATCAAAGCATGAAGCAATTTTCAACTGAAGTAACTTTGACAGAAAATATTGGCTAACAACGGTTTAGAGATTTTTGCTAAACTTTGAAAATAAATCCCAAAAGTATCTTTTTTATCAAAAGTAGAACTTTGCGAATCTCTGATATGTTGTTTGGTTACATATTGTGCTCATCTGACAATTGTCTGTATATTATTTTGCTCAGGGTCAAAATGCTTTCAGAAGGTAAATTGTGCTATGAAGTAAATTATGTGTAAACATTTAATCATTTATAGGTGCCAGTTTAACTATCTCCTGGAGTACCATACTTCAACAAGGGGATGTGTTTCTCTCCAATGACACATGTTCTGTTTCCATCATGAACACCGCTCGTTACTTTATCTCCACACAAGTGAAATTCTGTACCGACATTAACGACCGAACAATGTAAGTATTAGCGTATTTTAGAATGTTACAAATGATTCGTTTGTACTTGTACATTATTCATATGCATTTTGGATCCAAATATCTCATGTTCTACTGGCCATTCACCCTGAGATAAACCGGTCAGTAATAATACTTAGCCTGCAACGCTAAGCGCGTAGGACGGTAGCCACTACTACCATGTGTAAATGCTTTGGTAAAACCCAATGGGAAATCGAGCCTGCGTCATCCCGCTCCCGATGCGGACGCTGTACCACCAAGGCGGTTTACTGTTATGTAAGTATTGTTTAGCATATTCATGGCTCAGGATTAAGCAAGGCTATATTTATTAGATCAACAACAACCACTTTTGTAAAATGAGTTTGATTTTACAGATACCTTTTTCTCCGAACTTCGACGGGATGCATGCAAACTATTATTTGTATAGCCATATCCGCTCTACATAAACTTCTAAGATACTTAACGACATAAACTACACATTGGACAAAAAATGACCGGTCATATCTGAATATTTGATAGTCCCAATCGTGAAACCTCAGTCAGATGTCACATTTATTTCTTCTTTTATATGTTATAGGAGCGTAGATGTAAAGTTTTACATTGCAGCCTTGAGACAAGGTATTCTAACACATATTGACGACTATAAGACTCAATATGTATTTCGTGGTAGAAAAATTGAACACGACGCAAACTTGCTCTCAATGACGAGGCTGGAAAAGGGTGATACTGTTTTTATACGATTTCCCAGCAGTCAACAGTTGTATCTAGCAAACAAACGTGGGGCACACAGGATAATTATGATTGAACTTTTGTAAGGACGACCTCAGCGATCACACTATTAGTAAGTTGTAGTGAATAGTCTATACTATATATACAATAAAAGTTTATTTAAGTTTCAATATTGGTTAACTGCATAAACTAGAACCACTTTAAACCACATCATGTTATGTAACATGTTTTACGTAAATGTTACCCCTCTCAATAAGTAAAGCTGACATTGTTATAATCATAGCATACCGTTTCCTAGCAGTCTGACGAGGTATTCGGCATCCACCATCCACACAAGGCGCAAACGGTATCATCATTGATTTAATTATCATAGTTACATTGTATGCATTTTCGATTCTACAAATATTTAAAAGAAAATACTGTTTCAACATATTTTGGTGTTAACTTCATGAATACTTAATCTTGTAATCAATTGTATGAACTCAATAAGCTAAACTTTCACTGTTATAAGTGCTTATTGTATTTAAAATCAGTCATGCTATCAGTGCAAGTCAACAACTCGCGCCTTATAATTACCAAACACACCCTAAGACAGCCCACTCAAAATTATTTCTACCATACAGTGCTGTATTCTAAGCAATACATATTATAAATGTCAGGTTTTTGTAGGCTTTCTTTGTCTTTCTAAATGTGGAATTCGAATTATCTTAGTACAATTTGATCAGTAGGACATCATTGTCGAGTATACACACAGGTTTGATAGGGGAAATCCTACAACGTATATGTTGAACTGAAGTGGTCCTTTTGGTCATACCGAAAAACAATCTAGCTATATCCACATGCATATGTATTGACAGTTTCAGACGAAATCAACCCTTACTACTCTCAGCTTTCTGTGTTTAATGCATTGTCTTTACCTTTCCTGACGAAATGTACGCATTGGCGGACATACGAATTCGTGGAAACGCGCCCGATTGTGATTACATACTTGTTGACAGTCGTTTTTGTAAGGTGTAATGTAATGTAACGGCATAAAACGCGATTGCCATTATTTCATTTGAAATAATTTCATGGTATTAACTCAAAATCTACTACAGGCCAAATTACAGGTCGGTTTACATTCTACTATTTTACAAACACAATTAAAACAGACTGCTGAAATATGATACTGCTAAAACATTGTAAACAATTATTACCATTTTTGGCGAGCTGTCTTTGGCGCGAATTTTTTATATATATATTTGGCATTGATTAGTTCATAGTTCGTAGAATGTGTCATACATGAATTGGTATTTTTTTTCATCATGAACTCGATAACGTGTCATAAATATATAAATAGTCATTGTTTTCCAAAAACTTGTAACGAGTATTATATTTGTTTTGTTTTCTATTGTAAGCTCACCTGAGCACGAATTACTAACTCCTCAACCCTAAGCGCCAAGAAGAGCAGCTATTACTACCACTTGTTATGACTCAGCTGAAACGGCTCTTTTTCCTCATCGCGACCATTTTAAACTGTTTGTTTAACAACAATTTGTCTTATTTTCTCGGTTTGTATGGACCGAGTCTATTGACCCAGTTCAATTTGATTTGAAGTAAGATCCTCAAATGTCCACATATATTTACAAAAAAACTTATATAATTCTTTTTTTTCACTGATGGTAAGAGATACATTCAGGGATGCCGTGGCACAGGAGATTGTTTGTGTAGTTTCAATTTGTTTTTATTCATGTTTTTCTTGTCATCTTAAAATGCTGCTTATTATTATGCAAACTTTTTTCAATAGTTATGCTCTTTTTGTTTTAAATCATCGGGCACTTGACTGTCATATGATTCAGATACGTTTGAAATAAAACTACTTTGACCATATATATCTTCCGTTTTAAATCGTTTACCTGAATTTGGACTAGACAGAATGCTTTGTTAAAATCTAGTCTCTTTATATTAAATTTCTGTTACTCTATGTTTCTTTTTATGTCCACTT
The DNA here is from genome assembly GCA_031761405.1 of Serripes groenlandicus. Classification (NCBI taxonomy): domain Eukaryota; kingdom Metazoa; phylum Mollusca; class Bivalvia; order Cardiida; family Cardiidae; genus Serripes; species Serripes groenlandicus. Next base: position 47,770,204 of record JASEVX010000008.1, read on the forward strand.
TAACACCGTCTCGTGTGGATTTTTCCGAATTTTCTAAAATGAAAATTCAGACGAATCTATTTCTTATGTGTGTTATTATAACAATAATGTTACTTTTAATTTTTCGATATCTTTAGAAGAAATGCAGTGTTGCGTGTAGTTTAATTTAGCTTTCATTTAATTGTAAACTATGTTCTAGTTTAATTATTAAACAATGTTCAGTGAAATGATATAATTAAAACAATATCAGTAAAATTATTTGCATTTTTTTTAGTTCTTGTTGTTATCCGTATTCCATTCAGGATTGGTTAACCTTCGATGCAAAGGATATAGGGCACTACCAATATCCGTTAACACGTGTCTACATTGTGTTTACCAGTTTATTAGCCCGTAAAATCTTAAATGTCGTGTTAATTGAATCAATCCTTAATAGACAACTGTCGTCATCACACACTAATATAAAACACGTCAAATAATTTATATACTTTTCAGATAAATTATAAAGATATTTCTTTCTGAAATATAATTGTCGAAAAGTGAATATGAAATTGTTAAAGGCTGTGCTCCTTGCTTAAACCCGACCATAAAAGTCGAAAACTGTTCATGTTTGAATAGTGGTCTACTAGCTACCTGCATATTTGGCGACACGATAAAAGCTTCCTGATCACAAATTGAAAGAATTATCCAGAATATAATCTGTTTCCAACAGTATTTCAGTTATATCAATATGACAATCTTATTTGTGATCCATGCGTGACTTACCAGAACTAGGTTTGGGAATGTGCCTTGCCCATGGTAACAGTATCATAACTAACGCGAAACTATCTTATTGAACAAGTTCCAAATTAATCTGATGATACATGTTATATGTTAGCTGCCGTATGTTCAATAGTAAACACAACGTAAACACGTTTAAGCTATGTCTATGGAACGGAACGCAACCTACAAACCTCAAACGAACTCTCTATAAAAGAAGATAAGAATCACATCACGGTAGCTCAGTCGGTAGCGACGCGGGCTGTCAATCAAGGGGTTGTGAGTTCGAATCCCGGCTCGGCCAACTTTCTTTCCGACGATTGACAAAAGTCAATGCGACATGCGTTATTCGTATTCCACCAATGGGCTAAGTCTATGTGGAAAAGCAGCCAGTTGCTTGGGAAGATTGTTGTGTGGAGTACTGGTGTGAGAAAACCAGGAAATGCATGAGTAGGTGAATTGCCCACCGTGATATAACTGAGATAATGTTAAAACGGCGTTAAACCTCAATCAATCTACATGTTCAAATTACTCGGTATTGTACGTGTAATTCCGTCAAACCGATTGGATATCGGAATTCTATGAACAGTTTCCGACAAGTCACTCGCTTAATTGTTATTTAATTATTTCTTCTTTTCTAAACCCAAATAGACTGAAGTATTTTTTATTTAAATCTGTATAAATGTGTCTAGTGACATAGAGTCTATATTGCAGTGAAAGGTGCAATATAAATGTGAAACTAAAGCATCTTACTAGGAAGATGGGATCTTGCATACATATACATGTATCAATGCATGTCAAATTCCTGTTTGAAATGTTTTTGTGGCAATATTACAGTTAAGACGTCTTATTTGACGAATTAGTACCATGTACTGCGTAGTTAAAAAATAATCCTCAATGCAGATAACTTGAGTGTCCTTAGGCTAGTCATTCACTCTGACTTCTGTTACGGCGACAAGTTCACCAACGTATGATTTGCATGTCTTTCTCTCATCTGTACACAACCTATCATTATTCTCAGGAAATAAATCCTTTGTTTCTATTTACCATTCGTCGGGAGAAATTGGTTATTTCACGATGTCTGAAACATCCGGAGATTCTTCCACATTTGGCGAATGTCGACTGTCTGTACTCAAACGTTTATGGAAAGAACTGACGAATTCAAAATTACAAGTTTATTTCATTTGCAATTTATTATTGAGGACAATGTTTGACAACAATTTAATTTCAAACAGTATGCAGATATAATGAGTAACGAGGTTGCACTTTGCTATAGATGCATATAGTTGTTGAAAATACGTAATTAATTTAAAGAGAGGGCCTTTTTTGAAGCGCATAACATCTAGAGCTTTACATGAACATCATAATAAAAGCTATGTGCAATGAGTCATAATTGAAAACAGTGTATTTAAAAGACAAGTTGCCAAAACGTTCAGTTTCTTTTGACATAATATTTTCAACCATCTTAATTTCTCTGTAGATGTCTTCGGTTGAGACTTGTCTGAAAATAGCGTTATGATATTTTGGCTTATTTCATATAAGTAGCCTGTATTCAGATGCCAGATATACATATACAAGTACATCCAATGTAATTGGTAGACATATGTCGGGTGGAAATTTGATTTACAGTAGGAATAAAGCTGCAGGGAGTGAGCATAGTCAATGAACCAGCATATAAGTAAAGGACATGTGTAAATGTCTTCCAAGCAAGGTGCGGAAAGCCAAAAGTAACTAGTTTTTGACCCCAAACGACCAAATTTCAAACCCGACTTCACATACTTTAAATGGTAGTAATTGATGCCCTCCTTGGCGCTCATGGTTGCGGGCTTATCATTACGACTGACTGGCTGGTTCCAGGATAAACTGGCACGGTAGTATTGGTAACTTACCAAGAAAGCGCCGTGCTATAGCTGAATAACTTGATGTAGATCATTGTTTTGATCATGTTTGAAAATTTCAATGGCAAATTTTACCCCAAGTGTGCTCACAGGGTTTTCTAGAATTTGTCATAGTCACATAGTTCTAGACCCAACATGATTCAGATTCGGACCTGACTTCGATTTGATGGTGATGAATGTTCTGATGATATTTACAAAAGTTTGGATAAACACGAGGGACATGATGGCCCTTGATTGCTCACCCGAGTAATGCCAACAACATAGTCACTTACATAAACGCATTTTGCGGTCAGGTAAGCTATTACTAAAATGCTAACAATATTTTATTCAATGTTGCCTAGTGACCTAGTCTTTTACTGGACTAGAGCAATAATCAAACCCATTCTAGATATCAGTCAAAAACTCATTCTGGCAAAGGTTAACAAGAGCTGCTCGCAAGACAGCATGCTCGACTATTTAGCCATTTGATACTATTGTCAACAGTTGTTACTGAGATAGTGGCTTGATAGTATAGTACTATAAATCAAGTTGGATAAGTTTTGTTTGAATAGCGTCTGCTGTTTGTTTGAAAATGCCTAATATGCAAAACTTTAACCAGATTTTCTAAGTCCAAGAAAGGGCCATAATTCGCATTATAAGCTGGTAAGAGTTATCAAACTTAATTGTTTATATAGGTGAGATAGTTTGGAAGGGTTGTATAAAATTGCAATGCAATGTATGAATTAGTTACTAGGATATGGACTCTTAGTGTCGTTTCACACAAAACTTTAACCAGAATTTCTAAGTCAATAAGGGCTATAACTTGCAGTAAATACAGGATAGAGTTATCTAACTTAATAGTCTACATAGGTGTGATATTTTGAAAGGATTGTATAAAGTTTGATGCAATACATTAAGAAAATATAGAGATATGGATTCTTAATATAGTTGCACGCAAAACTTTAACCAGAATATTTTAAGTTAAAAAATGGCCATAATTTGCATTGAATGCTAGATAGAGTTATCCTACTTGATTGTTTACATATGTGTGATGGTTGTGAATGGTTGTATAAAGTTGTTTCAGTGCAATGCATCAAGTAGAGGTAATATATGGATTGTTAATGAACTTTAACCAGAATTTCTAAGTAAAAAAGTGGCATAATTGTGTCAAAATCTGATATAGAGTTTTGGGACTTGTTCTACAAGGTCATTCGATGATGTCCAATAAGTGTGTGAAGATTTACAGCAATAGAATCATATCTGTTGTCTGTGAGAAAAAGCCTTCCATGCACAACTTTAACCAATATGTCTAAAGTACAAAAAGGGGTATGATTGTGTCAAAGTCTGATATAGAGTTATGGGACTTGTCCTGCAAGGTTATTTGATGATGTCCAATAAGTGTATGAAGTTTCAAAGCGATAGCATATGTTGTCTTTGAGAAAAGCCTTGCATGCAAAACTTTAACCAAAGTTGCAACATGCAGATGCAGAAGAAAAGTATTTCATTTGTCATTCAATCAACCAACAACCCTTCTGATGCTGCAGTGTTTTGCATAGAATTTAAATGTTGAACAATTTTATTACAGGACTCCATTATAAAGAAACATTTGTGTGATATTTGGTTGAAATCGGTGAAGTGGTTTAAGAGGAGATAAATAATTTAAATAAATAAGTAATTACAAAACTAATCTACATGTCATTTAATTCTGTAATGAAGTAAAGTAGACATATGCACTTTATTATATATCACATCATTTTAATAAGATGAAAAATGGTTTATAAAAAGGTTAATAAAAGTAATTTTCCAAAGCAATTAAGATTGATTGGAGTGTACTGCCATTTCCAACAGTATGTCTTATATATAAAACTTGAACCTGTACACAACATTCTTCCCAGGTAAAAGACTATCTTTTCAAAAAGAAATTAGCCATTGATGCAGATCATAATATTTCCAAAGTCATAAGCTGCAGATATGTTGTATGTTGGTTTGGGTTAAGCAACATAAGCCAACTCTTCCATGGCAAAAATTACTTTGAAGACCAGAACGGAAAATATAAGCATACATACATATGTAACTAAATAACAAGTATGACCACAAGTGGAATGTTTTATGAACAAACCAGAATAATGCTCAAGACCAGCATGTTCTCCTCCCATTCACCAGCACGGCAGACAGTTGATACATCTGCAGCTTGAGACATTTGTGCTTTTGTCACATTGACTTCAACACTATTCAATAAATGATCTTTCATTTACAGATATTATATTTAACAAAGGAATTTTCGAGTGATTGATAAAGATTCGCTGAATGTTGGGAAGGATTAACATCTTGGCCAACATTTGAACAAATCTCTAAATGAATAGAGCTGAAAACAATGTGTAAAAAGATAAATTTCTCCTTTTCTCAAGGTGTTTTTAAAAGTTGTCTGCCGCGCAGCATTCGGTGTGTCTGTATGAGGTAAAGAGTTCTGTGTGATATTTACTTTTATGTTTCCTGAAAAGAGAAGACAATATATATATATATCCCAACATGTAAATTTATCACAATCAAACGTTTGCACAGTAAGTAAAGGTTGCCTATACAACTATTCTGACAAATGGCACAGGAAATGAAGACAAATTGAAGACAAATACAAGGTGGTTTTAAATAAATCTTAATTCTATAATTAAATAATATAAATTTAATAAAATCCTTGATACAGGTGACTTCTTTTGCCTCCATAGCACACCTCTTTCAGTTTGAAAATAAAAAAGCAGCTCATGAGGTTAAATTTGTCTTTCTCTAACAACAATTTCGTAAACTAGTATAATATTGGCATATTACATACATGTATTATAAGAATGTATATCAAGCTATGAATAGCTGGTGTACTGTAGCTAGATAAGTCATGCCTTATCTTGAATTCAACAATAATTGCTAATAGAACATTTAAGATTAAAATGAACATTACTCAAATAATGCATCCATAACACTTAAAAATAAGCTGAATTTCAAGTTAAATTTTCTTATAATGATTGGTTCTAAAAAGTAACAAAATGTCTATTTTGTTTGCTTTTCTTGCTTATAATAATGATGCAAATGATAACATTGGAAACAACTAGATCTATCATATGACTAATATCCCAATATTTATTTCAAAATATTTTCCAAACACAACAAATCATAACTAGAACTATCACTGAAGATGATAAATGCCGCCAAAACAGCAAATGGTAAAATTACATTAAACATTAGTAAATTCATGACATCAGTTGCCACAGAGTACCTGGAGTGAACTGATTTCCCTGTACAAATTATAAGTGTATATTTGATGAAACAGAATCCAATTCAAATTCTTCACTGATGCAGTCCGCTTTTGACATTTCTGCTGCAATATCTTTGTTACAAACATTTAAAATTCTCAATCACACAAAGTTTCCTTTATTCTGCCAGCCCTTTTTTTAGATGCTTTAAATGAGTTTCAAAACAGCATATCAGACTGTACATGTTTTTAATAGAGATATATGCCTCTTATTCTGACATGTTTTTTACATATTTTGGTTGTATTGTTGTATAAAACAAGAGGCCAAGAGGGCCAGTATCGCTCCACTGCCATGGGCAAACAATTAATCTCCAAATAGCCCAGCCCCCTGGTGGCCATGGTTTGTTTACCAATCACCATGGCTTGAAGGAATCTCTTGTGGTGTCACTCAAGGAAAAGTTGTGCAAAATCATTCGAAAATCAGCCAAATACTTTGAGAGAAGAAGATTTTTAAAGTTTTCACTATAGCCATATATTGCAAAAATAGCACCGCCCACTGGCAGCCATGTTTTTCTACCAATCAACATGGCTTGAAGGAAACCAGAATTTTGGAGGATCCACATAAATTGAAGAAATTTAGGAGAGGACATTGAGAAGATGCTTCCTATGAAGTTTCATCCCAATGGTTAGGGATCAAAAGTCGTTTGAAGCAAAAAATGTCACACAAGCACGAACACCGGACAATTCACCATGACATAAGCTTGACTGGCTTTCACCTAGTGGAACTTAAAACTGGTAGTGCAAAACACGGCTTAAAGACCAACCTATTTCCAGTTGTAATCATTCTTTCTTCGTAAACTGTACAGCAGGCCATCTGCAACATGCTTGGACTGTATATCCTTTCCCTACTAATGACAAATAAAAAGGATAAGAAAGGGAATGTTTATTGCTCCATATTTGATACAATAATGCAAAAGAGAAATTTTATTTACCGTAATTCTTTCTGACATACAACAAAGTGGCAGCACATTACTGACATACAACACATCTGCAGCACATTACTTATATAGTATTATAGTAATATAGTGGTTATATACACATATATAGGCAAAATAGGTTTGCATATAATTATATGAAGGAGTTTATTTATTTCCAGCTCTGCATTCAATGGCTGATCATAACACACAATCCCAATAATGAACATATGGAGCAGGAGTTATTTTTATGTTTAATACTGATTGATTTTAAAGTATAAATGTCTAATAACCCTTTGCTTCATTCTGATGCTTCTTTTGAAATCATTTTGCCACAAAGTGTTCAGCTCTAGTCAATAATTTTACTTTCATTACCAGATATTTTTTTTTTTTTTGATTAGATGTTTTTAAAGTCCTCTGCTACTGATTTGTTGTATGTAGTAATGGCTTAAACACAGGGCTCAAATACTCTAATCTTCTGGTCAGTTTCTTTAAACACATCTTATTTTGGAAAGATAGCATCTGCAAGCATGAAAGTACAATTTGTTAACACTTATATTTGAAAACATGGTGGATGAAAAGGAAACTAGAAATATCACTGAAAGGTGATGAATACCTGCTGGTGCCTGACAATATACATATGTATGAGAAATTCAAGGGGCCATAACTCATTTAAAAATAATTCCAGTGCAGCACGTCGACAATATGCACAACTAGGTCTGGTATCAATCATTCTTGTGAAGTTATAATTTATATTGAATTCTGACCAAGGGTTGCTGAGGAATAGTGTTCACAGGAAATGTCCACAGACCAACGGACCGACCGACGGCCCGACCGACGGACAAACCGACTCCTATATAGCCATACATATACTATGTATCTGGGGGTATAATTAAATTAAGATAATTTATTATCTTCTCCCACAATTGTTTCTAAAGCTATTTGCAAGTTTGTAAAACGTCATCTTCTCCAGAAAAAGATTTTACCAGTGTACATGTATGGAACAGCTATTCAACTATTCTGCTGCATTTCGAAATACACTTTCTATCAAAGAAATGAAATCAGGAAAATAATAGATACACATATTTACATACACACCGTTTCTAAAAAGCCCATCACTATGTTCTTCTATAAAAAGTATGTAAGAAACAACCACATCTGGTCATTCCATAACATCCAGTCTGTTCTTCCTTTATGGAAGATGTAAAGAAAAGATATATTACAATTTAAGTCTTTAACCCCTTTCCCTCATACGACAATTATGCAGCAGACGACATTGAACATATTTTGTCCAAAAAAAAGAAAATCTCTGAATGGATAACTTATGACTAAAAGTGGAAAACATTGTGGCAAAAAGAGAAATTGCTTGTTTTGAGCCATTTCTTCTTTTGTCACTATGTTTTTCAAAAAGCTGTCTGCTGCATAATGCGTCAGAAAGCATCTATATGAGGGAAAGCGTTAAATGGAGATGAGAATTTAACATTTGTAAAAAGCTTTTCTCGATACTGTATAGTCATCAACTTGTCAAAACATGGAAATATAATAGATCCAGAGACCTAGACACACTATGATATATCACTCTTTTAACCATTTCCAACGTATAAGAAAGACACTGCAGGTGACTTTGTAACATCTGATAATATTGTATTGATGTTTTATGCTGCTTTCAGCATTATTTCAGTTATATCATGGCAACAGTTCAATTATTTCTGATCCCTTGGTAAACAAGCCAGTACAAGGCTATGAGATGTTGCCTTGCCTAAGTCCACTCCACCATGACAACTGTGCCTTGATACGGGATTGAAACCGGGATGCCCGATTCCAAATCCCGACACTAGCCACACTGATAATGTCAATAAATGAAAGATTATTAATTGAATTGAGTTGAAAACATTCTAGTAAATGGAGAAATTGCTCATTATGACTTATTTTGACCTTTTGTCACAATGTTTTAAAAGTCGTCGACTGTATATACCGTACATGAATGCCCAGAATGTGTTTGCAAGTGGGAAAAGGGTTAGAAACATACTATTATTATTTCTACCAACAACCTAGTGTTGTGTGAACAAATACCATTTTAAACCTTTTCCACATGCAGAGCCAATATACTGATGCATCTGTTGTAATTATTAGTCTATTAAATCATTGCGTCATTGAAGCAACAGAAATTATTCATTCTTAATTATTTGTTCCTAGATGTTTTCATCTGTTGATTCACAGTTGTTGATGTATGTGAGTAAGGATAAGTTAGGGAGATCAACTATAGAAACTCCTTGGAAACATTCTAAGTTAATTCAAGTAACATCGCAAAAGTTCTAATAGATGGCAACTATCACAAGATTGAGAGAGAGAGAGAGAGAGAGAGAGACGAAGTCGAGAGAGAGAGAGAGAGAGGAGAGACTGAGGAGAGGAGAGAGAGAGAGTGAGAGAGACGAGAGAGAGAGACGAGAGAGAGAGAGAGAGAGAGAGAGGAGAGATAAAGAAAGAAAGACAAAAAGAAAGAGGGATACAGAGAGATAGGGGGAAAGATATATATATAGAGAAAGATTTACAGAGTGGGATAGAGAGAGAGAGAGAGAGAGACGAGAGGAGAGAGAGAGGAGAGAGATGGAAGAGCGAGAGAGAGAGAGAGAGAGAGGGAGAGAGAGAGAGAGGAGAGAGAGGAGAAGAGAGAGAGAGAGAGAGAGAGAGAGAGAGAGAGAGAGAGATGAGAGATAGGGGACAGATATATATATAGAGAAAGATTTGCAGAGTGGGATAGAGAGAGAGATGGATAGAGAACAGACAAACAGAGTATATATATATATATATTGAGAGATATATGGTGACAGATACCATATATAGAGACGAATATAGACAACGAGAGATAGAGGGGGTACAGAGGGGCAGATATTATGTGAGAGAGAGAGAGAGAGAGAGGGAGAGAGAGGGGGAGATGTAGATAGATAGAGCAGAGAGGGCAGGCATGAATGAGACAGTGAGAGAGAACCGTATTAACTTGTATTTATTTTTTGTATACACACTGTTAAGGGTCGAACACATGATATATATGCCGAGAAATAAAGTGACATTTACTGGACATATCTAACTTAACCTATAAATATATATAGCAGACGACTTTGAAAACATACCTGAACAAGAGGCCCATGAGGGCCTATGCTCTACTGGCATTGATCTGGCTTGTTTCAAAAGGAACCAATATGTCATCAATATTCAAATACCATCTAAGTTTGGTGAAGATCAGA
>JASEVX010000008.1:47780475-47825475 GCA_031761405.1 Serripes groenlandicus
TATCGAAAATTCTAAATTCGAAACTATGTCTATAAATTTAAAAAACCACAACGTTAGTACAACGTTGTAACAACGTTTTCACAACGTTGGGAGATCATGCCAAAAATTATATTTCATCACAACGTTAATACAACGTTGTAATAACGTTATTTTATAACCAAAATTTAAAAAAATATTTTTTAATTGGAAACCATTTCTGATGCTACCATTCACGTTATGAATGCTCTTTGTGAAGTGTGAACGAACTTTAACTTACATAAAATAGAATTATATGCAATAACGTTGTCACAACGTTGCCACAACGTTGTCACAACGTTGCCACAACGTTGTACAACAACATAACCTTTATACAACATTGGCACAACGTTGTAATAACGTTATGTGTTAGCTGGGTTACAGCAAGTTATATTCGTAACGCAAACAAACTCACTTGGTTCAATTAAGATAGTGTTCAGTTAATAACAATTGTATATGTGACAAACCGTTGCAGCTTTTTAAAACACTTCACCATTGTCCCCTAACATATAGATAATGATAAGCATATCAAATATATCTAACTAATTATACACGTTTTGTCTCCGACTGCTCAAATTTTTCTGTCATATTTTAGAGCACATAATCAGAAAAGAGGATTATCTTGTTCTTTAATAGTCTCATATGCACTTTGGATGCTTTACTGATTAGTCCCTCTTACTTACCCCTCTCGAATACTTTTTCCTGTTTTGTTACTTGTATGGCGATGGATATGGTCTAGAGATTTCTTTCTTTAATAATTCCTTATTATTTCCGATGTAGATCAACACATGTTTTTGTTATTTAATCATGATTTGGATTTTTTAATTTTGAAATAAATATGTTTAAAGAACTAATGGATTCAATTAATTAATGTGTTACAAAATGTTCGCGTCGATATGAAATAACGAGTGTGGAAATATTTCCAGATAACTGAATTTAATCCTCAGCTTTGGTAATGAAAACATAATACCCGCATTGGGTTGTGTTTGCCTGTGTAAATAGTAAAATAGAATTAATACATTTGAGTACAGCAGGGAGTTTAGGTGTTTATACATTTGCAAACAATTAAGGCTCAGGCGAGCCAGTGCATACATGAGTGGATATCATCGGGGACTTGGAACCGGGCGTTCCTTGTTCGATCCCAAGTCACGGCGGTCAATGTTGGATGCTCTTAACCCTTTCCCACATACAACACATCTGCTGCAGACGACTTTGAAGACATGGTGACCAACACCTGAAAAATCTCCGTAAAAGATAGCTAAATTGTTAAAAAAAGTTGAAAACATGATGGACAAAAGAGAAATTGCTCATCCTGAGCAATTTCTCCTTTGGCCACAATGTTTTCAAAGGTCGTCTGCTGCTATTGCGTCAAAGTTCGTCTGCTGGTGGGAAAGGGTTAAGCAAGGCACATTTCTTAGCACTGAACAGGTTTGTTAACCAAGGATCATGAATGAATAAAATATCGCCGTTATATAATTGAAGTAATGTTGAAAACAGCTTAAAAAACACAATAAAGCAAACCACCAATGATTTAGTTCCAGGGTTACTGACTTTAGTCACAACACGATTGCTGGGGTCGTGAACGCAGGAAAAAACTTTCAAAGTCACTTTCTTGATCAAGGTATTAAATGTATTACCTTACAAAATACTTTAGACACGGTAGATGTGGCTGCCCTCCTTGGCGCTCAGACCTGAGGGGTCAACATTACGTATGACTGGTTGGTGTCATGATAGACGGACCAGTAGTACTGGTAACTTACCCAGGAAATCCCGTTATATAACTTAAAACACCACAAACAATCAATCAATCAACATGATAGCATATACCTTTTAAGTGGACAATGGGGTCCAGTTTAGACAACACGTGTGTTATGTATACAATTATGTGTTATTCGCAATGCCTTCCCTCGACTACGTTGGTGGGATAAGATGTGATGAATAGAAACACGTCGAACATGCCGTGTAGTAGGTTTCCCTATTATGTTCCAACATGCGACACATCTGCGGCCGACGACTTTGAAAACAACTTTAACATCGCATTTACATCAACCATGATTTATTGGTAATTTTTGAAAACAAAAGTTTTGACACAAGGAGTACTTGGTCGTTCCTCCTATTGTGGTAATGGTTTCAAAGGTTGTATCTTGCGTATGCGTCAAAATGCGTCTGCATGAGATGTAAGGTTGGGGGGGGGGGGGGGGGGAAGCTAGACAGATACGTTGTTAAAAGTGTCAATTGCCAACGCTGTAGTAACAGGACATAGTGACGTAAACACCATTCAGACAATGTATCAACAATTTGTCAGTCACATATCGGCGACCAGTTCACCTATCCATATGAGTCCTGGTTTTCTCATACCAGTACTCCACACAATATACTTTACAAGCATTTGGTTGCTTTTCCACATAAACTGTTAGCCCATTGGTGTGAAACGATTTACGCTTGTGACGGTGACTTTGCTTACAATGTCAGAAAGAATGTTGGCCGAGCTGGGGCTCATACTCGTAACCCCTGGATTTACAGCCGGCGTCGATACCGACTGGGCTACCGGGGCTCGGCCAAATCTGTGTAGTAATACAAGTATAGGCATATACAATAAAACCTCTCCAGCAAAACATCTGGTCAAATCAAAGAAACTAAGCTGTTAAGAGAGGTGTCGCTGTATTTTAGAATGTATTCAATCCCCAAATTGAAATGTATGTTGAAATATCTAAATAAGGCAACGTAAGACAGTGAGAAATTGTTTGTCAGGTTAGTTTCGTCGTTTCCTGTAAATGGTTTTCGGTGTTTTCTACCAATGTTTCCACGAAAGTGAAACTAATCTTCGCGAAAGTGAAACCTGTGTGTTTTTCTTTTTATACATTTGTTTGGTTAATCCAAAATATAACCTTAAACAATATCATATCATTTATCACTATAAAAGATTATTTCTACTGCATACGACGGATTGGCCCGATGGTTTAATAGTTACTAAGCTGGCCTGTCAATTTGTTCTTGAAGTTATTGCTCGTCAGACAAGGCAGAATGTTTAGGAGGTGTTTCGCATATACAGCAATGCTGCAGCAGACGACTTTAAAAAAATCCAGACATAGTCGCAAAATGTTTTCAAAAGCCGTCTGCTGCAGAATCGTCAGAAACGGTTTGGATGTGCGTATGTTTTCAGAAGTTACACTGTATAGACAATTTATAAATGCGAGCCTAACCGCGGGAGGCGAAATTCATTTCCATGGTCGTCATCATATACATCGAGTATCGAAGTAAACGTGATGGGACTTCGGGTTCGGGAGTTCACGTGTTCGATCACCGTCCCGGTCATATAAAATACTTTGAAAATGGTAGTACTTCTCAGGGTTGTTGGGTTAGCGTTACGACTGACTGGCCTGTGTCAGGATAAATGGACTAGTAGTACCGGCGTGAAACACCACCATCAAGTGATTCGGCTACAGTCAGAGTGTTACGTAACTCGAATTCACAGCCATTGCTTTTCTGAGAATAAGCGAACAGTGAGGACGGCATGCAAATGAAAAGAGATCTGTTAAGTGTATGCGAACGAACCGAGATATGGTAATTGTGTGCGAACGAACCGAGATATGTTGATTGTATGCGAACGAATAGAGATATGATGATTGTGTGCGAACGAACCAAGATATGGAGATTATATGCGAACGAATAGAGATATGATGATTGTGTGCGAACACACCGAGATATGGTGATTGTGTGCGAACAAACAGAGATATGATGACTGTGAGCGAACAAACAGATATATGGTGAATGTGTGCGAACGAACAGAAACCTAATGATTGCGTGCGAAATAACAGAACTCTGATGATTATGTGCGACCGAACTGGTTAGATTCAGTCCTTTCAAACTATGTGATGCACATACACTTAGTCCCGACTTCGCATGGTAAAAGCCTTTTCTCAAATTAGTTTTATATCCAGTGTCTGCACATTAGTCAGTATATATGTTCTGCTGATTTGATTGGAGTTTAACGCCCTTTTTCAACACTGATTACTAACCCAGGAATCGCAGTGATATAACTGAACACATGTTGAAAGCAGCGTGAAGCAACAATCAATAAAGCAATCGTCGAAGAGGATTGTCACTAGTCACACTTAGTTTGTATAAGAAAGAGATCAATGACCGTGCAGGGGTTTGAATCACGACCTCTGAATTGAAAGCGACTCGTCATTACATACTGAGCTAAGGAGGATCTGTTTACGTTATTGAAGATCATAACAAACTGTTTTCCGTACATTAATAGAAAATAGGTGTCAAGGTTTAAAGTACAATTTTATGGCTCTTACATGTCGCCTAAAAAGCGGTTAAACCTTTCCAGACATATTGAAGACGTTTGTTGACGCCTCTGAAAGCAGGCACCTTTTGAAAACAAAATGAGCAATTTCTCCTTTTGTTACAATGTTTTCAAATTTAGTCAATGATTCAACTAAAGTCGTCTGCTGCTAAATGTGTGGTACATGTTTGTGGAAAAGGGTTATTCGTGTAATCGTGCCATGCTAAATGTGTTGTACATGTTTGTGGAAAAGGGTTATTCGTGTAATCGTGCCCTGCTAAATGTGTTGTACAGGGTTATTCGTGTAATCGTGCCCTGCTAAATGTGTTGTACAGGGTTATTCGTGTAATCGTGCCCTGCAATTTGCGGTCGCGTTGACTTCTCTGCAACGTGATAATATACACATAATTTGAGGAAGGTTGTGATGACACTGTGCGGATGCACAGACTCGCCTATATTTTCACTTTACATTCGAATGAATGAATGAATGTATATTGTTTTATGGCGCATCGACAGCTAAGGTCATTTAGCGCGCATTTAAATTTTATTATTCATGTTCCCTGGGTAAACAAACCAGTACTAGGCTAGAAAATGTGCCTTTACATTCGAACCTGGGCTTAAGACCACCTTTGAATAGCAAGTCCCTCTCTATAGCGACTATACTTTTCGTTTCTCAAATACTCATTTTCTGTTTAAATGCTCCGCAATTAAAGTCCAACTGTGAACAAAGACCATGGGTCGTCTTTAAACGCAGGTTCGAATGTATACGTAGATGCAGTAAGACTCAAACTCTCTAGACGAGGCTCTAATTATTTAAATTGCTTTTTCATATTATCGATTTAAAAGAATCAAAATAACAATTAGTCTATTTTAACATTGAGGTGAAGGTTGTTTATATCTTGATTGGAATTCAGCAGAGGAACTGTAAAGAAAATATTTTGATTTTGACAGAGCAATTGGACCAAAAGGTGGTTTTCAATAGAATCATTAATTGCGACCATGATCGCGGTAATATTTGATTTGTACATGTACATACAACGAAATGTACGCATAGGGTATAGATTTAAGTAATTTTTAAATTTAAGTATTTTACTTTAGTGGCGATTCCTTAAATCTGCTTACCTCTGTATTTGATTCTACACTTTTAACAGGCGTCAATTGGTACATGTACGTTAAAATTGATAATTAAAAAAAGAGTGCGAGAGTATACAAAATTAACTTCTTTCTTTTATTTCAATTTATATCGACAAATTCCAGTTACCAATGTTCTCAATTAGAATTGACATGAGTCAGTCAATAATTTACTGTGATATAACTTAAATGATGTTGAAAACGGCAATTTTCCTAGCCTAGTGCTGAATTGTTTACCCATGGATCATGGATAAGTGAACTGTCACCGTGATATGACTGAAATAATGTTGAAAGCGGCGTAAATTCCCAATAAAATAAAGTAACAAGTCATAACGAGGTTATCTGTTATAAAGAAGTAGAATATGACACATCAATGTTCCTGGTTTAATATTCTTTCCACTGAATAAGTGTCATGCAAACTTTCTCAAATACAATAAATTTGCAGTGATCGACTTTATTAACATCTAGGTAATAACGCTCCTTTAGATGAAAGAATTTTTATTTTTTGTTTTATCGAGGTTTTACGCCGTTTTCAACATTATTTCAGTTATATCACGGCGACAGTTCACATGTTCATGATCCCTGAGTAAACAAACCACTACTAGGCAAGGAAATGTGCCTTGCCCAAGGGCACTCCACCTTGACCGTCATTCCGCAACTGGAGATCGAATCCGGGACGCCCGGTTTCAAATCCCCGACGCTAACCACTCGACCGCAGGATTATTGTATAAAACATTGTGACAATTTGAGAAGTTGCTGATTATGAGCAATTTCTTCTTTTGCAACACTGTTTTCAAATTTCGATTGCTGCAGAGGCGCGTCAGAAAGCGTCTGTATGGGGGAAAGTATGAACAGAAATCCCTTGATTAAGAAGTTCGTTACCTCTATGGAGAAAACGGCACTTAACCCTATCCCACCTATAGACGCATTTTGAAAACATCGTGACAAAAAGTGAAATTGCTCAAACACGAGCAATTCCTCGTTTTTGCCACAAAGTTTCCAAAGTTTGTCAGTAATTATACCTACAATTATAGAGATTTTCCATATTTTTGAGTAGACATTTTCAAAGTCGTCTGCTGCAGATTTGTTGGAAAGGATTAAACTGTACACAAAGCAAACGTATTTTCTTGCTGCAGACACATGAATTCAAAGTTGATGTACTCTTAGCATATCATATCAGGTAAGTAATGAACGGTAGCCTTATATCGGTTTAAATAGATAGCTGCGTCATAACGAAATTATTTTACATAGAGATAAAAAATGACTGATCAATCTTCCTGGTTTTCTTTTTTTTCAACTGATTTAATGTCGTGTGAACATAACTATTAAGCCTTTCTCAAATACATTATATTTAATTCAGTTTAAGCTTATCTGTTTTACATCGATTGTGAAACAAGCTTTAAGCTTATATTAATTACGCTCGATGGCTGCTCCTTGGAAACATTACCAGGACTCGTGCCGTTTGTGAGGATAAATCCCAAGGCAAGAACACGCTTGTCACGGGATTCGAAAAGTACGAGAGGCAGACACTGTACCACTGCATTTCATTTCACAATACATTTGCAGTCGACGACTTTAATAACATCTAGGAAAAATATAAAACATTTCTTTAGATAAAAGTATGATTATTGAATAAAGTTCAAAACTGAAGTTTCTCAATGTGAGGAATTTCTTCTATTGCCACACTTTTTTCAAATTTTGTTCGCTGCATAGGCCCGTCAGAAAGCGTCTGTATGTGGGAAAGCATAAACAGACATCCCTAGATTCGGAGGTCCGTTACCTCTATGTAAAAAAACGGCATTTAATCCTTTCCCAGATATGGACGCATTTTGACGCGTCTAAAGCCACAGGTGCCAGTCTCGTTTCAAATCTAAAAATAGCATTTGACTATACATTGACAAGTTACATTTCCTTTTCTACGGCCCGGGACATCAATAGGGATTTTAATTATTCGGCATATTTTGTTGTATTAATTTATTACAAAGCGCCTTATACAGCATTTCAAATGTGTACAAGAGAGAAAAAAGAAATTTCCTTTCGAAATTAGCGTAGTTTTGTGTTTTTATTAAAATATCTTAAAACAGTTGTACCCAATGTTCATGTTAAATGAGTTCTTTATTGAGAATATAGCCGAAGATAAAGATTTTCAGCGCGCCACTCCTGAATACAGATTACTCTACGTGTGTTATAGCTGTGAAATAAGTAATGTACAATTGCCCTATGATAACTGCGTATTAAAATTATATGACACTTCTTAATAATGGAAAAATCGGATTTACGAGATTTTACTCGGACCTAACGCATCTCAGTGATGTTCCCGAGCAGTAGTTTTATAACGAGCTGGGTTTAACCTTAATAAGGGGAAATGTTCTATATTCAGTATGGAAAAAAATTGGGTGCAAAGATACTACGGCCGAGCTCATAAAATCCAAATGAAATTACATAGAACAAAGCAGGGAACCATGGCCGACATTTATTCATATCCGGCCGACGTCACATCCGTCCAAATCAAGCTGGTTCCCGAGATAATGGCAATAACTTTTTTGTTTACAGTAAAAGCTGATAACCAGAACCTATCGGATACGAGTCCCTTTGCTTTAGGTAAGAATTTTTATCTTTCTCGTTTTCGTAACATATATAACACAGACAATATCATGTTGGCGTTCTTGTAGGTAAAGATATAAGATCTAGCTGTATTGTAAATCTGAATGTTTTACATGCATTGACAAATGTTCCTGGCGATGGGATAACTCTGATCTAAGATGCTCTTCGTGGTAAATTTGTTTCACTAGATCAATGACAATGCTTCACAGACCTGCTAAAGTTGTCAGTCCTTCTGACAAAACACCTTTGACGGTCAAAGATCGATGCAAAAAGTGGTTGAACATACACCCTGTGACCCATGTCTCTGCCCAAATACACCAAAACAATGGTCATGTGTGTGACAGACAACACAAATAAGATGAAAGGCGGGATATTTTGCCATTAAACTGCAAAAGTTTCTTTTAAATTCTCAATTCCTTTATTCTAGCTATCACTATTTGTTTCGTTAGTGATCCGGAACTCCCACGCTTACTGTATGATGTAAGAAATAAATATGACCCAAAGTCCCTATGCATAAATATCACAAAAAAAGCACATGTATAAGAAAGTAAATCTATTTTTAGAAGTGTCCTTCGAAGTTCTCGAGTGCAGATTGTTTACACATTTAATGACGATTTAATGACGTAATATCTAACGTGTCTACTGCATGGCATCCACTTCATTTGTTAGTGGTGAACACATTTGCAATGTGGACGGAATATTTCAGACTAATGGTTAATCAGTTAAAACTAACAGCTTTTTAGACTAAAAGAACCCAAGAAGAAACGTCCCCAGTGTATTCAAGAGACATATCGGGTGTCCAAAAAAAGAAGTTTAAACAAGTTTTCTAAAAGACTTGACTGGAGACACATATCGGTGGCCGAGACGTATGTATATAGGCTTGCCTTGTGCTGTGTGTTCTGAACACAATTTTAAAAAATTTACCAAAGGCACATTGCATGTCAGGACGGTAGCCAGAAATCTCGACCCAAAGAATTCTCGACCCCATTATCGGTTTATATCAACGATATAGGTGTGAATGGATGGTTTAACAGGTGTCATAAACGAAAGACTGATTATTGATTCTTACTTACCTGTTGATTGATTATTTTTAAATGATCTTGATGTGTTCTAACTAGTTAATCTGCTGCAGACGACTTTGAAAACATATGGTGAGAAAAGGAGAATATGTACATGACAGGTTGACCTCTGGCTAAGGTATAGTTATATTAATGAATAAGGAAGATTGTGAGAAAAGGAGGAACTGTCCTCTATCAAACAATACTTCAAATCTTAAGAATACTTTGAAAACCATGATATAGGATAATTTATAACAATGTTAAAACATACATCATTATTACATTAATCATTATCTAAATGTAGTGATTATTCAACAAAAGAACCAACATCCATTCACACCTATATAAACTGGGGTCTAAATTGGGGTCAACTATTCTTAGGAAATTGGGGTCAAGAATTCTGGAAGCCGTCAGGACCACTGTGATTCTTTAAAAGAATCCACCCTGCAGCTAAACATCATTTAAGTAAGTATAAAAAAATCTTGCAAAACAGTTAAATCTTAAGAATTGGAAAATGCACAATTGATTTTAATTCAAAAGCATTGTGAGAAGTATATTTTGCATATTGTCAACAATTTGACCTTTTTTTACAATGCTTTCAAACATCATATGCTGTAAGGTCAAATGTCATCTTCATAAGATAAACACAAATGTAAGTTACATCTGTATCATCAGTAATTATAATATTCTAATGTCAATTAAAATGTTGATTTATCTTTGATTGTCAATAATATCTGTATAAACCCCTCAATGGCTACTTTTTATGAACACAAGTGGGGAATTGGCCCCTTTTCAAAAAATTATAAAAGCATCTTTGCCCAAATATACTCAAATGAAAAATGTATAAAAATACCAAAATACACCGGAATCCTCAAAGTCTACCTAATTCTTAAAAAAATGCCCTAAATATCTGAATCAGAATTCAGTGAAGATTGGGATTTTCCGCACAAATTGGGCGAGAACTGGTTGTATCCCCAGAAAATTGAGAGTGATTAATATAAGATTAAAGCTTGTTTCACAATTGATGTAAAAAAGATAAGTTTAAAGTCACTGGTTTAAAAAGGAATAATCCAGATAAGAATGCACAGAGGTACAAACTGGTCTAAAATAAAACTGGTTACAGAACCCAAAGCTTTTTTTTTTGACATAACTAATATACATGTATATTGATTTCAATTTTTTTCTTTTTTTTAAATATTTAATAGGCTATTTAAAAGGAAAAAGGTATAAATAGTGTTTGTAATCTCATTCTTTAATTTATCATTTTATTTTATATAAAGCCCCTTTTATTTGCAGTTATTGTCTGATGTCATTTATTATAACAGCAGTCAATCATATTCTGCATCAAGTTTAATTTTAAAACAGAATATATTTAGAACATCCCATACAATCATGGAAAAACAGTTCTGATGGCGATCACTGGAGAGGAAATTCATATATATAAGCAGTTAGTGATATACCCCTTGGTCATTGGTACCTGTCTATACAATGAAAATATCATGCATCTTTGACTGTGGGGTAATATTCTTTCCTGCATACACATCAAAACAGTAAATGGATTGAGATCAACCTGTACAATCATGGAATCACAGCTGTTATGGCGATAATGGGAGAGGAAGTTCATATAGGCAGTTAGTGATATACCCGTTGGTCATTGGTGCCTGTCAAAACAATGAAAATTGCATGAATCTTTGATTGTGGGATATAACTTCCTGCATCAACATCAAACAAGAGAAAATTGATGCAATGCATCAATGTCGCCGGATATCCATAGTGCAGTTATGCATAACACTAACATTATAGTAGTTGAATAAACAGTTATCAACTGAGGGGCATATTGGAACATCAGGGGTGGGGTCAAGTGAAAATGTATCATAACTTACATTGTTTTGTCAACGAAGTGAATGATAATTGAAGCCTTTCATTGTTTATGATCAATCTCCATTCCAAAGTAGGTTGACTAGACACACAACCAACTAATTATTGATCATAAACAGTAATGGAAATGAGAAATCTTGCCAATCATTAGTCTTAGTATGTATACAGTGCTTTCATTAAGGAATAATTATAAGATTTGTGAATTCCACATACACTTTTCAAGATGTTTGTCAGAATATTTTAATTTTATTATTTTTCAATAAAACCACAAAACAGACAATTTAGGATTTGCATGCAATAGCACATCATTTTACCTTTCCTCTATTAAAGTCAACAGTGGACACCTTTGCAACAATATACTTTTAAAACAATGAGTTATGGGTTAAATCGCTGAGTTTTCTCTTTTTCTCAAAATGATATTAGATTGGCATTCTAATTATATCATACTTTAACAAATGTTGAAATGTAGTCCAATATTTATAAATTAGACCACATTCGAAATATAATATCAACTAAACAGTTAAATCACATTGATATTTTTGTATAATTTAAACTTAATTTCGAACATAAACTGAGCCCTACAACATGTTAATTTATTTTAATTCTTTCCTTCCTTTTTTATAATGAAAATAACAAAACTACTCATGTTTTAAAATTATATTATGATGAGCGCCCTTGTGTCAATGATCCATAACAATATGCAGATCGGAAGCAATATGCCTTTAGGGAATTAAATGACACATTTAAATTTGTCAAGGACGAAATAATTTTGTACGAAAGACCCGATTCTTTCTTATTCGCAGAGGTGTCGTTCTTGAAACTCTCTTTATAGGCAGAGAGTGTTCGTTCAAAGTAATTTTTCTATTAAAACTAGTTTTTATCTCGGTTTGTTCTTTTCTTCATTTGTTTCGAACCAAATAAACATTTTAAATCACCTACGATTTACTATTTGTAAGTGAGTGTAAAGAGACGGCTCTCTGCAAAGGAGATTGATCTACGCAGTTGGTATTCGCGAGTCACGCTTCAAGCAGGTGCGCGTATGTAAACAAATTAGACTGCGACGTAAAGGTTTGTAGTTATCGCCTTTTGAGTACATGTAGTATATAGTGTAAAAATAAAGTATACAAGTCTAGCTAATAGGGACTGTTTTATCTTCGTAAATAAAACAACAAAACATAAATGCGAGTCAAAATAAAGAAACTGAAAATACCTAAAACATCGGAATATTTATTTCATTTTAGATGTGTCATTACTTAGTGTTTTTAAACGAACACAATTGTAATATGTTCAAGACATCTAAATGTGTTTCTTTCTAATAATAATCCCTCCTCCCATGTGATTTCCGAAAACCTATTAAAAATAGAAGTCGCGGGCTTCTGCCCGGCGACTAACAAGGGAATATTTTGAGAGAAACCCATTTACTGATGGAATTACAGCTGTTATTACGAGGACAGGAGAGGAACTTCAGCTGATTACATATATTACTAATGGATTCATACAAGGTAATCTTTATTAATGGATAAGTTTATCAAAATCATATCAAGCTTGTTTTATATAATTAAATGTAGTATATAAAGGAAGTCCTGTTTTTTTATTGCACAGTTTGTGTTTTTTATGATCAGGTTTTGTCTGATTTCCTTCGGTCACACGCCATCAACAATTGCCTTGTGAACAATCTACAGGCAACATTTTACAACATCCAATATGAATGAAAGTTTATCTGAAAATCATCTCCATCAAATCTTGGCCAAGTTATAGACTGGGTCCTGTGAGGTGAAAAAATAGGTTTCAATGTCAATTTGAAGGAACATATTGAAAACACTCAGGATGCCTTATTTTAAACTTAAGCATGTTGAAATGTTTTCAGAATAACTGTTTTGATGATATCTAGGCTAAGTTTAAATATATTCGGTCATAAACTAGGTCATGTTGGGTCATAAACTAAGTCACTCCACCAAATTGAAGGAAAATCTTGTTAGTCTAGAAACCACACGTTGCTTTGAGCAGCTTGAGGCTTTGTCAGAATGTTTGTCTTGACAATATCTAGACCTAGTAAGAATAAGGGTCATGGTGGGTCAAAAACTAGGTCACTAGACCAAAATGAAGTTAACATGTTGAAATTTTGTCAGAATTGGTGTTTTGGTGAAATATAGACTAAAATATTAGTCATGTTAGATAAAAACCACAATGAGGTCCAAAGAAAAACATTTGAGAAAAATCTTGTAAACAGCTTGACCTCAAGGTTTGATTCAGCATCTTGAAACTTTGTCAGAATGTTCGTCTGATGATTATTGATATCTAGACCAAGTTCAAATATTGGTCAAGTCGGGTCAAACATAAGGTCACTCGACCAAATTAAAGGAAAATCTTGTTAACACTCTGACAGCTGTTCTTTTAATGTTAGCATGTTGAAACTTTGGCATAATAGATGTTTTGAACATTGCTTTTAACCCAGAAACTATGTCACTAAGCCTAATTGAAGGAAAAACTTGTTTTCACTAAAAATCAAAGCGCTGAAAGCGCTGGTGGTATAGGGGCATATGTAAGTTGAAAATATATGGCATAGATAATATGGACAAACATTGTTGAAATAATGACCTTTAAACAAAACAAACCAAACATGTGCGAAGCACACATATTGCCTGCCTATACAATACAAATACCTAATTTATCAAAGTTTCACCCTTTTCTTGTATAAACAAAATAAAAAGATTGAAAAAAAAAAGAGCAGCGACCCTTAATTAAGATATTTCCAGTTCAGAAATCACTAAAGATTCACAATGTATATTGTAATCATGCTGATAAATGAAAGACAATCGAAAGCATGCTAGAGTGATGTTTCTTTTGCACTGCACATCTGTAGCTCTGAGTTTCCTATACAACGAGTCTTAAATTGATACATTGGACATCTATTGAGACAATAACCGAAGAAATGAAAAATGAGTTTTACACCTAAAAAAACCAGATCAGATTTGTGTTCAAAATATTGTATCGATCTCTTAATCCCAATGTATACGTGTGACGACTTTGAAATAGATCCGCGAAACAGAAACAAAGTTTTGACCCATTAATGCAAACCGTAACGGACAGACGGACGGATGGATGAACACAAAGACGGACAGACAGTCAGTCGCTCTGGACAAAGTACAACGCTTGGGAAACACTCATTAACGAAACAAGGGCATGTGTTTTTCATGCGAAAGTCATATAATAAGTGAGAACATGAAAAGACAAAAATATACACACTCCAAACGCAGCATGCTAAAGTTATGGTAATGGTGCACTGCAAATGTGTAGGTCATAAGTTACCTACAAACCAAGTTTGGAAATGGATACAATGGAAATTAATTGAGACAATCGCTGAACTAAATAAGGAAACATGAAGATAACTAAGATAAGCAGACCAGAGTTATGTACCTAGTATTTTGCCGTTCTCCTGATCACACGGTATAAGTGTGACCACTTTCAAATAAATCTGGCATACAGAAACAACGTTTTGACCAATACATGCAATCCATGACGGACGGACGAATGCACATTCAGGCAGACAGCCGGTCGGACACCGGATTATACCTCCAAGCTTTACAGACAGAGACAACTTCTATTTTTAATAGGTTTTCGGAAATCACATGGGAGGGCGGCTTATTATTAGAAAGAAACAAATCTAGATGATTTGAACATATTACAATTGTGGTTGTTTACGAACACTAATAAATGACACATCTAAAATGAAATAAATATTCCGATTTTTTAATGTTTGCATTTTTTTTTATTTCACTCGCATTTAAGTTTTTTGTCTTATTTACGAAGACAAAAGTGGTCCCTTCAAGACGTGAACCAACACCCCCTAATGCAGACTCTTATGTGTCATCATTGAGGTCAATTTCGGATTCTCCTTTTAATAGCAATTTTAACTTACTAAATGTTGTTTTCATGTTCAAAGAGATGGCTTGATTTGTGTAGAATTCATTTAATAATGTTAATCCATGAATATCTAAAGTAGGAACTGTTTCTAAGCTAAATATAGACCCTATTCTGTTTTGTAGTTTCGTGACCTTTAACATCGATTTTCGCGCATGCGCATTTCGATATGAAAAAGCGAGTGATATTATTTTATTTTAGACAAGTACAAGACGAATGTTTGACGCAAAGCGTCAAAGAGAAGCCGCAATATTTCGTTGTACATGTAGAAATAGGAAAAAAAGAACATTTTTAAATCCACAAACAATAGAACAATTTAAACTGTAGACGGTAATGCTGATATATTTCTCCTTTTGAAGACTTTTGTTTTCTTCAAATTACCTCCCTTTACCAGGATATTTACCTTGTGATTCGAATAAGATTGACAAACATTGAAATTATATGAATGAATACTGTTATTTAAATAAGTAACAACAGCAAAATTAAATTTAAGCCAAGATAAATGTGTACACATTTCGTTAATTTTTTATAGATACCCTAATGTATAGGTATGAATATAAAATTTATAAGCAAATGTTTTCATTTCAACGTTCCTAATGTTTGAATAGACTAAGGAAAGTCAAGAATACATAAATAAATCAATGCAGTCTTTTCCGGCGACATTGATGCCTTGCATCAACTTTCTCTTGTAAAGTATTGATTTCAGAAGACTGGTTCGATGCGTCAAAACACGTCTGTGCTTAGGAAAGCTTAGATTATGGTATTTGTAAAGTATTTGCAAATTAATTGTATCTCCGAAATAGGACCGTACAAGGTTAATTTACAAAAACTTATTTAGACTATACTTCTAGTTTATTTGTCAACAGATACGTCTAGGACTAGATTACACGTTGACGAACGTTGAATCTTCAATTAGCGCAAATACATATACATTATAATGTTAGTCCCAAAATCGGTAGAAGCGCCTCAATTATAAAATAAATAATGACCTTGCGGTTATAACTCGTGTGTATGTTGACATTTTCGGCCAACTTTCTTTCCGACGTTTGACAAAAGTCAATGCGACATGCGTCATTCGTCTTTCACAAATGGGCTAAGTCTATGTGAAAAAGAACCCAGTTGGTTGGGAAGATTGTTGTGTGGAGTAATGGTGTGAGAAAACCAGGAAACATATTTGTAGATGAACTGGCCGCCGTGATATAACGTAGAAAATGTTAAAAACGGCGTTAAACCACAATCAATCAGTGTTGAAATCTTATCTCTAATTTGTAGATTTAATTCCTATGTCCTAGTTGGGTCGACATACAGCGACACGTGAGAATATTCAACACAACACGCGACCTGTTTTACCAACAATTCTCCAGTAGCGGTGAGACCGTTAGTACCATTCTTTCATGGCATGTATACACAGTAGGACCTCTCTCTTTGGACGGATTATGTAATAACAACTCCTTACCCTTGACCACGTAGACTAAATATACAGCAAACAACATTTAACTAAGCCTGAAAGTATTATTTTGAATAGTAATTAAAACATTGTGGAAAAAGACAAACTTGCTGATTATCATTTATCTGTTAAGGTTAGTCAAATGTGTCTTAAAGGGGCAAAGGTTAAAATAATAACTGTAGACAAATATTTTCGTTATCTAGGTTATAGAAAAAAATTGATTCATGTTTCAAAGCATTGTTTGGAAAGGAGGAATTGCTCATTGTCAGCAGTTGCTCCGTAGGCAAATATACTTTCAACATTCGTATGTAACTAAGTTGCTATAACGGAAACGGTTCAATCCTTTCCTGTTTAAAGTCGCTTTTTGACGCATGTGCAGCAGACGGCTGCAGAATGGTTATTCGTGACCCATTTCCTCTTTTTCCACAAAGCTATGTATAAACTATATATTTTTCCTTTTGATGTAAGGCGATATTGCTCGTTATCATTAATCTCTAGCATGTTATTCAAAATGTGTCCGGAAAGGAGATAGAGTAAAAGAATGTCCACAGTAAAACGTTTAAATATGAAAAGAATTAATTTGAAACGTGTTTGAAAGCATTGTGTGAAAAGGAGAAATTGTTCATTGTCAGCAATAGCTCCATTTTCAACAATATTTCAATATTCGAACTGTTATATTATGACGGAAAGGGTTCCGCTTCCATGGGGAGGATGTAACCATTTCCCGCTTACAGACGCATGTGCAGCAGACGACAATCGGAAACATTGTGACAAAAGGAGAAATTGCTTATCGTAGGCAATTTCTACTTTTGCCACAATGGTTTCAACTCCTTTCAATAATTTTATTTACAGTGATTTGCACATTTCTCTATGTAAGTCGACTGTTGTAAACTAATGGGGTCACAGCACGGTCGACGTTACCTTACACCACTGACATTAAGGTCAATCATAGTTCAGAGTGTGTTTCACTCGTTTGAACTATTTTGTATCCGATGATTAATAAATGCAAGCGGATGGTTTTTCGTGATTCGGTCGAACCAATGAAATCGTTGAAAAGGCAGATTATAACCAATCAAAACTCGATTTTGGTGTAGGTATACACATGTGGACTGTGGTTGCAGCTTTTAATCCGACTTTTCGAAATCAGCATGAGTATGGGATAGGCGCGAAACGCCCCTATCCCAAAAAATTACCTTTCTATATTGATTATGTTCATGTGGTGAATTGAATGTTAAAATTGTTGAAGATTTGACTTTGCACCAAGAGATAAAGTAGGAATAGTGTACAACAGTGGTCTCAGTTCTGACTGCTTGAAACAGATTCCTTTATCATGGTAGTCACATACCTACAGGTTAGACCCATTATACGGGTAAACAAATCGACGGCGAAGCCGGCGATGTTTCCCGTCAATAGGTAATGTGTATGAACTTTGCCCAACTTTGCTATACCGTCTTTCCAAAAATTGTGTCCAGAGTTGATTTTTCGATGCAGTTACGATTCTGATACGTTTTGATTGGATGAAAAGAAAGTATCGAAACAAAAAAAACTTCTAGAGGAAATAATTAAATATGATAATACGTACTCGATAAAGGAACGAGCACAAGTAATTTTATGTGTGATAATTTCCGTTTAATAACACTCGTCGTCTATTTCTAAAACGAGTTCAAATAAAACTCATAAGGGTTTTTTGACCTTTGACATTCTGGAAGTTATAAATCCAAATTCCTGTAATATGACGTCATTATATTAGTGGTGCAGAGGTAGAGCGTCGGCCTCTTGTATCAAAGGTCCCTGGTTCGAGTCACGTGATGAGTGGGTCCTGACTTTGGGATTTTTTATTTTTTTTGTTTCACAATCGATGTAAAATAAATAAGTTTAAACTAAATGAACCAAAAGGAAAACGACAGAAATTATAGGAAACGTTAGTTTGGCTTGTCACAAATGTAGTTCCGTGAATTATGGAATCGTTTTATTTGAAGTACTTTATGAAGGGCAAGTTGATTATTTGTTGTACCTGTCATCATATTTTCATGGATGTAAAATCTTGGCTATATTTTAAAGTTAAATATAAGCTTAACCTGATGATTTTTATTTTCTTTGCTTAGGTCGGTATGACTCCTAATTGACGTAAATAACTGATCGTGCTGCAAGCAAGGGGCTAACTGCAGTTCGCGGGGAATTATTCACCGATCACAACATATAATAAATGTTTACCCGAAATAGGTAGCACCTATACTCATATTAGACGCTGTGCTCGTGATGAGGCTTTGCCTTTTTCATATTAACATTTGGTACATAACTTGCGTTGACTGTAACATCTTTGAAAATAATAGTTCCACGCGAATATCTTAAGGTAAATTACAGCCATTGCGATCAGACAAATTGGCCGTTGAAAAGGAAGTGTGCCTTGTCAATATATAGTCAAATGCTATTTTGTTATATTTGAAATGAGACTGGCACCTGTGTCTAAACAGACATCCTTAAAAAACATCGTGACAAAAGGTGAAATTGCTTCAAACACGAGCAATTTCTCCTTATGGCACAATGTTTTCAACTTTGTTCAATAATCTAGCTACACTAATAGAGATTATCCATATTTTGTTAGTATACATTTTCAAAGTCGTCTGCTGCAGATGCATATCTGTTATTAGTGGGAAAGGGTTAAAACCCTCGCTAAGCTCTCTATTAACGTTATTTCCAGATATATAGACTATACGTCTTCATCTTTTGCCTTGTAATCTGTTTAACTCTTTCAGCGCCAAAGGCAATATTGAGCTATTTGCAAACAATGCTGATTCAGGTGAGTCAGCTCGTAACGAGCTGTCTCACCAGAAATCAGCATTGTTTGCCTTTTTTTTATCAAAATAGTCTAAACTTTTATTACATGAGAATGGAGACGCCCGATGTTGAATATGGAAGAGTCTACTTTAAACAACTCGACGCTGAAAGACTTAATGCCGGTTTCAACAATTCTACAGTTATATAAAGGTACATTACTAGTACTACTGGTCCATGTATATCCGAGCCCCGGTAGCTAAGTCGGTAGCGACGCGGGCTGTCAATCCAGGGGTTGTGGATTCGAACCCCGGTTCGGCCAACATTCTTTCCGACGATTGACAAAATTCAATGCGACATGCGTCATTTGTCTTCCATCAATGGGTTAAGTCTATGTTGAAAAGCAGCCAGTTGCTTCGGCAGATTGTTGTGTGGAGTACTGGTGTGAGAAAACCAGGAAATGCATGAGTAGGTGAACTGGCCGCCGTGATATAACTGAGAAATTGTTAAAAACGGCGATAACCCCAATCAATCAATCAAACAACCATTTATACCGACACCAGTCAGTCAGTCTTGGGAACCTAAAGGCGGAATCAATACTACAATAGTATATGCCTTTGACCAGTATGACCTGATTGGGGGACCAAAGCCGCGAAATGGACACTTTACCTTATATCACGATAACTTGTTTTTTTATATATAGAGGATATTTCGTGAGTGTTGATTTATTATCACTTTTAATAAACGAGTTTTACTAAGATGATATGCCTCGAGCCTTGGCGAGCGTCATATTCAGCTTAGTTAACGCGTTTATTAAAAAGTAATATTAGATTAACACGAATGAAATATTCTATTTTTCACTTAAAGTGATTTATGAAGCGTACAGTATTTTGAAAAAAATGTACATTAAAATTTGCCTGTTTTGGCGCAAAAGTGACTAACGTTTATATAACGTCAAACCGCTGACGTGACGTCTTTTTCATAGTTTTGGTTTCCGAGTTGTAACAAAAAACTTGAGCGTAAGATTGGAAATCAAACTAGTAGTGTCATATGCTATCTAAGTAACCGGAATTTTACACTACCTGAGAGGGCTATATGTGATAAAATTTATTTATGAATTGTTCAACTAATTTGAACATGCACCAATATCACATTGACCATTCTTACTACTCAAATGCCTTCCATCAAACATTGATATGCATTCAAATATGTGCTAAATACAACCTATATTTAGCAACACCCTGTCTATAGCAACCACACTGTTAATTTTACCAATTACTCATTTTCTGTATATAAGACCCCGTACTTAACGACCACCATTGAACAAAGACCGTTTTGTTGCCTCCCGTGGGCGGTATTTAAACGGCACAGGTTGGACTGTATTTAGTTTTGTTTATGCTTGGGGGAAAACGCGCGGGTCTAGATGACTTATGTCAAACATCATAAGGAAAAGCCGAGATTAAATTCGATGCCAAATACCCGTTAACTTTACCGACTAAGATAAAGAGGCTCAACTGAGAATTGACATAATTGTTGTGTATTACGTCAATACGTTAATAGTGTTTACGTTTAAAGGGAGAACACTCATGCTTTGCCATTGTGTTATTCAAGCCTTAATCACGTCCCTGACAAATGTCTCAAACAAAAATCTATTGCATACAGATATCGCTTTTTGGTTGTAGGGTTTAACGAGGAAGTTGGGTATTAAAATTGGCAGTTTATCTAGAGTTTTGCATGAATTTTATTCAATGCAGATATATTGAAACATAATTGATACGTCGGGTATGGTATAATTACGATTCGTGATTAAATGTCAACATTAATATAACAAAACAAATTGACACTGAACCCGCTGAATTCAAAGAAACTATAGAATCACCCTTGATTTTGAACAAGTTTTAAAATATGTTTTTTGCTAAATATTAAAATACAATAAGCCAGCAAGCCATACTGAGATCCGATTTTACAAATATTCAAGCCGATCTTTATCTAAATCCAACTTAACCCTTTCACACTTGTAGACGCTTTCTGACGACTCTGCAGCAGACAACTATTGATAATATAAGCAAAAAGGAAAGTTGCTCATACTTCAATATATAGAGAGATTTCATACTTTTTGTCTAGATGTGCCGAATGTCGTCTGCTACAGATTGTTTATTCGTGGGAGAGGGTTAAATGTCGTCTGCTACAGTATGTTTATTTGTGAGAGAGGGTTACATATCGTCTGCTACAGATGGTTTATTTGTGGGAGAGGGTTAAATGTCGTCTGCTACAGATGGTTTATTTGGGGGAGAGGGTTAAATGTCGTCTGCTACAGATGGTTTATTTGGGGGAGAGGGTTAAATGTCGTCTGCTACAGATGGTTTATTTGTGGGAGAGGGTTAAATGTCGTCTGCTACAGATGGTTTATTTGTGGGAGAGGGTTAAATGTCGTCTGCTACAGATGGTTTATTTGTGAGAGAGGGTTAAATGTTGTCTGCTACAGATGATTTATTTGTGGGAGAGGGTTAAATGTCGTCTGCTACAGATTGTTTATTTGTAAGAGAGGGTTAAATGTCGTCTGATACAGATGGTTTATTTGTTGGAGAGGGTTAAATGTCGTCTGCTACAGATTGTTTATTTGTGAGATAGGGTTAAATGTCGTCTGCTACAGATTGTTTATTTGTGGGAGAGGATTAAATGTTGTCTGCTACAGATGGTTTATTTGTGGGAGAGTGTTAAATGTCGTCTGCTACAGATTGTTTATTTGTGGAAGAGGGTTAAATATCGTCTGCTACAGATTGTTTATTTGTGGAAGAGGGTTAAATATCGTCTGCTCCAGATTTGTCGTACATAAAAAAGGACAAGATATAACGTTTTCAATCGAGAACAGAAGAAAGTGTACTTTAGAAATCGCCATTTGTAGTGCTCACACCATAAAGTTACCACTAGTGATGCATGCTTGCTGAATATGTAAATGCAACTGGTTTCAAGTCGCGGGTGAAAGTGGCATCTATACGTATCCCACCCATCGCTGGATTTGGAGTCCCGGTAGAGACGCGAGCTGTCAACCCAGGACATAAACAAAAATTGAAATCAACATGTGGTTTTACTATCAGTGAAGATCATGATCATCGAGCACATCCACGTAGTCTGACCTGACTCTCACTGTTCGCCAATTACTCCGAGGATGTCTGAAGAAACTTTTATTTAACAGTACCCATTAATTTGAGCCGTCCCGTGAGAAAACAACAGTTATGGCATCTTCGTAATGTATCGACATAGATCAGCCTACGCAGTTCGCGCAGACTGATCCGGGCCGACACATTCCGTCTCAGGGGGTTAGAGGTATAGAGTAATGATTCCGGAAACAAAAAATCTCAGGAGGCGAAAAGTTTTTATCCGGGTAAGTCTTTCTTAGGCTGATCCAGGTCGATACTTTACGTAGAGTCCGCAGTGATGGTTTCCTCGTGGAACGGCTCATTGAGATCATTTAGAGAAGGAATTGTAATCAGATAGTATTCCGTCTCAGGTGGTTAGAGGTATAGAGTAATGATTTCTGAAACAGAAAATCCACAGGAGGCGAAAAGTGTCTATTCGGGTAAGTCTTCGCGGCATGCTTATGCTGATCCAGGTCCATACTTTACAAAGAGTCCGCAGTGTTGGTTTCCTCGTGGAACGGCTCATATATATCATTTAGAGAAGGAAGTGTAATCATATAGTATTGCGCACGACATCAAACATTTAGGATGATTATTCACGTCACGCGAGAACGAAGATTAACAAGTTTTGAAAATAATAACAAACGATTACGATCAATTCACAATGTAGTACAAAACACTTCATTGCATACAAACTACAAGTTGTATAGCATGTTTAAACAAACAAAAAATCATAACAAAGACATTATGTAATCGAGCTATGGTCGTTCTTGTTCTGTTTAACTCTTTCCCACCTGCCACGCATTTTGACGCAATAGCAGCAGACATCTTTTGAAAACATTGTGACCAAAGGTGAAATTGCTGATGATGAGCAATTTCTCCTTTGGCCACAATGCTTTTATCTTTATTTAACAAATCAGCTATCTTTTATGGACATTTTTCAGGATTATTTCAAAATGTTTTCAAAGTCGTCTGCTGCAGATTTATTGTATGTGGGTTAAAATTTTCTGATTTTATAAAGGACTGCATGATATTGATATATTTTGACTGATTAAACCTTTCCCACATACACATGCAGACACCTATTGAAAAACAATGTAACACTATCGAGACGAGCAATTTCTACTTTTGTCACAATGCTTTTAACTCTATTCAATAATTATACTTTCATTTAGCTTGGGATTATTTATTTTAGTGCACATATGTTATCAATTTCTTCTGCTTCAAAGTTGTTGTAAGTAGAAAAGGGGTTTTAACATCCATTTTGCACTCACAGTTTTGAGTGTCGGTCTTTCGCGTTAACAAAGTAGACTCTTTCATGTTGAAAATTATACCACTCCATTTCTTTGTAAAACAGGATGTTTGGTAAAAATTAATGTCTAAGTGGCAAACAATGTAAATTTCAGGAGAGAGTTCGTTCGTTACGATCTGTTGATGAGACTTCCTCAAATGATATACTTATAAAGGTAAACATTGATCCCAAAATACTGCGGTTCTCATAGGATGTGACACGTCATAGTTATAGAGAATATTATGTCCCTGACGTAAGATATGAACTTTATCTGACGAGGTTGGGAGAATTGATAATTGGCGAGCCTTTGGCGAGACAATTATCCTTTCTCACAGCCGAGTCTGATAAAGTTCATATCGAAAGTCAGGGACGTAATATTCTATTTATCTTGCATGTAAAATTATGTTTTCAGGTAAATCTACATTCATTTAAACTAGTTTTAATAAATAACATTATTACAAAAGTCCATTCCTTGAAGACCTCACCTAAAATAGAATGACGTCACGCGCGTGCATAAATCTGCGCCGAATTACATTGTGTACACACGACATACGGAAGCTAAAAAGTTCCGACTTCAACTCCATATTTCTCGATTATTACTACTTAATTTGTATATCTGGTGTGACATAATACCTTTAAATGGCAATATTAACTCGAACATATTCTTAGTAGAAGTGTAAGTATTGCGGATTGGCCGTCGCTTCAGTACACAAGATAGGTCAACACGTATGTCAACCGCCGTGTTTTGAAAATGAATAGTTGTGTTGGATCTAAAAGTCAATGGATAAAGTTAGTTCAGGCCATGGAAGTTCAAGTAACACTCGAAGTTTAAATACAGATGACTATATTCAAGACAAGTGAGACAAGTGTGGTGCTTAGGCTTAGTCGTCGTTTAGATTAGAGACATTCATTTTTGGAAAAGGATACCGTCACTATTGTGGGTAGACATGTCGAAGACACGTTACACCACTTTTAGTTTTAAGAATGATCATTTAAACACAAGCTGTACGTAAATGATAAAGTTATTTAACAAGAAGAAACATTTTCTAGATATCTCGAATGCATAATGATTTTCTGTCGGAACTGCTGTATGAAAGAGGAATCCATGGGTAGATGAGGCTGTTCAAAAACCCTTTATCGTGGTAGAACACATACTGACGATAGAAATTAAACATTTGTCGTTTAACGTCGAGTCATTTAAGTGCATAACAATGACTTGTGGAAACAGAAATAGGACATTACGCGCTTCAGATTGTATTTAAACAAGGTTACCTATGAACTGATCATGTGAGAATAAACAGGTCTATGTATGCTAAATTTTCAACGAAGAAAGACAGTTCATCAAGTAAGACTGACCATGCAGATCCCGTGTGATTTATATAACGATATTCTTTTCGATTTGTAATTTGCATTGTAAAATTTGTTGAAATGTAATTAAAACAATAATAACATTATTTCTGATTGTTATTTTATGTTTGTTCATTGCTTTGACTGCTATACTATCAACATAATTGAGCCGTTCCACGATAAAAACCAACATTATGGATTCTGTGTAATGTATCGAACCAGATCAGCCTGCGCAGGCTAATCCGGTCCGACACTTTCCGTCTCAGGGGGATAGAGGTATTGATCAATGATTCCTTAAACAGAAAATCCACAGGAGGCGAAACGTGTCTGTCCGGGTTAGCCTGCGCGGCATGCTGAGGCTGATCCGGTTCGATAGTTTTCTGGTGGAACGGCTCATTTATATTTCAGAAAAAGTAGTTCCAGCGATTACGTCATTTCTAAAAATAAGTAGACTGATAAAGATAAAAGTTTATCATACCAGTAGACATGTAAACAAAAGGTTTATTATACCAGTGTTATACGTCACGTAATCTGCTCATTGCATGCTAAAAAAACATATCGTCTAACCTTAGTTTAAACTTATTTATTTTAAATCGATTGCGAAACAAGCTTTAAGCTTATATTAATCACGCTCGATGTCTGCTTCCTGGACACTTAACCAGTACTCGCGCCGATTGTGTGGAAAAATCCCAAAGTCAGGACCCGCTCATCACGGGACTCGAACCAGGGACCTTTGATGTGAGAGGCCGACGCTCTACCTCTGCACCACTGTCTTCGTCTAACCTTGAACCGCTGGATCTATTTCAAAATATAAATGTTGTCAACAAGTGTATTAAATTTCTTCGAAATGATTATTCATCCCGCACTAATTGAATTGGCTTCAATTTCGATTTGATATGCTATAGTAGAACCGTGAATTTTGTGGAGTTAAGAACACAGACTGTAAGTTAGAACTGTTTGTAAAATATATTTACTTGTAGAAAACGTAGTCTGTATAGAAATCATATTAACGCTGATAAATGTCGTTTCATTTTATCAAAGAATAAAGACATTTGATTTAAGACTTATATTTAGATAATAAGAGGTTAGCTGAAACAGAAAAATGAAAAATATATTCACTATTCATTTTCATTTCTTTCCTTTTTTGATTCCTCGATTTACTACAATACATTAATTGTTGGTTTTACATGATGTTTTCTTGAATGTAACCCACTTTTTAAATTAACTTAATAATTCTAGTTTACATATGATAATATTGTTTTATCACATGATATAAATTAATTTATTATCTTGCTGGCTTTAATAGAATTTCATGTCACTTGTACCATTACTTCCATCATTTAAGATTAATTTCATCATTTAAGATTAATTTGATCATACATATTCATATCTGATTTTCACTTCATAAATGTAAAAACATTTGAAGAATGCTAAAATAAATCACATTGTAAATGAATATATTTAAATTTGTTTTGAATTCATAGTGTGATTTTGTATTATTTTAACATTGGAATTATTATCAACAAAGATAGAAACAAATTTGTGTATGAACAACTTGTGAGGATGCAGCTTGGGCCGTGTAAATTCATTCTTTTCCGATCATCTTAAAACATATACTTAACACAAACTAGTTTCACGGAACACCCCACCCCCTTCAACTCCATGCTAACCACTTGGCTATGACGGATTCATTAATTTATTTGGTAATATTCGATTGTGGATCGTTTAAACTAAGTTGCGATCAGTAACGCCTTTGTTAAGACTGTGTGTGTATGTATACTCAGGAAGAGGTCCAGGTAAGGAGGTGTATTAAGCTCTTTTACTCATAACGTCTCTCTTATTATAAAAGCAAACCCTATGTTGTTGGTACTCAAAGTAATAGTCGCATATTATGTAAAGTTCTGAATGCTGATCCAAGTATTCATTCGTCAAATGTCGGATTTCCCGTAGCCCGTTGTCTGATACGAATATTTTTACTATTCCAAATCGAATGTTTTAACTCTTTCATAGCTTTAACAATCTGCAGTGGACATCCTTGAAGATCTAGGAAAAGCATGGAAAATCTATACTCAAGGAAGAACTTATGAGTATTCACACAGTTTGGTCTAAACAAAATTGTTCACAATAAAGGGCAAAGTGTACCTTTTTGCCATGGACGGGCAGCTATTATAATATATCAGCAGAGAAAAATTAAAAGATAATCAATGCAGAGGTATTGAAAGAATTTACATTAAATATATATATATGTAATAGCAAAAACATTTTTTTTTTCATATTGGCATTGAAATTCATTTCTTCCTTTGTATGTTTTCAAACACTGCATTCAGTGATATGAGTCTTTAATCTTTATAGACATTTGATTTCACTCTTTCAGGCGAATAAGAAATAAAGATTATTCAAATAACTTAAACTTTAAGTAATATCAAAACATAATTTTACAGTTTATCTCTGAAGGTGAACCCCTGCCATGAATAGTTAACTTATTCTTGTAGAAATAAATCGATCATTTGAAATTATTTTGTGACCTTTAATTTAATGCATAGTAAAATGATTTTAATTGAATTCATAGTAAAAGGATTTTACTTTAAATATTTCTCACACGCAGACACATTTTGACTTTTTTCAAAACAACCTGACAAAAGGAGAAATTACCTAAACTAAGCACGTCCTGCTTGTGCTACAATGTTTTCAACACTTATAAATGATTGATTGGGTTGCCATAGTTGTCTAGATGTTTTCTTAGACGTCATATTTGATGTTTGCACATTGGAGCTTAGGATTGCAGGATTAACATTACGACTGACTCGCTGGTGTCCCGCGAAAAAAACAATATTATGACCTCTGCATAATGTATCGATACTGATCAGTCCGTGCAGACTGATCCGGGCCGACACATTCCGTCTCATGGGAAAAAGAGGTATAACGTAATGATTCCTGAAACAGAATATCCACAGGAGGTGAAAAGTGTCTATCCGGGTAAGTCTGCGCGACATGCTAAGACTGATCCAGGTCGATACTTTAACCAATGTTGGTTTTCTCGTGGGACGGCTCATTTGTTGTATACATGTATGACAGGGTAATAAAATAGCCATCTCAGATTGAACTCGACCGTCACAGTGGTTTAGTAGTAGAGCATCCGCCTCGGTGCGGGTGGTCGTGGGTCGTTCCCCGGCCGGGAAATACCAAATACTTTGGAAATAGTAGGGACGTTGTTCTGTTCTGCGTGTCCTATGGGGATTTAAGAAATCGGCATTAAAGCACCGAATGATACGATTGATTGTTTGATGATTATTGATTGATTGATTGTTCGATTGAGTGTTAATTGATTGATTGGGTTTTGAACGCCGTTTTCAATAATCGATCAGTCATATCACGGCGACCAGTTCACTTACCCGAGTGTTTCCTAGCTTCCTCACATCAATACTCCACTCAACAGTCTTAATAAGCAACAGGCTGCTTTTCAACATAAACTGCGGAGGGAATATTGGCTGACCTGGGGTTCGAACATCAACCCCTGGATTGACATGCTAGCTTCTCCGAGCTACCGGGGCTCGGGGTAAATCATGATCCAAATTTACCAATGAGAAGCCTTATTTAGAGTATGGAGTTCATTTCTAAGCACCGAGAACGTTTTTAAAGTTTCGGTTTAAATCGTCGTTATTCGACAGGCGTTACATCTCTGTCTATTCTGTCTTATTCTAAGTGCGCAAAGTCGATGGTTCTGTGTGTTTATCCATTTAGGATCCGATTCCATCGGTCAAAGAAGCTGCTAGACCCCATTTCGCCTGACGCGGCTAAAATAAGATTGTATTTCATTGTTATTTGAAGGCGTCGAACGCTGAAGGGCTGTGGTATTAAGTGTTATGCAAAACTTATTATTGGATAAACTATGGCCTGATAAACAAGCAGTCAACTAAACCTGTTTTTCTCATTTTTGTTAAATTTTGACTTAAAAAAAACATTTTTATTCTGATGCAGACATCTTCTAATGCTTGTTGTTGGAAGACAGTGGAGCAGTGATAGAGTGTCGGCCTCTAGAACCAAAGCTCCCGGATTCAAATCCCGTGATGAGCGGGTTCTGCCTTTTGGCTTTTACCACACAAACGGCGCGAGTACTGGTTAAGTTTCAAGGAAGCAGACATCGAGCGTGATCAATATTTTAAACTGAAAGGTTGTTTCGCAATCCATGTTAAAAAATTAAGTTTAGACTTAACTAAACTAATGACTTCTATTGTAGACGAAAATCTGAAACGGGAAAATATTGTCAACTTTGTATCAAACGAATTTTTGTTTCCAAATTCTACAGTTAACATATGTCCGAAGCATACGAGTCTAAAGGTAGTTTATGTACACTTATTTAATTGCACTAACATTACTCAGTTACAAAAGGAGAACATCGGATCTATTTAAACTGTCGTATAATTAAAAAGACCGGTTTACCTTGACTCATGTGGACAGTATGACAATAAAACCGCGTATGGTTATTTTGGGGGTATTATTCACTGTCTGTAATAGGATTATATAAAAATGTGTTTGATTTGGTTTTTACGACGTTTACCACATTATTTCGGTTATATCACGTTGAAAGTTCACTCATTCATGATACATGAGTAAACAAATCAGTTCTAGGCCAGACAAAGTACTTTGCACAAGGGCACTCCACCATGAACGACCACCGCGACTGGAGATCGAACTTTGAACACCCTGTTCCAAATCCCCGACTCTAACCAGTCGGCAACGGCGTATTCCTGATCAAATAAAGGTGAATTGGTGTGAAACTAATGGGGGTAATGAGTCCAGTTACTTTGTCTATAAATGCGTCTATGTCAAAGTTACATGTGGACGGTCAGTGAAGGCTCTGATTATACTATGCGGATGTACAGGCTCAACTATATTTAAAGGAAAATGTTTCAAATTATTAGTAATAGGTGCGGTAGGATATTAAATAGCTCGTCCATATGACACCACTAAGCCACGTCACTTTCAAATGAGCCACTTTTAGTTTACACTTAATTATTTAAGATCGATTGCGAAACAAGCTTTCAGCTTAATTTAATCACGCTCACTGTCTGCTTCCTGGAAACTTAACCAGTAGTCGCGCCGTTTGCGTGGAAAAATTCGAAAGGAAAAACCCGCTCATCACAAATATACAGCACACGACTTTGAAAGCATTAACTCAAATATATGTAAACTCTGTTTAAATGAAAGAACAATCATTGAAAACATTGCGACAAAAAGAAAAATTGCTCGTTTTGTCACAATGTTTTCAAAAGTAATAATAAAAGTAATAATAATAATAATAATGATACATTGTGTATTGTTTATTGTGCGGCGAACAGTGAAGATTTCTGCGAGTCAGTGGATCCCTACAGTATGACCTGAGCATTCACTGTAAAAAATATATGCAGAATAATTTCTAGTTACAACTTTCGAAATAAAACTACAAGTGCGAGCCCGCAAGTATCACGCCATTGTACCTTTTAGATTGTAAAAGCGAGATGCAATCTGATTAAAATACCGCAAACGGCGATGACTCAATTTCTTTATACTACAACGTAAAAAAAATAATGACAATTTTGAAATTTGATATTCTTCTATCAACGCTCGGTGAAACAGTTTTAACCCTTTCCCACATATAGACTCGTTTTGACGCCTCTGCAGCAGATGACTTTTTTGAAAACAGTGTGACAAAGGAAGAAATTGCTCAAGACGAGCAATTGCTCCTTTTGCCACAATGTTTTCAACTCTTTGCAGTTTATTTTACATTCATTTATATAGATTGTTTGTGTTTTTGCCAAGATTTCTTTTTCAACGTCGTCTTCTGACTATTTGCTGTATGAGTGGAAGGGTTAAATTGAAAGGCTTTAATAATAAAACTTAACCTATTAGTTGTACAGTAAAATAATATTCGACCATTTGTTACATGACCAGCCGTGTGTTCCATAGTAAACACAACATAAACAGTTTAAGCTATGCCTATCAAACGGAACGAAACCTACCTGTTTTATGAATGGAAAACAGGTAAAACATGTTTGGTTAACCGACTAAGGAACGGTATATCGACAAAACCTATATAGGTTTCGCAAAACAGGTTTTGAGTTTTGTGACTATGGAACACAGGGCTGTTTTATGAATGGAAAACAGGTAGAACATGTTTGGTTAACCGACTAAGGAACGGTATATCGACAAAACCTATATAGGTTTCGCAAAACAGGTTTTCAGTTTTGTGACTATTGAACACAGGGCTGTTTTATGAATGGAAAACAGGTAGAACATGTTTGGTTAACCGACTAAGGAACGGTATATCGACAAAACCTATATAGGTTTCGCAAAACAGGTTTTGAGTTTTGTGACTATTGAACACGGGGCTGATATTAAATTTGATATGGTACATGTAGATAAGTCTGCAGTATCAAAGTGCTGCGATACGGTCAATAGAAAGATGAAATAACACACATATTTATATCAATCTTGATCTTTCTTCTCCGTAAAAGACCAACATACAATTTATATAGGAAAATAAATTAAGGGTGGGCGAACAAGAAAGTACGCATCGCATGAATAAACAAAATGTATAAAAGGACCAGACAATAATGTTAATCTTTCCACATGTAGACGCGGCTATCATTTTTAACCCCCTCTCCAATATATGGGGGTTTCTGACGACTCTGCAGCAGACGACTTTTAAAAAAACATTGTTACAAAAGGAGAAATCTTCTCAAAACTGGCAATTAGCTCAGGAATCATTACTCTATACGTGTGTTCGCCTGAGACTGAATATGTCGGCCCGGATTACCGAAATGTTCGAAATTGGCATGTGAGTTTTGACACCTGAAATAGTACTATTATCTTGTATACATATGATCCAAATTATTTTGTTTGCATGGTGTTTTACACTGCTTTCGACAATTTGTCAGATACCGTTTACCAGTAATTATGGTTCATTTATCCTGACACCAGCCAGTCAATCGAAACGCTAACCAAACGCTTCTGTACGCCTATGATGAGAAGCCATTATTACCTTTTTTACAGTTGTTGGTATGACGCGACTAGGTATCGAAGTCGCGACTACCTGTATCCGAGGTAGAAGCTTTATCACAACATCGCCAAGGTGGTCGTCCCAAATTGAAACGTTAGGTAGTGCTTCTCAGTCAATCAAAGGCTGGTTCAATTTCAAAATACATTTGGTCTTAATTCGAATAAGAGCATTGCGTCTTCGCATGCATGTATATCTATATGTATACTCTTTTTCCAAAGGAAGGAACGTCAGTAAAACATTTGACATCAATAGAACTCAATTATTAATTCTCAAGATTAAAAAAATAAACTTAAAATATACTTTAATATGTAGTTAAATTTAGGTTGTTTCTTTTTAGTCTTCATAAAGACCGAGTTTTATCTATTTACATACAAGTTTGTAAAGGACCTATGTCCGATCGTGTATTAGTTATGAATTGAAATAAAATGTCATAACAATTTTCAATCATATGACGGTCAGTTACCCAGCTTTCTCACACCAGTACTCAGCACAACAGTCTTTCCAACCAACTGGCTGCCTTTCCACATAGACTAATAGCCCAGTTGGTGGTACACGTACGACGCATGTCGCATTGACATTTGTCAGACGTCGAAAAGAATGTTGGCCGATATGTGGTTCGAACTCACAACCACTGGATTCACATCCCGCATCTCTACCGACGGAGTTACCTGAGAAATTTAGATGGCATTTTCAAGTGAAATTATTTCAGTATAATCCAGTTGGTCGTTGATATATGACCGGGTCCCAATAGCTCAGTAGTTAGCGAGGCGGGCATTCAATCCAGTGGTTGTGAGTTAGAACCCCAGCTCGACGAAGATTCTTTCCGACGTTTGACGTTGATAATAGTCATTCCTCATCCACCAAAACGCTAACAGTCTATATGGAAAAGCAGCCAGTTGCTCGAAAAGAGTGTTGTCTGGAGTACTATGTGAACTGGCCGCCGTGTTATGACTGATAAATTGTTGGAAACGGCGTTAAACCACAATCAAACAATTACTCTATTAATTGTTAATAGATCTCAGAACAATAGACGGAATTGTGAGAAGATAGTTGATCGCGGTGAAATGAAAATATTAAGTTAATTGCCCGTACTCAAGAACACGGCATTCGGTCCACGCCGGTCGAGTCGTACCAAGGACTTAAACAATAGTAGTAAAGGCGTTCACACCCTAATAACATTCAGGGTTGTGGGTATTTTATAACGACTGACTCGCTGGTGTTAGGTTAAATGAACCCGAAGTACTGGTAAATTACCTTGGTAATACTGTCATATAACTGGAGAAATGTTGAACGCGGCATAACATAATAATCGAAGTAAGTAACAAACCATTACAAACCGCTAATAGATAGACATGGTACATGTACCTTCGCGAATGTTAGTGCATCGTCGTATAACATATTCTCCCTAGGTAATGCAGTCGACAGTCGACGAACACTCATGAAGATACAGTATCTATCTATTCCCCGAGTGTTTTGGTCGGACTTATGAATTCAATGTCCGCGATCAATGAATTTACAAAATAAAAGGGTATACAATCAAACACGCATGTGTACTGCCCTGTGTTCCATAGTCAACAAACCCAAAACCTGTTTTGCGAAACCTATATAGGTTTTTATTGTTTGTTAAATGGTAACCATCTTATTTTAGAAGACGAGTATCATGCATTTTTCATTTGCCCCAAATATTATATTGTAAGGGAAAACTATTTATTTAATTGGTATTGTGGAAGAACTGAAACAGTTGATTTTATTAACTTAATGAAAATTAATAATTGTAAAAAATTAAAACTTTTAATGATATTTATTACAAAACTTATGAGGGAAATTGATGATTTGTAGGAACATTTATTTCATAAGACATTAATTTTGTGTTTTCTGTATTGTATTGTTTGTTTTGCATATAGCATATTTATATTTAACACATATAAATTGACATAACCAATTTTTCACATGATGTATTATTATTTGTAACATTTGATTATGTATTTTGGGCCGGTGGCCTTTGATTACGTAAATAAATAAATTGAAATTGAAAATAAATTGAAATTTCGTCGATAATCCGTGCATTAGTCGGTAAACCAAACCT
Organism: Serripes groenlandicus; assembly: GCA_031761405.1. Classification (NCBI taxonomy): domain Eukaryota; kingdom Metazoa; phylum Mollusca; class Bivalvia; order Cardiida; family Cardiidae; genus Serripes; species Serripes groenlandicus. Next base: position 47,814,502 of record JASEVX010000008.1, read on the forward strand.
GTTTGACGGGATTACATGCATAATACAGCCCTGTGTTCCATAGTAAACACAACGTAAACACGTTTTGTCTATGGATCGGAACGAAACCTACCTGTATTATGCATGTAATCCCGTCAAACAGGTTTGGTGTACCGACTAATGCACGGATTATCGACGAAACCTATATAGGTTTCGCAAAACAGGTTTTGGGTTTGGTGACTATGGAACACAGGGCAGGTAGGTTTCGTTCCGCTCCATAGACAAAACGTGTTTACGTTGTGTTTACTATGGAACACAGGGCTGATGATAGAAAAAAAACAGGTATACAATCAAACACGCATGTGTACTGCCCTGTGTTCCATAGTCAACAAACCCAAAACCTGTTTTGCGAAACCTATATAGGTTTTTATTGTTTGTTAAATGGTAACCATCTTATTTTAGAAGACGAGTATCATGCATTTTTCATTTGCCCCAAATATTATATTGTAAGGGAAAACTATTTATTTAATTGGTATTGTGGAAGAACTGAAACAGTTGATTTTATTAACTTAATGAAAATTAATAATTGTAAAAAATTAAAACTTTTAATGATATTTATTACAAAACTTATGAGGGAAATTGATGATTTGTAGGAACATTTATTTCATAAGACATTAATTTTGTGTTTTCTGTATTGTATTGTTTGTTTTGCATATAGCATATTTATATTTAACACATATAAATTGACATAACCTATTTTTCACATGATGTATTATTATTTGTAACATTTGATTATGTATTTTGGGCCGGTGGCCTTTGATTACGTAAATAAATAAATTGAAATTGAAAATAAATTGAAATTTCGTCGATAATCCGTGCATTAGTCGGTAAACCAAACCTGTTTGACGGGATTACATGCATAATACAGCCCTGTGTTCCATAGTAAACACAACGTAAACACGTTTTGTCTATGGATCGGAACGAAACCTACCTGTATTATGCATGTAATCCCGTCAAACAGGTTTGGTGTACCGACTAATGCACGGATTATCGACGAAACCTATATAGGTTTCGCAAAACAGGTTTTGGGTTTGGTGACTATGGAACACAGGGCAGGTAGGTTTCGTTCCGCTCCATAGACAAAACGTGTTTACGTTGTGTTTACTATGGAACACAGGGCTGATGATAGAAAAAAAACAGACGGGACAAGGGATGTTGCTCATCTTGAGAATATTCTCTTTTCCCCATAATATTTCATATATGAGATATTTAGCGTCAATAATGGTTCGTTGTGTGTTGGCAATTCAATTTTAGATTCATAATCCAACCATATACAATACAGGACAATACCATAAGCTTTACAACATAGAAACTAAAAGTTTAATAGCAAATTTAAGCAAACAAAAATTATAACAAAAAACAATGACTAAGTTCACCTAGTATAACCGTTTATATATACTGAGCCAAACAAGTAACGATACATACTTAGATTATTAGTAAAATCTTAAAGCTTAAACTTGTGTTATATGTAATGTGATTACATGATTGCTTAAACGTATGACTGTTTTCACAGACCATTATCGATTATTGTAGAATATCGTGTTACTGGCAATAGGGATTTTTACGTTTTGCACGCACTGCACGGGAAACCCATGATGATGAACATGTATCGACATAAACATATACGCATTTCACAGATATTGTACCTCTTTTTTCGTTTAGCTGGTAAACACTTTTCGTTTTAACGGTTATTTCGAGAAGAATAAATTTTCATTGCGACGTCAGGGGTAACAGTTCACTTAAGATAATATATACGACTTTCACATGCATAACAGATTAAAGCCTTTAAAACATTTCCGACTTAAACAAACAGAAAATTAACAAAGCCGATGTATGTCTCTGCATTGGCCGTCGAATTAAAGGTGCAACATCGCTCTTTTCACTTAACGCCATTCTTAAATTGTAATATCAATGCGGGTACATCAAGTAAACTTTATTTTCAGGACGGAAAATGGCAGAAGGAAAAGGGGAATATCGTGCTTGTTCCACAAGTGCATTTGTGCATGATGAAAGCACTCGACAGAAGTGTCAGAAATTCATTGTTTTACCAAACGTGATATGTCTGATAGTAACCATTGCAATCGCTATCCCTAGTCTGATAGTTACAGTAGTTCACAGACATGAAACACCGGTACAATCTAACCAAACCTGTCTGAAGTGCGAAACGTTAACCACTTTAGTTGATAGATGGGCATGGAAGGATGTATCCGAAGACAAACAAACAGATCAATGCTGTTTCAACAGCGACACCGGTCTTGCTGCAACGCTCAAATACGTAAATAACACATTTATTCGGACTATTATATTATGACCACCTTAATGCAATCATATTTTGTTGTACATGTTGCAATTGTTTCAATTGTAGGGTTGCTTAAAATACGTGTTTCTATATCAACTATAGCAGTCATCTTGTACTGCGGAGAGATATGGTTTGAATACGATAGGTAGAAGAAATCGACTGCAGGAAATACAATCGGAAGTACTGGTAATTTAGCTAAGAAACACCGTGATGTATCTCAAATATCATTGAAAATGGCATGTGACACATGCAAACACAAACATGGTCTAGGAGATATTTTCTAGTTACCTGTCTGTTTTAAGCTCTGATGGCCATTTTGTTCTGTCGGGCGAAACGATTTTAACATTCGTTATCGGGGTTTCTAAGTAAGAGAAATATTGCATTAACACCCGTGATGGGTAAAGCGTGTATTGTCAAGTATGAAGTCTGAAATTTGACTGTGACATTTTAAGTTTGAACAGAGAACAAGAAAGACACCTACGTCCTTTCGGACTTTCATAACAATATTGTTCTATTCTATTACAGTATTTCGAGAAACGTATTGCCAGCAGTCTATCTGGTGAGTATCTATGATATGTTTAATATGGTTCTTTGTTTTGCTTCTTTAGAGTAAGGCCTCGTGTACATTAAATCTGATTGAATTAAATCTTTATCTTACGTTTTTTTTTAAATCCTATTTTACTATGTGACGAAAAGTGCAAAGACGTTTCGAATACTGTTGTACACTGCTAGTTACTGTTAGTTTGATATATATTGCGGCTCTCATCGTATCAACATTTACAGTTTCTTCTTCTACAGAAACCGAACGGCTGCAGAAAAATGTTGATCAACTATACTCTCTTGTTTGGAACCATCTGCTGAGTAACACAACTAACGCCACCTCTGTGCCTCCGTATACACATCCGGATCTGTCAACGCTGATGCAGTTGATTAATAACGAACTCAACATAAACCGTTCTGCTCTACACCTAACAAGCTTGAACACAGTTATTGCTGAGGGTAATATTGTTTGTATTACTCGATCGATATTTTTTTTGTTTTCTTCATTTTATTTAAATGGGGGCGGGGGGGGGGGGGGGGGGGGGGCGGGGTGGGGGGGGGGGGGGGGGACGGTGACAGTTTACTTATTCATTTACCCTGGGTAAACAATCCAGTACTAGGCTGGGAAAAGTGCCCTGCATATGGGCCTTCCACCATAACCGCAATGACGACATTTTCAAATTGTTCACTATTAATATCAGAACAGATACTTACACGGTTTCTTGTGGTTTTAACGGTCTTCCTAAAGCTTCTTATATTCATCGATATCTGAATAAAGTGTCATGGCATTTCTATTGATTTGCGTACATTTAAGATGCTCTGAAAGCTAGTTAGATGTGTCTAAAATGCTGTTAAATCAGACAACAGGTAATACTCAGATCTGGATACTCATGAGCTTAGACGGACATGGGTCTTCGATGGCTGTACACTTTCAAATGCCGATTTTTCCATGTAGTTATTCTTATGTAAACATAATCATTTGTAGATTCAGATCCAAAAATCTCATGGGCCAGCAACATCAAGCAGGGACACATTTCTCTGTCCAATGATACATGTTCTGTGTCCATCATGAGCCCCGGTCTTTACTTTATCTCAACACAAGTGAAATTTCGTGCCAATGTCATCAGCAACCAGACAATGTAAGTACACGAAACATTTTCGAAATGTTACGAGTAATTTGAAATGTTTATTCTCAGTTAAGGATAAAACGTCGAAGCGATATAAACCAAGCAGCTTCTTTTAAAACAGATAATTATGGAAACCGGTTTTAGCCTCAAACATGTATCGATCATTTTGAAGTACCGGTTGACGCATTTCAAAGCATTGCCAAACATACTAAAAGAGAAGTAAACAGTTTGTATTGACGAAAAATTATAATCTTTACAGACGGACAAACTAAATTCAGATTGTATAACATAGTTTTTATTTAAGTATAATTATAGGCATGATATAAGTATTGTTCATGGATCAGGAATCAGCATGTTTTTGTTTTCTTGAATAATTAGAATCCCTTTAAACCAAACAACTATTGCAATAGAAGTATTGTTTTACTGTTACCTAACCTTCGAGGTTCTGAAATAAATGGTACCTTTGACCGGATTGCATGCACATTATTTTTGTTATAGTCATACACGATATTGGGGTGCTTCTAAAATACTTTGCCACTTTTTTTAATGACAAGTAGAAAAAAACATGACCAGTTATATCTGTGTATTCGTTTGGAAGTAATCTCGAAAGTTTACTTAGTTGACAACTCCATTATCTTGCTTAATATTGTCTAGGAAAGCAACTGCAGAGTTTTATCTTGCTACGTTGAGAGAAGGCCAGCTATCGCACGTTGACGACTACAAGAAACGATACGTTTTTAGTGAAAGGAACACAGAACACGACGCAAACTTGCACTCAATGACTAGGCTGGAAACTGGTGATATACTTATCATACGATTTCCCAGCAGCCAAAAGTCGTATCTAGCATCCGAACGTGGCGCGCATAGGATCAGTATTTTTGAACTGTCGTAGTAACCTGGTTTACTTCCAAGTAAGTTCATTGTAATGTACGTCTATGGATGTATCCTTATCGTTTGTGTAAATGTTTCAAATACAGGCAGCTATTTAAATATCATATCAGGTAAACTTTAAAACATGACATTGTGCTGTGTAAAAATGTTCTATGATGTCAATACAATCGTATGGGCCGGTGGCCTTATTTCAACAAAATATGTTCATTATCATTGTCATTGTCAACTCATGTTTCCTACTGATGTTTGTTACGCATATGCATTGCATTTTATATGTTCAGTTTGTTTACGAATCGATGTTTTTGTTCATCACATTTTATATGTTTTATATTTGAAAGATAATGAAATGCATTTTCTGCCATGATTGACATGTTTGATTTGTTGTATATTGTATGTTTGATTTGTTGTATATTGTATTGTATTGGCCTGAGTGATTAATTTATACACAGCTGAATGACATGCATTTCCTACTATCAGACGCAGCTTCATGCATCTGCAGTAGAAAACTTCTCTCTCTCTATATATATAAACATCTTATAACTTTATTTATCACATAACTTGCGCTCCAGGAGTGACATAAAGCAGTGACATAAATATCATATGTAACTAGTTACATAAATAGCCGACTCACAGCACGTATGTGACGTCACTCCAGTGTGACGTCACTTTAAATGACATCATAGTGTTTATAATTGTTCTGAATTTCGGCATTTATTAAAAATATTGTTTAAAGAGAATAAATCTAGATAAATGAAATTTATAAGTGCCTTGTTGCTAATTTTGTATAAAATCAAAAGGTTATTATTAGGCACTACTTTTTACAGTGGAAGTATGCATTTGAACTTCGGGGTGAACTTCGGTCACTGTTTACATTAGGACGAAGAAAGATCAATTTAAAGATTGAAAACAATCTTTTGATGGTGTTATGTGATAAAAAGAATCTTACATTCGTGCTTATTTGATATTGTTTTTATGAAACTCGTCGACTGAAACGAATATGACGCTCGGCAGAGCCTCGTGTCATATTATTTCAGTTGACTCGTTTCATAAAAACAATAACAAATAAGCACTCATGTAAGATCCTCTATATCCCAGAAAGCTTGCCAAATTTGTTTTATGTGCGTACAGTATCAGACGAAATGTTTTGTATTCTTAATATTCCTAGTTCATAATATCGGAAATAATTTTAAGAGTTTAAGTAAATGAAATCATTTTTGTTTCTTTTTGTTTGCCTGGTCAATAAAGCTGAACCACTAGTGTTTCATTTATTTCGTTTTCGAAAAGGTGGAACATTTACGGTGGTTCATCAGAACGATCTGTTATATACATGTTAAGGTTCTCACAACCTTATCTGACTTTCGTTTTCGACCAGATACAACAATGAGTACCCTGCATAACATGTAATATATCATGTCTCTTGCAGTAAAATTTACTGCTACCATTCTGTGTTACTAATGTAAGGTATGTAAATCAGTATAAGTATCCTTTTAATTTCATATTTATTATATTCATATTCACCTATTCCAGGTAAATGACAAACTATTGACTACAATAAATGATTGCTTGTAAATATATTACTATTATGCTCACTATAATCATCTTTTTATTCTACTGCATATACTCATTTGTTAAGTACTGAGTAGACTTATTTCCATGCAGTACTCATGTACATTTTCCCATTCCCATTCATCTCACTATGTATTTTAAGATAACACTTTGTTTGTAAATATCGGAATCTTTCATGATGTTTGTATTCTGTGGTGACTTATACGCCCATACGGCCGGGTGCTATTTGTAATTGTAAATGTATTTGTATATAAATCTGTAAATATGCACAAGTCACAATAATAAACGGTTTACTTACTTACTTATTTACTATATTTTGTTATCCCAAGAGCTTTTTTCGGGAGCTAATTGTTACAGGTAACAAGGGGACACAATTAGTCCGTTATGGGATGATACCAATCATGGGTTAATTATGTTCCTGAACCTTTAACATAGTGTATATGTGTTGACGAGATATATATTCTCTTTAATTACATGAAGTTTACAAAGCGGCGATTCCTGGTAATTTTCTATTAATATATTCAGTACTTGTATACATGTATCTATAAATATATGCTGACTGAATAAACAAATGTTTACGGCGCGAGTACTGGCTAAAAAGTCTCCAGGAAGCAGAAATAAATTAAAACCAACCTCGTTTTTTGTGTACATTCCTTTTATGCAGAAGACACGTTTCCAGTAACGAGGAGGATATATACTGTTTTGATATAGAAAAACACAGAACTGGCCTAATATTTATTAAATGGTTGAATCTAACGCGGTTCCAACAGTTGCTTATAGTAAAATGTATATCACAGCGGCCGAGTCACATAGTGTGCGTTTCCTGACTTTCTCGTAACAGCAATACATACAACATTATTCCCAGGCCACTTCCTACCTTCCAAAACAAATAACACTAGTCACAAGGACATTTGAAAATCATCAGAAATAAGAAAATGCCGAGTTTAGAATTCAAACACACGTCCCCTGGTTCGATATGCTTCGTCATTACCAACAGAGCGATCGCGGCTTATCTCGAACTTAAATAGATAATAGAAGTCTATTCTGTGTTAGTTTTTGACGAGATCGAAATTTATGTGTATGTCTTTATATTTAATTGGCGTTTGATTGCGTTATCAAAACATGTAATGTAACAGTGAATTTCAACGAGGCTAGAAATGTCAACCTTATGCTAAGATACGTTCAGAGGAGCTTGCGTTTCAGTCAATATTCTTTTGCAAAAAACAAACAAACAACATATTGTAACATTTTTGGATCAGCTTATGAATCTGTTCTGTGTTATCAAACTCTTCACTACTTGCTAATATTTTAAGATCTGCTGGTAATTTGCGAAACGTTTAGATCTAGGCTGGGCCGGATCTATATTGTGCGTAAATATCAAGTTTTACATTTGTGCATGAACAGGCGGCAACTAATATAAAGATTATGAGTGTGAGTACACATACATTAATACGCTTATAAATCTCGCACACGTTCTTAGTATTACTATAAATAGCGATTCCTTTAAAGGTAATCAATTTGCACTGATATCATTGGCAAACATGTTTAATAAAAATCAATACATTTACCCTCGATGAGCCCATAACGTAACGCCGAATGGTTAACGTCGGGGAAGTGGAACAGGTAGTTCATTGTTAGATCTCCAGTCGCGGTGCATCGATCATGGTGGAGTGCTCTTCCTAGCCGGTTACTGGTTTCTTTACCTGGGGATCATTAATAATCCAACTGTTGCCGTGGTATAAATGAAATTATGTTGAAAACGTCGCAAAACACTATTAAAACAAACAAAAATAATATTCGTTCCAATAATTTAGTGTTTATCATTGTTAACATAGTTTCGTTTAGATAATGTTTAAACACTCGTAACTAGGAAGGTACTTTGATTAAACCATCTTATCTCTCTTCTTTCTTGTTTTTGTCTCTTCTTTTTCCTTCTTCTACTTCTTTATTTACTTCTATCCTTATGTTTTTTTCTTGGCGTTGATCATTTAAACCTTTCCCACATGTGGATATATTTTGACACATGTGCAACAGGCGACAGACATAATATAGCGACGTTGGTGGAGTGATTGACCTTTTCGTAAAGTTAAGCAACGTTCATCGTTGTTGGTGCCTGGATGGGTGACCCGCGATGGCGTAGCTCCGGTAAACGTTTCATTCCTTTATGTATACAAGTCTTTTAAATTGTGACGTAGTTTTAACTGTGACCGCCAAACGGATTTAGTTTCTGTGATATTGAATTAACCCTCGCCATACTCAATATCATTTCAATTTATTTGTGCTGGATGATGTATTCAACATGCTCTTTACTAAACATTGTTCAACAACATCAGCCTGCAAAAGTCAAACCTGGGTTCTAGGTTATTAACTAAAAAGATACGTGTTGAATATTTGTAGTTATACTCGGCATGAGTGGACCGGCAAAACATCAAACATTCTTCCCACGCAATTTCCTACCTTATCACAGGTGGAAAACACATAACGCTAGTCAAAAAGACAATTGAAAATCATCAGAAATAAGGAAATAACGAGTTTAAAATTATGATAGACGTCCCCTCGTTCGATACCCCACGTCGTTACCGACTGAGCTATTTCTACTGATCTCGAACTCAACTAGATACTTGACATTCCGTTTTCAATTTTGATGAGGTCGACATTTATTTAAATATATATATATATATAATTCGTTTGTGTTTACATTATCGAAACATGTAAATTTTATAACAAACTAAATGTTAGATTGATATTCGAATGAATGTAAATTGTTTTATGGCGCATCGACAGCTAAGGTCATTTAGCGCGCAATTAAATTTAATTATTCATGATCCCTGGGGAAACAAACCAGTACTAGGCTAGAAAATGTGCCTTGCCCAAGGGCACTCCACCATGACCGTAGTGCCGCGACTGGGATTGATATTCGAGCTGATGCCATGCGCAAACCCAAATCAACACATTTACCCATTTCGGTGATTCCATAATGTTATTTGTTATGGTTACTTCGTATTACTATATATATAGATCGATTCCTTGAAAAGAACTTAATTTGTGCCGGTGCAATGCGCATGTATGTTCAATAATTAGTAATTCATTAACCCGTCACCTAATTCAGTAAGGCCATAATGTGAAGCTTTTTAAAGTTAAGATTACAGTTTAAAAATTAAATTATCTTTAAACAAATCACATGTTGTTGTATAATATAGCCACCGGCACATATACAACTTATAAACATGCAGGCTAATCGTCGTCTTAGGTGGAAGCAAAAACAATGAACTTTCTTTTAGTCCTTTTGTTTTATCTTCTTTCTTGTATTTTTTCTAAATTGATATTTCTCTTCTTTTTTCTTCTTCTTCTTCATTTTACTTATTTCCTTATGCTTTGTGTTGACGTTGATCATTTAACCCTTTTTCCACATGTGGATATATTTGGACACATTTGCAATAGACAACATAAAACTCCGTTGAAAAAAGAAAGCTACAAGCGAGCCTAATCTGATTTCATCTTTGATCTAGTTTGTTTAAACTTTCATTCATGTTTCCTTTTCTCGGGGCGTTTTAAATGTCGGAATAGTAAAATTGAGATACAAGTTAAATGTCTAAGTTGTTAATTAAGCTGCACTCATCGAAATCTACAAAGCGGTGAAAAAAACAATAAAAAATAAGAAAAGTCGAAATCAACATGTGGCATTTACTATCAGTGAAGATCATGATCATCGAGCACATTCGTGTAGTCTGACATGACTCTCACTGTTCACCAATTGGGCAGCGGTTCTGTTTACCCATTTATATTATTTAGAGCATGAACTTCAATCAGATAGTATTACGCACGTGGAACAATAAGGGCGATTACACCGTTTTAACACGTCACAGGAAAACGAAGACTAACAGGTTTTAAAAATAGTGGCTTGATTGATTTATTGATTAATTTATTGATTGGGCTTTAACGCCGTTTTCAACAATTGTTTAGTCATATCACGGCGGCCAGTTCACCTACCCATATGTTTATTGTCTTTCTCATACCAGTACTTCATACATTCTTTCCAAGCAACTGGCTGCTTTTCCATATAGGCTGATAGCCCATTATAAGTGGGAGAGAGTGTTAAAATAGGCTGAACTGGCTCACACCATTTTGCACGCAAACTTCCGGGTATCGGCCTTTCGAGATGAGTCATTTAACTCTTTTACAAAGTAGACTATTCCAAGTTGAAAATAGGACCACTTCCATTTTTTGTGAAACAGGATATTTAATAAATTAATGTCTAAGTGGCAAACAATACAGATTTGAGGAGAGACAGCTCATTATAAGCTGTTTCACCTGAATTTGTATTGTCTAAAAAAGCATGTTTTTGCCTTTGGCAGCGAAAGAGTTAAATGACGTTTTACAAATTTAATATGACCCGTTACTGTTTATTCCTTTATGCAATTAAATGGGCTAATTCCCTGTTCTTTGTTCAAGTGTTTTGAACTGTGCTATACTGATTTGGTTTCTGCGTATTGTATTAACCCTCGTCGTGGCAGTATGTGTCATTCGAGCCCC
>JASEVX010000008.1:48531751-48566881 GCA_031761405.1 Serripes groenlandicus
AAAAGGTTTGAAATATGATGTACAATGTTTCAAAATGTACTTGTATGTGCTGTAGATAAATGTTTGCTACAGGAGATTCGAATCAGTCTGATCAGATGTAAAGGGGTTGCACTGTTCCAGTCTTGGTTCTGCATACTGACTAAAGTTACATTCTTATTACTATCAGGATTTTACACCAGTACAACATTTTGGGAGTCCTTGGGATGCAGTCATGTAAAATTAGGGAGTCCCTCCCTAAAAAACAGGGGTCCAAAAACATGATACGGAGCCAAATGTTTATTGTTATATTATGTGTAAGCTGTTGTTATACATATTCATGATTATTATGATTTATCATAAACAGCTTATGAATTTAAAATGTATTATCAAATTCAAGTTATGCTACTTTGGCACAGTAATGATATTGCTAAGCTTTTTTTTCTGTCTCACAACTTGTGTACTTTTTGGTATCGTAAATAAAGGAAAAGAAAAATGTTGATTGTTTAAGTTTTTTTAAGTAATGGTAATCAAGTCAAACAATATGATTATAAACAATAAGCACATAGACTAGTTATACTGTATTGTATTTTGAGTCTTGGTGTCTAGTAAGGGTTGAGTTCTGAAAATTTAAACACCCCGTCGTGAAGGGATTTTCACTAGCATGTATCGCAAAACATTAAATCTTTTTCGAAACGCAACCATTTATACTTTTGAAGCCATGATGTCTGGAATTTTCTAACTTTCCAATATTCTCCGAAACTGACGTACTTTCATTGCAACATTTCTCCTCAACTTCTAATTCTGGCTTTCTTTTCCCCCATAATATATAGCGACCGCAAATCCGTTTGTTTTGACATATTAGCGTCAAGCGTATCGAATAGTTTTCGGACGTGTAAAAATAGCGATGTATTAGAGGGCTTCGAAGATAGTGTTTTCCTCCGACGACGATTGGTCAATTCATGTCACGTGTGTACTCCAGAGCTCGCATAATGAGATTCCTATTTCTTTTATTAGAAGCAGGGAAAACCAGCTTTTTAACATTTGATGGATGTATAATATATTCAGGGCTAGAATTTATGTTCGCATATTCGCGAATTGCAAATTTCAATTTGCCGGGTGAGATTTCAGCCACTAGCATATTATTGCCAGTGAAATTGTTGGACCGAAATACTACGCATTTCTAATCGTCCAATTAATATTGGTGACGTTTACTGCATACGAGAACAACAAGTTTTAATTTACATATCGCAAATACGATTGGCTGGAATAGTCACGTGTATATGTTTGATTTCCCAAAATATATTTTCTCTACGGAGCTTGTATACGATGACTAGATCTAGTTATATTGTACTTTACCTTTTTAATATGATCTTTTTACAGGCATGCGTCCGATGGGACTCAATTTTAACTTTTTCAGGGGTCCCGTTTATCATTTTATGCGTATTAGACGCAGAAATGCGCGTCCCGTAAAACCCTGACTATAGTTGAGAGTTAACTTAACATTGGTTTTTTTCTCCGACAAAACTTTATAAAGTTGACAGTTAACTTATCATGGTTTTCTCTCTTAGGTAGGCCAAGATTCTATTGTTGACAATTAACTTAGCACCGTTTTTTTCTCTGACAATACATTATATAATTGACAGTTAACTTTACACTGTTTTTTCTCCAAGGTAAGGTTCTATAGTTGACACTTATTAACACTATATAGAAGGCATGAGCAATAACTGATAACCCTTTCCCGAATATAGCAAATATGCAGCAGACGACTGCTTCAGAAGCGTCGGAAAGCGTTTATATGTGGGAAAAGGAAAACAAACAATTATTCACATTTGATGCTCTGGCAGCAGACAATTAACTTTTCAAAGTTTTGATAAATATTGTATCAGAAGGATACATCAAATTTTCTTTTTCCTTAAACATTACTGTCAAATAATTACTCTCAAACCTTTGACCTTCAATCGTGACCTTGACCTTGACCCGGTATGGTCGAGACGCGGGTTCTGCACGTCGCCTTGATGAGGTGAACATGTGACCCAAGTTTCATGAAAATCCTTCAAGCCGTCTTGGAGATATGGAGCGGACAAGAAATAAAGCCTCAAACCTTTGACCTTCAAGCGTGACCTTGACCCTGACCCTATATTGTCGAGACGCGGGTTCTGCACGTCGCCTTGATGAGGTGAACATGTGACCCAAGTTTCATAAAATCCTTCAAGCCGTCTTGGAGATATGGAGCGGACACGAAATAAAGCCTCAAACCTTTGACCTTCAAGCGTGACCTTGACCTTGACCCTATATTGTCGAGACACGGGTTCTGCACGTCGCCTTGATGAGGTAAACATGTGACCCAAGTTTCATGAAAATCCTTCAAGCCGTCTTGGAGATATGGAGCGGACACGAAATAAAGCCTCAAACCTTTGACCCTATATTGTCAAGACGCGGGTTCTGCACGTCGCCTTGATGAGGTGAACATGTGACTCAAGTTTCATGAAAATCCTTCAAGCCGTCTTGGAGATATGGAGCGGACACGATTTTGGGGACGAACAGACAGACATCAAGGACAAAAACAATATATCTCCCCTGTATACGGGGGGAGACATAATTACGGAATTTATCCATACGTTTGCATAAGCTTTATTTGAATAGTTGTAAATCGTCTCGGTAAATAAAAAATACACACAATTTGTTGATTATACACGTAAGAATTATATTTGAACCACAGAACCTTTGGAGATGTATTTTTTATAAATTCATAAGAACCGACTCGTTCCGACTTCTAGACTTTGTGCGGGTTTTATACTGTACCAAACACAAATTTTGTTTGTTGACGTCTGCATGACAAGAAAGACTTTTATCATCTGCACGCAATTATGGATCGATCTTTGATCAAAACTGGCAGTAATGAGCCAGAAATAGAAGACAAGGACAAAAACCTTAAGTCAAAAGAATGATTGTGACAAAGTTTTGATATAAATATGGGAAATATTGTTCCAAAATCAATGGTGTGTTGTCTTTTGTTGGGTAAGCGCCGACAATTAAGAAGAAGTATTCTGCACTGTTTGTCGTGAATATCCAGACCGGACTTCATCACTATTCTTAGGTAAAAAAGTTGAGAGAAAGAATTTTTTATCAACACATCAACTTTAGGCTAAGTAAATTGCTTGAATGTCAAAACATGAAAGTTAAAACAAAAATAGGTTTACTTGGAAAAGCCTTTACAAAATTAGAGCATTTGGTTAAGAATATATAGCCTTTAAATAAATTATGTATTGAATTAAAGAGAATTGTTCATTACATTTGTGTAACATAAGTTATGATCTAATATTTTATTATATAAACTTATGATCTAATATTTTATTATATAAACAAACAGAAGGTAAAACAATGGAAGAACCTTTTTACAGTTATAATAGTCTATCGCTCAAAATAAGAAAATATGGAAAAGTTTGGGCAAGTCAAAATTGTTGGCGGACATTAGTAGAATTTTTGAAGATTTCCACACCCCTGATTTCAAGTGTCATAACTCGGTCTATACATGAGCCTGACAAATTCAAGAAAGGAAGTGATCTTTCTTAGATATCTAACTACGTTTACAGACTTCACAAAAGTCGTCGGTCCGACGGACATGACCGACAAATTTTGATCCGGTCCGACGATTGTTTACCTGAAATCGGGCCGGCTGTCCGGCATGTTTTGTGGAGTCCCGCCAGTTAATTAATAAGTTGTATGTTTTCTTTATCTTTTAAAAATATTTGTTGACAAGTAATACCGGAAACTTTAAAATTGGGACGTTTTCTTTACCTGTTAAAAATATTTGTTGACGATGTATACCGATTACTTTGGTTAGTGTAAATGACAGATTCCAAAATGGTGGATGTTTATATTTTGCCGAGAATTTTCGAAAAATTTCGACTCGAGGCAGAATTTGAGGGCATTGAAAGGACCGATTTGATAGATATTATTAGTTATGCTTTTCTGCCGTATTATTGAATGACATTTACCACGATTAACAGCTAAATTGTTCCCAAGATTTTGCGAACAACTCATCCGCGCTCTTTGGTTTGGAATTTGTGTTGACAACAACAGCACAGCTTTACCGGTTCTTATAATTATTATAACAATTTAAAAAAAGGTTTTATTTTAACCCTTTCCCTCATACGCCAATTTTGCGGCAGACGACTACGAAAATATTTTGTCAAAAACTGAACAAATCTACATAATTAAATGGATAACCTATGACAAAAAGTGGAAAACCTTGTGACAAAAGAAGATATTGCATGTTTTGTGTAATTTCTTCTGTTGTCGCCTTGTTTTCAAAAGGCCGTCTGCTGCATGAGGGAATGGGTTAATTAATAGATGTATATCTCAAACGACCATTTGCTTTGTCATTGTAATTAACATCAAATAAATATAAACATTCATTTTTGTTTAACCCACTTCTCCATAGATCAATGTATGCACTGCAAGTTGCTCATGAAAACCTGTTAAAATAATGATATTTTTTTTTTTACTTTATTTAATTAAAGTAAATAAATAAACAAGAGATTTGGACAAATTTCCCGCTAATTACATCAAAATCAATAGGGGTCATCTACTAGTCACTCCCAGCCTTCATGTCAAGTTTGAGGGCCATGGGTGCAGTCAATGTCAAGTTATTACTCAGACAAGTTTTTCGAGTTCAGGGTCACTGTGACCTTGACCTTTGACCTGATGACCTCGTAAATCAATAGGGTTCATCTACTGTTCACCCCCAGCCTCCACGTCAAGTTTGAGGACCATGGGTACAGGTAATATTCAGTTATCACTCTGACAAGGTTTTTGTGTTCAAGGTCACTGTGACCTTGACTTTTGACCAACAGACCTCAACAAAAAAAAGGGTCCATCTACTGGTCAGGCCAAACCTCAATGTAAAGTTTGAGGACCATAGGTCAAGGCATTGTTAAGTTATCACTTGGACAAGCTTAAAAAAGATTTTAAGGACATGTGTGCTCACTTGGGTGACTCTCACCTAGTATAAGGCGATACTTTACTATGAGGACAGAAATATTTTCTCTCACATGTACTGGGGACACTTAGCAGTCCTCACAAAACTACTCTCTCTTTTGATGCTCTCCAGTCTGTGTAAGGACATGTGTCCCCACTTGGGTGACTCTCACCTAGTATAAGGCGATAATTCACTATGAGGACAGAAATATGTTCTCTCACATGTTCCAAGGACACTTAGCAGTCCTCACAAAACTACTCTCTCTTTTGATGTTCTCCAGTCTGTGTAAGGACATGTGTCCCCACTTGGGTGACTCTCACCTGTTCATGATTTATGTGTTCAAGGTCACTGTGACCTTGACCTTTAACACAGTTACCTCAAAATTAATATTCTTCATCTACTGGTCAGTCCCAACCTCCATGTCAAGTTTGAGGACCATAGGTCAAGGCAATGTTAAGCTATCACTCGGACAAGCTTAAAAAAGGTTTTTGTGTTCAAGGTCACTGTGACCTTGAACTTTGACCCAATGACCTCAAAATAAATAGGATTCATTTACTTGTCAGACCTAACCTCCATGTCCAATTTGAGGACCGTAGATCCAGGCATTGTTGAGTTATCACTCGGACAAGCTTCAAAAAATATTTTGTGTTCAAGGTCACTGTGACCTTGACCTTTGACTCAATGACCTCAAAATAAATAGGGTTCATCAACTCATCAGGCCATGTAAAGTTTGAGGACTGTAGGTCAAGGCATTGTTGAGTTATCACTTGGACAAGCTTTGGTCTACAGACATGCGCAAAGCAATATACCCCTCTTTTTTCAAAAGGGGGCATAATAATCATTCCTGTTTACGACAAACATAAAACTTCCAGAATTATGACAAAAATTCCTAAATTTTTTGACCTGGAATTGGCCCTTAATGAGAGCACTGAGCTGCTGAAATAAATAAAACAAATGTTGAATGTTAATGTTTTACTTTTTTCTTGTTTCATATGTTTCGGACTGACAGATCTTCATGTCTTGTCAGACCGAATGTCTGACACTTTTTTTGAACTTTCGGGAAGTCTGCGTTCACAAGTTTGGTGAAGATGGGATAAAACATTGAGGCTCTATTGTATTCACAACTTTAACTATAGCTATGTTGTTAATGTCAATGAATATAATCCAGTCATACATGTTAGATCTTGCTGCTTTTCAAAAAGATAATAAATGGAGGATCTACAGAGTTCATAAGCTTAACTTATAGCCTACAGCATTACCGATGATGTATATTTCATATATTTACCTTTCTTTTCAAAATACCTCACAGCAAACCCCGATGGATCCTCCTCCCTCCACATCCACTCCTCTGCATGTTTTGTAGGCTTTTTTCTCTTCATGTGACCTGCAAAAAATATCTTCAAACATTGATTTTCAAACTTTTTTCCAGTTCAACTCCCACTTCGTCATAATAGACAAGCCACTCAACCTGGCTAGGGAGTGTCAGTGCCTTGGGTCGAATTTGGGTGATGCGATTTTTTGTCAGGAAATCTTTACTAATTGACTATGGGCTTACAAGGACTATCATATTTTAGTCCGAAATATTTTACAAATGACACAATGTAACTCACCAGTATTTTACAGGGGTAGTTTAAAAATACCTCAGTTTGTTTCTAAAGTTTTGTACCTCACTTCATACTCTTATCGTTGTGTGAACCAAATCAATTGTATATCAATGGCTGGTAATCTGTGGTCCATGTCTGCTTCATTGAAATCATATGATTTTTTCTGGAAAAAGGGAAGGGGCCTTGGGCTTTTGAGAAGGGGAAAAATTGTTTTAGTGAACAAGAGGGCCAAGATGGCCCTAAATCGATCACCTGCATGAAAGTAAATTAGAAACAAATATTTAACTTCAAATATCTCTGAAAATTTGACCAGGAGTGCATTTTTCTCAATTTCTGATGCCGCAGCAATCAAAGAATGTAATTCTTTGAACAAATTTGAAAGAGGACCATCAAAGAAACATTCCTTTAAAGTTACCTTGAAATTGGCAGAGTGGTAGAGTGGAATGGTAGGAGTTGTCATTTGTAGGTAAAGCTTCGATTTACCCCTTTTGTGATGACACATGGTTGCTATGATTTTGTAACCAATCACAACAGCTTGAAAAAATTAAGTAAAGGATCACTGAAGTAAGATTCCTAATCAAGTTTCTTAATATCAGACAAGGAATCAAAAAATTGTAATTTCCAAATTTTGTCATTTTGTCCCTTTTCTGATGCCTCCTGAATGCCATGTTTTTTAACTTATCAGTATGCCTTGAACACTTTTTGTAGAGGGTCACCCAAAGAACATTTCTACTAAATTATTTTGGAATCTTTCAGAGAAGAAGATTATTAAAGTTTGAACATTTTGCCCACTTTCTGATGCCGCAGGAACCAAACTTCTTGATGAAACATTCCTGTGAAGGTTGGGTGAAATTAGTCCTGTGGTTTAGGAGATGATGTTCAAATTTTTTTTATCATTTTGCCCCTTTTCTTATGCCGCCTGACTGCCATGTTTTTCGCCCAATCAGTATGGCTTGAATTTTTTTTGTAAAGGGTCATCTAAGGAACATTTCTACCTAATGATATTGGAATCTGACCAGCAGATTCGGAGGAGAAGATTTTTAAAGTTTGGACGTTTTGCCCCCTTTCTGATGCCGCAGCAACCAAAGTTCTCAATGGAATTAAAATGTTTGAACAACTTTGAAAGAGGCCAACCAGAGGAACATTCCTGTGATGTTTCATGGAAATTGTTCTTGTAGTTTGGGAGGAGATGATGTTTAAAGCTAAAAGTTAACGCCGGACGGACGACGGACAAAAAGTGATCAGAATAGCTCACCTTGAGCCTTCGGCTCAGGTGATCTAAAAAGGGGAAAAAAGTATAAGTTGCATGTTTAACTTTTAATTTACTATCATACATCTTATATGATCATTACAAGGTATCTCTCTATTCCTCCACTGGATTGTCATAATGAAGTTCACTAACTGTCAGGGGTCGAATTTAAACAGATTTTCTACTTGCATTTTTTGTTACTTGCTAACTTCTTAAAACTTTAATTTTAAGCAACACAATGTGAAATACAAAAGTGCAATACACTGTTAATATGGATAAAGTAATCTAAACATCAGCAACTTAATTTAATTCTCATCAAAATATCAAACATTTATAAATTCTGTTCATTGTAGAAAAAGTCATGATGTATTAGCCAATAACACACAGAACCAACCCCAAAAATAATACAGGTTCATTGTGGTATGGTGAAGATTACATTGATAAATGAGATTTAAGCTTTAATAAACAAAAATCCAGCACTGTATACTCTGGGCCTTGTGTAAAAACATATTTTATTCATGAAAACTGATTAGCCTTTGTTTTTTAACTGGAAACTGGAATCAGACCTGTTTACCCTATTTAGAGTCTTTCAGTAGTTTGGACAGCTACTCTCAGTAGTTTTGGGCTGCTGTCAGTAGTTTTCACTTTCACAGATATAATACATGAAAATGAAAGATTCCACATTGTACATACTGCCCTTGTAATACAATATGAAATCTAAATATTTCACCATGTGTATTCTGCATATAACATGAAAAACAAAACATTTTAACTTGTGTATAATGCCCTTTATTCTAAGACAAGAATTTCAACAGGTATAACAAATTAAGTCTGAACTAAATCTAAAAGAACCTTTGGTTTATGCTTTAACAGAAGTGCATGTATCAAATATAAAAAATAAACATGGTCTCAACTCTTTTGAAAGACCTGTAGTAGGCCATTCATAAAAGCGTCTCTGCTATAGCCCTGTCCGGAAAGGTGTTATCTGCCCGTGGCGCGATTACGTCCCTTGCATTCTCAGAAATAATTCTACTTCCGGGGGGCATTTTCTAGAACAATCTATACAAATGGCGACAAATAAAGAGAATGAATCAGCGATGCGTAAAGATTTGGATTTTGATAAGTTGAATGTTAGCGAGTTGAAATTGTATCTCCGTGATCATGGACAGTATGTATCAGGAGTTAAAATCAGAGTTGATTAAACGCGCAAAAGGAACGGATATTCTTCGCAAACGACCGTTAAGCGAGTTGAGCTTGGAGGATGAGAATTTCGAAAAACGAAGGAACTTGGAAAGATTTGTTTCCCCATTAGGAGAAATATTACCGCATCAGTCGACCCTTAAACACGGTTGGATTGACGATTGTGAAAAAATACCAGACTTTTCAAACACAGAACTATACAATTATTTAGTGCTAAGTCAAGGTCGAACAATTGACAAAGAACAAAACAATGCCAAAAGACAACTAAAAGCAAAAGTGTTTTATGAGGATAGACATGTGCATTCAGTACAGTACCATGGAATTGATCACCAAATCACTCACTGTTTCGTACGGGCCAAAGTCATCCCATCCATGCCAACCCTCAATGAAAAGAAGAA
This sequence comes from Serripes groenlandicus, assembly GCA_031761405.1. Classification (NCBI taxonomy): domain Eukaryota; kingdom Metazoa; phylum Mollusca; class Bivalvia; order Cardiida; family Cardiidae; genus Serripes; species Serripes groenlandicus. The sequence continues at coordinate 48,541,163 of JASEVX010000008.1, forward strand.
GCCAGATTATATAGTTTGGATAAGTATGTCTAAAGTAACGGGGCATATCCATGCAGCTGGGTGCGAATGTAGTGCTGGGTACGTACATCAATAAAAATATGTTTGCTTTTGTGTATAACAACTAACATGTATACTGTAAACAAGCTGCTTTATTCCATTGTCTTTTTCAATTATATAATAAACATAATTATCACATAAGTTGAGTTACTGGCAACTATTTATTATGTAGTTAACTTAATAAACAGTATTAGTATACACAGGGTGACTATATTTCATTATAGTCACCCTGGTATACATCATGTGACTTTGTAACGTTAAATTCTCATATACTCATCATGGGCAATTTTTTACTGTCTTATGCTATGACTGACGCGCATGCCATGTATACTGTTCATATGTGGTGTTATATTGAAGTAACCATGTTCACCTCAAAATAAGGGTACAGAAAAAAAAGAATAAGCTTGTAATTTTGTTTGGTATAATAAAATAAATAGTGCATGTCAACATTCTGGTAAATACTGTTAACCTCGACTTCGCCTCGGGTAACAGTATCTTCCTCATGTTGACAATGTGTACTGTCTCACTGGATGCCATGCAATATTTATATATTGTTTACTTCAGAATGGTCATAAATATGTGGCCTATATATGATACAGATCATACGATTACTTGTTGTGCCTAACTTACGACATTTTATTGGATGTGAGCATTTAACAATTCTAAATAAAATTTGTTTTATCTCTTTTTAGTGAAGGGGAATCCTGTAACCATATAGCGGCAGTACTCCATGGACTGATTGACATTACAGAAAAAAAGAAAGAAGGTCTCCATGCGTCTACATCAAACACGTGTAAATGGAATCAACCGCGCAAACGAAAACTGAGCCCACAAAAATCACAGGACATAACATTTAAAAAGTGTAAATGGACTCCAGAGGTTCAAAATTCCATTGTAGAAAAGTCACCATCAAAAGAAACTGTTTTAACCGTGACACAAGTGAACATTAAAAACTTTGCTAGTAAATTGAGGCAATGTGCACCACATGCTGCATGGTTATTAACACGACCAGAAACAGTTTTGATTAAAGATCCGAAACAACAGTTACCAGAAATACACAACATAACATTTAATTATGCAGACAGCGTTAAACTAGACAGTGAGAAATGCAGAGACTTTTTTCAATCTTATAGCAGTAATCAACGTTTGTCTGATGACGATTGTAAAAAGACTGAAAAAATTACTCGTGGACAAATTAAGAATAAGCTTTGGAAGAAAGCCCGTATCGGTCGTGTTACATCATCCAACTTTGGTGCGATATGTAAATGTAAAAACAGTGAACCAGTAAGTGTCATTAAAACTGTCATGGGTTATAATCGCTTTTCAAACGCGAGTGTTAAATGGGGACGTGACCATGAACCAGCAGCTAGACGGAAGTATGTACTAGTTAACAAGGATGCTGGTCATAAGATATCTGTAACTGATACGGGACTATATGTTAAAACCGACATCCCATTTCTTGGTTCCAGTCCGGATGGTTTAGTGAACGATAATGGCCAAAATGGTGTTCTAGAGGTCAAGTGTCCATTTAAATGGAGACTTTCCAAAATTGATGATGCTTCCAAAGATTCTCAATTCTGTTGTGAAATAAACAAGGACCAAGTTCAGCTTAAACGTAATCATAATTACTATTATCAAGTGCAAGCCCAGATAGCTCTTACAAACTCATCATGGTGTGACTTCGTGATTTGGACATTATCCGATATACATATTGAACGGATTTCGTTCAATGAACAATTTTGGCAAGATTGTCTTGTTAAAGTCATCGAATTTTATCAGAAGTTTGTTCTCCCTGAACTTTTCTCATGTCGTGTGCAAAGAGGAAAATGTTTATATGATTAAACGCAAACAAATCATCCAGACTTTAAAGTAGTCTACTTAGTGACAAACTGTAAAAAAATAGTTCAATGTTGACTTTTTTCATTTTTATTTAGTTTAAGTTTGTTTTAATGTATCATTTATTGATCCCATCATGAGAAGTTATTACAATATATTGTGATATTTCAATGTTGATTTGATTTTGTTTGTGTAAAATATTAGGATGTTTGTTGTTTTCTGTATAGGTTAACTCTTTGTACAGTCTTGATGAATGTTTTATCCTTCCACCATAATTCCTTATCCCTTTTCCTCATATAGACACTTTCTGGCACCTCTGGAGCAGACAGCTTTTTCAAAAACATAGTGACAAAAGAAGAAATTGCTCAAAATATTCAATTTCTCCTTTTGCCACAATGTTTTCCACTTTTAGTCATAGGTTATCCATTCAATTATAGAGATTTTCCTTCCACCATAATTCCTTATCCCTTTTCCTCATATAGACACTTTCTGGCACCTCTGCAGCAGACAGCTTTTTCAAAAACATAGTGACAAAAGAAGAAATTGCTCAAAATATTCAATTTCTCCTTTCGCCACAAAGTTTTCCACTTTTAGTCATAGGTTATCCATTCAATTATAGAGATTTTCCTTCCACCATAATTCCTTATCCCTTTTCCTCATATAGACACTTTCTGGCACCTCTGGAGCAGACAGCTTTTTCAAAAACATAGTGACAAAAGAAGAAATTGCTCAAAATATTCAATTTCTCCTTTCGCCACAAAGTTTTCCACTTTTAGTCATAGGTTATCCATTCAATTATAGAGATTTTCCTTTTTTGACTACATTTCTTCAGTCGTCTACTGCGGAATTGTCATATGAGGCAAAGGGTTTACTCTTTTCCCTGGTAGCTCAGTCTGTATGGATGTGAGCTGTCAATCCAGGGGTTGTGAGTTTGATCCCCAGCTCGGCCCTTTTTCTTTCCGACAATGGACAAAAAACACTTTGACACGCGTCATTCGTCTTCTACCAATTGGGTAACGGTCTATATGGAAAATCAGCCAGTTGCTTGGAAAGAAACGCAGAATAAATGAACTGGCTGCCATGAAATGACTGAAAAACTGCAGCAGGCCACTTTAGAAAACATTGCGGCAAAATGATTTATTGCTTATAATGAGCAATTAATAATAACTTTTGAGTTAGAGCCTCACCAGTCACCTGCTATTGAATATCTCTAAAATTGAAAGTATAATTTCCCTATAATCATTGGAATGAGTTGAAAACATTGTGACAACAGGAGAAATTGACCCTTAGCAAAATGAGCAATTTCTACTTTTTCCACAGTTTGCAATGATTGTCTGATCAATGTTTATGCAGCAATGAGGATCTACATATGGATAAGGTTTAGCCAGCACTTGCTTATTTTCATTATGATATATAAACACCAAAAATATGTATTTTTAAATATTTTAATTTCGTTTCATATTAAATTAATATTAATAACAAAGTAAACAATATGAATTGAAAATCAGGTTTTTGTCTTATTTTTACATTACAATTCATTTATTGGAGTTGTCCGATTGATCATCAAAGTCAGGACTAATTTCTTTTCATGATAATGGAGACCTCAGGTGCACCCATCCATGCACTTTAAATGACCTGTACTAAAGGTCTCCATATATACTGGGCACTTGTATATATGTTAAATGGAATTATAACAGTAAATTCTTTTAAAATTAATATTTAATTATTAACCCTGTCTCTCATATAGAATTAGTGTCAAAAGAAGAAATTGCACAAAACATGCAGTTTCTCCTTTTGCCACAATGTTTTCCACTTTTAGTCATAGGTTATTCATTCAATTTAATAAAGAGATTTTCTATGTTTTGACACAATCTCTAGACTAAGCCCATTGGTGAAAGACAAATGACGCATGTCAAACGTCGGAAAGAAAGTTGGCTGAGCCGGGATTCAAACTCATAACCCCTGGATTGACAGTCCGCGTCGCTACCGACTGATATATAATGGTTTATAGAAATATCTATATAAAGCTATAAAGCTTTGATAACAAACAAACAATAATAATATAAAAATTATGGATCATCATGAACCAGAGGAAATTGAAGATTTGAAAGATCAACACATATTTTTAACATCTTAGACACTCTTTTTGATAAAGTTATTGGTATTACACCACTAAGTATACAAACGTTTTTAACACGTTCCATTGCCCTCTCTACGTCAATGCGTAAGTTGGCAATTCTACGCGTTTCCTCAACTTCTCTCCTAGAAAACCGGTGTGTTTTGAATGGAGGTATTATCATATCTATCCCTAAGGGCGTGGTTAAGTCTGTTATTAAAAATCCCTTGTCTGCCATAATCGCGTCACCTTTCTCGCATAACTCCAATATACCACACTGTTTTGTAATTTGTTTGTCACTGATGCTTCCTGACCACAAGTCTGACACAAATGTAATAATTCCAGCTGGACTAATACCTAATAGTGCTAAATATAAGTCATATGGGACTTGTAGCTGGAAAACATCAACGACTTATTTGACAAAGATTGAGGTGTCTCTGTAAAAAATTCTGTACAGTCGATTATGACACGACAGTTAGGATATTTCCTACTGAACTTGTTTGGCATAAATTTGTTGACAAGTTCTCTGCTTGGCCAATCGGTCAAGAACGCAAGTTTTAAATGTAAATATTCAATCCATTTCTCACATATGACTCCACATGTAGATTTTGATATGAAAAATCTGTCTGCTAAATCTCCTAATAAAAGCCCGAGTCTTAACCTCATTAACACAATAAAAAATTCATCAATTAGACGAAGACTTCTTGGACGCCCTGTTCCTGAATTTGAATTAGATGCATTTCTTTTGTTTTTTTCAGATGCATCACTCATTTCATCAAACAACGTATAAAATACTTGCTTATTTGGCACTCCCGTGTAAAACATACACTTTTCATCAGAGTTGATGTCTTCGATTGTCACTGTTGGTTTGTTACACTGTGTGCCTGAATTTGCAAATGTTTTGATTGGCTCGGATTTTTGTAAACAGTCACAAAGTTTTGTGGCATAATAAGTTTCATGTTCGTCAAAGATCATTTCGGTTTGTGTGGAGGCATCAGATTTATCTGTATTTGGTGTTTGTGTGCATACTGAGGTACTTGAAATCCAAATGTGTGTTTGGCAGTCCTTATTTAAAGTGTTATTTATGCCATCAATTTTAACTAGACCCACATAATCATGAAACAGTAAAGATGTTTGCTCCGATGTATGGCCACTTTTGAGGTTGACTGTTTGTCCACGGGGCTCTGGCTTCTCCAATGGTTGCACGTTGTCGTCAATGACCATTAGAGTGATGTTTTCCAACTGAAATTAAAATAAAATAAAAATGTAAGTCCATATCTACAAAAGTTCAATACATATTGAATACAAATTCAACAAAAGAAAGAAATAAGAAAAATTACCCCACACCCATCGGTTTTCTAATAAACTTTACAATTTTATTGTGAGAAGAAAATAAATAATTAGAAAATAACCCCACCCATCGGTTTTCTAATAAACTTTACAATTTTATTGTGAAAAAGTCACTTTTCATTATTTTTTTATTATTATTTAATTGTTTTAACATGAACATATGCTTACGGTAGTTGTGTTGAAACGTCTTTCACCAAACATCGATGAAACCATATTCTTCTGAAATTCGCCACCGACGAAGTGTTCAGAACATAGACGTTGAGAGTCGTTGTGTTTGAAGCCCTTTTTCAATAGTTTGATTCGTCGTATCCATGCATTCCTAACACTGTCATTTGTAGGAAACCTATGCAACGAAACAGTACGTCCATTTACGTTTTTCCCTCGATAATGTGAGCATACGGTACAATAATGTCGCTTTGTTGGTGTTAAATCTTCCATTTTGACAAAACCTCTCCGGAAGTGACTGAAAACAGCGCGCTGACCGTTATCGATTTCTATTTGTAGAGAGTAGCGCAAAGGGAAGTAAAAAATCAAAGTACGGCAACACCTTTCCGGACAGGGCTATTGTGCCAAAGTTGAACTTAACATGAACCTACCATGATGACTCACTTATTAATTTTCAAACAACCACATTCCAATTGGTATTTCATAGACATGTACTCTTTGAGAACCTAATTTGCAAATAGAGAGTTGCATGCAAGGCTGAAAATCATTTAGTTATCACAGTCTTGCATGCAATCCATGAAATATTAAAACAACCAATCTAATATTTCAAAGACATGCATTAAAGACCTGTGAAAACTATTTATGATTTTCATATAGAGGTATAAAAGTCTTGAATGCTACCCTGAGCATATTCAAACAACAACATTTTTTTTTTGGTGATGGCAAGATCACAAATGATGGCTGTTGCCTTGTTTCTGCCACACTTCATACCTGAAAAATATACAAAAATACATATATTACAGGGAGTGCCAATGCTGCATTTTGCACAGAATATTTTTGTAAAAGGCCCCAGTGTTTTTGTAAAAGCCTTTAAATGAAAACATTACATTTGGGTATTAAATAGACTAAGAGGGTAATTATTTTTTCAGTGTAAGGTAAGAATTGATTTCATCGAGTGGAAAGCAAAGGCTATATTTTCAAGACTGGTGCTGAAATTCCATTACCTGTGAATACCGATTAGGCAAAAGAAAGCGTGTTTCATGTTACATGCCAAAAATAAATATGGACGGGAGGCATACTGTTAAAAAGATTATAACTAAAAAAAAATTGGGCATGGTATAATTATTTTTTTTAACAGGCCAATCAAATGTTGGGGTTGAGGCAGAAGTTTTGAGAGGGGTGGGGATAGGCGTTTCATTTATCCTAATGAAAACACCTCCCCCTCTCTCTTTGATAGAACGATTTATGAATATATTTAGAACACACTCACCTCTTTGTCTCTGGGTCCAAAATTATGTTAACACAAAAAATATTCATTTAAACATACAAATAAGATGCTTCTCTTGAATCTCTTCCTCATGAAATAAATTAACTATGGCAACATTTTAAAATTATAACCTACCATTGGCGATTTCCAAATCGGGGAACATTGTTTTCAGCGTTTCAGTCTGACATCACTTTTGCCGTGGATAGCGACAAGTTCATTTCGGCAATAAACTCGCACATCAGCACTTCCGCGTTCGTAACTTTCAAGTCTTTTTACGAGATAGATGCCTGTAGCATGTTTGAAATGTCTCTGTTTGAGCTTTTAATTTTGTCCATTGGTTATGTGACGCAGACTCTACGTGTCTCTTACAGTCGTTGCGACCTCCGTGTGCACACATGAAATCAGCATTGCAAGTTGAACAATGCACATAACTGTCCCATTTCGTAGACGGTCCGAGACATTTCATAAATCTTTTTTTTGTATACAACTTTATACTTCTGATTGTTAGTTTGTTTTTTCGCTTTTTTAATTCCAACTGTTTCTTTTTCATCATCGAGCAGACAGCGTTTTTCTGCCATATTGCGTGAACATCCGGGCCTCTAAAACTAATCCTGTTTCCGAGAGGCTTGTTATCTAATGTATTCTTATAAAACAAGTCCGAATGATCACGATTACTGTCTAAATACCCTACAATGCCGGCAAGAAACGGAAATACTCTTTACAAACGAAAATGACCGATTATATCGTAGTTTTTCAATGTCAATCTGTAGAGCGTATTTTTACTATAAAAAACGTAGAAAATACGGCGAATCCGTAGTAGTAAACAGGTCTGTGGAATCTAAAGTAAAAATTAATTATTTGTTTTAATATTAGAGGGGAATGTTTTAGTTCTGTTCATTGTAGAAAAAAAATCATCTCACATGATGCATTAGCCAATAACACACAGAACCAACCCCAAACATAATACAGGTTCATTGTGGTATGGTGAAGATTACATTGTCATTGATAAATGAGATTTAAGCTTTAATAAACAAAAATCCAGCACTGTATACTGTGGGCTTTGTGTAAAAACATATTCTTTTCATGAAAACTGATGAGCTTTTGTCTTTTAACTGGAAACAGGAATCTAAAGTATTTTCTTTTTTTTATTATTATCATCTGGAGCAGGAGGGGAATGTTTTATTATTAGGGGAAAAACTAGGCTTAATATTTTACGAGAGGAAGGTGCCGTTATACGTTTTACATAAGAAAAGAACAGTTAGCATGTAATTCACATTTTATCCCCAAAAGCTCAGCCTAGCTTGAGCCCTGGTTTGGCAAGACAGTATTCAGGCATAGTTACAGTGACAACCCGCATGGCCGAATAAGAGTCTTCGAGCTCTGGGCTAACAATGCCCGTGAATCGTGAGATACACTTTTCACATACAAAAAGGGTAATTCTTCTACTAAAGTATGTACAAAACAACAACAATTGACAGCACTGTATGTCTGCCCTGAGAATTTATTTAAAAGCTACAAGAGGTAATGATTCAACTTTTTACTTACCCGCCGCCATTTTCCCCCCTCGAACTTCCTCCTTCTGACACAGGCGCTTGGTTAAACTTTAGGTTTCATTAAGCGTATAAATGACTGAGAACAAGGTACCCGTTTGAATTGGAACGCCTCGAAAATGTTCTTTGATATGACATTCCGAATAAAATATTGTAATTCTATGGTGATGAGAGTGAGATACGGACTTGTTGGGACACGTGTCCCTGCAAGGATTTTATTTTTGCAAAACGTCAAACGGTCATAGCTTATTCAAAATAACAACCGTTTAAGTGAGGACAATAATTTGTCCTCACATGACAGACCTTGTCCTCATAAGGTGGGTAAAAAAGACAACAAATGTCCTCACTTCACGGGTTTCATTATCTCTCTCTCTCTCTCTCTCTCTCTCTCTCTCTCTCTGTCTATATATGTGTATATCTGTCTTTCCCTTTATCTGTCTGTCTCTGTATCTCTGGCTATCTCTAAATCTCTCTCTCTCTCTCTCTGTCTATATATGTGTATATCTGTCTTTCCCTTTGTCTGTCTGTCTCTGTATCTCTGGCTATCTCTCAATCTCTCTCTCACTGTTTTTCTGTGTGTCTTCTCTGTGTCTCTATCTCTGTATCTCTCTATGTATGTATGTTTGTCTGTCTCTCTATGTATGTCTCCATTGCTCTATCTGTATGTCTGTCTTTCTCCGTTTGTCTGTATATGTCTATCTATCCTTGTCTCTGTCTTTGTCTCTTTCTTTCACTCTCTGTCTCTCTCTCTCTCTCACTCTCCTTATCTCTCTATATATATCTCTCTCATTCCATCTCTCTTTATATCTTAGAGTGTTTGCACAAGATGGTCACTTTGTCTCATACAGAATGAGCTGGTACCAACATGCATCTAATACAAGTGCAGACAAATATTTTCCAGTGCATCAAAAAATATGGAAAGGTAGGAATATCGTAAATAGGTGAACTGGCCGTCGTTATGTTACCGAAAACCTGTTAAAAACCTTCATTTCACCAATCAATTAACCAATCTGGTTCCGAATTGTCTGTCATTTGATTAAAAAAAATCTCAGAAATAGATACATGGGGGCACCTGCTTATTTTGTATCGATGGTGTTATTTTAACATGATAGTTTTTTCGATATCGTAATCGAAATACAATTCCATACAGATGTTTTAGTGTTACACTTACACAATTTCCGCATGAGAGAGCGATCTTTATAATGTATCATACAAAAGGTCGTGCGCCAGGAAAACAAACCTAAGCATATAAATGTATGTGCGTCAATCAACGTATCGGCACATCAATGTGATTATTGGATATGTACCATTGTCACTAGTATGACGACCAAAATAGAAGTACATGTTTATATAAGATTTATACTACGAAGTGTAAGAGGTCAATATAGTTTGACTGTTAATAATGTTTCGAAATAAACGTCGACAATTGCGTTACGGCGTTGACTTATTATCGTGTTAGCGGTTACTCCGTTAGCCTTGTTCCAGTCAATGACATTGTTTACCACTGTGAGTTCGGATGAAATTGAGAATCCGCGAAGGTTTGTTTAACTTCTTTTCAACAGTATAATGTATTTGGATCAGACAGCAATGACTCACATAAATTTATACGCTAAAAATGGTTTTCCTGGAGCAGGACAAATTTGTATGATATAATGATCGCTTCCTCTTGCGGAAAATGCGTAGGTGTAACATTTACAGATCTTTATGGAGCTGTTTTTCGATTTTATATAAAATAAAAATCTGGTGCCCCCAACAGTGCGTCAATGGAATTAGATTAAAATTGGCAGAATATTTTTCAGAAAATCTTTTAACTAAATGATAGAGAATTACTATATAAGTTTGAATGTTGATCTACATCTACGCTGGTCATAAATGCCTAATAGTTGGATTATTGGAGACGGTTTCGATTGTTGACAACTCCGATTACCCTTGTCGATATGTTACATGGCGATTAGACGCCATTTGTATCGGTACAGTGCCCCTGTAGCTCAGTCGGTAGCGACGCGGTACCTTAAACCCAGGGATTGTGTGTTCGAAGCCCAGTTAGGCCAACATTCTTAACAACGTTTGACAAAAGACGCTGTGACAAGCGTCATTCGCCTTCCTGCAAAGGACTAACAGTATACATGTATGTGGAAAAGCAGCCAGTTGCTTAAAACGTCTGTTGTGCTGAATACCGGTGTGGGAAAGCCAGGAAACACGTTCGTAGGTGAACTGGCCGTCGTTATGTTACCGAAAAACTGTTGTAAACATGGTTTCGCCAATCAATCAACCAATCTGGATCTGAATTGTCTGTCATTTAATTAAAAGAATTTCTGAACAGAATACTGTAACAGATTCCATTGACGAACAGGAAAATACTTGTCTGCACTTGCAATATATACATATGGGCACCAGCTCAATTTGTAATAATGGTGTTATTTTTACCTGATATTTTAGCGATTTCACTATCGAAATACAACTCCATAAAGATCTTCATTTCTTACAAAAGGATCGTGCTCCAGGAAAACTAACTTAGCGTATGAATATATTTGCGTCCATTTACGTATCGGCTCATTAATGTCATTATTGCATCTGTACCATTGTCACTAGTTTGACGTACGAGACAGAAGAACATGTTTACATAACATGAATACAATAAATCGAAGGAGGTCAATACGGTTTGGCTGTTAACAATTTTCCGAAATAAACGACGGTAATTGCGTTATTGCGTTGACTAATTATCGTATTAGCGGTTACTCCGTTAGCCTTGTTCCTGAAATGTCAATGGCATTGTTCACCCACTGTAGGTTCGTCTAAGGTGGAATAGAGGTATAGAGTAATGATTCCTGAAACAGAAAATCCTCAGGAGTCGAAAAATGTCTATCCGGGTACGCCTGTGTGGATATAACTAAAAACATGTTGAAAGTGAGGTCAAACACCTACCACCAGCCAATGTATCAATCATTGTAGATCAATACCTGTGTGTAACTTCTGATAATAACTGAATTGTAGTCCTCTGAGCGTTACTACAAAACTACAATTAGATCCCAATCAATGCTTTTGTTTGTTTGTTTGTTTTATTTGGGTTTTACGCCGTTTTAAACATTATTTCAGTAATATCACGGCGACAGTTCTAGGCTACGAAATATGCCTTGTCCAATGGCACTCCACCATGACCGCCGTGACTTGGCATTATACCCGGAAAGTCCGGTTCCAATCCAAATCACCGCCGTTAACCTCTCGTATCCAATTAAACAAGGTATACATAAACGTAGGTTCAAATCATTATGTTTCTTTCCTCCGTGCAAATGTTCATGTACCTATAATTTACAAACATGAATAGACGCTTCTTACATACTTACGCAATGAATATGTGAACGGTGTATATCTGAATCAGTCAAGAGAAAGTTGATGCAAGGCATCAATGTCGCCGGAAAAGACTGCATTGATTTATTTTTTAACACACATGTATTCTTGACTTTCATTAGTCTAAACATACACATAAATTTTTCATAAGGACTAATTCCAGGATTTTTGAAATTCCACATAGATCTACAAATTTCAGGATTTCTTTTGGTCAGAATTTTTGATGTTTTGTATTTGTCAATAAAACCACAACAAATTAATACATTTTGGGATTTAAATCGACATGCAATAAAAAGCTATTAAACCCTTTCCATGTCTGAAGCAACATAGCAAACTTTTAAACGCTTAAAACATTGAGAAAACGGTTAAATTGCTGAAGACATGAACTTCCTCCTTTTTAATAATAATTATAATAAATATTTCACAGATGTTAAAATTTATCCTCATATGTTTAAAAAGTAGACCACACTTGAAACAACATATCAGCTAAATTGTATATCTAAATCGTTGATGCATACAATATATGTTTGGCGCAAGAGAAATGCCAATTGCGAGTCCCATTACTATTATTTAATAGGTGGCAAGTATGAAATTAATTGGGTGCGAAAGAGCAGATTTTCTTTATTTCTAAATATATTGTTTATCAGAGTTTGTTCTTCTCTTAATTTGTTTCAAGCCAAATAAACATTTAATATCACATATATTTAATCATTCAAGTGTGTAATATTAGCTATCTATCTGTTATAAGGTGTTTGAGCATTTTTTCGAAATGTTGACCCTCGTGTGTCAAATCGAGGCGTAGCGTCAGACATCGAAAAAAGTGAATACAAAATCAGGCAAAGCTTTAGTGAATGTTTTATTCCACTGCATTCGAGTGAAAAAAAGCATTTCTATATTATCTTTCTTTCTCCTACATTCGACCCATGCACTCGTTTCGTGACGTTTAAGAAATCAATTCGTCGTGCGACATTTTTTGTCTGCAAAAACAAGTCACTTTTCTAAGTTTACATTTTACTTCCGGTTACTTCGCTTTGTTTACATTTTGGCAATATGAAACTAGGTCACGAACTGAGGAAAAGGCGTTTCGACGTTCACGACCGATAAACAGGCTTATATTTGAGACATATTTTCACAAAATATTTCTTATTTTTGTTTCTGTTACCAGTTTATGTTGATACTTATCTATTAAAAGGAGAATTCGAAGTGATTTTCATATCAATAGTCTTCTGCAAGCAGGTGCGCGTGTGTAAACAAATTAGACTGTGCGACGTAAAGGTTTGTAGTTATCGCCTTTTAATTACATAGTTTATGAAAATAAAGTATCGCAGTCTAGCTAATAGGGACTGTTTTGTCTTCGTAAATAAAACACAAAAACGTAAATGCAAGTCAGAATAAAGAAACTGCGCATACTTAAAACCTCGTAATATTTATTTCATTTTAAATGTGTCATAACTAAGTGTTTTTAAACAAACGCAATTGTAATATGTTCAAGACATTTAAAAAAAAAAATCTAATAATAACCCCCCCTCCCATGTGATTTCCGAAAACCTATTAAAAATAGAAGTCGCGGGCTTCTGCCCGGCGACTAATTATTCATTCGAATGCACATGTACATGCTGATCTAGATCTATAATATTCATACAAAAACAATTGGTACATTTTCCCATCGACAGACTTATATGATCGCAAGGCGCCACTAGATTGGTGCAAAAGCGTCATGATCAGGTCTGTAGCATTATCACTTGGTATGACGATTGATATTACATAAAGGTTCGTTTTAAATAATATAGGCGTACAATGGCTGCTAGTTATTTTCCGATATCAACGACGACAATTTGTTGGATGCCATGACTACTTATTGTGTAAGAGTTAAGTCCGCGAGGCTTGCTTGTAAAAGGAACACCAATGTCATTGTGAACAAGTGTAGATTATGTTAATCTCTATCTCTGTCGCTCTCTCTCCCTCTGTCTGTCAGTCTGTCTATCTGTCTCTCTACCTTCTCTGTCTCTGTCTCTCTGTGTCTCTGTCTGTCTGTCTGTCTGTCTGTCTGTCTGTCTGTCTGTCTGTCTGTCTGTCTGTCTGTCTGTCTGTCTGTCTGTCTGTCTGTCTGTCTGTCTGTCTGTCTGTCTGTCTGTCTGTCTGTCTGTCTGTCTGTCTGTCTGTCTGTCTGTCTGTCTGTCTGTCTGTCTGTCTGTCTGTCTGTCTGTCTGTCTGTCTGTCTGTCTGTCTGTCTGTCTGTCTGTCTGTCTGTATGTCTGTCTGTCTGTTTGTCTGTCTGTCTGTCTCTCTGTGTCTCTCTCTCTCTATCTCTCTCTCTCTATCTCTCTCTCTCTCTTTCTCTCTCTCTCTCTATCTCTCTCTCTCTCTCTCTCTCTCTCTCTCTCTCTCTCTCTCTCTCTCTCTATCTCTCTCTCTCTCTCTAGCAATCCCTCTCTTTCTATTTTTCTCTCTCTTCCCCCTTTCCATCTCTTTCTCTCTCTCTTACCCTCTCCCTCTCCACTCTCCCTCTCTCTCTCTCTATATCTCTCTCTCTCTCTCTCTCTCTCTCTCTCTCTCTCTCTCTCTCTCCCTCTCTCTCTCTCTCTCTCTCTGTCTATATATGTGTATATCTGTCTTTCCCTTTATCTGTCTGTCTCTGTATCTCTGGCTATCTCTAAATCTCTCTCTCTCTCTCTCTGTCTATATATGTGTATATCTGTCTTTCCCTTTGTCTGTGTGTCTCTGTATCTCTGGCTATCTCTTAATCTCTCTCTCACTGTTTTTCTGTGTGTCTTCTCTGTGTCTCTATCTCTGTATCTCTCTATGTATGTATGTTTGTCTGTCTCTCTATGTATGTCTCCATTGCTCTATCTGTATGTCTGTCTTTCTCCGTTTGTCTGTATATGTCTATCTATCCTTGTCTCTGTCTTTGTCTCTTTCTTTCACTCTCTGTCTCTCTCTCTCTCTCACTCTCCTTATCTCTCTATATATATCTCTCTCATTCCATCTCTCTTTATATCTTAGAGTGTTTGCACAAGATGGTCACTTTGTCTCATACAGAATGAGCTGGTACCAACATGCATCTAATACAAGTGCAGACAAATATTTTCCAGTGCATCAAAAAATATGGAAAGGCAGGAATATCGTAAATAGGTGAACTGGCCGTCGTTATGTTACCGAAAACCTGTTAAAAACCTTCATTTCACCAATCAATTAACCAATCTGGTTCCGAATTGTCTGTCATTTGATTAAAAAAAATCTCAGAAATAGATACATGGGGGCACCTGCTTATTTTGTATCGATGGTGTTATTTTAACATGATAGTTTTTTCGATATCGTAATCGAAATACAATTCCATACAGATGTTTTAGTGTTACACTTACACAATTTCCGCATGAGAGAGCGATCTTTATAATGTATCATACAAAAGGTCGTGCGCCAGGAAAACAAACCTAAGCATATAAATGTATGTGCGTCAATCAACGTATCGGCACATCAATGTGATTATTGGATATGTACCATTGTCACTAGTATGACGACCAAAATAGAAGTACATGTTTATATAAGATTTATACTACGAAGTGTAAGAGGTCAATATAGTTTGACTGTTAATAATGTTTCGAAATAAACGTCGACAATTGCGTTACGGCGTTGACTTATTATCGTGTTAGCGGTTACTCCGTTAGCCTTGTTCCAGTCAATGACATTGTTTACCACTGTGAGTTCGGATGAAATTGAGAATCCGCGAAGGTTTGTTTAACTTCTTTTCAACAGTATAATGTATTTGGATCAGACAGCAATGACTCACATAAATTTATACGCTAAAAATGGTTTTCCTGGAGCAGGACAAATTTGTATGATATAATGATCGCTTCCTCTTGCGGAAAATGCGTAGGTGTAACATTTACAGATCTTTATGGAGCTGTTTTTCGATTATATATAAAATAAAAATCTGGTGCCCCCAACAGTGCGTCAATGGAATTAGATTAAAATTGGCAGAATATTTTTCAGAAAATCTTTTAACTAAATGATAGAGAATTACTATATAAGTTTGAATGTTGATCTACATCTACGCTGGTCATAAATGCCTAATAGTTGGATTATTGGAGACGGTTTCGATTGTTGACAACTCCGATTACCCTTGTCGATATGTTACATGGCGATTAGACGCCATTTGTATCGGTACAGTGCCCCTGTAGCTCAGTCGGTAGCGACGCGGTACCTTAAACCCAGGGATTGTGTGTTCGAAGCCCAGTTAGGCCAACATTCTTAACAACGTTTGACAAAAGACGCTGTGACAAGCGTCATTCGCCTTCCTGCAAAGGACTAACAGTATACATGTATGTGGAAAAGCAGCCAGTTGCTTAAAACGTCTGTTGTGCTGAATACCGGTGTGGGAAAGCCAGGAAACACGTTCGTAGGTGAACTGGCCGTCGTTATGTTACCGAAAAACTGTTGTAAACATGGTTTCGCCAATCAATCAACCAATCTGGATCTGAATTGTCTGTCATTTAATTAAAAGAATTTCTGAACAGAATACTGTAACAGATTCCATTGACGAACAGGAAAATACTTGTCTGCACTTGCAATATATACATATGGGCACCAGCTCAATTTGTAATAATGGTGTTATTTTTACCTGATATTTTAGCGATTTCACTATCGAAATACAACTCCATAAAGATCTTCATTTCTTACAAAAGGATCGTGCTCCAGGAAAACTAACTTAGCGTATGAATATATTTGCGTCCATTTACGTATCGGCTCATTAATGTCATTATTGCATCTGTACCATTGTCACTAGTTTGACGTACGAGACAGAAGAACATGTTTACATAACATGAATACAATAAATCGAAGGAGGTCAATACGGTTTGGCTGTTAACAATTTTCCGAAATAAACGACGGTAATTGCGTTATTGCGTTGACTAATTATCGTATTAGCGGTTACTCCGTTAGCCTTGTTCCTGAAATGTCAATGGCATTGTTCACCCACTGTAGGTTCGTATGAAATTGAGAATCAGCGAAGGTTCGTGTAACTTCTTTTCAACAGTACACATTTTGGATCAGACAGCAAGGACGCTCAGTCATTGAATACGCTAATGATGGTTTTCCTGGAGCACGACCCTTTTGTATGATTCATTATAAAGATCGCTTCCTCTTGTGGACAATGCGTAGGTGTAACAATAAAATATCTTTATGGAGCTATATTTCGATTATCGCAAAAACCTCATGAAAAAAACCCAACATTGATATAAATTGAGCTGATGCCCACCCACATTTATCTATTTCAGGTGAAGACAAATATTTTCAAGTGCGTCAATGGAATTTGATTACAATTTGTTGCATTGTTTCCAGAAATACTTTTAGTAAGATGACAGATAATTCAGATCCACTTCTTACCGTTTGAGTGTTAATCTGGATCTATGCCGATCATAAATGCCTTATAATTGGATTATTGAAAACGGTGTCGATTGTAGACAACGCCGAATACCCTTGTTGATATGTTACATGGCGCTTAAACGCTAGATTTGTATTTATATATTTTCAATCTTTTTTTCCATAAACGCTTTGCTTATTGTTTATTTGAAACGCGACATGTCATGTCAATATATGCTATATGTGTGCAATGACTAGAAGCTGTATTAGCTCGCTTTAGAAACAAGAAATAACTACATAAACAATTTAATATGATTAGACTAACCACGCTGATGTGTTGTTTGTTTGTCTTTTTATTTTCTTTATTTTTTCATTATTTCTATTTTGTATTTATATATTTTCAATCTTTTTTTCCATAAACGCTTTGCTTATTGTTTATTTGAAACGCGACATGTCATGTCAATATATGTTATATGTGTGTAATGACTAGAAGCTGTATTAGCTAATGTCAATGCATAACTTTGACATAACTTATGTTACCGAAAACCTGTTAAAAACATCGTTTAACACCAATTAACCACCTAATCAATGCATCGGCACATACATGTCATTATCGGATCAGGACCATTGTCATACGTTTGTCGACTGAGGTAGAAGTACATGTTTATATAAGATTTTTACAACAAATCGCAATAGTTCAATAGGTATTGATTGCTAATTATTATCCGAAAAAAACGACCGTAATTGCTTTATGACGTTGGCTAATCATCGTGTTAGCAGTTACTCCATTAGCCTTGTTCCAGAAAATTCAATGCCATTGTTCACCCACTGTAGGTTTGTATAAAAATTGAGAACCCGTAAAGGTTGGTTTAACTTCTTTTCAACAGTATACATTTGAATCAGTCAGCATGGACGCTCAGTCATTAATTGTATACGCTAATGATGGTTTTCCTGGAGCACGACCCTTTTGTATGATACATTATAAAGATCGCGCCCTCTTGCGGACAAAATGCGTATGTGTGACACGAACACCTCTTTATTGAGCTGTATTTCGATAACGATATCGCAAAAATATCATGAACAAATAACACCTGGAGCTGGTACCCACGTGTATCTATTGCAAGTGCAGACAAATATTTTCCAATACGACAATGGAATTTCATCAAAGTTGGCAGCATTTGTTCCAGACATTCTTTTAGCTAAATGACAGAGAATTCAGAACCAGATCTTACTACATAAGTTCGATGGTTGAAATGGATCTACGAAATACATTACTGTCTTATTCTTAGAGACAGCCTCGATCAGGGGCGTAGCTCCCTTAAGGCACTGGAGGCACGTTCCTACACATGTTTTTTTTGTTGAAAAAAAATCTGACAATCTCACACAAAGTTAATATATTCATTGACCTTATACTTGCTGATGACATATAACACACTATGTGTTGTTTATACATTATATCCAAACATTGTTCCGTTATAATTGTTTGAAAATTGACAGGTCTTTGAAAAATGATGGTGCAAATAAGTAAAATATTTATTAAAACATTTAAGAATTGTTGTGAGTGTTTTTTAATAAATTCAACAACCCGATCATCTTTTAAAAAGTAATCAGTTGTCATTTGTCTGTAGTATTACTGAAGCTAAAATTGACACATGAGACAGTACATCGTTTATTGTGTGCCCTGGTGAATAAAGAGCATGAAACAAATATCGTGTTGGACGTTCATACGACCAAAGGCCACATTAAGCAACGTCTCCTAATGACTTTCTTGTCTTGTTGGTGCGTCATTCTATCATTAGTGTCCTCCTTCAAGCAAACGCCGACAAAGATTGGCTAAACACAGTCACAATCAGTGCATGTAATAGCTTGACGCAGACTATAGCACAGAACATTATGTGTACATATGCACAAGAAAATTCGCGCTATACTTAAACAAAACATAGACGATTCGGAAACAGTACAGATCAAGAATAACCTGCTCAACCACATAACAATAGCAATCTAAACTGTATCCAAGTTAGCCACAACACTTTCCAGAAAGCATTTTCCAGTTGGGACATACAGCATGAATGCGTTACAGTTGTGTTAATTTAGACTATAACTCAATGGTTGTATTTTTACATGACATAGTAGAGCTTAAAGGTTAATCAGTCAGTGGATAGTATCGAGTTATCTGTTAACGGTAAATTGGTTTTAATAGGAGGTTGTTCGTGTTTGATGACACAAACGTCTACGTCTACGTCATCTGAAAGCTTCGACGGTTCGTGAGAGGTAGCCTAGTCGGTTACGACAAGGGATGTCAATCTAAGGGTTGTGAATTCGAACACCAGCTCGGCCAACGTTCTTTTAGACGTTTGCCATAGGTCACTGTGACAAGCGCCATTCGTCTTCCTGCAATCGGCTGACAGTCTATGTGGGAAAAACAGCTAGTTGCTTAGAAAGTATGTTGTGTTGTTTACTTGTGTGAGAAATCCAGGAAACACATGAGTAGGTGAGCTGGCCGTCATGATATGACTGACTATATTTGTGTAAATAGCATTTAACCCCATTCAATCAATGGAAACATCTTCAGAAAAACGGCACTTCTTGACATTTTGAGATATGCATCGACGAAACTATCTCCGGATTTTCTTTAGTCCTTAGATTATGACCCTAAAAATACCATGTGTGTCGTCCCAATTGGGCTGTTAGATACCAGAACGTCTTGTCTCTAATCCGGTGTTCTAGCGAATAAGGCACGGCTAAATTGTGTTTATAGGTACCGCTCGCATAATGAATCGTTTTCTGCGTTAATAGACGGTTGTTCTAGTTACGAAAATAACTTTTACCGATTTCCTTTCTAGCGAATAAGGCACGGCTAAATTGTGTTTATTGGTAACGCTCGCATAATGAATCGTTTTCTGCGTTAATAGCAAAGGTAGGTATTGTAGATCAGACTTTGCGTCAGTGCAATCAATTTGATCGGGATCTGCACTGTTCGCCGCATAATGATAAAACGACTTCTTACAAGCTATTTCCGCTAGTAGCACAGGTCGGATATATACATGAGCCGTCCCGCGAAAAAAAAATCAACATTGTGGACTCTGTGTAAAGTATCTATCAAGATCAGCCTATGCAGTCCGCGCATGCTAACAAGGACAGACTCTTGCGGATTTTATGTTTCAGGAATCAATTACTCTATACATCCATACCCCTAAGAAGGAATGTGTAGGCCCGGATTAGCCTGAGCGGACAGCGCAGGCAGTTCTAGGTGGATACATTATGCAGAGGCCACACTGTTGGTTTGCTCGTGGGACGGCTCACATTCTTGTCACACATACTGTATGGCAGGTGCTCCTGGAACACATCTCGTAAACGTCGTAACGCGTTTGGTTATTTGGGATGTCTTAATTGTGTAGGAAAGATTGTATGTGACCGCGTACATACGCACAACCACACATTAGTACTTACTGCCCGCCTTAGTGGAGGAGGTCGCGTGTTCGATCCCCGACCGGGTCATACCAGATGCTTCAAAAATGGTAGTAATGGTTTGCCTATATTGGCGCTCAAGGTCGTGGGGTTAGCATTTCGACTGACTTGCTGGTTTCAGGATAATTGTACCAGTAGTACTGGTAACCTTATCCAAGAAACGCCGTTATATAACTAAATGCATGTTGAAAGTGAAGTTAAACACCTACCATCAGCCAATGTATCAATCAATGTAGATCAATACCTGTGTGTAACTTCTGATAATAACTGAATTGTAGTCCTCCGAGCGTTACTACAAACTACAATTAGATCCCAATCAAAGCTTTTGTTTGTTTGTTTGTTTGTTTTATTCTGGTTTTACGCCATTTTAAACATTATTTCAGTCATATCACTGCGACAGTTCTAGGCTACGAAATATGCCTTGTCCAAGGGCACTCCACCATGACCACCGTGACTTGGCATTATACCCGGAAAGTCCGGTTCCAATCCAAATCACCGCCGTTAACCTTTCGTAGGTTCAAATCATTATGTTACCTTCCTCCGTGCAAATGTTCATGTACCTATAATTTACAAAAAATAATAGACGCTTCTTACATACATATGCAATGAATATGTGAACGGTGTATATCTGAATCAGATTATTCATTCGAATGCACATGTACATGCTGATCTAGATCTATAATATTCATACAAAAACAATTGGTACATGTTCCCATCGACAGACTTATATGATCGCAAGGCGCCACTAGATTGGTGCAAAAGCGTCATTATCAGGGTATGTAACATTATCACTTGGTATGACGATTGATATTACATGAAGTTTCGTTTTACATAATATAGGCGTACAATGGCTGCTAGTTATTTTCCGATATCAACGACGGCAATTTGTTGGATGCCATGACTACTTATTGTGTAAGAGTTAAGTCCGCGAGGCTTGCTTGTAAAAGAAACACCAATGTCATTGTGAACAAGTGTAGATTATGTTAATCTCTATCTCTGTCGCTCTCTCTCCCTCTGTCTGTCAGTCTGTCTGTCTGTCTGTCTGTCTGTCTGTCTGTCTGTCTGTCTGTCTGTCTGTCTGTCTGTCTGTCTGTCTGTCTGTCTGTCTGTCTGTCTGTCTGTCTGTCTGTCTGTCTGTCTGTCTGTCTCTCTCTCCCTCTCTCCTCTCTCTCTCTCTCTCTCTCTCTCTCTCTCTCTCTCTCTCTCTCTGTCTCTGTGTGTGTGTCTCTCTCTCTCTATGTGTATATGTGTCCCTGTCTGTCTGTCTGTCTGTCTGTCTGTCTGTCTGTCTGTCTGTCTGTCTGTCTGTCTGTCTGTCTGTCTGTCTGTCTGTCTGTCTGTCTGTCTGTCTGTCTGTCTGTCTGTCTGTCTGTCTGTCTGTCTCTGTCTGTCTGTCTGTCTGTCTGTCTGTCTGTCTGTCTGTCTGTCTGTCTGTCTGTCTGTCTGTCTGTCTGTCTGTCTGTCTGTCTGTCTGTCTGTCTGTCTGTCTGTCTGTCTGTCTGTATGTCTCTCTCTGTCTCTCTCTCTCTGTCTGTCTCTCTCTCTCTGTCTGTCTGTCGATCGGCACATCAATGTGATTATTGGATATGTACCATTGTCACTAGTATGACGACCGAGATAGAAGTACATGTTTATATAAGATTTATACTACGAAGTGTAAGAGGTCAATATATTTTGACTGTTAATAATGTTTCGAAATAAACGTCGACAATTGCGTTACGGCGTTGACTTATTATCGTGTTAGCGGTTACTCCGTTAGCCTTGTTCCAGTCAATGACATTGTTTACCACTGTGAGTTCGGATGAAATTGAGAATCCGCGAAGGTTTGTTTAACTTCTTTTCAACAGTATAATGTATTTGGATCAGACAGCAATGACTCACATAAATTTATACGCTAAAAATGGTTTTCCTGGAGCAGGACAAATTTGTATGATATAATGATCGCTTCCTCTTGCGGAAAATGCGTAGGTGTAACATTTACAGATATTTATGGAGCTGTTTTTCGATTATGATATACCCCCCCCCCCCCCCCCCCCCCAAAAAAAAAAAAAAAATCTGGTGCCCCCCAATTATCTACTGCAAGTGCAGACAAATAATTTCCATGCGTCAATGGAATTAGATTAAAATTGGCAGAATATTTTTCAGAAAATCTTTTAACTAAATGATAGAGAATTACTATATAAGTTTGAATGTTGATCTACATCTACGCTGGTCATAAATGCCTTATAATTGGATTATTGGAGACGGTTTCGATTGTTGACAACTCCGATTACCCTTGTTGATATGTTACATGGCGATTAGACGCCATTTGTATCGGTACAGTGCCCCTGTAGCTCAGTCGGTAGCGACGCGGTACCTTAAACCCAGGGATTGTGTGTTCGAAGCCCAGTTAGGCCAACATTCTTAACAACGTTTGACAAAAGACGCTGTGACAATCGTCATTCGCCTTCCTGCAAAGGACTAACAGTATACATGTATGTGGAAAAGCAGCCAGTTGCTTAAAAACGTCTGTTGTGCTGAATACCGGTGTGGGAAAGCCAGGAAACACGTTCGTAGGTGAACTGGCCGTCGTTATGTTACCGAAAAACTGTTGTAAACATGGTTTCGCCAATCAATCAACCAATCTGGATCTGAATTGTCTGTCATTTAATTAAAAGAATTTCTGAACAGAATACTGTAACAGATTCCATTGACGAACAGGAAAATACTTGTCTGCACTTGCAATATATACATATGAATACCAGCTCAATTTATAATAATGGTGTTATTTTTACCTGATATTTTAGCGATTTCACTATCGAAATACAACTCCATAAAGATGTGCTAGTGTTACACCTACGCATTTTCCGCATGAGGAAGCGATCTTCATTTCTTACAAAAGGATCGTGCTCCAGGAAAACCAACTTAGCGTATGAATATATTTGCGTCCATTTACGTATCGGCTCATTAATGTCATTATTGCATCTGTACCATTATCACTAGTTTGACGTACGAGACAGAAGAACATGTTTACATAACATGAATACAATAAATCGCAGGAGGTCAATACGGTTTGGCTGTTAACAATTTTCCGAAATAAACGACGGTAATTGCGTTATTGCGTTGACTAATTATCGTATTAGCGGTTACTCCGTTAGCCTTGTTCCTGAAATGTCAATGGCATTGTTCACCCACTGTAGGTTCGTATGAAATTGAGAATCAGCGAAGGTTCGTGTAACTTCTTTTCAACAGTACACATTTTGGATCAGACAGCAAGGACGCTCAGTCATTGAATACGCTAATGATGGTTTTCCTGGAGCACGACCCTTTTGTATGATTCATTATAAAGATCGCTTCCTCTTGTGGACAATGCGTAGGTTGTAACAATAAAATATCTTTATGGAGCTATATTTCGATTATCGCAAAAACCTCATGAAAAAAACCCCAACATTGATATAAATTGAGCTGATGCCCACCTACATTTATCTATTTCAGGTGAAGACAAATATTTTCAAGTGCGTCAATGGAATTTGATTAAAATTTGTTGCATTGTTTCCAGAAATACTTTTAGTAAGATGACAGATAATTCAGATCCATTTCTTACAGTTTGAGTGTTAATCTGGATCTATGCCGATCATAAATGCCTTATAATTGGATTATTGAAAACGGTGTCGATTGTAGACAACGCCGAATACCCTTGTTGATATGTTACATGGCGCTTAAACGCTAGATTTGTATTTATATATTTTCAATCTTTTTTTCCATAAACGCTTTGCTTATTGTTTATTTGAAACGCGACATGTCATGTCAATATATGTTATATGTGTGCAATGACTAGAAGCTGTATTAGCTCGCTTTAGAAACAAGAAATAACTACATAAACAATTTAATATGATTAGACTAACCACGCTGATGTTTTGTTTGTTTGTCTTTTTATTTTTTTTATTTTTTTATTATTTCTATTTTGTATTTATATATTTTCAATCTTTTTTTCCATAAACGCTTTGCTTATTGTTTATTTGAAACGCGACATGTCATGTCAATATATGTTATATGTGTGTAATGACTAGAAGCTGTATTAGCTTATGTCAATGCATAACTTTGACATAACTTATGTTACCGAAAACCTGTTAGAAACATCGTTTAACAAAAATCAATCACTTAATCAATGCATCGGCACATTAATGTCATTATCGGATCAGTACCATTGTCATCCGTTTGTCGACTGAGGTACAAGTACATGTTTATATATAAGATTTTTACAACAAATTGCAATAGTTCAATAGGTATTGATTGCTAATTATTATCCGAAAAAAACGACCGTAATTGCTTTATGACGTTGGCTAATCATCGTGTTAGCAATTCAATTCAATTCAATTCAATTTTATTCGGCAAATTCAGCATTTACACGCCTTTGGCCAATAATAATATTTAACAGTGAACAAATATGGCAAAAGAAACAGGAAAACATACAAAACATACAAACAATATTTACATACAGACAATTTGATAATACTGATATTTCAGTTAGCAGTTACTCCATTAGCCTTGTTCCAGAAAATTCAATGCCATTGTTCACCCACTGTAGGTTTGTATAAAAATTGAGAACCCGTAAAGGTTGGTTTAACTTCTTTTCAACAGTATACATTTGAATCAGTCAGCATGGACGCTCAGTCATTAATTGTATACGCTAATGATGGTTTTCCTGGAGCACGACCCTTTTGTATGATACATTATAAAGATCGCGCCCTCTTGCGGAAAAAATGCGTATGTGTGACACGAACACCTCTTTATTGAGCTGTATTTCGATAACGATATCGCAAAAATATCATGAACAAATAACACCTGGAGCTGGTACCCCACGTGTATCTATTGCAAGTGCAGACAAATATTTTCCAATACGACAATGGAATTTCATCAAAGTTGGCAGCATTTGTTCCAGACATTCTTTTAGCTAAATGACAGAGAATTCAGAACCAGATCTTACTACATAAGTTCGATGGTTGAAATGGATCTACGAAATACATTACTGTCTTATTCTTAGAGACAGCCTCGATCAGGGGCGTAGCTCCCTTAAGGCACTGGAGGCACGTTCCTACACATGTTTTTTTTGTTGAAAAAAAATCTGACAATCTCACACAAAGTTAATATATTCATTGACCTTATACTTGCTGATGACATATAACACACTATGTGTTGTTTATACATTATATCCAAACATTGTT
>JASEVX010000008.1:48569581-48894581 GCA_031761405.1 Serripes groenlandicus
ACTGAAATAATGTTTAAAACGGCGTAAAACCCAAATAAAACAAACAAACAACAAAAGCATTGATTGGGATCTAATTGTAGTTTTGTAAGTAACGCTCGGAGGACTACAATTCAGTTATTATCAGAAGTTACACACATGTATTGATCTACATTCATTGATACATTGGCTGGTGGTAGGTGTTTGACCTCACTTTCAACATGTTTTTAGTTATATCACGGCGTTTCCTGGGTAAGGTTATCAGTACTACTGGTAAAATGATCCTGACACCAGCAAGTCAGTCGAAATGCTAACCCCACAACATTGAGCGCCAAGATGGGAAAATCATTACTACTATTTTTAAAAGCATCTGGTATGACCCGGTCGGGGATGGAACCTGCGGACCTCCTCCACTGAGGCGGGCAGTAAGTACTAACGTGAGGTTGTGCGTAGGCAAAACGGTCACACAAAGTCCTTTCCCTACACACAGATGCAATAAGACATCCCAAATAACCAAACGCGGCACGACGTTTATCGAGATTGTTCCAGGAGCACCTGTCATTCAGTATGTGTGACAAGAATGTGAGCCGTCCCACGAGCAAACCACAGATGGTCTCTGCGTTATGTATCCACCTAGAACTTGCGCTGTCCGCTCAGGCTAATCCGTGCCTACACATTCCTTCTTAGGGGTATGGATGTATAGAGTAATTGATTCCTAAACAGATAAATCATACCCTAGAAGGCAAATGTGTATGGCCTGGATTAGCATGCGCGGATTGCATAGGCTGATCTAGAGAGATACATTACGACAGAGTCCATCAATGTTGGATTTTGCTCGCTGGGACGGCTCATGTATATATCCGACCTGTGCTACTAACGGAAATAGCTTGTAAGAAGTCGATTTATCATTATGCGGCGAACAGTGCAGATCCCGATCAAATTGATTGCACTGACGCATAGTCTGATCTACAAGACCTACCTTTGCCAAAAATGTTTTTCAATTGTATTAAATAATTGCTTTTTCACAGTTATTTTTCAACGAAATAATTGTTTGAAAAGGGAAACATGAATTGTAGAATATTTCCGTGACCTGGTCATGTGATCAATTGCCTGTATCAGAAAAAATACATTTTTAAAACAAATCAAATCGAGAGATTGATAGTGCATTTGAACCAACTGTAGTTATAAAACATTACAGTTCTTCATTCCGTGTGGACGAGTTTCTTGATTATAAAGGAAATCGGTAAAAGTTATTCTCGTAACTAGAACAACCGTCTATTAACGCAGAAGACGATTCATTATGCGAGCGGTACCAATAAACACAATTTAGCCGTGCCTTATTCGTTAGAACACCGGATTAGAGACAAGACGTTCTGGTATCTAACAGCCCACTTGGGACGACAAACATGGTATTATTAGGGCCATAAGCTAAGGACTAATTACGTAGCTGTTTCTAGTAGAAAATCCGGAGATAGTTTCGTCGATGCATATCTCAAAATGTCAAGAAGTGCCGTTTTTCTGAAGATGTTTCCATTGATTGAATGGGGTTAAATGCTATTTACACAAATATAGTCAGTCATATCATGACGGCCAGCTCACCTATTCATGTGTTTTCTCGATTTCTAACACAAGTATTCAACACAACATACTTTCTAAGCAACTAGCTGCTTTTCCACATTGACTGTAAGCCGATTGTTGGAAGACGAATGGCGCTTGTCACAGTGACCTATGGCAAACGTCTAAAAGAATGTTGGCCGAGCTGGTGTTCGAATTCACAACAATTAGATTGACATGCCCTGTCGTTATCGACTAGGCTACCGGAGTAAAACACCAAACAATTAATCAATGGATTAACTCAATCTCTCACGAACCGTCGAAGCTTTCAGATGACGTAGACGTAGACGTTTGTATCATCAAATACAAACAACCACCTATTACAACCAATTTACCGTTAACAGATAAATAGTTACTATCCATATACTGTCTGATTAACCTTTAAGCTCTAAGGTCATGTAAAAATACAACCATTGAGTTGTAGTCTAAATTAACACAACTGTAACGCATACATGCTGTATGTCCCAACTATAAACTGCTTGCTGGAAATTGTTGTGGCTAACTGGGATACAGTTTAGATTGCTATTGTTATGTGGTTGAGCAGGTTATTCTTGATATGTACTGTTTCCGAATCGTCTATGTTTTGTTTAAGTATACCGTGAATTTTCTTGTGCATATGTACACATAATGTTCTGTGCAATAGTCTGCGTCAAGCTATTACACGCACTGATTGTGACTGCGTTTAGCCAATCTGTGTCGGCGTTTGCTTGAAGGATGACACTAATGACAGAATGACGTTTAACAAGACAAGAAAGTCATTAGCAGACGTTGCTTAATGTGGCCTTTGGTCGTATAAACGTCCAACACGATATTTGTTTCGTGCTCTTTATTCACCAGGGCACACAATAAACGATGTACTGTCTCAAGCGTCACCTTTAGCTACATTAATACAACAGACAAATGACAACTGATTACTTTTTAAAAGATTATCGGGTTGTTGTATTTATTAACAAACACTCACAACAATGCTTTAATGTTCTAATCAATATTTTACTTATTTGCACCATCAGTTTTCCAATACCTGTCATTCTTCAAACAATTATAACGGAACAACGTTTGGATATAATGTATAAACAACAAATAGGGTGTAATATGTCATCAGCAAGTATAAGGTCAATGAATATATTAACTTTGTGTGAGATTGTCAGATCAACATTGAGCGTAATAACCTGAAGCCCCGAATGTCCTATACACACGCTTGTTCATTAGAGATCAGCTATTGAACTCAGCGCTCATTAATGTCATTCTCTTCCTTTCGTACACAGAACACAGTAACCTGAAGAGTTCATGGAGCATGTGTAGTGTATGTGTATTATAGCTGACAAAGATCGGAAATATTACGAGTACATGTAAATATAACATGATAACAAGCTGTTTTGTCATATTCCCTGAAATTCACCATTATAATAAGGACGTATATTGTTGATTCCTTTTGAACATAGTAGGTAATAATAAGTATGCATTTTCCCTGTAAAATATCACTTTATTGTAGTGGCTTATTTAAAACCTATTTTCCATTTTACAGCAGGACCAGTAAGTGGTAAATTATATAAGCGGCTATGTTTACAGTAAACAGTATCCTAAAATAGAAATCCATATATAATGATGTTTATCCTTGATGTTTGTAGACATGCGGTGAGCATGTAAACCACGTATAAGTCAATGCTTCGTTTACACGTTTTTAAACAGAACGTGCCCAGCAGTTGATTAAGTCAGTAGTTAAACAGTTACTATATCAAGGGCTGCTGTTTTTATTGCATCTGCGGAAAAAAGAAGAACACCTCGATTAGCCTTGCAAAACTATCGTAGCCATCAAGATCCACATCATCAGCATGATTGGCTAGACTATTTGACCAGCACTACGGGAAAACACTCGTATATGTGCGGTATGCGATAAACAAGATCTGTAGGTTCTTCCCTGGATCAAATTCAATTAATTTTGTTTATAAACGCAGCAAAAGTTATTGTTCAATATGATCTGAATACTAAGTTCCTAGACCTATGATGACTACCTCCCTTGTCGGACATTTTGAAAGGCAACTTTGATACCTTCAATATATTTCATCACAAGTAATTGTGTGACAATTATAGTTCTTAAAAGAATTTGCATTTTGGCAACTATGTATTATTGTAGTCTTTGTTTCATCTCAGCATGCAAGCTTCATCATTTTATTTGTTTGTATACGCGTAGTTGTTTAATGATATATCAGTAGATCGTTCTTTTTTCAACATATAAGAAACTTGCGAATCAGAATTGCCGACACTGGAGGTAACTATTGTAGCTTTTTGGACTATGTAATGGTGACTTTGGTGTCTGGCGAGGTCCTTTTATTCTTCAACAAATGTGAAAGATCCCGATTAATCACAAGTAGTTTCCATGGGGACTTGGCAGGTTATTGAAAAACAAGTATTGAGGGTTGTTATTTGGCTACATGCTGGCGCATAGCGCTTTATTTGATCGTTGTTTTTTTTTTATGTCGGACCAAAATGCAAATGTGTCGATTCGGTTAGGTTTTGCCCTAATGGTCGATGTGCTAGAACAATTTGAGTACGCCCCCTACTTCGCATACTATTATGCATTGACTGCTCTTTTGCCATAAACAAAATAACGCAGCCACTTAAAACGATAAATTATAATCTTTAACGCACACCTGTAATTATGTGTCAAAAAATCCAATCCTTAAAATCTCCATGTTCATTTGAAATGCTTTGTTGCGTATACTTATAAATACTTTATTTACGTAGTTTGCTCAAAGACAAGTGCTCGAGGAAAGCTAATAGTAATGTTAACAATACACACCTGGTGTTTTACATGGCTATGAAAAATAGTTCGGTTATATCACGGACTTGCATTGGGTAATTTTCAGGTTTTATGACCATTAATCCTGATACCAGCGAGTCACTCTCTGTTCTAACTCTAAATGCTAGGCGCTAAGGAGAGAACGTCATTTCCTCAATTTTTAAAATATTTGGTAGAACGCGGCTGTGGTTTGAACCAGCAATATCCAGCAACCGAAGCCGACGCTCTACCCCTTCATGAATACCGCCGATGCAGTTTGAAAATAACTGGCATGCACACCGATGGCAAGGATCCAAGTGCATATCGCTTTACAGAATTACTTGAAACCGTCTGTAAATCTGATTTAAATTGACACTGGATGTACATATATTACGGTTATTTTTCACAGAGCACAGAGCTTCACGCCATCTTTATACGAATTAGCTTATGATTGTGGTGAAGAGAGTTCTAATTCAAAACCAATGATAAGATTGATTGACTTGGATTTAACGCCGTTTAAAAAGAAATCAGTCGTATCATGGCAGCCAGTTCACCGTCTCGTGCATTTTCTGACTTTCTCACAGCAGAACTCCACCCAACATTCCAACTAATAACCCCTGGATTGACTGCTTCCGTCGCTACGGACAGAGCATCCGGGGCTCGGCACCAATAATATGATATCTTCATAAAATAGATTTTAGCTAGTAATTAGAAAAGTAAAATCATACTGAAGACACTCCATGTCATTTTGATCGGCTGTGTTTGGAATATAGCAATAGTTTTCGACAGGTCTGTTATCATTCACAAAGCTTTCTTTAGTAATAGCTTTTGGAAATAATGACTTAACGCACAGTTCAAGGCGAGTTTGAATAATGTAATCATTTTCGAAACATGTTTTGTACTAACATTGAATTGTTGATAAGAGCTCTGCGAAATGAAACCGTAAGTTACATGTAAGTGCAGCCAGTGTATATCCAGATCATCTAATCCGGCTCATCACTTTTCACCCATAAGTCAGAGTATGTTAATAGTATTCACTTGAATCCTGAATAGGCTGAACATGCAGTTCTTTTTCCTAATGTGTAATAATTACGTTAATGTTGTTTGTTTCCGGAGCACCGCTCAATTATAAGAAAGAATTGCACACGTCAATTAAATCATGTTCTTGTGAAATAATGGTTAAATTCATTTAATACATCTTATTGGGTAAGAATCGCATCAGTTAACTTAATGACACTTTAGTTTAACGCCGATTTCATCACTGTTTCAGTTATATCACTGCGACAGTTTACTTTGTCATATTTCCTGGGTAAACCAACAAGTACTCGGCTAGGAAACGTACATTGCCCAAGGTCACTCCTTCATGACCGTCGCGCCGGTTCCAAATCCCCGACAATAACCACTCGACTAAGGAGGATTTCTCATAAATCAATTAATATAATTTTATTGTGAAAAAAAAGCATGAATCAATTAATAGGATCGTTTTGTGAAATAATGGCATACGTCAATAAAAAGATGGTATTATGGAGCAGGTGGGTATAATACGAGCTAGCTCTAAATCTGTCTCCCACCGTCGTCTCTGATATCCAGTTATTAGCTATCCATTTGGAAACCTTTAACAAATCGCAGCCACCGTGATGTGAGCGTTGATCGGCCGGACCTAAGTACCCCGTCTAAAAATACAAAGGAATTGCTAGAGTTAACCATTTTCATATGTTAGGCTTATTCTAACGCATCTGCAGCAGACGTCTAGTAAAATTAAGGCAAAAGAATAAATTGCTCAAAACTGAGCAATTTCTTTTTTTTTCACAATTATTTCAACTTTATTCAATAAATATATTTTCATTAATAGATATTTTCTAAGATTTCGCTTAAATATGTTCAAAGTCAACTGCTGCAGATTTGTTGTTTGTGGGAAAGGGTTGATATAAGTAAAACTTTAGTTCCAAGTATCTGTTAACGCTTTTCCCTCATATAAGAATTCTGCAGTAGACGGCGTTGAAAACATCTATCTATCAACTAAATTATAATTATCTAATCATAATATAATGAGCAAATTCCCCTTTTGTCACAAAGCTGTCAAAATCGTCTGATGTAGAGGCTGTACGTCTCCTTTTGCCACAATGTTTTCAATTTTTTTTCAGTAAATATACCCTCATTTATGAAGATTTTCTATAGTTTTGTCAATGTCTTTCCAATGTCGTCTGCTTTAGATTTATTGTATGTCGGAAACGATTACGAAGCAGTGCTCCAGAAACACAAGTTACAAAGATCGTGTGATTGATTATATATTTGAATTGTGTATTACGCCACTTTCAACAATTATTCATTCATATCATGCCGTTTCCTGGATAAGTTACCAGTACTAATAGGCATATATCCATCCAAAACACAACCCTCAGCAAAAACAAAAACAAAACCCATGACATGCATCAGCGATCTTGCTGCATACGGGCAGTCTAACTGTCGCCAATTACTGTCTGTCAACATTGATAACAATCTATATTTGAGCCCGTTCCAAGGAAAACCGTATAAGTTGGCTTATGT
Source organism: Serripes groenlandicus (assembly GCA_031761405.1). Classification (NCBI taxonomy): domain Eukaryota; kingdom Metazoa; phylum Mollusca; class Bivalvia; order Cardiida; family Cardiidae; genus Serripes; species Serripes groenlandicus. Next base: position 48,576,498 of record JASEVX010000008.1, read on the forward strand.
TGTTAGCATTGAACACGATCTACATTGTCCTGCATATAATGTATGAATATCATTTCTTATTAGTGTGCCCAAAATATTATGAAATACGCAAGAGATATTTAAAAAGATATTATTGTCATTGGCCAAGTATACTTAAATTTAATGCATTAATGTCTTCAATTTCTACGAAAACTATAAATAGTTTATCAAAATATGTATTCGTTGCAATGACACATAGAGAACGGTAGCAATGCTGGATTATTACACCTAATGATGTGATGGTCCAGCTTTGATAACGGTTCTAATATCAAAGTTTTAACGAAATGTATACATCATACTTCTACAATAGAGCAATTTTAACAAGAACACTCATAATGTTAAATTATTGCAAATTCTTCTGGAAAATCCATTTTTCCGTTTGTACATTTTATAATTTCTTTATTTGCTATAAACATACTGTTTGTTGTTTTATGCAATAAAATATATTGTATGCCAGTTTGATTATATTAACTTGTGTGTATTCTGATCAGATGGAGCACATTGCCAGGGTGATATGAACATACACTGCACATAAATGTGAACTTGTAACTTTCTCTACGGACTTGAGGCATGTTTGGCTCTTCAAGCATCACGCCAATATAAATGCAGAGCTCTAGACAAGAAGAGTATTTCACATCGGCAAATCCTAATATGACACTCAAATCCTCGGTTGCGGGTTCGATCCCCTTCCGGGTCATACCAAATACTTTAAAAGTCACATTTTCTTAAAATGTATAGACTAATAATCTGCATTTTTAAATGGCCTGCAGAACGCTAAAATTTGAATAATAATGAAGAAATTTGTGATATTTTTTTTAGAAAATTGTGACATTATAAGAAATTAAATTTGCATGTTTTAATATAAATTCAAAATGCAAGACTATGAATGCCACAACTGTATATTATCCTCATATGCTCTTTTGTGATTGGAACTTTTCCGTAGTTGACAATTCCGTCGAGATTGGTAACATCTGGTAGAGGCATGATTGTTAAACCCTTTCCTATAGACAGTGTTAATTCAGCATACATCATTGAAAACGTAAAATTTACGATAAAAAAATTGTAGATATATATAAATGTATGAACTAATTCAATATAGTTGAGCAATTGCTTCTTTTGCCATAATGTGATCAATGTGATCAAGTCTTTTTTAATAGTTAAACTTTCATTTACACAAGATTTTCCGCAATTTAAACGAGATGTGTTCAAGTTCTTCTGCTGCAGATTTATTGTATGTGGGAAAGGTTAAAACATATTCCCACAGACAATATGTTATTCAGCAAACATTTAAACTTTGAAGGTTCATGAATTTATAAATATATGAAATAATTCAATACTGTGGTGTCCTTTTGCGCAAACACTCCTTCTGTCACCATGTTTTCAAAATTCGTCTGCTGTAGGTGTTGCAAAATGCGTCTGCAAGTTGGATAGGATGAACTTCTCCCAGCTTAAACCTATATATAATGAAGGTGAAACACCTAGACAAAGCAAGCTTCTATTGCAAAAAGAGTTATAACTCATGGAATTTGATCATTATGAAACGAAATGTTAAACATATACGCATATGTCAGCTGTGTAATTTGGTAATTTCGTTTTATACTCTTATATATGCAACGAAACATACGTTTAACCCTTATAATTGCAGTTTAGTAGGGAACAGTTATTTGTCAACGATAAAATTATTTGTAAAGGGAAATATAAATTGAAAAGTAGTTCCTTGACCTGGTAATGTGATCAATTATCTTAATCAGAACATAAAAAACAATTCATTTTAGTCACGTAAGCCTTTTCAAACCGATACAGTTCTACATTCCTTATAGGCGAGTTTCTTGTTAAAGGAAATTGGTAAAAGTTGTTCTCGTATCTAGAACAACCGTCTATTAACGCAGAAGACGATTCATTATACACACGGTACTAATGAAAACAATTTTCCGTGCCTAATTCGTTGGAACAGACAAGACGTTCTGGTACCTGACCGCCCACTTGCCACGACGAACATGGTATTAATAGGGTCATAAGTGAAGGACTAATTACGTAGCTGTTTATAGTAGAAAATCCGGAGATAAGTGGTTGTTTTTTTGTGTTCGCCCATGCATATGACAAAATGTCAAGTACAGCCGTTTTTCTGAAGATGTAGCCATTGATTGAATGGGGTTTAATGTCATTTACAACAATTTATGCAGTCGTATCACGACAGCCAGCTCAGTTACATGTACTCATGTGTTTTCCCGGCTTTCTCACACCAGTACTCCTAATAACATACTTTCCAAGCTACAGGCGGATTTTCAACATAGACTATCAGCCGATTATGGATGACGATGGAAGACGAATGACTCTTGTCACAGTGACTTTTGTCGAACGTCGGAAAATATGTTGGCTGAGCTGAGGTTGAATTTACAACCCCTTGATTGACAGCCCGCATCGCTACCGATTAGGCTACCGGAGCACGGCGATATAGTACATGTACCAACCAATATCAATCAATTGTGTTTGCGACAACAAGAACTCGTGGTCCATTATAGGGAATCATGGTTGATTGGTTGGTGTTTTACGCCGTGTTTAGGATGTTGTCAGTTATATTACGGCGCTTCCAGGGTACGTTGCCTGTTCTTATGGTAAATTTATCCTGACACCGGCCAGTCAGACGTAATGCTAATCCCGCTAATACTAAGGAGGGCAGCCATAACTACCATAGTTTGTTATGTCTATGGTGTGAATGCAGTAACTCTCAGCTAAACAAAGTCAGTGTTCACGGTCAAACACTGACTCTTCGTTCAGATAAACAGATTGGTTACCGACCCACCAATCAAATAGCGGCTTTTCTTAAAAATTGACAAACGTGAACTGACAGACTGTTTCACTGAACGACGACTAAATCGTCTTAAGTGCGTATTGATCGCAGGGTATGATTGCGTTCAGGTTAACGTGAGAGAGTAACTATAGCTGTTATCTTTGTCTGTATTGTGTATGTATGCCGCCTTCAGAACCACTCAGTTATAACACAAACGTTCTTGCGTAAGTTATCAGTTCTATGTGTCCATTTATTCGGACACCTATTAGTCAGTCGAAAAGCTAACCCTACAGCACTTGACGCCAAGAAGGTAAAGCCATTACCACCAATAGTTCGTATAGACATACTCGCGCGAACACCCACATACTTCCATAAGTTTTTAGTATGACCCGACCTTGAGACCAAACATGCGACCTCCCGCATCCGAAGCGGACGCTCTACAACTACACCACCGAATCGGTTAGTCGTTAGCTGGTTGATAACAGTAAGGTTGTTATAGAAAGACATGTGAGGATTCTAACGACCTCGACTACGTTCAATCAACAACAACTGTTTGAGATATCGCTGTCGTGATATGACTTAACTAGTGTTGAAAACGACATTAAACTGCGATCACTAAATGCAAATCTCGACACAAAGGAGGGTTGATCTTCATTTAACTAAGCCGCCTCGATGGTATAGTGGCAGAGCGTCCGCCTCGGTGCAGCTGTCGCGGGTTCGATCCCCGGTCGGGTCATACCAAAAACTATAAAAATGGTAGTAAGGGATTCCCACTTTGGTGCTAAGGGTTGCAGGGTTATCATTACAACTGAGTGGCTGGTGTAGGAATAAATGCACAAGTAGTAATGGTAACTTACCACAGAAACGACGTGATATAATTGAACAAGTGTTGAAAGCGGTTGGGAACATCCCAAACAATCAATGAATCGATAAACTAAACCTATCACGAGCCGTCGAACCTTTCAAATGACGTAGACGTAGACGTTTGTATCATCAAACATGAACAACCTCCTATTAAAACTAATTTTACCGTTAAACGATAACTAGTTACTATCCATACAATGTCTGATTAGCCTTTAAGCCCTAGGTCATGTAAAAATATAACCATTGAGTTTTAGTCTAAATTAAGTTAATTAACACAACTGTAACGCATTCATGATGTATGTCCCAACTGGAAAATGGTTGCTGGAAATTGTTGTAGCTAACTGGGATGCAGTTTAGAGTGGTATTGCTACGTGTTTGAGCAGGTTAGTCTTGATCTTTACTTGTTCCGAATCGTCTATGTTTTGTCTAAGTATAGTGCGAATTGTTCTGTACATATGTATATGACAAGTAGACATAAAGTTCTGTGCAATAGTCTGCGTATGCTCATTTTCTTTTCCAATCAGCTAACGTTTAATAAGACCCCATCTATTACATGCACTTATTGTGACTGTGTTTAGCCAATCGGTGTCGGCGTTTGGTTGTAGGAGGACACTAATGACAGAATGACGCACCGACACGACAAGATAGTCATTAGCAGACGTTTCTTAATGTGGCCTTTAGCCGTATGAACGTCTAATACGATATTTGTGGTATGCTCTTTATTCGCCAGGGCACAAGTTTAAAGATGTACTGTCTCCTACTTCACTTTCATCAACTATCTTCAGTACTGTAATACTACAGACAAATGACTACTGATTACTTTTTAAAGAGGAGTTGGTTGGTTTATTCATAAACAAACACTCACAACAATGCTTTAATGTTCTAATCAATATTTTAATTATTTGTCCCATCAGGTTTTTTTAAACCCTGTCATTCTTCAAACAATAATAACGGAACAACGTGTGGTTATACTGTCTAAACAACAAATAGGATGCAATATGTCATCAGCACATATAAGGTCAATGAATATAATAAGTTGGTGTGAGAATGTCAGATCAACATTGAGCGTAATTATCTGAAGCCCTGAGTGTCCTATACACAAGCTTGTTCATTAGAGATCAGCTATTGAATTCAGCGCTCATTAATGTCATTCAGTTCCTTTCCTACACAGAACACAGTAACCTGAAAAGTTCAGGAAACATGTGTATTTAATCGGAAAAAGTCAGGAATAATACGAGTACATGTAAATATAACATGATCACTAGTTGTTTTGTCATATTCCCTGAAATTCATATATTCTTGTATTAAGGACTTATATCGTTGTTTCCTTTTGAACATAGTAGGTAATGATAAGCATTTATATTCCCTTAAAAATATCCCTGTATTGCAGTGTAAGTATTAAATAAACACAATGGCTCATTTAAAACCTATTTCCATTTTACAGCAGGAGCATTGGTAAATTATTTTAAGCGGCTATGTTTCCAATAAAAAGTATCCTAAAATAGAAATATTTCTCCTTGATGTTTGCAGACATGCGGTGAGCATGTCAACCGCGTATAATTCAATGTTCTGTTTACACAGTTTTAAACAGAACGTGCCCAACAGTTGATTAAGTCAGTAGTCAAACAGTTGCTGGAAATATTGTATATCAAGGGCTGCTGTTGCAAAACTATCGTAGCCATCAACATCCTCATTATCAGCATGATTGTCTAGACTATTGGACCAGCACTACGGGAAAACACTCCTCGTATATGTGCGGTTTGCGATAAGTAAGATCAGTAGGTTCTTCCCTGGATCAAATTCCATGAATTTTATTCATGAACGCAGCAAAAGTTATTGATCAATATTATCTGAATACTAAGTTCCTAAAACTATGATGATAACCTCCCCTGTCGGCCATTTTGAAAGGAAACTTTGATACCTTGCATTATAGTTTACCAAACACAAGTGGGTGACAGTTATGCAACTTTTAAGAATTTGTATGTATTATTGTAGTCTTTGTTTTACCCCGATGCCTCTTTTAATTGGTTTGTAAGAGATGTTTTCTCATGTTTTGTTTTTTCAGATCGAAAATCAATTCAAATGTGCTGGTGTAGATCTCTTCTTGATGACATGCATATAAATCAGGGATGGCAACGAATATTCGAATATTCGAGTATTCGATCAAACAGTCGAATATTCGAATACTATATCATGTCTTTTTAAAAAAGGGATCAAATTTTTATTTTTGTTCATGTTTTTTTTTATAAACTATAAGTAAGGGTTACCGATGGTCTATTTTATAAAGTGTCAATAGAGTGTAAAACATGTCAAACTGATAATCCCTGCTTTAGGCTATAAGTGTGATCAACACAACACCGATGTTTTCGTTCCAAAACGCCGTAACTTCATCGTGTAAATCAATGAGATAGATTACCCATCTGTTGCCGTAGTTGCCAGGAAATTTATGTGTGTCCCAGCTACATCCGTACCCTCAGAGAGAATCTTCTAAGCAGCCGGACTTATCATCAACACACTCAGGAAGCGATTATCAAGTGACATTGTGGATAGCATCATGTTTCTGAACAAGAAAGCTGTGCATTAAAAATGTAATGTAAACAACTAAACATGTTTGAATTGTTTGTTTAAAATTTATATGTAGATTACAGTTTTTAAATATTGTTCGACTTGTTTTGTTTGTTTACACCAGTCACGTTGTACGTCTGTGTCGGATGTTTCACATTTAAAATCATATGACTCATGGGAACATTCCATATCCCCTTTTCAACAATATTTCAGTTATATGAAGCATGAGTTGTTTAAATTTCAGGTGTAAACAGGGTAATCATAACTAAATGTTTCGAAGATTACATTAAGAATGGGATCAATAAATTAAAATCTGCGTATTTTTCACGAACATTCTTTTCACGAATTCACCGGTTTAACGGAAATGTCAAATGTGAGTATTGGGTTAAGGTGACACATAACACTTACTTTCGGGATATTATTCGGATTTTGGTCAAAAATAGAAATAATGACAAATAGTAAGTTTCGGGTACATTTTGGGGTAAACGGTTAATATTGATGTTTATGAATGTAAAAAGTAAGCTCTAAGCATGGGATTGAATTTTTCAGCTGAACTCCCTTCTCCCTCTGGTTTGACAACACTGGTTGCAGAGCTATGCGTGAATTTAGATGTAAATTTGAATACCAGCTTTCGTGTCCAAAATTACTTGAAAAGGAGCTTAAACGTGGTATTTCTGACTGCATCCACAGATTGCCTATCGTTTTGAGAGTCTTACCCTCTGCGTTTTTGTTAGGTGATTTTTGGAATAAAGGGTCAAATTGAACTTTCTGTCCTACTTTTTTCACCATGTGTCAGACCACTGTTGTGGCCACTTCTTTCCATAATATGGACTGAGAGTGTGACTTCCAGTCATTTCCTTACAATTCTGGCACTTCTTGATACAGGAAAACCCTTTGTGTCGAACCAGTGTGGGTATTATGAGAAATATTGAGAGAATAAAAGTTGGTATTTCCCAGGAAACAGAAAATCAGTTTTCAACTGTGTTATGCCACCTAACACATAACTAATTATAAAATTAACTCTCTGTTGTGGAAGCATGCAGAAATGGGTCGAATATTCGAATATCTTGTGATCGAATATTCGAATACTAATTTTGGTATTCGTTGTCATCCCCATATAAATGTATTAGACAAAAGTCGGAAACATATCTACTGGGTTGCTGAGGTTTTATTTAGACTGTATGTCTAATATATCTATTTTTCTACGGAACGCAGTCAAGGGATATATGACTGTATGATAAACTGTTATATTAAATCATTGTTCAGACTTGTCTAGTTTGGAATAATCAGATCGAAATGTGTTAAATCATAGGGAGTTAGGAGTATTAGCTTGCTACAGGTTTGAATGTTATAGTTGAAAAAGAAGAAATTGTTCAAGACGAGCAAGGATATTCTGCGTTGTGTGAAATCGAGACCGCCTCCAAGAATAAAGCATTAATACTCTCCTTAGACCCAGTTCAACCATCTTACTTATATAGTAAGATCTGGATTTAAATTGTCTGTCATTTAGTCAAAGAAATTTCTGAAAAAAATTCTGTCAATATAAAAAAAAAACATTGACGTACTGGAAAAGGTTTGACTTCACTTACAATAGATACACGTAGGTACAATCGCATTCTGTATCAATGGTGTTACTTTCACAAGTTATTTTTGCGATATTGTAATCTAAATACAGCTCCATAAAGATGTGTCAATGTTACACCTACGTATTTTCTGCAAGAGGAAGCGATCTTTATAATGAATCATACAAAAGCGTTATGCTCCAGGAAAACCAACATTAGCATATACAATTAATGATTGAGCGTCAATGCTGTCTGAGCCAAATGAATACTGTTGAAAAGAAGTTACACTTAACTTCGCGGTTTCTCACTTTTATCCGAATCTACAGTTGGTGAACAATGGCATTGAACTTTCTGGAACAAGGCTAATGGAGTAACCGTTAACACGATAATTAGTCAACGCAACAACGCAATTACGGTCATTTATTTCGGAAAATTATTAACAGTCAAACCCTATTGACCTCCTTCGATTCATTGTATAAATGTTATATAAACATGTTCTTCTATCTCGTTCGTCACAATAGTGACAATGGTACTGATCCAATAATGACATTAATGAGCCGTTACGCACATAATGGACGCACATATATTGCCAAAACATCAGGTACAAATAATACCATTGATACAAGATAAGCAGGTGCCCCCACGTATCCTTTGCAAGTGCAGATAAGTATTTTCCTGTTCGTCAATGGAATCTGATACAGTATTTTTTTCAGAAATTCTTTTAACTAAATGACAGACAATTCAGATCCAGATCGGTTGATTGATTGGGGAAACGATGTTTACAACCAGTTAACGGTAACATAACGACGGCCAGTTCACCTACTCACGTTTTTCCTGGCTTGGGTCTACATTGATTGATACATTGGTTGGTGTTTGACGTCACTTTCAACATTGTTTCAGTTATATCACGGCGTTTCTTTGGTAGGGTTAACAGTACTACTGGTACATTTATCCTGACACTAGCCAATCAGTCGAAATGCTAACCCCACAACCCTGAAGCCAAGGTGGGCAAACCATTATTACTATTGTTAACGTATTTAATATGACCCGGTCACTGAGTCGTTGGTCTACATTAAGGCGAGCGGTAAATACTGCTGTGAAAGTGTGCGTATGCACAAGTTCACTTCAGATATTCATGTAGATGCAATAAGACACCAAAAATAACCTAACGCAGCACGTAGTTTACGAGATGTGTTCCAGGAACACCTGCCATACAGTATGTGCGACAAGAATGAGAGCCGTCCCACGAGAAAACCAACATTGCTTAATGTATCGCACTTTACGCAGAGTCCACACTGTTGATTTTCTCGCGGGACGGGTCATGTATATATATTACAAATCTGTCTGTGCACCTATATTATTAACGCAAATAGCGTGTAAGAAGTTCTTTTATAAGTATGCGTTGAACAGTGCAGATCCCGACGCAAAGTCTGATCTACAAGAGCTGCCCCAATATGTTTTTTTCAATTGTATTAAATAATTGCATTTTCATTAAATGATAATTTCCATATTTCTTCAAATTGGCTTGCTCCGGCTGTGTTATACATGGCATTGTAATAGCTTATTCTGGCACTTTCGTTATTCTCTAAGCCATTTGAACATCAGTTTTGCTTTAGTTTTTTATAGAAGAAAAAGTATTTCAATTCAAAGCAAATCAAAATAAATACAAAGTTTAATCGAAATCCAAACCAATGCAAACAAAAAGAAATATAAAGTTTATCTCAAATTCAAGCCAATGCAAATATGAAACGAAATATAAAACATCATACGCATTTATTTAAGGCATTATATGTTAGCTGTGTAATTCGGTAATTTCGTGTTATACTCTTATAACTGCATGGAAACATACGTTTAACTCTTATAATTGCAGGTTAGGAGGGAAAAAATATGTTTCAACGAAATAATTGTATGAAAAGGGAAATTTTAATTGAAAAGTAGTTCCCGTGACCTGTTCATGTAATCAATTTCCTTTATCAGAATATAAATACAATACCGTTTAGTCACGAGATCCTTTAAAAACCAATCAAATCGAGCGAATCATAGAGCATTTGAACCAACTGCAGTTATAAAACATTACAGGACTACATTCTGCGAGTTTCTTGCTAAAGGAAATTGGTAAAAGTTGTCCTCGTAACTAGACCAACCGTCTATTAACACAGAAGACGATTCATTATGTACGTGGTACTAATAAACACAATTTAGCCGTGCCTTATTCGTTAGAACACCGGATTAGAGACAATACGTTTTTGTATCTGACCGCCCACATGTCATGACGAACATGGTATTATTGGGTCATAAATTAAGGAGTAATTGCGTAGCTGTTTATAGTAGAAAATCCGGTGATAATTGGTTGTTTTTTGTGTTCGCCCATGCATATGACAAAATGTCAAGAAGTGCCGTTTTTCTGAAGATGTAGCCATTGATTGAACGGGGTTAAATGTCATTTACAACAATTTATGCAGTCGTATCACGACAGCCAGATCATTTACATGTACTCATGTGTTTTCCCGGCTTTCTCACACCAGTACTCCTAATAACATACTTTCCAAGCTACAGGCTGATTTTCAACATATTCTGATTATGGAAGACGATGGAAGACGAATGACTCTTGTCACAGTGACTTTTGTCGAACGTCGGAAAATATGTTGGCTGAGCTGAGGTTCGAATTTACAACCCCTGGATTGACAGCCCTCGTCGCTACCGACTATGCTACCGGAGCTCGTCGATATAATACCAACCAATAGCAATCCATTGTGTTTGCGACAACAAGAACTCGTGATCCATTATAGGGATCATGGTTGATTGGTTGGTGTTTTACGCCGTGTTTAACATGTTGTCAGTTATATTACGGCGCTTCCTGGGTACGTTGCCATTACTTATGGTCAATTTATCCTGACACCAGCCAGTCAGACGTAATTCGCGAACTCCCGCATCCGAAGTGGACACTCTACCACTACACCACCGAGTCGGTAAGTCGTTAGCTGGTTGATAAGAGGAAGGTTGCTATAGTATGCTGTTTGTGGATCCGAACGAGATGTACGTACTCGACTACGATAATAGATGTTGGAAGATGCAACAAAACAAAAGTCTGCTGTAGTGATGTGACTTAACTAGTGTTAACAACGACATTAAACTGCGATCACTTAATGCAAATCTGGACACAAACGAGGGTTAATCTTCGATTACCTAAGCCACCTCGTTGGTGTAGTAGTAGAGTGTCCGCCTCGTGTGCGGCTACCGGGGGTTTGATTCCCGGTTCGGGGTCGGGTCATAGCAAAGACTATAAACATGGTAGTAATGGATCCAACTTTGGCGCTCAGGGTTGCGGGGTAAGCATTTCGACTGACTGGCTGGTGTCAGAGTTAGTGAACCAGTAGTAATGGTAACTTACCAAGGAAACCCCATGATATAACTGAACAGGTGTTGAAAGCTGTGTAAAACATCCCAAACAATCAATCAATCGATTAAGTAAATCTCTCACAAACCGTCAAAGCTTTCAGATGACGTAGACGTAGACATGTGTATCATCAATCACGAACAACCTCCTATTAAAACTAATTTACCGTCAACAGATAACTAGTTACTATCCATACACTGTCTGATTAACCTTTAAGCTCTACTATGTCATGTAAAAGTTGTAGTCTAAATTAACACAAATGTAACGCATTCATGCTGTATATCCTAACTGGAAAATGGTTGCTGGAAGTTGTTGTGGCTAACTTGGATACAGTTTAGATACAGTTTAGATACAGTTTAGGTACAGTTTAGAGTGCTATCGTTACGTGGTTGAGCAGGTTATTCTTGATATGCACTAGTTCCGAATCGTTTATGTTTTGTTTAGGAAATAGATCTCATTTTGAATGATAAACTTGCTCTTATTTCACGATTTGGAGTTCAGGTGTGTAGTAATTAATCACGAAGGTCAAATGGCCTGAGTGATTAATTTATACACACCTGAACGACAAATCGTGATATAAGAACCGGTATATCACTAAAAATGAGATCTATTTTAATTATTGCACGTTTTTATAAGTGAAAAGGATACAACTAAGGGGGGGACTATGTTTTGACATGACGTTGCTTTCCTTGATAAAATCACGTGTAGGCTATTCTATCATTAATCTTTAATCCCCTTCGTATTTCTTTTGGAAATATTCGATTTTGAAATCAGTTTTTTTATCAACAGTCAAATCTTTTTCATATACTCATCATGGGCAATTCGTTACTGTCTCGTGCTAACACAACGTTTTTAACCGGTAAACAGTATGCTGTTGCATGGTACGCGCGTCTAAAATGTTGGTCATGCACGTGCATGACGTCATTTTAAACAATAACGTCACCGTTATCATTCAACTTTCCAACGAAAGCTCGTGACTTCATTCATAAAATTACAATTCCAGCGTAGTAACGCATGCGCTAAAAAATGTTGCATGAAATACGCGGGATAGAATTTCAAAAGCAAAAATAGTTCCGGAAGTTTAGAGTGATATATCGTTCGATATATCAAGATCAAATCCCTCTTTGTGTTTAGAAGAGAAATTGTCAATAGTGTTAGAATTAGGAAATATATCTCATTTTGAGTGATATACCGGCTCGTATATTACGATTTAGAGTTCATGTGTCTAGTTATTAATCACGAAGGCCGAATGGCCTGAATGATTAATTATACACACCTGAACGACACATCGTGATATAAGGGTATATCACTCAAAATGAGATCCATTTCAATTCTAGCACTTTTTAATAACTTAAAGGGATATAAATTAAGGCGAAACTATGTTTTTAAATGACTTTGTTTTCCTTAATAAAATCACGTGTAGGCTATTCTATCTTTACTCCCCATTGCATTTGTTTTGGAGATATTCGATTTTTTCAACTAACAAAACATTTTGAAACCTTTTTCAATTGTTCTTGAACTCATAATGGGCATAATGGGCAACATGTTTCATTCTAACATAACGTTTTCGACCAGTACTTTTACACGTCAAGCGCGTCAAAAATGTTGGTAAAGCACGTGAATGACGTCATTTAAACCGATTACGTCACAGTTACAATTCAAATTTCCAAACGGCATTTACAACAAAATCTCGTTACTTCATTCATAAAATGTCAAGCCCAACGTAGTAACGCATGCGCACTAAGAAACGTTGTATGAAAAATACACGGGAGGGAATTGCAACAGCCAATAATAGTTCCGGAAATTTAAAGTGATATACTGCATTTAGATCACGCTCAAATCCTTCTTTGTTTCTAAAACAGAAATTGGCAATAGTGTAAAAATTAAGTATAGCGCAAATTGTCTTATGCATATGTATGTGACAAGTACACATTATGTTCTGTGCTGTAGTCTGCGTATGCTCATTATCTCAGTAAACATTTTCTTTGCCAATCAGCTAATGTGTAACAAGACCAAAGTTATTGCATGCACTTAGTGTGACTGTTTCCTGCCATTTCGTGTCGATGTGTGCTGGTTGGAAACTAACACGCGAACACGAGAAAATAGGGCATAACAACGACAAGAAAGGCATTATACCCCAGCTAGTACATACACTTATTGTGACTGTGTTTAGCCAATCTTTGTCGGCGTTTGCTTGTAGGAAGACACTAATGACAGAATGACGCACCGACACGACAGGATAGTCATTAACAGACGTTTCTTAATGTGGCCTTTAGCCGTATGAAGTTCACAATACACCAAACAAATTCCTTCTTTGTTTACATGTAAATCAACCAGCTTCAACCCTCGTTTTTCACACTTTCTAAGCGTTTCCCAGGTAGAACACCAATATCATTGAAAACTGATACTTCTTACCTTTAAAATAATCCATAGAAAATGTGGGGTCATGCATTATGCAAGAAAGAACTTGCTCTGTGAAGATGGGGACCGTCCTTTTTACCACAATCCAGCTAGGCTGAAACAGGGTTTCCACATCTTCTACTTTCACTTTCACACAAGGTTAAAATACCTAGAATGATCAAATCAAACATTTCCAGTTCATCCTCTACATATTAACAAAGATTTTACACCCATTTCTAGGCAAACAAAGTTTTGTTTACGCACTACGGTACTACGGGAACCGCGGATGTATTTAGCGTAATTTGACCTTGACCTTGACCGTATGAACGTCCAACACGATACTTATGTTATGCTCTTTATTCAATAGGGCCCAAGTTTAACGATGCATTGTCTCCTGCTTCACTTTCATCAACTAGCTTCAGTGTACTGTAATACTAGAGACAAATGACTACTGATTTCTTTTTAAAGATGAATTGTTTGGTGTATTCATTTACAAACGCTCACAACAATGCTTTAATGTTCGGCTCAATATTTTAATTATTTGTACCATCAATTTTTAAAAACCTATCAATCTTCAAATAATAATAACGGAACAATGTGTCGGTATAATGTCTTAACAACAAAGAGGATGTAATATGTCATCACCAAATATAAGGTCAATAAATATATTAACTGTGTGTGAGAATGTCAGATCAACAATTAGCGTAATGACCTGAAGCTCCGAGTGTCCTATACACACGCTTGTTCATTAGAGATCAGCTATTGAACTCAGCGCTCATAAATGTCATCCAAATAATTTCGTACACAGAACAAAGTAACCTGGAAAGTTCAGTGAACATGAGCATTTTATCTGACAAAAGTCAGTAATAATACGAGTACATGTAAATAGAGTATGATAACTAGTTGTTTTATCACATTCCCTGAAATTCATAGATTCTCATGTTAAGGATTGATATCGTTGTTTCCTTTTGAACATAGTAGGTAATACTTAGTATAGACATTCCCTGTAAAATATCCCTGTATTGTAGTGTAAGTATTTAATACACACAATGGCTCATCTAAAACCTATTTCCATTTTACAGCAGGAGCAGTAAGTGGTAAATATTTGAAGAGGCCATGTTTCCAATAAAAGGTATCCTAAAATAGAAATCCATATATAATGATGTTTATCCTTGATGTTTGCAGACATGCGGAGAGCATTTAAACCGCGTATAATTCAATGCTTCATGTACACGTTGTTTTTTTAAACAGAACGTGCCCAACCATTGATTAAGTCAGTAGTCAAACAACTGCTCGAAGATTGTATATCAAGGGCTGCTGCTCTTATTGCATTTGTGGAAACAGGCTAAATACTTGATTAGCCTTTGCAAAGCTATCGTAGACATCAAAATCAACATCATCAGCATGATTGTACAACATGTCTAGACTATTTGACCAGCACTACGGGAAAACACTCGTATATATGCTGTATGCGATAAGCAAGATCAGTAGGCTCTTCTCCCTGGATCAAATTCAATGAATTTTGTTTAGAACCGTAGCAAAAGTTAGTGTTCAAAATGATCTGAATACTAAGTTCCTAGAACTATGATGATTACCTCCCTTGTCGGCCATTTTGAAAGGCAACTATGATACCTTCATTACAGTTTATCGAAAACCAATTTTGTGTCAGTCATGAAACTTAAAGGAATTTGTATACAAATATGTATTATTGTAGTATTTGTTTTATCTGTGTATGCAAGCTTCATCGTGTTATTTGTTTGTATACACGTAGTTGTAAATCACCACTACCATGACTGTTACTTTAACTCAGGATCAGATAGATCAGATGGCACTTGTATTGAAAGATATATTTGAGCAACAAATGGCCAGCATGGTGTCTAATATTGTTGATGGTGTTCTTGGCGGACTAAAGGACCGAATACACACCCTAGAAGAGGAGAATATAAATCTCAAATGTAAAGTGGAAGCCCTCGAGTCTAAGGCGGACAGAGCCGAACAATATAGCATACGGAATTGTCTCCGTCTGTCTGGAATACCGGAGGAAAAGCTTGAATCTGTAGATTCAAAAGTCATGAACATTGCGTCTGCAATTGAAGCAAATTTAATAATCGATTATATCGACCGCACACATTGGGTAGGAAAACTTGAACCTTCAAGCACAAAACCCAGAGACATTATAATAAAATTCACCAGTTTTCGTGCAAGACAGAAAATGATAAGGAATAATGTCATGCTTAAAGTAATGAACTATAAAATAGTATTTCTGAATGAGGATCTCACTTTGATCCGCAACAAGGTATTTGATTTGGCAAGGATCCTTGCGAGAGATAAGAAGCTGGAAGGAGCATGGACTACAGATGGGGTTATACTGGCAGAATATGGAAAAAAGAAAGTACATTGCCTGGAAAGCCAGCATGCTTTCGATCTGCTTTTTGCTAGTTTGTGTACTGACTAGTTTTTTGTATACAGTATATACAGATTGGCTCCCGATTTCAGTTATAACTTTTTATTCTAAGGTATAATAACGTTACATTTCTACCGGTGTCAAACAGCATCCTATTATAGACTCCACCCTATTGAAAACACACTTAATTCGTTTGTATAATCAAACGAATTAATTATTTGTGATTTACAGAGGGGTAAGATTATATCGAATACAAAGTGCTTGTCATGAACCGTACAATAGGCCTTCCATATGATAGTTTATGTTAAATTTCAATACAGTCAAGGCTGAATGACTGAAGACAAAATAAAGTTTCACAATTACCAAGTTACATGCACTTCATGCATAAGTCACTGAGTTCATGTCTTATCTAAGGTTTCTGTTTATGTGTATTTCATATATATGAAAAGTACCATTTAAGACTCTAACACTTTAATCTAAAAAAAAACTTTCTTAGAACAAATAAGTAAAAGTTGTATGATTTAAATAAAAAAATAAAAACTTAAATGAAATGATTTGATTTGTTTGATATGACAATGATAAGCTCCTCCTTTCACTTATCTGTTTTTCACATGCTTCTTGTTACAGATAATTCGAGAGTATGTGCCTTGCTTTTAACAGTGCTCTGACAGATTGGACGGCACGAATTGCGGTTTTGTCTGAAACGGTACTGGTCAATATATATATTAAATCCATTTACTGTTGTATTTTACAAAACCTGATGATGTAAGCTGCTTGTAATGTGTGTGTACATTACCGTTTGTATATACAGGGTAGGTTGCTGTGCATTAATGTATAAGTATACATTTCACACTAGAAACATGTCTGTATGAATGTAGCAAATTAATGATAGTTTTATTGTGAAATTGTTCCATTTTATGTTAGTGTGGTATTGTATTGTGCAGATAATAATGTGTTTATAAACTACCTAGCCGTATCTTCGATCTGATTGGTATATGTTCATACGAATGTTTTTGTCCTAAACAAACAACTCTAGGTAAGAGCATCGATCTGTAAAATACACTTCTATATTGATTCCAACTTATACAATCCCTATTTGACTAACTTGTATAACTGAGTTCACCTTCATTTCACTATTCTTTTTTCGGCGAAAGCTGACTAACGTGGGTTTTGACCTAGATGTTAAACAAATGATCTAGATTGTAGACCAATCAAATGTTGTATTTAATGAATAAATGAAATGAAACGTTTTGATTGGTTCATAGTTAAGTTGGCGATCCAGCGAGGGGCACTAATAAGGTGAAGTTTTAAAATGAAATGCTCTCTCTCTCATTCATATCAAAACCAAAGTATATATATGAACTAAAACATTTATAAAACAAATATTGCATATTTAACGTTTTTGTTTTCAGTCATTCTTATAAGTAAGACAAAATATCAAATAATATGCGCATGTTCCATTTCTTAGTGTTTTCTCATACTGATCGCCGTTTATCTTTTTTAAAGATATTTCTTGTTTAAACTTTATGCATCTGATTTGTTTAATATATAAAAAGAAAATCAACTTTTTGCCTTTTTGCCAATGTTTTTAAGTGTGTTACATGTATGTCGGCTGGGTTTTTGAGGTGGGAGAAGTCAATTGTTGAGAGCAATTTGAACCGGTATCTGTGAGCAAGACATTTTATGAATAGTTATTATTCACCGTAGGCTGTGATGTTGGTGCTTGGCGCGCGGCTATTGGCTTTTTCCATGCATGTACACATGGCTGCAGCATAAATGGCTACTTTACGGTTAATCCTTTACAGGAGTTGTTCGAACTTTCTCATCAGATTTTGACATTTTTATATCTACTTATTGTATCTCTTAACATATACTGTTTTACCCAGGTCATTACATGAATGTATGTTTTACTATTGATACTCTCTGGAGATGTCGAAATTAATCCGGGTCCTCGGCTAGATGTTAATAGGAGTATTTCAATAATGCAATTCAACATACGTAGTATTCGTAACAAAATTGATTATATATCAGAGCATTTTTCGGATTCCGACATTATATGTTTTACAGAAACCCATCCTGATGCAAATATTCAAATTCTCGAGATCGAATCGCATGACAATACTATGTATATAAGTGATCTTTCACCACACTCAGGAGGTCTATTGGTTTATGTGTATAATAAACTCACATCCGAACGAAGATCAGATCTAGAACTAAACTCTGTTTAATGTATATGGGTTGAAATCAAATACAAATCCTCTAACTTCCTCTTATGTACTGTATATAGACCTCCTGGAACATGTGTAGCTTTTTGGGATATATTTAACACTAGTCTTGAAAGAGCTTTCGAATCATGTTCTAATATAATCATTGTTGGGGATTTTAATCAAAATCTACTAAACCAAAATGAACATCATTTAAATCATAATATTTCACTTAACAACCTTAGTAATATTATTAAAACCCCTACTCGTATTTCTAACAATTCAGCAACATAACTTGATCCAATATTAGTTTCAATTCGTGTCACAAACTCTGATACACTAGACATAGCAAACAATATAAGTGACCATAAAGCTACTGTAGTACTAATTGGTTTTGACATTATACCTTTTTTTTGTACCAAACGTAAAGTATGGCTTTATAACAGAGCTAATGTTGCTGATCTAAACCGATTAATTGACAATAAAAACGGGGATTTCATTGATACATTAAACGGAAATGAAAGTTGTGATCGTTTTAACGCGATAATTTTGAATCTTATGTCGCAATGTATTCTATCTAAAACAATTACCATTCGTCCTTATGACAGACATTGGTATGACTCTGAAATAAGACGAATACGTAGACAACGTGACAGACAAAAGTCTATTGCGACTAAACATAGACGTCTTACAAATTTGGAAAAATACAAGAAATTAAGAAACAAAGTAAATAATCTAAAGAAATTTGCTAAACAAAGTAAATAATTTAAAGAAATTTGCTAAACAAAAGTATTTCAGTAAAATTTAAGAGTCTCTAATTAACACGCGTTCTGAAAGTCCAAAAAGGTATTGGAAACACCTTCGAAGTCTTATTAGTAACAAACATAAATCAGATTCTATCTCAATTTTGAAAACTATAGAAAATTTGGGACAACTGTACTACCGCTGAAAAAAGACTGTCTTGAAAAAAATCAAACTGATGCTGCCCGAATAGTAACGGATTTAACACGGTCTTTTTCACTTGTGAACATGAATGAATGAAATAGGATAGTTAACATTAAATGATAGACGCAAATATCAAAAACTCGTTTAATCGTACAAAATTGTAAACGGTCTAACGCCAAACTATTTGGCCGACATATTTCCTTCTTCCGTAGCTGAGACAGCAGATTACCCATTACGTAATGTTCATAATATAGATATAGTTGCTCGTCGAACTGAAATATTTGCGAACTCATTCATACTATCTGCTTCGTCACTATGGAATAACCTGACTTGCGAATTAAAGAGTATAAATATAACCAACACAGATTAAAATTATTTCGTAAACTTCACAAGTATCATCCGTTAGGGGTTAATTTGTTACTATATGGATCTCAAAACCTTAAATACCATGAAAATTCGAACATTTCTTTAGCAGTGCAACAATTTATCAAAGCAACAGAAAGATTTTAAAGATATTTATTAAGTGGTGGCTTAATCTTCAGGTCCTAAGATAACAGATAACAAACAAGTAGCTATCAAAAAGCTGACTCTACCCGTCCTTTGAATTCCAGCTGACATATATATCAATTTACTTCATTTTTCCTGTGTTCTATAACATTAAAATATTCTATAGATTCTATATATCAATTGATTATTATTATTGTAACTTTTCAAATGATATGCCAGAAATAGAAACTTCATAAATATTTATATTTCAACACTATTATTGATTACATAATTTGAATTTTCTTCTGAATTTCTTTCAAGATTATTATCTTGTTCTATTTGTAAATATCTGTCTGTTGTTTTTCTTGTGTTTTTTTCCTTTCTTTTTCATTTATTTACCAAAAAATCATTTTGAGCATTTTCGTGTAAAAAATTTCAAAACTGAAACGGACTATATGTCTTTAAAAACAACAAAAGCTAAAACATATACAATTATTCTAATATAGAAGACATTACAAATGTGTAATTTAAAAGCTTAGGGAATGGCATTTCCTAAGTTGAGAGAACTTGTGGCCAGACCCTTTTGCCTTTATATAAATGTTAAACTATGTACACATATGTATGCTTGTAAATACTATATGTTATATTGGTAATCAAATATGTTTAAACTAAAATTAGATCGTTCTATTTTCAATATATCAGAAACTTGACAAACAGAATCCGCGACAGTGGAGGTAACTATTGTAGACTTTGGGAATAACGGAATGGTGACTTTGGTGTACTTTTATTCTTTAACACATCTGAATGATCCCGATTAATCACACGTAGTTTCCATGGGGACCTGGCAGGTTATTGAACAAAAGTATTGACGGTAGTTATTTGGCTACATGCTGGCACATAGCGCTTTATTTGATCGTCTTTTTTATTTTTGTGTCGGACCAAAATGCAAACATGTGTCTAATCAGGCTTGCGAGAAAGTTACATTCCTTATATATATGTAATAGCAATGCACACATGGTTGTTTCCACACATGAAAGCATTGCGTTTGTAAAGAGTTAACAAAGATGGCAAAAGAAGAAATTGTACACAATGTGTACTAATTTCGCCTGCTACAGATACGTTAAAATATGCTATATATGGGATTGATTATTTTCTGTTTTATGCCGCTTTCAATAATTGTTCAGTTATATTACGGCGTTTCCTGAGTAAGTTACCAGTACCAGATAGTTAGTCGTAATGCTAACCCTGCAACCCTGAGCGCCAATGAGGGCAGCCATTACTACCAATTTTAAAATATTTGCTCCATATATGACCCGGCCGGGGATCGAACCTATATTTGTTGAAAATCGTTAATCTATAAGGATACATTCAGCAGCGAATGACAGGGGTTTTTCCGGTAGTGCAGAGACTGCTAGTTTCATATCAAAATATGTATATTTAGGTGTACGTTCGTGTATTGCACTGAGCACTCGGGCGTGTGCTAGCTAAAAGCTTTGATATGATTGGTGAATTCGGCTAGCGCTCGACGAGCACTCAGTGTGTTAGTCTAATATTAAACTGACCCATGTATCCTATCCACATGTGAAGTGTACTCAAAACAAACTTTGTAAAATAACTTTTATTTATACATCATATGACACGAAGTAACTATTTTAAAACACAAACAAATAGTGGAGATTCATCAACAAAATTAAAACAGCAAAACTTCATAACAATCATTGAAACTATATGCATCCATGCTTTATACAATTGCTCAATCTCATTAAAATCAGAGCAAAAAACTTCGCTGTTCGTATATATGAGCAGACGAGTTCTATGTCTAGTTAAAATAATATTGATAAATGCTAGAAAAGTATTTTAACATTTCTGCGACAATAGTGTGACTAACGTGTACATTTAGATAAGGGATGTATACAGAGTGTATTAACTGATCGAATGTGAGTCCTAGCTGTAATTGTGTCGATTCGGTTAGTACTTGCCCGAATGCTCGGTGTGTTAGTACACAGACAATCTGAGTAAGCCCCTCATTTCGCAAAATAGTATGCATTGAATGCTCTTTTTCTATAAACTAAATAAATAAGAAAAACCGCAACAACTTTAAGCCGGGTTCCTCACTTTTCGCACAGAAATGATAATATGAGCCTTTCCGCGAGAAAACCAACAGTGTGGATTCTGAGTAAAGTATCGACCCGGATCAGCCTAAACATGTCGCGCAGGCTTACCTGGATAGACACTTTTCGCCTCCTTAGGGTTTTCTGTCTCAGGAATTATTACTCTATACCTATATCCCCCTGAAACGGAATGTGTCGGCCCGGATCAGTCTGCGCTGACTACGCAGGCTGATCTGGGTCGATACATTAAGCAGAGGCAATAATGTTGGTTTCCTCGCGGGACGGCTCGTATTTTTTTGAAAGTATTCACTTGAAACCTAGATAGGATGTACAGACACATACTACACTATTTTGGTAAAGTGACTGGCTTAATCGAGAGAGTTACTCCCCTTGAAATCGATACAATTTACACTAACCTTTTCTGACCTGGTATTTAGGCTATATGGATTTATATAGGGACAGATCTTTAAAAATGATATAAAGTCATTAATTGTTTTGATGACAATATATTATAAGTTTTTTTCTATAAGGTCAATATGTCTGCTTTCATTTAATGTAAAGATATAAAAAATAGATTAACTGCCTGATACTTCCATTTTTGATTTTAATAGACAACATGCATTCCTTCTTTATTCCATGTAAATTATTGGAAAATCGCGAATTTTTTATTTTTAAGTCCATTTTTACCGTATTTTCTATTTTCTAAGGAAATTTTATAAGTTATAATCGGAGAGTCTATTTTTAATTCTTTTTAATCATACAAATTTCAAACAAATATGTTTATGTCTTGATACTTCCATTTTCATTTAAAAATGCAGAAAACGCCTAAAAATGTAAAAATGAATTTTATGTCCGGATCGCGAATTTTCCGGATTAACGGCGTCCGATTTAACGAGGCTCGACTGTATCTGGTAATGACTATATCTATTTTGATCGCTTACTAATGTCGTGTATGTAGATAGGTGGGTGGGGTGCGAATGCGAAAATGAACTTGTTCCAGCTTTTATATATTCAAAGACCTAATATGATTACAAAACGTATTAGGAAAAGAACAATTTAACAGTGCATGGAAAAAAAAAAATTAAAGCAATGACTAATTACACAACTTGTCACCTGTGAATTTGAAGTGTCCATTTTCATGTGTCTTGATAATGACAATTGTTTTTACAACAAAGAGATTTAAGTAATATGTTATTATGACAGTATATAAAAACCGCCGTTACCAATTACCAAGTGTTAAAGACTGATTAGCCAGAGTCTTGTACGACAAATAAATGTTTGCAAATAATCGATATACAGATATCGAGCAGAGTAATGTTAAGATCACCTGCGGGCTTAGTATGAAATCGAATACGTCATTAAATCTGTTTACAAATAATCGATAAATACAAATATAGGAGCGCAACCGAAGGGCCACAACTCAATTATCGATTTTTGACTTAATCGAAGGCCTGGGAAAGGGACGCAATTCCTGCAAATCTTCATAAATAGTGCCACATGGTTCTTTTTGATAATGTGTAATTATTACGTTAATGTTGTTTTTTCTGGAGCACCGCTGAATTATATTAAAAAAAAGGCACAAATCAGTTAAATCATGTTCTTGTGGAAGAAGGTAAAAGAAGCTGAACTCCAGATGGAAATGGCATAATGATATTACGGAGCAGGTGGGGTATAAAACGAGCTAGCTCTAAATCTGTCGCCATGCGTCGTCCCTGATATCCAGTTATTAGCTATCCATTTGGAACCCTTTAATAAATCGCAGCCACCGTGATGTGAGCGTTGATCGGCCGGACCTAAGTACCCCGTCTAAAAATAAAACGGAATTGCTAGATTTAAACATTTTCACATGTTAGGCTTATTCTCACGCATCTGCAGCAGATGTCTATTAACATTAAGGCAAAAGAAGAAATTGCTCAAAACTGAGCAATTTCTCTTGTTTACACAATTATTTCAACTTTATTCAATAAATATATTTTCATTAATAGATATTTTCTAAGATTTCGCTTAATGGAAAGGGTGAATATAAGTAAAACTTTAGTTCAAAAAATCTGTTAATGCTTTTCCCCCTCATACAAGAAATCTGCAGTAGACGGCGTTGAAAACATCTATCTATAAACTAAAGTATAATTATCTTATAATATTATAATGAGCAAGTTGCCCTTTTGCCACAAGTCGTCAAAAGTCGTCTGATTCAGAGGCGCCAGCATGTGTCTGTATGTGGGAATAGATTACGAAGCAGTGTTTCAGAAACATAAGTTGCAAAGAATGTGTGATTTATCATACGATTGAAGGGTCTATAACGCCGCATTCAACACCTGTTCAGTTATAGCACGACGTTTCCTTGGTAAGTTACAAGTACTAAGGGTCATATATCCTGACCCCAGCCAGTCAACCCTGCAATCTTTGGTGCCAAGGAGGACAGACATTACTACTATTTTCAGAGTATTTGGTATGACCGGGATCGAAGAAGAATGTGTGGAATGTCTAGATACAGATTCGTTTGTGAATCCATGCCTTCGGAAGTTTTTAAATGTACAGAAGGATTCTTAAAATAGTTTGTAAATATTTATGAACCTTACATGATTATTACAGAATTCACAGCTTTTCTTAGTACAACACTTTAAAGGACATGATCATCTCTTTCGCTGCCAAAGGCAATTAAAACCTTTTGCTAACAATGTAGATTCAGGTTTGACAACTCGTACTGAGCTGTCTCTGCTGATATCTGCCTTGTTTGCTACTAAGACATTAAATTGAACCTGTTGGACTCAAAAATACAGTGGTCCAATGAGGGACATTAATAATAATTATATTATCTCCCTTGTCAGATAAAGACCAAGGAAGACCAAATAGTTGGTAGGTCCTTTTAGTTGGAATCCTTTGTCTGTATCGCTATTTCGCAATGAGATATTGCAATTACTCTGTACACATTAATCATAAATGCGTTAATTAAAGTGATGATTCAAAAGAGAAAATTTACTTAGCAGTGTTTAAGGAAAACAAATGTGGAATTACTAATCAATCTAATAACAGTTGACCAAGAAAATGCAATTATAAGTGCACCATCCAGTGCAAAGAAACCAATGATAAAAACAGAGGAAACCAAATGATAGGACCTAGCTAGATGTAGAGAGTATTAAAGGGAGATAACTGACCGATGTCTCCAATTTTCAACATGGAAGAGTCGACTTTGTGAAATTCGGCAGTGATAGAGTTAAATAATATCAGTACATGTATATACCTCTTCATCTATGAAATGGGTATACCAGAAAATTGCCGTCCCTCTTTTTGGTGAAACAACCAGTGACGAATTATGACAGTAGTGACTGAGATTATACCACCTTTGTTCTTCTAAATTGGTCATCTTCTCCTGTTCAATATAAAAGGGAAAGGGTAAGTAAGATACATGTATCCGTAAAGGAACTGAATTGGATGAAGTAGAGTGGTTTCGTGATGTCTCGAAATCGAGATTGGATTTCGACTTATCGACGTGTTCGAGTGATTTCCCGGTTAGAACTGTCCCATGAGAAAACCAACAATGTGGATTCTGCGTAAAGTATCGACCCGGATCAGCCTGAGCATGTTGTGCAGGCTAATCCGGACAGACACTTTTAGCCTCCTGTGAATGTTCTGTTTCACCACTCTATACCTCTTTTCCCCTGAGACGGAATGTGTCGGCCCGGATTAGCCTGCACGATTGTGCAGGCTGATCTGGGTCCATACATTACGCAGAGTCCTTAATGTTGGTTTTCTCGTAGAACGGCTCCGTTATACAAAATTCAAGTGTGGATTCACAAGTGCTGCTACAGTGCTGATAACAGTCAATATCCGTTCAAAGAATTGATTTAAATTATCTATGACGTTTGATAGTTCATATTCAAGCATGCATTATGCAAGAAAGAGTTCACCAGGCGAAAATGCTTACCGTTTGATTTTTTTGACAAAATCGGGACCGAACAAAACCGGTGCTTAGCAATTTCAAACAAGGTCAAATTACTAAAAGTGATCAATTCAATCATTTCCAGTGGATCCTATACACATTTACAATGAATTTAAACTCAATGTCATATATTCAATACACTCTGGCGATGGTATACTCTAATTTCTAACAACGTTTGTTTTAGGGACTTTTTAGTAGGTCAGCATGACAGCGGATGTAGTTGGCGTAATTTGACCTATAGAAATAGGGTTGCCCTAGATTATTCGATGCGTAACCTTTGGTTATCGTTGATGTTGGAAGACCAATTACTACCCAAAATTAAAAGAACAGTAACAAGGCACGTTTACGAAATGGATTTATATTATCATAAAGGCACCGGTAACGACAACAACCCAATGTATTTGATTGGATGGTGTTTTCAACAATTGCTCAGATATATCTGAATACTGTTGTATGCAGTACAGATGTGAGAAAGCTTGGAAACACATCGAGGGCTTGTCTTGAAACGGTTGTAACTAAAAACCTATTTTGAAAACCCTAGTTTAGGGGCAATTTTGACCTCTTTGTAAACAATGCAAATTTAGATGCCATTGCTCAGAACGAGCAATGGCACCTAAATTTCCATTGTTTACCAAGAAAAATGATTTAATGCTTATAAAAACGTTATGGCGATGTGATTAACCTTGGTAAAAAAATACCAATTTTAGATACAAACTGGCCGCCGTGATATGTCTAAACAGTTGTGGAAACGTCGTTAAGTTTAAACCTATTTACATCGTTTAACATAAATTGTATATACAATTCATAGTTTTTGAGATGGAACGATAGTGTTAATTTAGTAATTCCCTCTCAAGTAAACGTTTAACCCCAATCAATCAACCATAGGTTTTGACACCACAAAGCCGCCGACTTCGGCTTGGTTGTTAAAGCGAAGCTACTCATATAACGTTAAAACGGTTTTGACCCCCCCCCCCCCCCCCCCCCCCCCCCCAAAATGAATTAATCAAACCTTGTACATATCGTCAGATAAGTCCGCCAAAGGGAAGGCCGTCTCTCCACCTGCTTCCACGTCATTCAGATAATACAACACTGTGATAAACCTATAAATGGAAAGATAGCATCACTGTTTCAACCCATAAGCTAAGAATCCGCTTTGACCGAGTGGTTAGCGTCAGGGATTTGGAACCGGGCGTTCCGGATCGATCCCCAATCTTGGCGGTTATGGTGGAGTGCCCTTTGGGCAAGGCAAATTTCCTAGCCTACTGCTGGTTTGTTTACCCAGGGATCACGGATGAGTGATCTGTCAAACCGCTGACGTGACGTCATTTTCCTAGTATTCAGTCATGTTATACTACACAAGTTATATATAAAGAAATACATAATGGGTATATTATTTGTTTTTCATCAATTTGTCACTAAATAAAAAGAAAATTTGTTTGTTTTGAGTGTATATGGAATATATTTCAACTCGAAGTGATACAATTTAAACATTTTCAATTGTATCACTTCTCGATAAGATATATTCCATATCCACTCAAAACAAACAAATATCCTCTATATATTTGAGCCCGTTCACGGGAAAAGGGTATTACATTGTAGTTGACTTATGTTGTCAGCATTGAACACGATTTACAGTTTCCTGCAAATAAATTATGCAAATTTGATTCTATCAAAATGTGTGTATTCTGATCAGATGGAGCACATCTCCAGGGTGATCTAGATAAGAAGAGTATTTTACATCAGAAAATCCTCACATGAGACGATTCTTCTGAGTACCCACAGCATAGGGTTTTCTTGCGTTATAATAGAGATATCAGGGGGAAAAAGACCAGTTCACTCTTGCTTATCTAGTCCTCTGTAAAATGCCAATTTAAAATACTAATTAAAAGTATTTATGCCTAAGGCCCATATTACAAAGTATTCGATTGAATTAACTTCATATAGCTGAGAATGATTTCCTAATCATTTTGTCATTAACATATAGACGACATATGATAGTTTCTTTATTACATCAGGATTGTCGTTTTGAAGCAATGAATAAAAGTTAGAATGTTGTTGTCGTCTGTATACCAGTTGAATAGAAATACATTCCTGTTTTCATCATACTTTTGGCAATGAGGTTCATATTATACAAAGCATTATCCTTTTTCACGATCAATGCTATTGTGGTGACACGTGACACTGAAACTGTGGCCGCCTCGTAGCTGCACTAGTGGTAGAGAGTCTGTCTCGCTTGGGGAGATCGCGTCTTCGATACCCAGATGGTAGTAGTGGTGTTTCCCCTTGGGGCTTATAAATGTTTGGTTAGCATTACGACATATGTTATGGTGTCAGGGTAAATTGACATGTATTGCTCGTAACTTACGCCGTGATATAACTGGCAGATTGATGCAAGTTGCATAAAACACCATACAAAACAAATAAATATAAAATGAACATACGAAAACCCATATCGCATGACTCAACTTTGATATTAATATAGGGATAATACACATTTTCTCGGGCGTGAACATCTGCGGACGCCCTTAAAATGTGTTTATGCCCGAGTGCGAAGCACGAGGGCTTAAACACATTTTAAGGGCGTCCGCAGATGTTCACGCCCGAGAAAATGTGTATTTTCGCTATTATTGCATAAAATAAGAGCAAACATCCGACATATAGTCCGCTGTAACGTTCAGTTGTACGATAACCGCCGATGAACATGACGCGATAAGGATTGACACATTTAACGTCATAAAGTAAAACAAGTTATGTTTTATATATCCACGAACCGGTCCTACATCAAGGTTGCCATCGCTGACTCGAATGGTTTTGGATTATGTTGTGCTCTTTAACTGTGAGTCTATTGCATGGTACCGATTATCGAGTTAAAGAAGCTGGTGTTATTGTTAACCCAACAATTGCTCCTATTCTAGGGGAGATAGGGCGTCCATGTTTCGCTTACTAACGGTGCCCGGGTAATGCATATGTAAAACATCTAACCGGTCTGAAACGGCACGTACGCGCGAGAATCGCTTTGTTTATACACGTTTTCTCGTAAAACATAGATGTTATGTAATAATATATAGTGTTCGCGTTTATTAGTGGCTCTTGTTCGCCTTTATTAGTGACTCTTGTTCGCCTTTATTAGTGACTCTTGTTCGACTTTACTAGTGACTCTTGTTCATTTTTAACGAATTATTTGTTCTCAAAAAATAATGCGGTTAACGCGATCGTGTTGCTTTGCGGAAGTCACTGTTAAACTACACTTCCGCTTAGAATACACATTAGCTGCACCTAAATAGTCCTAGTATTTTTTCGATATTAAAATGACTTCTACGTGTTTTTTCAATACAGTGAAGTCATAGTTATACTATCGAATCAACATAGATAATCAATTCTCTAGAAAATATCAAATTAACAGTAAATGCATATATATTTCATTTGTCGGCAAGCGTATGAATTTTTAGTTATATGCCCATTCACTAGTGAGTGACGTAGTTAACGGAAGTCGAACCCATGCTGAAGAACCATTTAAATCTCACAGATATGCCGAATCAACACAGAGAATCAATTCTCAAGAGAATATCAATTTAATAATAAAGGCATATATTTCATGTGTCTGCAGGCATGTATGAATTTTGAGTTGTACGCCCATTGACTAGTGAGTGACGTAGTTAACAGGTGCCCATTATGTAACGCTAGCAAACCTGACCTTCGACCCAACGTTGTAGAGCAATGTATCTGCAGAGCTCCAGATAAGGTGCGTGAATACATTATCACCGCATTGAAATGCAGAAAAAACGAATGAAAATATTTCCTGTTCGTCGTATCACGCATTTAAATCCGGAATAACGAATACAGAACATTTTCTGTGCGTCGTTTTAATCATAAGACAAAATGAAAGTGACGTATTTTCCAGAGAAATCCCGATCGTTAAATATAATCGCGGTCTAATAAATTACCCTAACACCGTATGTAATTCGCCTACTTCACCGGTATGTGCAGTTTTTACGGAACAACGAGTTCTCACGTTTCGGAATTTATACACAAATAATGTCTGCTCCAAGCGAAAAAGATCCGTCTGCACAACCAATTAAACCTGGTTCGTTATTAAAATATATCAAAATGGAAGAACTGCTGAGTTCTGCAATAGCAGAATACGTTTTTAATCATTTAATCGATGACATGGTAAAAGAACAACGGCCAATTTAAAGAAAACATCATGAAAAAGTTCCCCCCAAAACAATCGATCTTTGCATACGAGAGTTCACGTGGATGATTTTGACTGATGCAGTGATGTATTTTGTTTTGTTCTCCCCTAGTTATACACAATGTGTCCCTCAAATAATAAAGTTCATCAAGATTAAGTGATTTACCAATATTATTTAATATTTAATTTGCATACCAATGAATCATTCTGGAGACCTGACTTTAATCCATCGGAAGGGTTAAATGTGTTCAAGTAAGAATAGACAATACTGTAATGGTATGAATACCCTGATAACTCAAATGCATCATGACAAACATGTTGCAGATGGTAACAAAAATAGATAATGACAAGCATACTTAACTCTTTCCCACAAATAGACGCTTTTCCTGATAAAACAAGCATTTTAACGCGCACCTTTGCCCGAATGGCTGATAAATATAAATTAATGGTCCATAATTAGAACATCGTTTTCAAGTTGGAAACGGAGACAAAACGGTGAGATTTCCCTATGTGCGTTTAAGTGTTATTTGTCATTTTATTTTTCTTCTATCATCTTAAGGAAACAAATAGAATTGCACAACGATACTTCCACAAATCTGATGGCATCTCTGTGATACAGAGCTCCAGATAATTACTTGGGTCAAATATGTTTCAATCCCTAAAATAATTATTAAAGAGTGAATCACTGCAGGAAGCACATCATCCCACAATAAGGAAGGTCAACATGCATGCACAACTCTAACTAAAATTTTAAGTTAGAAAAGGCGCATAATTGTGTCAAAATCTGATATAGAGTTATGGGACTTGTCCTGCAAGGTCATTTGATGATGTCCAATAAGTGAGTGAAGTTTCAAAATTTAACCAAAGTTGCAACGCTAACGCCGACGCACAAGTGACTGTTATAGCTCTCATATTCTTCGAATAGTCGAGCTAAAAAAACTACTAAGTTTTAAAGCAAGTTTAAAACAAACAAAAAACATGATCAAATGCAATTATTAATTACATTTTCAAAATAATTCGTTATAAGTACTTTCAGTACTTTGATTATTAGTGACTCTTGTTCGTATTTATTAGTGACCCTGTTCGCATTTATTAGTGAGTCTTGTTCGTCTTTATTAGTGACTCTTGTTCGCCTTTATTAGTGACTCTTGTTCGCATTTATTAGTGGTTCTTGTTCGTCTTTATTAGTGACTATTGTTCGTTTTTATTATTGACTATTGTTCGCCTTTATTAATGACTCTTGTTCGCTTTTATTAGTGGCTTTTGTTCGTCCTTATTAGTGGCTCTTGTTCGCCTTTACTAGTGGCTCTATTTCGACTTTATTAGTGACTCTTGTTCATTTTTATTAGTGGCTCTTGTTCGTCTTTATTTGTGACTCTTTTTCATCTTCATTAGTGGCTCTGGTTCGCCTTTATTAGTTGCTCTTGTTCCCTTTTATAAGTGGCTCTTGTTCGCCTTTATTAATGGCTCTTGTTCCCCTGTATAAGTGGCTCTTGTTCGCCTTTATTAATGACTCTTGTTCCCTTTTATAAGTGGCTCTTGTTCGCCTTTATTAATGGCTCTTATTCCCCTTTATAAGTGGCTCTTGTTCGTCTTTATTAGTGACTCTTTTTCATCTTTATTAGTGGCTCTGGTTCGCTTTTATTAGTGGCTCTTGTTCCCTTTTATAAGTGGCTCTTGTTCGTCTGTATTAATGGCTCCTGTTCCCCTTTATAAGTGGCTCTTGTTCGCTTTTATTTATGGCTCCTGTTCCCCTTTATAAGTGGCTCTTGTTCGCCTTTATTAATGGCTCTTGTTCCCTTTTATAAGTTGCTCTTGTTCGCCTTTATTAATGGCTCTTATTCCCCTTTATAAGTGGCTCTTGTTCGTCTTTATTAGTGACTCTTTTTCATCTTTATTAGTGGCTCTGGTTCGCTTTTATTAGTGGCTCTTGTTCCCTTTTATAAGTGGCTCTTGTTCGTCTGTATTAATGGCTCCTGTTCCCCTTTATAAGTGGCTCTTGTTCGCTTTTATTTATGGCTCCTGTTCCCCTTTATAAGTGGCTCTTGTTCGCCTTTATTAATGGCTCTTGTTCCCTTTTATAAGTGGCTCTTGTTCGCCTTTATTAATGGCTCTTATTCCCCTTTATAAGTGGCTCTTGTTCGTCTTTATTAGTGACTCTTTTTCATCTTTATTAGTGGCTCTGGTTCGCTTTTATTAGTGGCTCTTGTTCCCTTTTATAAGTGGCTCTTGTTCGTCTGTATTAATGGCTCCTGTTCCCCTTTATAAGTGGCTCTTGTTCGCTTTTATTTATGGCTCCTGTTCTCCTTTATAAGTGGCTCTTGTTAGCCTTTATTAATGGCTCTTGTTCGCCTATATTAGTGGCATTTGTTCGCTTTTATTAGTGGCTCTTGTTCGCCTTTATAAGTGGCTCTTGTTAGCATTTATTAATGGCTCTTGTTCGCCTATATTAGTGGCATTTGTTCGCTTTTATTAGTGGCTCTTGTTCGCCTTTATAAGTAGGTCTTGTTCGTCTTTCAATTTAATGCATGTTAACTAGAGTAAGATCTTGTTTTCTAAAGAATCTAGTTGTTGCTGACCGCCCTGGCGCTGAGGGTTGTGTATTAGCATTACGACTGACTGGCTGTTGTCAGGATAAATGAACCGGTAGTACTGGTATCTGACCCAGGAACCGCGATGATATAAAAGAACAATTGCTGAAAACGGCGTAAAACACCAAACAAAATCAATCAAACTTGTTTTAAAATGTACGATGATAGACTGTATTTTGAAGAAGAAAATAAAACAGGAAATACAGTACCTCTAGAGTAAAACGAGTTGTATTGTTTTCAGATTTGTGTTTCAATTCGGAAGTATCGTGCATTGCTACAATTATAATTATTTATATCAAGGCGAGGTACTTTATCTGTTCTGACTTGTGCTTTCAAAGTGTATTACTTACCTACATAATCTGCAGCATTTAGACCACTCTGCCGTGTTCTCTTTATCACCACACCGAGTTTGAAAACAACACGGCAGGTCGCTGGTGTCTACTGAATCTAGATGGGCGTGATAGTGACCTCCCGGAACATACGACACAACCTGCAATTAGACACCAAAAAATAGGTATCATTGGTATAAGGACAAATAACTCGTTATAGTTATATATACGTATACGTTGCAAAGGGACTACGACAAACAAAGTAATAATTAACTTCGTTACAGTAGACAATTTGGATGTATGCTAGTTACCGTTAGAGTGAGGAATATGTTGCATTGGGACTTATACAAATAATCCGTTGCAATAAGAAATAGATTCGTTTTTAAAAATAATGAAAAGCCTTAACAATTTGACATAAGTAGTTTTCAGACAGAAATGGCTACCTACAGTGAAGGTTATGATGATTAAAAAATACCTACATTTGTATATTAGAATCAGTAGCTCTAGATTTTTCGGGCATTATTAATGTTCTAAAATCCTTATTTGACATTCAAACCCTATGTTGTGGGTACTCAAAAGAATCGTCTCAGTGCGACAATTCTTTCGAGTACCAACAACATAGGATTTTGTTAAGTAATAAGAGAAATATTGTGGGTAAACAACCTGTTCACTCCCTCTTATCTAGTCCTCTGTAATAACAGTTAGCCCCAGTAGCGATGCGAGTTGTCAATCGGGTTCGAACCCCAGCTCGGTCTACATTTTTTTCCGACGTTTGAGAGAAGTCATTGCGACAGGCGCTACTCCCAATGGGCTAACATTCTACATGTATGTGTAGAGTACTGGTGTTAGAAAGCCAGGACATATATGTGCATGTGAATTTTCCGCCGTGGTATGAATGAAAAATAGTTTAAAACGGCGTTAAACACCAATCAAATAATAAATTAAAAGCAAACAGTGAAAAATCCGTATCAGTCGATCCGGTTGTGCAGGTTAAATTTAAATTGGATTTGTGCCCATTTAAATTGGCCGTGTTCGATCACAGGGACTTCCTCCTCTTAAAATAGATATGACCTACTCTATGCATACATGTAGATGCATAGAGTACATGTAGGTCATATCTATTTTTTTAGAGGAGCACGTACCTGTGGTTCGGTTTTTAAAGAGTCGCGGCTTATTATAATACCTGTATAGGTTCCGCTCTGTCGATCACACCAATATCCAAGTGTGTAAGTTGGGCGAGCCTGTAAACGTCGATAGATATGATTATTGGGAAATACCCGTCTATTTATATACATGTTGTTAACGAGCACTCTTTAACCGTTTCCCATATATGCAGACGAATTTAGACGCATTTGCAAAAGAAAAAAAAGCAAACTGACAGGTGTCGCTGTTTTTCAAAACATTCTATTGAATTGTTTAATTTTCATTTAAAGATATTTACCATAGTTTTGCTATTATGTATTTAAATGCGTCTGCTACAGATGTGGTTTCACACGGGGAGGGGTTTAAAGTAATACAATAAAGGGATTAATGAATGGCTGTTCTATTTGTTGTACGGACCTTTTCGAAGTCAGAATTAACAGTCATCAAAATGCATTTGTAAATATTTACATACATTCTTTTCGTGGTATTAGCAGGAACGTAAATAAGCTCTTGTTTTATTTTTTAGATAATATTGATTCATTTAAATGATAGTGTGTAAAAATAAAAAATAAATCGTTTCTTTAGCAGTAATAGAGTTGAAAATTCAATTTTTTGTTCAACATTTGATTGTTTTAATTCGACAAAAGACTTATAGCTCGGTCCATACCAAAGTTTAATTTAACCCTCTGAAGCAGACGGCTTTCTGAAAACATGTCGACACAAGCAGAAATTACTCAAAAGGAGCAATTTCTCATGTTGTCACCATGTTTTCAACTCTATTCAATGTTTGTACTTTCATTTAAAGGGATTTTCCATTTGTTTTCGGGTATGCTTTCAAAGTCTTCTGCTGCAGATTTGTTGTATGTGAGAAAGGGTTAAGATTAAGCGCCATTAGACAATGCACGTTTCCTAGCCTAGAACTGGTTTGTTTACAAGATTATTAGATTTTATTCACAAAACACAAAACGTCCATCTTTCAAACACAAACACATATATTATGAACATAATACATTGTTTGTCATTTACATCTGCTTCCTGGTCAATTGACCCTATAACAATAAGGAAAAATAGTGGAGAAAAGCGACAATAGAAATAGCTAATTTATTTTTTAGAGCTGCAGATTTTAACCGAAATTAAATATAGAAATCCGTACCTTAAATGTGCAAATAAATAAGTATATATCAATGCATATATAGCACAATAATCTATACTAGTTCAGAGTTTCAGGTGCTTACAAAAACGAAACACTAGCAACCTGCATCAATATATTTAATACAAATACATGTATATTATGATACGAACTGTCGCCTATATATAACGTAAATTATATCGAAGACGACGAAAACCTCTTAGTGAACAAACAAATCAAAGTCAATTCGTAATCAAATACGAACCTGTTGTGTAACACGGTCCAGAACTCGTCACCAACTTCAGATTTACCAAGCCAAGTCTGATCACTGATCCGTGCTATATCCGAGCCGTTTCTTTCCTCCTTCAGTTGCTCATTAATGTCTATTCCAAAGAGGTTGCTTGTATTGAGACCATTTTCCCTTGCTGCTTCAATGATATGATCGCATTCCTCCGGTGTTAGGAAATCGGGAATTTCTAAAAAAAAAAGAGACCGTGAGGTAAATTTATAAATTTATACTTTTATTATATACCTGCACATTTTCCGGTGCAAATACATGCATATGGTCATGCGCAGTTTAAACACGTCGGATTAAAAATCCGTATTTGACTAGGTCAAATACGTTACTAATTATGATATTTCACTGAAATATGAAGTTACGTCATTCAACTATGGAATCACATCATTCTAAATGAGGTAGTGGGCGTGGTGCACACGTCAATCATAAATTACATATAAGGTATATACTAAAATGATAAATATGTTGCAGTAGCGATATCGGGTTTGATATTGTACTACGAGGGGCGTGGCTAATTAACATCTCGCGAGACTCTGTGTATTTGGGATGCAACTACATTGTACTACCGTTCTTAAGGTATTTGGTATGACATGACAGACCGGGGATCGAACCCTGGTCTCCCGCCCCGAATGTGGACGTTCTAACCACGATACCACGATACCGGTTATACTTTGTATGTGTACCAATGCTGTGCCCGTACATGGCCTATGCGAATACTAAGCGTAAGACATTTGTAATCAAAACTGTATCATACTATATCATAAATTAATTTATTTATTTATTGGGGTTTTACGCCGCTTTCAACATTAGTATCATAAATTAAACAGTTATATGTAATCGGTCTACATCTGACCTTGTCAATCGGCCCTTTCCAGGGGTTGTGAGTTCGAATCCCAGCTCGGACAACATTATTTCCGACGTTTGACAAATGTCACTGTGACAAGCGGCATTCGTCTTTCACCAATGGGCTAACAGTCTATGTGGAAAAGCAGCCAGCTGCTGGGAAAGTATATGGTGTGGAGAACTGGTGTGAGAAAGCTATGAAACGCCAAAGAATGTGAACTGGGGGCCGTGACATGACTAAACAATGATTGAAAACGACGTTAAGCCCCCTAATTAATCAATCAACCATCGGTCCTTAGTATGTCGAATAAAACCCCTTGTAAGAAATGTAAATGAGCGGCGGTAAAAACAGCTGCTTCCGTATCTATGCTAATATTCAAATGGGTACTGCTTAACAAAGGTCTCTTGCAACCATCTATGACTCATTTCCGAACAGTGCATAAACTCCGGAGCTTCCAAAGCTCTAAGATAAGGGGCGTTTTTCATTTTCTAAAATCCTTTTTTAACCCTGTAAACCTATGTTGTGGGTACTCAAAAGAATGTCTTAATGAGACAATTATTTTGAGTACCCACAACATTGGATTTGATTGACTAATAAGAAAGATATTGTGTGGAAAAGAGCTATATACCCCTCCTTATCTGGACCTAGGATATCCAGCCCAAAACTCGTCGATGCGCTAGCTGATATGGCTCTAGATTGGTCGCAAATGCCTTACGGTTGGTTGTTGTAAATTCCCAAAACAAAACGATAAAAAAACTAAAGGATTTCCATTAGTCTGTGAGGGTATCTTAGAAGGTTAGTCTTCACCGAATAATTGATGACATACATATGTCAAGCCATATATATACACACACATTACATTGGTAATTTTCTCTTAAAGTTAGACTGTTTATGGTATCACACTTAATAGACCTAAAGCCAATAGGGTAGGATCATATTGAGAGGTTTTTAAATCAAGCGGAAATTCGAAACCATGCCCGGTCAATTGTCCTGTCTATTTATACGATCCTACCCAATACCGGCGCGTGGAAAGAATTGTACACACAGGTATGAAATAATACAGAAGTATCTCCTTCTAAATATAAACTTATATCATTAAACTCGATTGATCATGTGTTTTGTATATGAACGACGAAATATGACATATAAACTTCCTTCTCAATACACAATAACGCGTTAAATCCTACGCTACTACTATCAGCCTTTGAAGATCAAGAGCGAGCATTAATGCAGTCTGATCTGGCTCCAAACTGTTCGTTGATTTGACGAAAACAGTTTATAGAAACGTCTGTACAGCAGTATCCATTTGAAAGTACAAACCATCCTCGGTACTCAGGCTTTTCATAAAATATATGATACCCTGGGCAAATTGGCTGTAAAAATCTCGTACTCATAAATGATTTATGATGTGAAATGCAGCCGCTTGATTGGCCGCATGACACACACCTCATGCGATACGACACTATAGTGTAGTTACGGAGGAAATTGTGTTGCATGCTTTACAAAGTTTTGCTAGCCAATTTGCCCAGGGTATCAACTATTTTATGAAAAGCCTTGGTACCGTGGATGGTACAAACAGATGCACAGTCAAACCTGTTTTAAGCAGCCACCCAGAGGAGAGTCAACATGTGGTTGCTGAATACAGGTTGCTACTTAATACTAGTCAAAAAAAGAAGAACATTTTGTTTTGGTAAATCTTTAAATGACTGCTCAATACAGGTTGGCTCCTAAACAGAGGTGACCACTAACACAAGTTTGACAGTATATCGAGGGCTTGGTGTGAAACGGTTGTAACTAAAAACCTATTTTGAAAACGCTAGTTTATGGGCCATTTTGACCACTTTGTAAACAATGCAAATTTAGGTGTCATTTCTCAGAACGAGCAATGGCACCTCAATTTCCATTGTTTACCAAGAAGAGTGATTTAACTCTTATAAAGACTTTATGGCAAAGTGATTAACCTAGGTAAAGCTAATACAAATTTTAGTTACAACCGTTTCACGCCAAGCCCTCGATATTGTCCACTATGTGTTTCTAGAGTACCGCTCAGTATGTTTTATCACGTATCTCCTACACTTACAACAGAAAATAAACAAAACACAACAAACCAAAGACCGGTGGTCTAACGGATCGCGTAATTCTCCGGAAGAACTTCCCGTCCTGTAACTCAAGTTCCACCTCATCCCCGACTTGTCCAGGGTCTACTATAACTAATTGCGGAAACTCGTAATCATCGGCGACTTCTTCAACACTTTCGTCGGAATCAGTGTTTTCCACTGGGCTTTCCTCTACAGTTTCTTTTGTATCCAGGATTGCTTTTATCTCTTCTTCCGTCGGATCTCGTGTAGCATCTATCGTCTCTCTAAACTCTTCAATGGCCATTTCTAACTGATATTTGTCCTTTTCGTGACGGGTGAGTGATTCGTCGTCTTCAGTTACGAATTGTTCAGGTGGAAACAGTTCAGCGTCAACGTGCGGCACATCTTCTTGTGCACTCAAAATGTTTACATACACACATAGAACGAGTATTAGTGTATGCTGAAGAACTACTTCGAACGACTTTCTTTTAGCAATGATTGACATACTGTTGGTTCTGTATTAATCGTACTGTAACACGTCTGAAAATAAATACATAAGGTGTTGTCGAGGAATATTCATTTTATGAGTTAGTTCACGTATTCCCTAATACAAACGACATGCTACATGTATGTATATGACTGATGAAAATAATGTGAGATTTGGATACATTGATTTAGATGAGCCGTATTTCCCTTTAACTTACATTTTCTATAAAGTGCATGTCCACGTTGATACTTAATTTGTGAACAGCGTGACATTCTGATAAAAGTGTACTATTTTAAATTGATAATTTATCTTTAAATGCTTAAATGCACTCTTTTCACAGTTTATGACATAGTATATCACAGTTCATGACATAGTATATCACAGTTCATGACATATATACAGTTCAATGTTGTATATTTCGGAACTGGAATGAAGATATACATATGCTGATATACAAACAGACAGACAGACAGACATACAGACAGACAGACAGACAGACAGACAGACAGACAGACAGACAGACAGACAGACAGACAAGACAGACAGACAGACAGACAGACAGACAGACAGACAGACAGACAGACAGACAGACAGACAGACAGACAGACAGACAGACAGACAGACAGACAGACAGACAGACATAGAGAGACACACGACACACATAGAGAGACACAGAGAAACACCAACATAGAGAGAGAGAGATAGACAGACAGACAGACAGAGAGACAGAGACAGAGACAGAGACAGAGAGATGGGAGAGAAAGAGACAGAGAAACAGAGACACAGAGACAGAGACAGGCAGACAGAGATATAATTATTTTGGATAATACCGTTGATTATCATAAATGAGTAGATTAAGATCAGAATCCGTCAATGTGCTGACTTATCTCAACCCACACCTTTTCTTAATTATCAAACTTGACTTTGAGTCTTATCGCAATGTTTGTAGGAACATTGATTTTGTTGTGTGTTTTAAGCCGCTTTTAAAAAAAAAAATCAATTATATCACTGCATTTCCTGGTTAAATTACCAGTACTACTGGTCCTTTTATCCTGACACCAGCTAGTCAGTCGTAATGCTAACCCCGCAAACCCTGAACATCAAGGAGGTCAGCCATTTTTACCATCTTTAAAGTCGTTGGTATGACCAAACCGGGGATCAAACCCACGACCTCCTACTCCCGATGGAGACGCTCTACCACTACCCCGCCTTTGAAGGATGAAGACAGAGTAAAAAGAAGATACACGAACTATCACTTAATTAATATATTTACGGTATTCTGGTATTCTTCAATAATCCACCGAAATTCATGTAATATAAGAAGTAACAAGTTGAACACAACATCAATCTGACGTCACAGGTGTAATTTTAAACATGAAATTGTTAGCTTGTAACGTTATCACACGATCTGTCAAATTAAGGGGTGAATAACCAATGTCACCCAAATAATCAATCGAGTAAATTGCTAGCTGAATTAATTTTCTGTAATGTACATATAATTCACTAAAATATTAACGCAATGCAAATTGCATAACACACTTCCGTTAGAATTGAACGAACTCGAAACAGTGAAATCAATACGTTCTTAAACCCTTTCATTGTTTATCTCTTTCAAAGCCGAATTTCAAAAAGTCGACCCTTCCATGTTGAGAATTGGACTACCCTATTTTTCGTCCAACAGGAAATTTTGTAAAATGTACATGTAATATCTTAGTGGCGAGTAATGCAGATTTTAGAAACATCTTATAATGAGCTGCTCACCTGAGTCTGCGTTGTTTGCAAAAACTCTTAATTTTGCTTTGGCTGTCAAATAGTTCACCCTTTACATATCGAGGGCTTGGCGTGAAACGGTTGTAACTAAAAACCTATTTTGAAAAACCTGGTTTAGGGGCAATTTTGACCCCTTTGTAAACAATGCAAATTTAGGTGCCATTACACAGAACGAGCAATGGCACCTAAACTTCCATTGTTTACCAAGTAAAATGAGTTAACGCTTATAAAGACTTTATTGAGAGGTGATTAACCTTGGTAAAAAAATACCAATTTAAGTTACAACCATTTCACGCCAAGCCCTCGATATACAGTCAAACCTGTGTTTAAAAAACCACTCTTGGAAAGTGATAAATATGGGTTTTGTTCACAGGTGGTCTTTAGATGTTGAAAATTATTAATAGAGAAATAAAAAGTGTGGTTGCTATAGACAGGGAATTGCTATATAAAGGTGGTATTTAGTATATATTTGACTGTTCTACATAAAACACGCATACATCAGAGGACTTCGAGAACATGTGTGCAAAAGTATGGAAATAACCTACAAATGAATGTTTAATCACTGACAAGTATGGAAATAACCTACAATTGAATGTTTAATCAATGACAAGTATGGAAATAACCTACAACCGAATGTTTAATCACTGGAAAGTATGGAAATAACCTACAAATGAATGTTTAATCACTGACAAGTATGGAAATAACCTACAACTGAATGTTTAATGACTAACAGGGATGGAAATAACCTACAACTGAATGTTTAATCACTGGAAAGTATGGAAATAACCTACAAATTAATGTTTAATCACTGAAAAGTATGGAAATAACCTAACAAATAATGTTTAATCACTGAAAAGTATGGAAATAACCTGCAAGTGAATTTGTAATCACTGAAAAGTATGGAAATAACCTACAAATAATCACTGAAAAGTAGGGAAATAACCTACACATTAATGTTTAATCACTGAAAATGATTGAAAATATTTTTGCAAGAGGAGTAATTGCTCACCATGAGCAACTTCTTCTTGTGCCACAATAGTTTAAAAAAAACTTCTGCGGTATACACTTCTAACTGTGTTTGTATGTAGAAGGGTTTATCGAATGAATATGCTTGAACGCAAAGGTCCATCACCTTTGTACAATCCTTACATTGACATTAATTGCAGGCTTCTCTCCATATTGACTCTTTTTTCGTCTTTCAATTGTATTTAAGTTATTGTAAGAAGTATTTTGTGCATATTACTTAAAAAAAAAGAATTGAATAGATAACATTGTAATTCCTTAAACAAGTAATATATCAATAGGTGCTACCTATTTACGAAAAAACACTTAAAATTAAACAGCATAATTTGGCAATTACAGTTGCGACTACCTTTTAAAACCGGTCTGAAAGGCTGGAACAAATAGTGTAGGGGGTCACATTTCTGTTTAATTCTATCCCTAAAACAGACGATTATTCCAGCCCTTTTCTGATGCCACTTGGTGACTACCCTTTTCACCCAATCAATATGCGGATGTGCAAATATCAACACATTTCATTTACGAGTACAAGCGTGTGTTTTGTTTGTTTTAAGGGTGCTTTACGCCGCTCGAAGATTTAACAATGTGTCAGTTATATATCAACAAGCGAGTCAGTTGTATAGCTAACCACGCAATCCTGAGCGCCAAGCAAGTAAAACAATTACTAATTTTTAAGTATTTGTTTATCCGTTGGGACATCGAGATCGAGACCTCCCCGCACTCGAGGCGCACGATCTACCACTTCACCACCTAGGCGGTGTTAGTAAAGGCACAGTGTTAAGTTTCATAAGAATGTTCCATGTGTTTATTTTCAGTTTGCAAATCGAGGGCTTGGCGTGAAACTGTTGTAACTAAAATTGGTATTTTTTTACCAAGGTTAATTAACTCACATCGCCATAAAGTCTTTACATGCGTTAAATCTTTTTTCTTGGTAGAAAATGGAAATCTAGGTGCCATTGCTCGTTCTGAGCAATGGCACCTAAATTTGCATTGTTTACAAATGGTCAAAATTGCCCCCAACCCAGGGTTTTCAAAATAGATTTTCAGTTACAACCGTTTCACGCCAAGCCCTCGAAAAGATTAAATACAGTACAAAGGCACACTTATTTAAACGTTTCAACCTTATGTTTTAGAAACGAGATAATTGAGCTGTCTCGCGAGAAAATCAACATTATGGCCTCTGCGTAATGTATCGACCCAGATCAGCCTGCGCAGTCCGCGCGGAGTGATCCGGGCCGACACATTCCGTATCATGGGGATAGAGGTATAGAGTAATGATTCCTGAAACAGAAAATCCACAGGAGACGAAAAGTATATATCCGGGTAAACCTGTGCGGCATGCTTAGGCTGATCCGAGTCGATACATGACGCAGAGTCCATAATGTTGGTTTTCTCGTGGGACGGCTCATTTATATTGCAATTACGACTATGGGAAATTCAAATCGTGATCTAACTACATCCGATAAGTCATATATTACATTTTATTTTTTTATTTGATTCTCATCCATTTACAATAATATATAATTGTATGTACATTTATTGTTAAAATAAGTTTACAAAAGAGTGGGTTTGACTATTGTCAATTGAGAATCGGTAGTGAACCGACAGGAACTCGGACACTGATCTCAGATATTTATGAGGTCGCTATAATCAACAAACACACAGGTACTATCTCGTGCGCACGAGATAAAAAATATTCGTATGTAATTTATAAAAATGTGTGTATCCCTTTAGAGCTGCCGTATAAATTGGATAAATTTGAAATAAGACCTCGTTAAACGATTACTATCAGAAAAGCCAAATCTAAATACATGCAATTCATCTCCTTCGATATAGTAGATCTAGATTGAATTCAGTTTCCGGATTTTTTCCTAATCCTTTTGTAAGCAAGCGATGCACCCGGCGGCATTGAC
The DNA here is from genome assembly GCA_031761405.1 of Serripes groenlandicus. Classification (NCBI taxonomy): domain Eukaryota; kingdom Metazoa; phylum Mollusca; class Bivalvia; order Cardiida; family Cardiidae; genus Serripes; species Serripes groenlandicus. The sequence goes on from JASEVX010000008.1 coordinate 48,619,979, forward strand.
ATAATCATCTAGATAAGACTCAAACAATATGTTATACACGTACATGTGTGCGTATTTCAGCACGACCCTGATATCTTGTTCAAAACGTTGTGCTTTAAAATGCAACACCATTCAATGTACATGTAGTACTGCTTTACATGTGAAGTTATACGTTGAATGGCTCTAGCCATTTTGATAAAAGTAAAAATAACATTGCTGTAAACTTTGTATGAGCGTCGAGCATAAATTATTAAATTAACGTCGACGTCATTTCAACAGTAACACATGTCTTCTTTTGACGTCCATTACGGAGTCAATATTCGTCATACGTGTAAAACTCCCAAAATCGAAAATGTTGTCACTATCACCGGTTTTCTTATGGAGTGGCCCATATATTAACATAAATATATTAACAAGAAAATGGCTATGTCAGAAAAACTATTTACATATATTAACAAGACAATGGCTATGTCAGAAAAACTATTTACATAGAAGAAAAAATGTAAAACAATATTCATTGTTCACGAATTACATCGAGGGCTTGGCGTGAAACGGTTGTAACTTAAAACCTATTTTGAAAACCCTGGTTTAGGGGCAATTTTGACCCTTTTGTAAACAATGAAAATTTAGGTGCCATTGCTCAGAACGAGCAATGGCACCTAAATTTACATTGTTTACCAAGAAAAATGATTTAACGCTTATAAAGACTTTATAGCGAGGTGATTAACCTTGGTAAAAAAATACCAGTTTTAGATACAACCGTTTCACGCCAAGCCCTCGACATGTTCTATGCTCTAGACAATATAATTGAGCCGTCGTGCGAGATAACCAACATAATGGCATCTGCGTAATATATCGACCAAGATCCGCCTGCACAGTCCGCGCATACTGATCTTGGCCGACACATTCCGTCTCAGGGGGTTAGAGGTATAGACTAATGATTCCTGAAACAGAAAATCAACAGGAGGCGAAATGTTTATATCCGGGTAAGCCTGCGCGGCATGCTTATGCTGATCCGGATCGATACATTACGCAGAGGCCATAATGTTGGTTTTCTCGCGAGACGGCTCAAGTATCGTCTTTTCCATAGTGAAGCTCGCGTATAACTCTTGTCCACTTGTACACGTATGCCGACGCATCTGCAACATACGTCTTTTGAAAACATTACGACGAAAGGAGAAATTGCTCGTAATGAGCAATTTCTCCCTTTGCCACAATGTTTTCAATTCTTTTCAATGATTAAACATTAATTTTTAGATAGTTTCCATATGTTGGTGTAGATAATGTCAAAATCGTCTGCTGCGGATTTTTACTGTATGTGGGAAAGGGCAATATCAGTCATCAATGGCGGTCAATTGAAGTTTTCCGATTTGATTAAACTTGTCTATTATCAATGTCCTGTTCAATATTCACTTATTGTTGTGTAAATAGTTTTTTATTCTTTGAAATATCGATATTTTACACGGTATGCGTCTTGTTTTTGTGTTTTATACGTTATAAATAGCGCTGCTTATTTGAAGTTATATAATATGATGACAAATGAGCCGTCCCACGAGAAAACCAACATTGTGCATTCTGCGTAAGGCATCGACCAATACCAGCCTAAGCATGCCGCGCAGGCTAACCCGGTTAGACACTTTTAGCCTCCTGCGGATTTTCTGTTTCAGGAATCATTACTCTATACCTCTATACCGCTGAGACGGAATGTGTCGGCCCGTATTAGCCTGTGTGGACTGCATAGGCTGATCTAGGTCGATACATTACGCAGAGTCCATGTTGTTGGTTTTCTCGTGGAACGTCTCAAATGTAGTATTAGCTGTATATCACGATATAGCCTGTTTTTAACTATCCATTTATTTACCTTTGAGTATCACTCTTCAATGGCAGAAGCAACTCATTTTATCATATTACTATTTAAATATACCTGTGAAAGTAGGAATTAAAACCTGATAAATTGTTAGTCTCTTCTATTTTTTGTATATGTAGAATGGCTGTGTACACTTATTTATAAATAGTAATTTTGTATCTTGCATACACTTATAATACATGTGTAACGACAAGACATAACTAATAAAAGAAAATACACTCAACGCATAAAGTGTTTATATTTTAAGTAGCATAGTATATGTATATACCCGCTTAAACCCTCTCTACATACTACACATCTGTAGCAGACGACTTTGATTGATTGAATGGGGTTTAACACCGTTTATAACAATTTCTCAGATATATCACAGCGGCCAGTTCACCTACTCATGCATTTCCTGGTTTTCTCACACCAATACTCCACACAACAATCTTCCCAAGCAACTGGCTGCTTTTTCACGTAGACTTAGCCCATGGTGGAAGACGAATGACGCATGTCGCATTGACGTTTGTCAATCCTCGGAAAGAAAGTTGGCCGAGCCGGGATTCGAACTTACAACCCTTGGATTGACAGCCCGCGTCGCTACCGACTGAGCTACCGGGGCTCGGCAGACGACTTTGAACACCTAGATCAAAAGTATCTCTTAGAATACATCCTCGGTACCAAGGCTATTTATAAACTATATGATACCCTGGGCAAATTGGCTAGCGAAACTTCGTAAAGCATGCATCACGATTTCCTCCGTAACTACACTGTAATTTTCGCATGAGTTATGTTATGCGGCCAATCAAGCGGCTACATTTTACCTCATAAATTATTTATGAGTACGAGATTTGTACAGCCAATTTGCCCAGGGTATCATATAGTTTATGAATAGCCTGGGTATCGAGGATGTTAGAATAGAGTACAGTCGTACTTGTCTTAGCCAGCCACCAAGGGGAGAATCAAAATGTGTCTGTTCAAGACATTTGCGAGTTAAGAACTAGCATGGCATATGTATATATACCTGCGTTAACCCTTTCCCACATACTACACATCTGGAGCAGACGACTTTGAACACATTGACAAACATATGAAAATAATCTCTACATGTAAAGTACAGTCTTACTTGGTTTAAGCCGCCACCCAGGGGAGAGTCAAAATGTGATTGTTGAATAAAAAAAGTTGACTGTTAAAGAAAGTTGACTGTTAAAAACAGTTGACTGTTAAAGACAGTTGACTTTTAAAGACAGTTGACTGTTAAAGACTGTTAACTGTTGAAGAAAGTTGACTGTTAAAGACAGTTGTCTGTTAAAGAAAGTTGACTGTTAAGAAAGTTAATTGTTAAAAAAAGTTGACTGTTAAAGAAAGTTGACTGTTAAAGACAGTTGACTGTTAAAGACAAGTTGTCTGTTAAAGAAAGTTGACTGTTAAAGAAAGTTAACTGTTAAAAAAAGTTGACTGTTAAAGAAAAGTTGACTGTTATAGAAAGTTGAGTGTTAAAGACAAGTTGACTGTTAAAAAAAGTTGACTGTTAAAGAAAGTTAACTGTTAAAGACAAGTTGACTGTTAAAGAAAGTTGACTGTTAAAAAAAGTTGACTGTTAAAGAAAGTTGATTGTTAAAGAAAATTGACTGTTAAAGAAAGTTGACTGATAAAGACAGTTGACTGTTAAAGACTGTTAACTGTTGAAGAAAGTTGACTGTTAAAGACAGTTGTCTGTTAAAGAAAGTTGACTGTTAAAGAAAGTTGACTGTTAAAAACAGTTGACTGTTAAAGACAGTTGACTTTTAAAGACATTTGACTGTTAAAGACTGTTAACTGTTGAAGAAAGTTGCCTGTTAAAGACAGTTGTCTGTTAAAGAAAGTTAACTGTTGAAGAAGGTTGACTGTTAAAGACAGTTGTCTGTTAAAGAAAGTTGACTGTTAAAGAAAGTTAACTGTTAAAAAAAGTTGACTGTTAAAGAAAGTTGACTGTTAAAGAAAGTTGACTGTTAAAGACAGTTGACTGTTAAAGACAAGTTGTCTGTTAAAGAAAGTTGACTGTTAAAGAAAGTTAACTGTTAAAAAAAGTTGACTGTTAAAGACAGTTGACTGTTAAAGACAGTTGACTTTTAAAAACAGTTGACTGTTAATAATTTTCGGAGACCGAGGTCAACACGTTGGGAAAAGGTATTTTTGTTTTCGTTTTACGTATTTAACTTAAAAACTATTGTTATCATATATTTATATCATATATTTAAAAGCGGGTTTCGTGTTTTTCGAATCAAACAGTATTTCTTCAGCCATATAATGATGATTCCCGCGCTTACATCGAACTGCTGCATCTTGCAGCAACTCTTGTTGTTTATATATTTTCCCTTAAACTATCGGATACATATACTTGTGAGATAACATTTTTAGATAGATGATGATGCGATTGGGTGGAAACATTAATGTAGTCGTATTGCGTATAGATACGAGTAGCGGTAGCTAGAACATTTTATAATTCAAATAAATCGTTTATTTCGAACCAAATCCTGCAAAGGATATGTTTTTTGAAAACAGTGTAGCAGCAGATCTGACATGTGTAAATAAGAGTCATGTAAATTAACAATACCTGTGTATGATCTTCGTGTATAATATCGGGCGTTTGAACACGGATCGTTCTTTGCCAATGCTATTCTCTTACTCCGGCCCGATGGTTTCCCTTCTCGATTCAAGTAAATGTACCCCCTTTAGTTCGAGCTTCGGCTTTTCGAAGCTGTTTCCCTGCCTCTACGAATTTTAAAGAAAAAAACAAGAAGATAACTACACATAATCCATAGTCCTTAAACCGTACATGAACATAGCAAGTTTTCGCTTCAGTTCCCGGGTGTGTCTTAACACGCTCGATTGGCTTATGTTTACATATATTTGATAGTACAATTAGGGTACACTTGTTTTGTTGATAACTTTGAGTTTAACCCATAACTTCACACAGATGCTGTTGCAGACGACTTTTGAAACTATTGCAATAAAAGGTGAAATTGCTCAAAACGAGCAATTTCACCTTTAATTGCCATATTTTCAACTCTTTAATAATATAATTCTTTCAGTTTTCTAGATTGGTGAAATTGTTCGTCTGATGATTGTAAAGCAGACGACCTATAAAGGCTATGTGAAGTTAACGCCGGTTTAAACAATTGCATTCATAACACGGCGGTGAGCTTACCTTTTTGAGTGTTTCCCGGCCTTCCTACACCGGTACATGTTCTTCATGTACTACAGTCAACAACAGTGTTTCCCGGCCTTTCTACACCGGTACGTGTACTACATGTACTACAGTCAACAACACTGTTTACCGGCCTTCCTTCAACGGTACGTGTACTACATGTACTACAGTCAACAACAGTGTATCCCGGCCTTCCTACACCGGTATATGTACTACAAGTACTACAGTCAACAACAGTGTTTTCCGGCTTTTCACACCGGTATATGTACTACATATACTACAGTCAACAACACTGTTTACCGGCCTTCCTACACCGGTACGTGTACTACATATACTACAGTCAACAACAGTGTATCCCGGCCTTCCTACACCGGTATATGTACTACATTTACTACAGTCAACAACACTGTTTACCGGCCTTCCTACACCGGTACATGTACTACATATACTACAGTCAACAACAGTGTTTTCCGGCTTTTCACACCGGTACATGTACTACATGTACTACAGTCAACAACAGTGTTTCCCGGCCTTCCTACACTGGTACGTGTACTACAGTCAACAACAGTGTTGCCGGAGAGAAACACATTAAACCTTATTTTAATAAACACCCTTATATACAAAAATGTATTAAATTGCTTAATTCAGAAAACCAAACAATTGTGAAAAAAAACCTGTTATTTTTGTTAAAATCGCTTTTAAAAGTAGATAACAAATACTAAAATGAAAACTATTTTCTCAAGTTCAGCCTCTTTATCGGAAAATGTGTTTACGCAGCTTTCAATTCACCAGTACTTCCGGTTATATATTTCTCGACACCGATACATCGGTCGTGAAATGTACCCCAGAATCCTGTGCGCCAAGGAGGACAGTTATTACTACCACTTTTAAAGTACTCTTATTTATTGGACTTCGTCCGACATCCTCGGTAGTGTAATGGTAAAGCGTTCACCTCGGATGCAGGAGGTCGCGTGTTCGATTTCCGGCCGGGTCACCACAAATACCTTAAAAACGGTAGCAATGGCTTCGCTCCTTGGTGATAAGGGTTGCGGGGTTAGCGTTACGACTGACTGACTGGTGTCAGGATAATTGGACCAGTAGTACTGGTAACTTACAAAGGAAACACCGTGATGTAACTGAAAACAAGAAATATCTTTAAAAAAGATAAACGGCGATCAATATGAGAATACAATAAGAAATGGAAAATGCGCATATTATTTGATATTTTATTTTACTTATTAGAATGACAGAAAACAATAACCTCAAATATGTATTATTTGTCTAACTTCCTTAGTTCAAATATATACTTAGGTTTTGATATGAATGAGAGAGAACAAAAAATAATTGCCTCTGCCGGGAATCGAACCACAGACCTTTCACTTGACAATCCAAGTCAACATCCATTATTATTTTCCTGAATTTTTTTTCTTACGGAAAACTATTAAAGGTTAATATTCAGAACATTTCATTTAAAACTTCCCTTATTAGTGCCTCTCGTAGGATCGCCAACTTAACTATGAACCAATCAAAACGTTTCATTTCCTTTATTTCTTCGACATTTTTCATTAAATACAACCTTTGATTGGTCTGCAATCTAAATCATTTGTTTAACATATAGGTCAAAACCCACGTTTATCAGCTATTGCCGAAAAATAATGTTAACGCTGCGTAAAACACCAATTAAACAATGAACCCGTTGTCACTCGTTTCTATATGAAATATTCACGCTTACGGTCATCTGGATTACATAGGGTCATATTGGCATACACACATTTTTATAAAACAGTCTCGAGTGTCAGTTTTAAATTGATATTCCCTAGACAGTTGGAGTTGGGTTGCATCAATATAGGTAGGAAAACAGTCGAACACCTAAAAACAAGCCTTTAACTCTTTCAGCGACAAAGGCAATATTGAGTTTTTAGCAAACAATACAGATGCATGTGAAACCGCACATAAAGTAGACGCCTCATCTCAAAACAGCACTATTTGCCATTTAGTTAGTAATCATAATTTTAAATAAACCACTTGTGACATGATAAATGGATTCGCCTTTTTTTTAAAACATGGAATAATCTTCTTTATGCAATTCGGCGCTAACATGGTTAATTCAGACCAAGGTTCATTTTTTCCATCACCACTGAAGAAAGCTGTTCAAAATAACCTTATTTCAGTCATATCACGGGGACCGGTTCATCTACACAAGTGTTTCCTAATTAGTTCATACCAGTTCGTCATAAAACAGACTTTTCAAGCAACTGGCTGCTTTTTCATAAATATTGATATCCCGTTGATTGTAGACGAATAACGCTCGTCGCATTGGCTTTTGTTAAACGTCGGAAAGAATAATGGACGAGCTGGGGTTCGAACTCACAATCCCTTGATTGACAGCCCACGTCGCTACAGACTAAGCTAACGGGGCTCAGCTTCAGGTAATGTAGATAAGATATACATGAGCCTTCACGCGACAAAAACCAACATTATAGACTCTACGTAATGTATCGACCAAGATCCGAGTCGACACACGGATGAACAGATTCCGTCTCAGGGGAATAGAGGTATAGAGTAATGATTACTGAAATAGAAAATCAACAGGATGCGAAACGTGTCTGTCCGGGTTAGCCTGCGCGGCATGCTTAAGCTGATCTGGGTCGATACTTTACCCAGAGTAAAATCACCCTAATATGTAAACAAAAACATATAAACTTTATAATTTGTCTTTTGGTCGAGATATGGAAGTTTTTCTCGCATAATTTCTAGTGTTCCATTGTCATTATGGACTGTAGCGGTGAAGAATTTAGTGGTAGAGCATCCGCTTTGTGTGCTGGAGCTTGCGGGTTTGATCCAATGCAGGGTCATACCAAAGACTATTACAATGGTAGTAATGGCTTTCCATCCTTGGTTCATTTAATTGTGAGGCTTAGCATTACGATTGACTCGCTTATGTCAGTATAATGGACCATTAGAACTTGTAGCTTACACAGGAAGCCCCGTGGTATAACTGAAACATGTTTAAATGCAGCGATAAACACCATACAAACACATGTTCAGTATGCATCGAGGTCATTGATAGTGCCTACAACCAGAACTTCTTGGTCAACAAGTTACTATCTGAAAACAAAAAAACACACAAATATTGTTCTAAAGTAAGGTTAATGTATCCCTTGTTAAAACTGACATGGTCTTGAGATTTGTCCAAATAAGTGATATCATTATACAATTATAAGTATTGTCATAAAAGAGATCATCTACCGTTAAATCCTTTGGGCGTCAGTGTTTTAGTTTTTCTATAGATTCGTACTGCTTTTAAAGTACAGAGCCTTTCGATTACGTACTGCTTTCGCGTATGATTGCTTGAGAGTACACATGCTTTCTCTGTTGATTTGTGTTTTATAGCAATTGTACAGATTCAAAGCTTAGATGTATCGCTGCTTAGAATCTCTACAAAAGCTGTGAACCATATTGCTTTCCTATGGGTGTCGCTAAATTTACTGGTGTTTTCCTAGTACATTCTCTTGAAAACAAAGGGTCCGTCACACTTATAAAAACATCAAAAACATGGTCATTATTCCATTTATAGTGGGACAGTCGTGTCTCGATCGGAGTGTGTCACACAAAACGTTACACGCGAGCGGAAACGATAAAGGAGCGTGGCCGGATCATTCATTAAAATCAACAACAATCCTGAATGCAATGAAAATCAGAATCTTTTAACAATAAATAACCAATAACACTATTCGATTTATAATGTACATATTTATATGAACCAACTGTATCTTTACCACGTCTGCCATTTGCAATGCGCATTGATGTATATTTGCAACGATCGAGTAGCTTAACACCCTGGGAATTGCAATGGATATCAAAAGAAGATCGATCGAGTGGAACATCTGGCTCATAGCCATTATCATCAATAGAATATATTTTGAATCACAAACTATAAAATCAAATCATTGAAATCTCCACAAACATAAACTGTTCCTAAACAACTAAACTGGTTAATATCTTCCTGCAATAGTATATTAAGATATGGATTCTTAATGTAGTTGCACACCAAAACTTTAACCAGAATGTCTAAGTAAAAAATTGCTATAATATGCATTATATGCAAGAAACAGTTATCTCAGTTGATTGTGTATATAGTTGGGAAGGGTTGTATAAATATGCAATACAATGCATCAGTAGTTACTAGGAAATGGACTCTTAATGTAGTTGCATGCAAAACTTTAACCATAATTGTTAAGTAAAAAAGGGCCATAACGTGTCGTTGGTAAGGGGGTTGTATACAGTCTTAATGCAAAGCATCAGGTATTCACTAAGATACATGTATGGACTCTTAATGTAGTTGCACGCAAAACTTTAATCGGAATTTATAAGTTGACTTTTGCAAAACGTCGGAAAGAATGTGGACCGAATTGGTTGTTTTGTTGCAATAGCTCTTTAAAGAATGGGGTTGACGATATGGCTATTATGGCGAAGTCACCGACCGAGCTTTAGGATAATCTCAACAAGTAATACGATTATTGTCCCAGGATGGGAAATAGTAAATGTTTCTAAAACTAAAATTATGATTTTTAGGAAAAGAGGGAAATTAAAACCAAACAAGGTCACGATGTACACTGATCGAGTTCTTAAGGTAGTAGACGACTTCAACTACCTCGGAAATGTGTTTTATTTTAAAGTTATTTGCAAATAATAACGAATATCTTGTCGGTTAATCAATAAAAGCTTTGCACTGTTTGTTAAACAAATCTCATAAATATCAGTTGCAACATTAAACTTTATGTCAATTATTTGAATGTATCGGTCCATGTTATGTTACGGGTCAGTAGCTTCTCCAAATCTAAATAAGTAGAACGTATACACTTGAAATTGTGTAAACGTATTTTAAAATGTATGTCTAATAGCTGCTCGGCTGGTGTATACGGCGATCGTGGTCGATACCCTATGTATATATAGCACGGTATTCAAGACTCATTAACTATTGGTGCACAATTGTAAACACTGACAATAATATTGTATGCTTACCCATGAATTATAGAAGTTTCTCAGTAAATAATAATCCTATAATCTGACCGGTGAGATTATGAATGAAAAAAATGAGTCTCAAAACGAGTAACGATTAACTAAACGATACAATAAAGATGATCTGTACATCTAAATCTGTGATAACACATTGAATAGGCCCATTCAATAGGCCTATATTTAATGACGTTAATCATTACAAGTCACTGTTTATATCAAAATAATAGTTGCAGTGATTTTAAAATCTTATTGTGTCACTGGGTATTAGAATGATTATCTGACCCCAAGGCAACACATTAGTAAATGTCAGATTCACAAATAATACAAGGGAAACATTACGTAAATTGGCGAGAAATAAAGAAATTGTATTGTATTGTATTGTATTGGCGAGCTTTAGTACTTCCCTTTAACAGTGACGTCATTGAATGAAAACACAAATCGACATATTTCTCTACACGTATGCAAGAACCTGTACTTTACTGTACTTTACTGTTGATCTATTGTATTTTAGATAGTGTATGCAATATCTTTCTCTAGCTCGAATGATTTTGATATTAGTAACTAGTGTAGATAATCGTACATGAATCGCTATAATGAGGAGTGTTCAAATAAGGTTTACAAGGGAGGAACACGGGAATGAAGCTTGATTTTCATATTTACACATTGTTCTGTTTGCGTTATGTTAGTAGGTATAGTATAAACAAATACAAAAATGTTACGAGTAACAGGCGTCGAATAAATCAAATGTAACGTTATTTTAGAGAAGCCATATTCTTATTATATATAGGAATAATGTACGTCGCCTGTTTTCATCCTCAATAAAGATCTAGCCGTCTGATGTCGATCCGTTTTTGTATTTTCTCTTCGCCGATAAGCGATATAAAACATAATTGCCTTTGCAAATGGCTTCCATCCAATAAATCTCCGCAATATATTGACATATTAAAATCCTTTACATTTAAAAGATATCGTTAAAATACAGAGTTGATTTTTTTAGCGAGACCTGCCAAACAATTTTTCAAAGGGCGGATGAATTTCATTCGCGCAAATAACCGAAGAAAGAGTTCCGTAAATATGGATCGCCACGCCAACTTTCTTGTAATTTGACTGGGCTACATACGAGGAATGAATTACGACTGGGGCTCCATACAGGGGAATTTATTACTAAGTCAGCATAAGAAATGTGACTTTTTACACCCCGCACTTTCCGAAAACTCATTTAAAGCATACAATACATAGGATAAGTGTTTGTTTTTAAGTGTATTATCGAAATTTCTTTCATCTCGTGAAAAGCAAAGGGTTACATTTTCTCTCGTGACGCCACTCATGAAAATGTTTTTCACTCGATAAAAGAAATTTCGATAATACACTGAAACAAACAATTATCCTCTCTATAATCAAGCATTGAATGATTGTAAAATGGGATTTAAAAATTGGACGAGTAACATAAAGGAACTGCTAGATGAGTATGGATTTTCTAATGTGTTTGTTATATCGGATTCAGTTTATCTGAAATCCTTCCATGTTTTTTTTTCAAAACAAGTAATGTGGACTGTTTTATTCAGGACTGGCGCAGCTCCTTACAGAATATTCGCCGTAGTTAGATATTTTAAATGTTAATTTACGAGTTAATATAAAATGTACATGTATATGGTATCGCAACGGTGAATCAATTAGACCAACAATCGTCATATACGGCTCGTATATTTCGTTTGTTTGTATGGTGTTTTACGCCGCTTTCAACAATGTTTCAGTTATATCACGGCGTGAGTCGGTTTTAATGCTACTACCCTCAACACCTAGGGCGCTAGCGAGAACAATCTATTACTACCATCCGAGGATTGAACCCGCGACCTCCCGCACCAAGACGGTCCGGCTCATTTAGCTTGTAATGTGTGCTATTCATATTCCGTAATACAAAATGTAAACCGAAAGTTAGAAATCTTTAAGATTTAAACAAAATACTAGCGCGTTTTTATTAACAGCTAGAAAGGGTTCAATATACTCTATATACACTCAGACGTTAGCACAAAGTACACATACATACATAATGAAGCAATTGGATTAGAGCATCTTTCATGATATACGTATAATGTAGAACATTGACATTTTCCTAATAAAAAATCTAATTTATCTATGTCAATTATTGAAAGGTCTTTGTTGTATGACACTTATGTGGGAGTGTTAAACCTGGTGTTAAAACAGTCAGATTTAGCGTCATATCACGGCGACCAATTCACCGACCCATATGTTCCTTGGCAAACCACTGTCCAAACAACAATCCTTTTAAGCATCTTGTTGCTTTTCGGCTCAAACATTTGTTCTGTTAGCTCATTTGTGGAAGACGAATGACGCTTGCCGCATGGACATTACAAAAATTGGCTTATTTGTTTTTGAGCATATTGGTTGTATATATCACTATGTGCTTACGACCAGTGAGTTTAGGCTCTGCGCTGTTCGTCGGTCCGACATTAAGATAATGACATGAGCCAATCCACGAGAAAACCAACATTGTGGACTCTGCGTACAGTATCGACCTTGACCAGCCTAAGCATGTTGAGTAGGATAACCCGGACATACACTTTTCGCCTCCTGTAGATTTTCTGTTTCAGGAATCATTAATCTATACCTCTATCCCCCTGAGACGGAATGTGCTGGTCATGATTAGCCTGCCCGGATTGCACAGTTTGATATGGGTCGATACAATTTGCAGAGTGCATCATATTGGTTTTCTCATTGAACTGCTCATATGTTATATAATTATAGAGACGAATTGCTCTGATCGATTTCAGGGGGGGAGGGGGGGCGGCTCAATGTCATACTCAATGCATTCTGATGAAGGTAAACACTCATGTCTACCACGCAAACAAATGTTTTTAGTGACTATTATCAGCACGGCCGCGGATGTTTTTGGCGTTATTGGACCACAGGGACTTTGCTCCTCTAAAAATAGATATGACCTACTCTATGAATTAGATATTAATATCTATGCATAGAGTAGGTCATATCTATTTTTAGAGGAGCAAGTCCCTGTGATTGGACCTCTCAAGGGTTATAAAAATTAACCCGAATCAATTTGGTACTCTCATACCACATCGAATGTTCGACGATGGTAACTCTGAAGCTGTGATTTGATTGGTTGATTCGGTTAACACATGCCCGAATGCTCGGAGTGTTAAGTCGATCTTAATTCGCCCTCAGTATGACCTGGACATCTGCGTGTATGTACTTTTTTTTATTTCTTTGCTATACAAATATCGTTTGTTGTTTAATGCAATCCAGAATGTTGCTTTGAATTGTCTACCTAGTACAATGTAAATGTATACTCCGTTGGTATATGTGTATAGGATGAAAATGAAAAGGGATGAAATATTTTTTATTTAAACCACCATAAAATTTGTGCAATATTGCAAAACATAAATTATTAAGGTAACTATGGTAATCGTATTCGACATCAAGACTCATATCCAGCTGACAACCTCTGAGGTAAAAGGAGAAATGTCGTATTATATTATATAATTAGTCGCCGGGCAGAAGCCCGCGACTTCTATTTTTAATAGCTTTTCGGAAATCACATGGGAGGGCGGCTTATTATTAGAAAGAAACAAATCTAGATGATTTGAACATATTACAATTGTGGTTGTTTACGAACACTAATAAATGACACATCTAAAATGAAATAAATATTCCGATTTTTTAATGTTTGCAGTTTTTTTTATTTCACTCGCATTTAAGTTTTTTGTCTTATTTACGAAGACAAAAGTGGTCCCTTCAAGACGTGAACCAACACCCCCATAATGCAGACTCTTATGTGTCATCATTGAGGTCAATTTCGGATTCTCCTTTTAATAGCAATTTTAACTTACTAAATGTTGTTTTCATGTTCAAAGAGATGTCTTGATTTGTGTAGAATTCATTTAATAATGTTAATCCATGAATATCTAAAGTAGGAACTGTTTCTAAGCTAAATATAGACCCTATTCTGTTGTGTAGTTTCGTGACCTTTAACATCGATTTTCGCGCATGCGCATTTCGATATGAAAAAGCGAGTGATATTATTTTATTTTAGACAAGTACAAGACGAATGTTTGACGCAAAGCGTCAAAGAGAAGCCGCAATATTTCGTTGTACATGTAGAAATAAGAAAAAAAGAACATTTTTAAATCCACAAACAATAGAACAATTTAAACTGTAGACGGTAATGCTGATATATTTCTCCTTTTGAAGACTTTTGTTTTCTTCAAATTACCTCCCTTTAAAGCAATACCAGGATATTTACCTTGTGATTCGAAAAAGATTGACAAACATTGAAATTATATGAATGAATACTATTATTTAAATAAGTAATAACAGCAAAATTAAATTTAAGCCAAGATAAATGTGTACACATTTCGTTAATTTTTTATAGATACCCTAGTGTATAGGTATGAATATAAAATTTATAAGCAAATGTTTGAATAGACTAAGGAAAGTCAAGAATACATAAATAAATCAATGCAGTCTTTTCCGGCGACATTGATGCCTTGCATCAACTTTCTCTTGTATTCAATAGAAATAGATAATTCTACTTTCTTAAGTAGAGAGTTTCCATATGTTGCAAAACTATTTAAATGTCCTGTGAGAAAGTGTAAAGATCCTAGCTTACTATTTGTTAACTATTTGTTTGCACTTATATGCGACTGACTTAAACGCTCTTTATAAACCTTTCCCATGTCAACCTCTGCAGCATACTTCTTATTAAAAACATAACAGAAAAAACATGGTTAAAAATACTAAGTTTTGTCTCCACATTTATAAATATGTTGCATGTATGAACTCTTATATATAGGATGAAATATGAATTGACCGAGGATGGAAGTCATTGTGTTAAAAGTAGGATTTATTTTTAATATGAGCGACTGCTTCTCTTGATGCCATGTCTTCAAAAGACCATTGGATACCGCTGTGGCAATAAAAGTCGACAATGAGGAAAGGGTTTTAAAATGTTATGTTTATGGACCTTAAGTTAAGTGAAGATAAAGCTCGTTTTTCCTTGCTTTATCTAAATATGAAAATAAACACAGTCATGCGTGACCTGTAAATATTAATAAATTAGGAAAAGGAAAGCGAGTGCTCTTTGAAATAATGATTTATCAAATCGTTTTACATAATGTCTTGTTGTTATGCTTTGATAACCATCATCGTGTTTTCAAAAGCATTAGCGTCAGTATAAAACGCACATAAATTGTACATGAAAGTGTTTAAGTGTAGTATTGAGATGGCTTCTTATTCACAATCCCGAGTTGTTATCATATGGTTGACATTTCACGCCTGATTGTATCGACTATCTATTTTCATCTTTTGATAATGCAATACAACTTATACATAAAGGAGTGTGGATACTTGGGTGAAAAATAAGATAACTTACATAAGCAGTGTGAATCTCCGGTTGATAGCGTCTTATGTTTCGCTTCGGTAAGGAGCTAACTGCCTTTTAACTCTTTAGAGCAAATACCAATTTCCTCAAAACAACATAATAATTCATTGCATAATCTGTTTAATCTGAAGAAATTGATTGACATGTTGTTGTCAGTTTCATCTGAAGCAATAATTGTAAATTTAAACAAAAAATGTCAACAACATCATCTCGACTGTGTCTGTGTTTAAGCAAGTGGTCAAACCTTAAATAAATTACGGGTAAACAAATCGATGTTTCCCGTCAATAAATAATGTGTATGAACTTTGCAAAACTTTGCTATACCGTTTTTCCAAAAATTGTGTCCAGAGTGGATTTTTCGATGCAGTCACGATTCTGCTACGTTTTGATTGGAAAAAAAATATCGAAACAAAAAAATATTCTAGAGGAAATATTTAAATATGATAATACGTACTCGATAAAAGAACGAGCACAAGTAATTTTATGTGTGATCATTTATGTTTAATAACACTCGTCGTCTATTTATAAAACGAGTTCAAATAAAAACTCATAAGGGTTTTTTGACTTTCCGGAAGTTACAAATCAACATTCCTGTAATAAGAAGTCATTCTATTAGCGTAACACATATGATGAATAATTAACCAAAAAGAAAACGACAGGAATGATAGATAGGAAAGGTTAGTTTGACTTGTCACAAATGTAGTTCCGTAAATTATGAAATCGTTTCTTTTGAAGAACTTTATGAAGGGCAAGTTGATTATTTGTTGTACCTGTCATCATAATGTCATGGATTTAAAATCTTGGCCATATTTTAAAGTTAAATATAAGCTTTACCTGATGATGATCTGCATTGTCTTTGCTTAGGTCGGTAGGACTCGTAATTGACATAATTAACTGATCGTGCTGCAATCAAGGTTCACGCGGAACTATTTACCGATCACAAAAGTTAATAACTGTTTACCCTAAATAGGTAGCACCTATACTCATATTAAAATGATACCAGTACTGAGTGCTTCGTGTTTCGGGGTAAGTAAAACTGAAAAAGGGTATTCTCATGTCAAAAACTAAAATGTATTTTACTTAAAATATTTTATGTATTGAACGACATGTCTGTATGGTTTTTATTTGACTTTAAATAATACTGTCTTCGATCGGCTAGCATGCCACCTTGCTTATGATATGTTTATGTTCCGACCTGTACTTATTTCAGCATTTAGCGCAGTTCTGTACTTTTTTATCCCCTTACCTCATGGCTTGTTTTTATTTATAACGAGCACAGCTCGTTTCTTGCGGGCACGTTTTGAGGTTAACCTTAATAAGGGGAAATTTCCTATAGTCAGTATGGAAAAAATACTACGGGACATCCCAGTTAAATTACATAGAACAAAGCAGAGAACCATGACCGACATTTATCCACATCCGGCCGACGTCACATCCGTCCAAATCCAGCTGGTTTACGAGATAACGACAACAACTGTTTACAGTAAAAACTGACAACCAGAACCTACCGGCTGCGAGTTTCTTTGCTTTAGGTAAGAATTTATATCTCTCTCGTTTTCACTCGAATAACATAAATTAACTCAGACAATTTCATTATGGCGGTCTTGTAGTTAAAGATATAAAATCTAGCTGTATTTTAAATCTGGGAATCATCGATGTTTTGCATTCATTAACGTATGTTCGTAGCGATGGGATTTGTGTTTCACTGTCTGATCTAAGATGCTCTTCGTGGTAAATTTGTTTAACCCTCAATGCTACGCAGACCTGCTAAAGTCGTCAGTCCTTCTGACAAAGTCTCCTTCTTCGGACTGCACAGATCAATTATATGTTGATGCAATATTTGGGTGAATATACACCCTTTGACCCAAATCAGTGACATGTATTCATGTCTCTGCCCAAATACACCAAACAAAGAGTTGAATCACAGGGACTGCTCCTGTATGATCTTAGAAATAAATATGACCCTATGCATAAATATCACTAAAATAGCACATACGAAATAAAATCTATTTTTAGAAGTGTTCTTGGAAATTTGTTACACATTTTATGACGTAATATCTCAGTTCTTACGTTTCTGCTGCATGACATTCACTACAATTTATTTTTAGTGGTTGAACACATTTACAATGTGGACTGAATATTTAAGAATTATGGCTAATCAGTTAAAACTAACAGCTTTTCTGACCAAGAGAATCCAAAATGAAACGTTCACAGTGAATTCAAGAGACATATCTAGTTTCAATAAAAGGAAGTTAAACAATTTTTCCAAAAGACTTGACTGGAGACATATCCATGACCGAGGCAGATTTATATGGGCATGACTTGTGCTGTGTGCTCTGAACAAAATTTAAAAAAAATGCTTTTACGAGTGATAAAGGATGTGACAATCAAAAATAAATCTTAACAAGGCACATTGCATTTCAGGATCAGTGCGATGCTTTAAAAGAACCCAAATGCAGCTAAACATCATCCAAGTAAGTATTAAAACATCTTCCAAAACTGTTAAATCTTAAGAATTGGAAAATACACGATTGATTTTAATTTGAAAGCATTGTGATAAGAAGTATAATTGCACATTTTCAACAATTTGACATTTTATCACAATGCTTTCAAATATGATATGCTGTTAGATCAAATGTCACATTCATAAGATAATCACAAATGTAAGTTCCATGCCTTCTGGTGTATTAAATTTAACAGGATTGTTTTTTAAAAGAGATATATTCTTCTGTATCATCAGTAATTATAATAATCATTTGTCAATTAACATGTTGATTTATAACTCCCTCAATGGCTCCTTTTTCCGAACATAAGTTGAGAATTGGCCCCTTTTCAAAATATTATAGAAGCAACTTTGCACAAATATACCCGAATGAAAAAAGCGGCCGGTATATAGAAATACCAAAATACACCGGAATCCTCAAAATCTACAAAATTCTTAAAAAAATCCGCCAAATATCTACTGAATCAGAATTCAGTGAAGATTTGGATTTTCCGCGCAAATGGCGCAAGAACTGGTTATATCTCCAGGACATAGAGCGTGATTAAAATAAGATTACAGCTTGTTTCGCAGTTGATGTTAAAAATATAAGTTTAACATAATTGGTGTAAAGGAATAATCCAGATAAGACTGCACAGAGGTACAGACTGATCTAAATCAAAACTGAAAAACTAGTCGCAGAGCCCAAAACTTGTCTTTCTGACCATAACTAATATACATGTACATTGTTTTCAATTCTGGTCTATTTTTAGCTCACCTGAGCTTTGCTCAAGGTGAGTTATTGTGATCGCCTTTTGTCCGGCGTCCGTCGTCAGGCGTCCGTCGTCAGTCGTCCGTCGACCATCGTGCGTAAACTTCTTCTCCTCAGTAACCAGTGGGTAAATTGGGATGAAATTCACAGAAAGCATCCTCTCAATGGCCTCACCAGATTTCCTTCCATGGCAACGATATGAAAAAAACTTCAAAATTCTTCTTCTCCCAAACTGGTTGGCAGATTTATAAATAAGTTTGTAGAAATGTTTCTTGGATGACCCTCTATCATATTCCTTCAAGCAATGTTGATTGGTCGAAAAACATGGCCGCCAGGGGGTGGGGCTATTTTGCCTTACATGGCTATATTGAAAACTTAAACAATATTCTCCTCCGAAAGTGTCAGGCCGATTTTCAAATAAATTTGTAGAAATGTTCCTTGGATGACCTTGTATCAGATTCCTTCAAGCCATGTTGATTGGTCGAAGAACATGGCCGCCAGGGGTGGGGCGGGTGGCGGGGCTATTTTGACTTTTGGCTATAGTGTAAAGTCCAAAAGTGTCAGGCCGATTTTCAAATAATGTTGTAGAAATGTTCCTAGAGTGACCCTCTATCGGATTCCTTCAAGCCAAGTTGATTGGTCGCCAGGGGGCGGGCCTTATATAGCTAAAGTGAAAAAAGAAAAAATCAGGTGAGCGATTCCAGCGCCATCATGGCCCTCTTGTTTAAAGATTAGGCTATTTAAAAAGAAAAAGGTATAGTCTTTAATTTATCATTTTATTGTATTTAAAGACACTTTTATTTGCAGTTATTGTCTGATGTCATGTATTAAAACAGCAGTCAATGATATTCTGCATCAAGTTTTATTTTAAAACAGAATGGATTTAGAACATCCCATACAATCATGGAATAACAGTTATTATGGTGTATACTGGAGAGGAAATTCATATGGGCAATTAGTGATATACCCCTTGGTCATTGGTACCTGTATATTCAATGAAAATTGCATGCATCTTTGACCGTGGGGTAATATTCTGTCATGCATACACATCAAAACAGTAAATGGATTGAGAGCAACCCGTACAATCATAGAATCACAGCTGTTATGGTGATTTCAATTCTGGTCTATTTTTTTAATATATGGCTATTTAAAAGGAAAAAGTAGAAAAAGGTATAGTGTAACCCCATTCTTTAATTTATAATTTTATTTTATTTAAAGTTACTTTTATTTGCAGTTATTGTCTGATGTCATGTATTAAAGAATCGATTAAGAACATCCCATACAATCATGGAATAACAGTTCTTATGGTGAATACTGGAGAGGAAACTCATATGGGCAGTTATTGATATATCCCTTGGTCATTGGAACATGTCTGTTCAATGAAAATTGCATGCATCTTCGATCTGACTAAAGCACACGATCTGACCAAATGTAAGATCTGATGGCGATCAATTCAAATTCATCTTCTTGTTTTATCGGATTTCCAATATCGCTATTTTTAGATTCACCAAGCTATTTTTATTTGAACCAATCAGAGGACTCGTTTCAACAAACGTTTGGCTTAACTTTCAAAATGGTGTCAATTGACGAAGTTGAGCAAATTTAAAATAGACCATTTTAAAAACCAGAGCAAAGAACACTTTTCGATGCTGGATATTCAGGAAACGACTGTATCTGTGTTTTGCCTCATTTCCGCATTTGTAGCCATGATGCGGTCGTCATAAAAACTATACACGCGTGTAAATCACTATGCGAAAATTGGGATCCCATGCTAAATATAGATTTTTCTGGGTAAATATATACTTTTACTTTCACTTTCAAAAACGTGAAAGCAAGTTTCTGATTGGCTGGCGGAAAGGTCGTCTGAACGTGACCCTCTTTTGGTTGTCGTCAGATCCTATGCGTAGCGTTAATAGGAGATGATTTTAATGAGATTGCATGCATCTTTGACCGTAGGGTAATATTCTTTCGTGCATACACATCAAAACAGTAAATGGATTGAGTGCAACCCGTACAGTCATGGAATCACAGCTGTTATGGTGATAATTGGAGAGGAAGTTATATAGGCAGCCCTTTGGTCATTGGTGCCGATCAAAACAATGACAATTGCATGCATCTCTGACTGTGAGCTAATATAACTTCCTTTACAACATGGAACAAGGGAATACATGTATATTGAGAGAAACGCATACAATGATGGAATTACAGCTGTTATGACAATGACAGGAGAGGAAATTCAGCTGATTACATATAGTACTAATGGATCAATACAAGGTAATGTTTATAAACGGATAAGTTTATCAAAATCACATCAAGCTTGTTTTATCTAATTAAATGTAGTAAGAAAATCCTGTTCTTTGATTGCACAGTTTGTGTTTGTTATCATCACATTTTGTCTGATGTCATTCGGTCACACGCCATCAACAACTGCCTTCTACAGGCAACATTTTACAACATCCAATATGAATGAAAGTTTATCAGAAAATCATCTCAATCAAATCTTGGCCAAGTTATAAACTGGGTCCTGCGGGGTGAATAACTAAGTGACAAATGTCAATTTGAATGAAAATATTGTAAACACTCTGGATGCCTTATTTTAAACTTAAGCATGTTGAAATGATTTCAGAATGTTTGTCTTGATTTTATCAATGCTAAGGTTGAAACTTGCGTCATGTGAAGTCAAAAACTAGGTCACAAGTTCAAATTGAAGGAACATCTTATTAACACTCTGGAGGCTGCATTTTTATCTTTTAATAGCATATTGAAACTGTGTCAATAATTGTTATCTTTGAATTCTAGGCCAAGTTCCAATATAAGTCATGTTGTGTCATAAACTAGGTCACTTTACCAAATTGAAGGAACATTTTGTTAACACTAAGACATTTTGAATGCTGCATTTTTAACCAGGTTTTCCGCAGGAAAAATCTGGTTATTAGTTTGGCGAAGTCGGCGGGCGGGCGGATGGGCAGTTGGGCGGGCGTCAACTTTCCTTGTCCGGACCATAACTTTGCCATGCATAGAGATATTTTCAAATAACTTGGCACAAATATGCACCATATCAAGACGATGTGCCAAATGCAAAACAAAGTCTGTAGATTCAAGGTCAAGGTCACAGTGATAAGAAATAGACTTTAATTGAACTTTTCTTGTCCGGACCATAACATTTTCATGCATAGAGATATTTTCAAATAACTTGGCACAAATATGAACTATATCAATATGATGTGTCACATGCAAAACTTTTGTCTGTAGCTTCAAGGTCAAGGTCACAGTGACAACAAATAGACATCAGTTGAACTTTTCTTGTCCGGACAATAACCTTTTCATCCATAGAGATATTTTCAAATAGCTTGGAACAGGTATACACCATATCAAAACGCTGTGTCATATGCACAATGTATGTGTTTAGCTTCCAGATCAAGGTCACAGTGACAGAAAATATACTTTACTTGAACTTTTTTTGTTCAGACCATAACTTTACCATGCATATAGATATTTTCAAATAACTTTGCGCAAATATGCTCCATATTAAATAACTTGGCAATTTAAAAGAATATAGCATATATATGAGTAAGTGTCATAACCTCGGGCCCTGGATCTAGTCTGTTTGCAAAGGCATAAACGCGTTACTATCAAGTAAAGGGTTAAGGCAGATCACTGATTATCAACCTGGCATTAGGGATCCTAAAATGTGGCTGCTTACAACAAAAGGTTGCTTAATATCTGTTATATGTTCTTAATAAATGAGGCCATCAAAACACGATTGACTGTATTTAACTGATATTTGTTAGATACAATTGTGATATATTTAATTGACAAAGTAATTATAATTATTCACCAATAGAAATATTCCCTGTTACTTGAATTACTAGCTTTGATTAACTATTAACAGAAAGATTTGACAGATCTGTTTATTCTTAATCAAACACCTTCCGTTATAGAAAACCTGGTTTCATGGAATTTCCATGTCTTGTTAATTTTAGCATGTTGAAATTTTGTCAGAATTGGTGTTTTGGTGAAATCTAGACTAAAATATAGATCATGTTGGATAAAAAACACCGAGGTCACTAGAAAACATTTGAGAAAAATCTTGTAAACACTCTTGACCTCAATGTTAGCTACAGCATCTTGAAACTTTGTCAGAATGTTTGTCCTGGTGATTATTGATATCTAGGCCAAGTTCAAATATTGGTCATGTCGGGTCAAACATAAGGTCACTAGACCCAGTTAAAGGAAAATCTTGTTATTACTCGGAAAGCTGTTCTTTTAATGTTAGCATGTAGAAACATTTGCAGAATATATGTTTTGAACAGTGGTTTTAACCCAGATAGAAAGTATGTCACTAGGCCAAATTGAAGGAAAAACTTGTTTCCACTATGATTATGTTTTACCTTTCTGTATTGAATATGTGTATGTTCATGTGATTAAGTGAATGTTAAGATTGTTGATGATTTGACTTTGCACCAAAAGAGAATGTAGGGGTAGGGTACAAAAACGGTCTGAGTTCCGACAGCTTGTAACAGATTCCTTAATCATGGTAGTCACATACATACCATTATAGACGATGTGCTCGTAGTGAGGCTTTGCCTTTTTCATAGTAATACTATATCTATTGTTAATATTACCTCATAATACATTGTAAACTGTACACAGAGTAACAAATAAACTTGTAAGCTTGTAGTAGTTTTATTATTTTGTAATCATAACAATTATCCGACACGCATACATATAGATATATAGACGCTAGTAACCATTATGCAGACGACAAATGACGTCATCGATCGATAATTAAGGGGACATAAGCGAGTACCCATTTCACAATAGTATATGTACGGTGATAATTAAAACTCCGATTAAAGGCATTTTTGCAATTCTGTTTGAGAAATGGCTTCATTAGCACAATTCTGACACTAAATTCAGTTGTTGAAATGGAAAAATGGGCCAAATGGTTAAAACTCCGAATATCACCTTTGATATCAGGCCTAACACAATGTGTTCGTATGTATTTGACAGTGGAATATGAAACCACATTGTTGGATTCTTTTCAATGGAATATATACTGCTTTTTAACAGTCAGACGTCCTTCAAACTGATGAAATTATTGCTAGAATAGACTCCTTTTCCCAGTCTGCAAATCTGAATTGATTTGCATGGTCGACACTTTTTTAAATCACCATATAGTGTATTTAGGGTTTATTGTGTTTCACGAACAAGTTTCGAATTTTAAATTGAGTTAAGCCATATTTCCCTGCATGCTAACGTGTCAATAATCTGACTCCTGCCTTTGCATCGCCATCAAAAATCAATAAAATAGTGGACCCTGATGCCTTTGTCGCCGTCGAACCAAAACATACTGAATATTTAAAGATAGTTGAATTAACTAAACTGAATAGTTGTACCTTGTTAAAACGTTGAATTTGAAGTGTGATTCACAAAGTAAATAGAACACCATAGCTACTTTTTCGTGATGTATGGCAGCTTAGTCGGGCTTACGATTTAGGTACCTCCGTTTGACAACATTTAATGCGACACTGGTCATTCATTTTTTATTAATGGGCGAAACGTTTAATTTTAAAAGCATCTAGTTGCTTTGAAATATTGTTTTGTGAAGTACTGGTGTAAGAAAGTCCGGATACATATGGGTAGTCACAAGGTGAAATGGCCGTCGTGGTATGACTGGTTAACGAATTATTTGTTCTCAAAAAATTGATGAGTTCTTAAGATTGGTAGGAGAATTTGACCTTTACAATTTGGCGTTTTGATAAACTACACCTTTGGTGAAAATAGTCCTAGTAGTTTCCCGATATTGAATCACTTTTATGTGTTATTTCATTAAAGTTAAGACATATTTATATTATCGTATCAACACGGAGATTCAATTCTGGAGAAAATATCAAATTAACAGTAAATGCATATGTATCATTTGTCGGTAGTCACGTATGAATTCTGAGTTTTAAGCCAATTGACTTATGCCGTAGTAAACAGGTGCCGATTATGTAACACAAGCAAACCTGACCTTCGACCCCACGCTGTAGAGCGATATATATCTGCAGAGCTTCAGATAAGGTACGTAAATACGCGATCACGCATTGAAATGCAGAAAAAACGAATTAAAAATATTTTCTGTTCGTCGTATCACGAATTTAAAACATTTTCTGTGAGTCGTTTTAATTTTTATTTTGTAATTGACGTTAAAGAAAATCAATAAATCAATATTGATATGAGCCGCCCCTGCGAGAAACCATTATATTCTATGCTTCCTAATTGAGCCCAACTAAAAACAACATGAGAAAAGGTACAATTTGGCATTTCTGAACAGTGTATGTTCAGATCATAGTGTACACCTTCTCAGACTGTTCAGAATATATACATGTCGACAGAAAATACAAACAATCAATTATAAGTAATTGATGAACAGTGTAGACTTTGTTCAGGATTTTCGGTCACATATGCTTATCTGGATATATACAACACTATTTACAAAAGGCAACTTATACCTTTTCACATATGATCAAATTGAGATTCGAAATGGAAAGAACATGGTAAATAGAGGTTCATTTAATCAGGATGCTATTCAAATTAAATTGGGAATTCTGACTTTCAGAGCAGGCGATGAATTCTTATCGGAATACTGCTTGGCATTGTTATTCTTACGGTCCACACTGCACGTACGTCATTACGGCTGTAAACGAGACGGTTTTTAATGCCACTCACGGATGAACATGTGGTTAAAATAAATCTTACAACAAGCCCCAGTTTAATTACGTCTGTAACAAACACCGTTATTCATTCAACGGAATAATTCACTGTATTTATTTATTGATCCTTATATATCGAGGTCTTGGTGTGAAACTAAAATTGTAACTAAAATTGGTATTTTTTTTACCAAGGTTAATCACCTCGCCATAATGTCTTTATAAACGTTAATTTTTTTTCCCGGTAAACAATGGAAATTTAGGTGGCATTGCTCGTTCTGAGCAATGGCACCTAAATTTGCATTGTTTACAAAGGTGTCAAAATTGCCCCTAAACCAGGGTTTTCAAAATAGGTTTTTAGTTACAAATGTTCACGCCAAGCCCTCGATATGTGTTTGTGCTATGATACCAATGTTTTGCTTTTTAGTTTAACGCCATTTTCAACAGTTGTTAGTTATACCATGAAAGCCATTTCCTCCGGCTATGTGTTTCCTGGTTTTCTCACAGCAGTACTCATCACAACAGTCTTTTCAAGCAACTGGCTGCTTTTCCACATAAACTGGTAGGCAATTGACGGGAGAGGAATGACTGGTATAGATTTAACTATTGTCAAACGTTCGAGAGAATGTTCGCCGAGCTTGGGTTGGATATTACAGCCCGGTTGTCTACCGACTGATCTACCTGGACTCGGCTGAATGAGACTAAAATAAAAACATCTCAGAGGTCCAGATAAGGAGGAGTATTCAGCTCTCTTTTCCACAATTGCTCTCTTATTATTAAGGCAAACCATATGTTGTGAGTACTCAAAAGAATCGTCTCACTGAGACGATTCTTTTGAGTACCCACAACATAGAGTTACAGTGTTAAATAAGACTTTTAGAACATGCAAAATGCCCCTTTCCTAGAGTTCTGCATCTAATGTGTGTTTGTCACTGTCTGGTGTTACGGATAGTTTGAATCGGTGAAAAGTCACGGCAATTAAGAGCCCCGAGCTGACTGACGCACAGTCACATTGTTTGACGCAACATCAGATTAGATAGACAAGGAGGAGACAACCGATCATTTTCCCACAGTATCTCCTTTACTTTCCAACAAAACCGTGTGTTGTTGTTATCAAAGGAATCGCCGTTGTTGTTATTGTTGTTTATTGGCGTTGTGTACCCTCGCACTCGGCAATAGTCTCAGTTAGACGATTTCCTTATGAGTACCCAATACGTACAGTTTAAGGCACCGTCCTGGCATTATGGCCTCTGCGTAATGTATCGACAAAGATCAGCGTGCGCAGTCCGCGCAGGCTAATCCGGGCCGACACATTCAGTCTTATTGGGATAACTGTATAGAGTAATGATTCCTGAAACAGAAAATCTACAGGAGCCGAAAAATGTCTGTCCGGGTAAGCTTGTGCGGCATGCTTCAGCTGATCCGGTTCGACATATTACGCAGAGTCAATAAAGTTGGTTTTCTCGTGGAACGGCTCAAATATATAAGGTAGACGGAACGCTTAAAGACGGCCACGTGATGTCAACGATATGACGATTTGGGTTATCTTATTTTTTTACCGATACCATGTAGAAAAAGCTGTTTTCAAAATTTTCAAAATTCATTTTGATGACTTCATGTTAATTTTGCGAATAAGATATGTTTCTGCATCAAATGGAACAGGCTTAAATGTTTACTTAACACATTGGTCAGTCAAAACATGTCTGCATGAATAAAACGGTTAATGAATAATTGCTTATTCATGAGATGCATGTTTGTTTCCCATAGGTATACCCTATCATTGTCATTGTTATTCTAATGTGTTTCTTTAAATAGCTAACATATTTATATGTGTGTCTAAATATGGTATCGAACCATCTGCTTAGTACTTTTTGTTTAATATTTTCGCTGTTCCATGCTTCTAGGTAACTCCAACGTACATAAGGTCAAACATTGTGAAAAATTAGCATTACGTTTAATATACAAATGCATTAAATGAAGTTGAACTTTTGTACTTTCTCCATTGTAATAGTGTAATAATATGATACCCAAGTGTGTGAGAAAGTCAGACAACACATGGATAGATGACCTAGCCGCCGTAATATGACTTAAAAGTGTTCAAAGCGGCGTAAAATCTCAACCATCTAATCAACCAATCAACCAATCAGTCAATTAGTCTATCATTGGATGGGAAAGTAGGGTTCCCCTGAAGATAAAACGGGCTCAAATAGTTGTTACATGTATCAGCGTAGTGATGGTAAATATGTAAATTTATTCGAAGAATAACGTGATTTAAATAATGAGTGATCTCACAACTTTTGAGCACTCAACGTTATGTAAATCCACGTATTTTAACATCTTTGCAGCAGGCGACTATTGATTTTTTTTTTTTTTTTTTAAGTTTCCCAATTTGCAACATTTTTTTGAATTATCAAACTATTATTTACAGAGGCTTTTAATGTATTTTAAGGCAAGATGTCGTCTGCTGTAGATTTATTTTCATGTAAAGAATGAGGGTTTATTTAAGAAAAGTTCGAATGGGTTTTCTGACGACGTCGTCTGCTGCAGATTTTTTTGATGTGGAAAAGGGATATTTATTTAGAGAGAAAATGACCGTAAACCTGAATGCGATATTTCAGATGAGTAAAAAGGTACTACAGACGTCGTAAATCAGGTTCAACAACATCTCTTCGTCATTTACGACATAGTATTTTCTCGACCATTTCCGGGAATGTTTAATGTAATACTTTAATCTGCAGCAGACGACTTTACTTTACAGAGTTATATTGATACATATCTTAATATGCTGTGACAATTTAAACATTTTTAAAAAGTAATACGTTGCTTTTATAATTATAGTATGTACATTTCTTAACATGCGTTCCCTATTGCTTGTTTTATTTATTAATTTGTTTATATATCTGCATTGTATATAACGTAACTTGTGAGCGTCATAAGGGTAGTCTATTTCATAGAGAAATAAATGTATATCTTAAATCAAAATAGATATGTATCTATTTTACACCAAAACAAACATTTTTTCTCTGTCTGTCTAAGAAAAAGCCACGAACCGTGCCGGCCTATAATCATTTAGAAGACAGATCTAGACTTGATGATAACAATGTTATTCAATTAATAAATCGCAATTCATATTTTTCAAAGCGACTGAAATCCAGATGGCATGAAAAAAAAAAAAAAAAAAAAAAAAAGAATTCGCCCTAAATGTTATTCCAAGTAAAACCAGGGTAGAAAATGTATCGTATTTTATCAATAAAGTGAAATTGAGTCGTTTTCAATTGTCCCGATGAAGGGGTTTCCTATTTAAAAATATTCACCCCGTTACTGACAGGGTAGAATTTGCGATGGAAAAAGTAACGAAAACAAGAAAATCTCACCGATTATAGGGGTATGTAATATGTCAGTTATCATATTTTAATGCCCCAAATACAAAAATAACACTTATTTTCTTAAAATTGGAAATTTTATTTTTTTTCGACAGTTGGGTATCTGGATTTTCAGTCGCTTTAAAATACGTGTACAATTATAAACATGTTCATAATATAAATATATATAATATATTTTGATAAAAGATTACATGTAGGTCTTTGTTATACGCAGTTTAATCGTTGACGTTCGGTTATTTTGTTTTGGATCATATCCTACCCGTCTTATTCTAGGTGGAAAAAGAAGAGAAGTGTAAACATTGCTGAACATATAAGAGATATGTCTCTTTTATTGGGATTTCACGCCGTTTTCAACATCATTTCAACGACTCTTCGACGAATATTTACAACAATGGCAAAGGAATTTGTAAAAGAGAAAGGTGTTTTCGTTGACGTTCGGTTATTTTGAATCATATCCTACCCGTCTTAATCTAGGTGGAAAAAAAGAAAAGAAGTGTAAACATTGCTGAACATATAAGAGATATGTCTCTTTTATTGGGATTTCACGCCGTTTTCAACATCATTTCAACGACTCTTCGACGAATATTTACAACAATAGCAAAGGAATTTGTAAAAGAGAAAGGTGTTTTAACTGTTCATAGAGAGCTGATAATTTCCTTTAAATTTGAATCCTGTTTAGATCATATTTAACCCTTTCAGCGCCAAAGGCAAAATTGAGGTTTTTGCAAACAATTTTGATTCAGGTGAGTCAGCTGTCTCACCTGAAATCAGCATTAGTTGCCATTCAGTTATCAAAATAGTCTAAACTTTTATTACATGAGAAATGGAGATGCCCCATTTCCAACAAGGACGAGTCTACTTTAAATAATTCGGCGCTGAAAGAGTTAAGAAAAAAAAAAAAGAAATAACGATTACAAAGCTACATATTTGCATGTTAATTTAAGTAAGAAAACATGCTATCAATTTCATTCTAATACAAACACTTTCCCAAATACAACAAGGATACTCTACCATAACCGCTGAGGCGCCATAGGTGATCGAACTCGGGACGCCCGGTTCCAAATCCCAGACGCTAACAACTCGGCCACAGCGGATTCCTAGACATATGATTGAAACTTATGGAAGAAGTTTATCGGACGTTTCCTAACAAACAGTATAGATACTGATCAGACTAAATGGATGTTAGGTGCTAGGAAAAATTGTAAAACATATTACTAATTTAATCATACTGATCAAATTCGTATTTTTTTTATCACAAAGTGTTCACTTACATGTATATGTATAATTATACTTGCAGTCAAAGAGAGTTTGTTAAACTGTTTTGCAGTAAGGGCCGTAGGCCTAGATTGCTGAATAAAGAATTGTCATTGTCATTGTCAAGATTAAACAGTAGTCTTGTTTAGATGTTTTCAAGATTCAAGATTCAAATATTCTATCTAAATCTTTAGGCCACCGGCCCATAAATATTAACAAAACATACACACGTATAGGTCTACACCAACACAAAGCAAATATTTTTTATTTCCCCTGCAGTTGTTAGGTGACACAATATCACGATATACAATGGTCGAAATGATGCCCAAATGATCGGTTTGACGAAGGGGATTGCTCACATAAACTCTGTTTCGACATCCAATTACAAGAGCAAACATCACAGAATAGTGCCTCTGACAGTTTATCGCCTAAAGGGGATTGCGTAAATCATGAACAATCGAGGACACGTATAACTTCCTGTTTACCTGTTAAATGTCATGCTGTGATTTCTCTTTCTCGCTGTAATATATCCGCCTCGTCTGGTGATTTGACGTCAAAGTTCCACTCCAACTCCAACTTGGCATCACAAAAAATTACATTTGAGTCCAACTATTGGGTCACAATGCAGTTTGGCTTTTGTCAGAAAATGCATTTATATATGAGCCGTTCCACGAGCAAACCAACATTTTGGACTCTGCGTAATGTATCGACCCGGATCAGCCTGTGCAGTCCAAGCAGGCCATCCGGGCCGACTAATTCCCTATTAGGGGGATAGAGGTATAGAGTAATGATTCCTGAAACAGAAAAACCACAGGATGCGAAAAGTGTCTGTCCGGGTTACCCTGCGCAGCATTATTAGGCTGATCCGGGTCGATACTTTACGCAAGGTTCATAATGTTGGTTTTCTTGTGGAACGACTGGTATATATATACGTATATAATGTATGGGTGGATAGTAAACGCTACGATACGACTCTGCGTTTGCAACGGCTCATCCGATTCTTCGATGTACACAGGTGCAATAAGACAAGCAATCGACATATGTAGCATAAAGATATTCATACAGCATGCAGTACTGTATTGTTTTACTAAACATTTCGACTCGATAATATACGAGAACATTTGCTATATATATCAAAGTACTGAAAGTACTGAAAGTACTGATGGAAGGTGATTTTAGAGTGATGTCAGCCAGGTGCATATGGGATAACGAATTGTATGCAAGGTATGAACAGATCATGGCTAGGATATATGGATAGGAACAAACGAGAGCAAATATGTTGGAAAATAAATGAATGAAAGAATTTAAGTCTTTAAAAAAATCTTTATTTTGCTGCAGTTTCGGAATAGGTAAAATTGTATAAAATAAATAAATCAAACAAACATAATAAAAAACACAAACACTTGTTGTTTAGTTTATACGGTTATACTATATAATTTCGGAAGAACGCCTTCATCAGTAGAATACAATAATAAAGAAAGAATACAAACTTGAACATTGTTGACAGCTGGACATTATATTATATTCACAATAGTTAGCAAACACTGTCAAGAGAGGAGTATTGCATACATACAATTCATTTAGAAATTGCATTGACACAAAATATATTTTTGGTAAAAAATATAGAGAGAAATATTTGTAAAAAATATAGAAGCATTTTTTCATATTTAGACAGAAATGTACAGGAAAGAATAACATTCAGTCATATCCGTCAATAGCTAATGCTATCTTTATATGCGTCTGTATAAGGACAAAGATATATAGATAGATATTCTTTATTTCTTCCAAATTTGAAGAGCAAGTACATTTCATATTAAAAGTGAGAACATAAATATATAGTTAAAACATTGTAACAATAGGAGAACTTGCTCGTCATAAAAAAAATCTATGATAGCCACTGTCTTTCAAATTTGCTTTTCACAAGTGAACAAATGCTATGAATGAACGTATACAAGTGCTATGAATGAAAATATGAAAACATGAATTAATTTTACATTTGCAACAATGTTCGATAAACTGTGTCTGAATGAGGATACAACGTAGAACGTAATGTTTTCTCCTTGCATGAAAGCTTAATTAAGTATAGGTGTGCCCTCAATTTAAATCAATTCTCACATAACAAGAACATTAAGAAAGTGTTGTAAAATCTAAATAATATCATGACATCTCACGATGATCAGATTGTTATAAAAATAATTTTATTTGATGTGTATTACGCGTCAAGCGTGGATTCAAACACTTCCAAATATTTTACAATTTAAAACAATTAGATATTCGGATAAAATCTGATTGAATGAAACGAATTGTTAAAAAAACCACCACCCAATGCATGTTAAAACCAAAGGCTTCTTTTCCCACAACATTTTGTTTCAAGAGCTACAATATCTAAAGAGGCAACATGTTAGAGTGCTTATCCAGTATTCATGAGTTCGATTTTACCATACCAATTCAGGAAAAGTGATTTCCACATCTTTCAACTTTCCCCCGGTAAATCAGTCGGTAGTGACGCGGGCTGTCAATCCAGCAATTGTAAGTTCGAATCGAAGCTCGGCCATCATTCTTTCTGTCATTGTGGCAAGCGTCATTCATCTTTCACCAATGGGCTAACAGTCTATTTGGAAAAGAAGCCAGTTGCTTGGAAAGAATGTTGTGTGGATTACTTGTGTGAGAAAGCCAGACAACACATGAATAGGTGAACTGGCCGCCGTGATATGACTGAACCATTGTTGAAAACGGCGTTAAAGCCTAATCGATCAATCCTTTTTATATATTCATTCTGTAATTTACCATTTAGAATGCCCCCCTAATCCCCTTATACATATTTAGTCGATTAGTCGTTCGGGAGAACACACCATTCGTGAATTACCAGCTAACTGACACTTCTCTCTAGCACACAACTATTGACAACATTGTGACAAAAGATAAGAAATTTATCCCAGGACTCCAAATGCAGCAGACGATTTTGAAAATATCTGAAAGAGATTTTTTCCTTTTTTCCCACAACGTTTCAATTAGTAAATATATATATACATATAATATATATATAACTTATGTAAAAACCTATAAATGAATATACTAGAGGAAATATAAAGAATATAACTGAGAGTCGTAATTAAGGATAGATTAGCATATTTTGGGGAAACTACCTTACGACACGGTATGTCCTCGAATTGACCTAGTTCGTGTAATGTATATCGGATCCGGTGTATCGGTGTTGTTCACAAAAGCGTGGCGCGTAAGAATACACAGGTAACAATGTTTACCACAGAAAGATGTGTATTTGGAAAATCAAAATTAATTTTAATTTTCAAAGCCACAAAAACGTGAATTATTTGAACATTTAATTGTCCAAACCAGTTTCTACATCAAACTGATTGTACATGAAAACACTTTAAGTATGAATTTACATTGAATTTTTCGAACTATATTGACTAGCGTATATATGAAGAATCATATAGTTTATAGAGAGGATGTGTGTTATAGGGCACATTCCATTTAGGTCAGTGTTCAATCCCATAGGAAGAAGATTATTACATAATAATCACCTTCCAATACACCAGGCATAGTTTCTCTGTAAACATTAAATTAATTATACCCCCTTCGAAGAAGAGGGGGTATATAGGGGTCACTGTGTCGGGCTGTCGGTCGGTCAGTCGGAAGCCATATTTCAAGCCATGTTTTGTCCGGCCTATTTCTTACAAACCACTGAGTAGAATTCAATAACATTGTACATGAAGCTTCTATACCAATAGGAGATGTGCATATCCTTAAGGTCTTACAATTGCATGTTACTTTACAGAGTTACGGCCCTTTTACTTATTAAGTTATGGTATAGGTCAAGGTGCTGTTTTGGGGATATTTATCATCTTCAGTGATAGTTCTAGCTTGTTGTTATTAATATTGTTTGTGACCACGAGGGATCTATACCTTAACATATATATATAGATATATATGTTAAGGTATAGACCTCTCGTGAAAGCTTGATATTTTAGTTATATATTAAATTAATTTATTGTTGATTTATTTGAATTTGACGAGGTTTTAAAAAGCGTTACTGTTATAATAATACGACAAGTTCACTTGACTGTATATTTCCTTGCCCTCTCGCACCAGTAATACACACCCACACAACTTGTCATTGGACGGAAAATGTATAAATCACCGCATAAACATATGGTCTTGGCACAGCTGTCAATGTTTATGTCAGAGCTGTCAAAATCGCAGAATATTTCTCATTCTCGATTGGAAGGTTAGTACACATGCACCTGATGTTACGGTCACATTTCCAAGTAAATCAAATTTGTTGTCTTTCGGATAAGTACAACTATAGCTTAATAAATCATTTATATTTATGTGACCTAGCCAAGTATAAGGGAAGGTTTGCAATTTTCCCTGTGTAATTGATGTTATAGCGCATTTTAATTCTGTAAAAAACTTATGTTTAGCTCAATAACATTCAAATGCATCAATATATCTAATCAAAATGTGGAGTCGCTTATTATTTTTTCTAATACTACGTGGATAATATCATTTGTACAAAAGTTCATCTCCTTTTTTCATTGCAATATAATCGAAAAAGGTTGTTGTATGGTGTTTTACGCCGTTTTCAACAGTATTTCAGTTATAGTATAAATGCATCAATATTAGAGCCGTCCCGCGAGAAAACGAACATTGTGGACTCTGCGGAATGTATCGACCCGGATCAGTCTGAGCGGACTCATATCTAAAAAGAATGTGCGCATTCTCATTTTTTCACAAATACCTCGGATTTTTTTTTTTTTTTTACAAAAGTTCATCTGAAAACAAAACAATCGCAAACATGTGTTTGTATAATGGTGTTTTACGCAGATTTCAGGAATATTTTAGTTATATAACAGCGTGGCCTGTGTAAATTATCTTTATCCTGATACCGGAGCATCAGTCGTAACGCAACCAACTCTGAACGCCAAGGAGGGAAGCTAATACTACCACATTAAACGTTGTTAATATGACCCGGCCAGGATTCGAGTCCGGGTCTCCTGCGGTCAAAACGGATCCTCTAACAAATCCACCGCCGAGGCTGTAAGCATAATCGCAACAAAAAGACAAGCTTACGTTGTAACACATGCGTATTCTAATAACCTAGAAACCAAAAGAATGTAAGATAATCTGTCAGAATTACACTAACATGTCTCTATACGAGATTCTAGGAAGACAATTAAGTGTTCCAATCTGACAATCACATCTGCGGCTTCCTGATCATGTTATGTGTAACACAGAACACCATTCCCTTTACCAGTTTCCTCATACCGATGTGTTTTGACGCCTCCGCAACAGACGACTTTTGAAATTATTGTTTTAAAATGAACAATTACTCACCATGAGCGTTTTGTCTATTTGCCCCAATGTTTACAACTCTATTCGATTATTATTCTCATTTATAGAGATTGTTAAGATTAGGGAAATAAGTTTTCAATGTCGTCTGCTGTATTCTTGTTGTATAAGGGCTAGGCTTAATCTTTTCCTCAAATCAACAAATCCGCGGCAGACGACTCTGAAATGTGGGAGTGTACCCATAATAATACTTTTCACTGGATGTAATATCTTGATTAAACCAAATACTTTAATAATGGTAGAAACCGCTGCCATCCTTGGCGCTCAGGATTGAGGGGCTAGCATTACGAATAACTGACTAGAGTTTTTCGTGCATTCGTCAGACACATCCGATGGAAATTACATCCTGTATCCGTCCATAGACGACAGTGGGCGGCCTCTTGATCAAAGCGCAGGGACTTGCTCCTCTTAAAATAGATCCTCTAAAATTAGATATGACCTACTATGCATAGATATTTGCTCCTCTAAAAATAGATCCTCTAAAAATAGATATGTCCTACTATTCATAGATATTAATATCTATGCATAGTAGGTCGTATCTATTTTAGAGGATGTATCTTTGCATAGTAGGTCATATCTATTGTTAGAGGATCTATTTTTAGAGGAGCAAGTCCCTGTGATCAAAGCGTCTAGGATCGATCCCTATCGCAAGAGGAAATTCAAAGATTGAGATATTTCAGCATATTCGGCTCGAGTTCTATTTTGATAACTAGAAAACAGATATCGAATTTTTAATATTAAGTTGTGAGAACTTGTTTCGCAACGTCACAATCGTCTGCATAGTATTATTAGCTCATTGATTTGATATGGAGGAAATTTGTTTAACAACTCTCGTATTTTATGGTAGATGTTTAAATGTCAACATGGGGAAGGATGAACGACCAAGGTCAGACAGTTCGTATCATGTTAACATTCCACAGGCTTCATTTAAGGACGTGAAGGACCAAGTGTGCTTCAATATGTTATTGATTTACCAAATACACCATCCCCAATTTGAAATAACGATGGACAATTGAGCCGTCCCGCGAGAAAACCAACAGTGTGGACTCTGTGTAAAGTATCGACACGGATCAGCCTAAGCATGCCGCGCAGGCTTACCCGGTTAGACACTTTTCGCCTCCTGTGGATTCTCTGTACCTCTATCCACTTGAGACGGAATGTGTCGGCCCGGATCAATCTGCGCGGACTGGGTCGATACATTTCTCAGAGTCCACACTGTTGGGGTTTTTCTCACGGGACGGTTTAATTTATAATTAAGGATTATTTCACACAACACCAATCTTATTGCCAATGCTTCTACATCACTGCTATCCTTCTCCGACTGACCGTCTCGGTGTTGTTGTGGTTGAGCTTCCGCCTAGAGTGCGGGAGGTGTCGGGTTCGATGCCCGACCGGGTCATACACATGGCTTTTAAAATGGTAGTAATGACTGTGCCCCGTGTTGCTCAGGGTCATTGGGTAAGCATTACGACTGGCTGGCTGGTGTTAGAATAAATAGACCAATGTTTTCAAAAGTCATCTGTTGCAGAGGCATCAGAAATGGTCTGAATATTTAGGTGTGTAGCAAATACAAACATACATTTTACACGTTACAGGCGACAGCATTGCCTTTGTTGAGGGATATTCTTAAGGCTTTCCTACATGGAGACGCATTTAGACACCTCTGCAGCAGAGGACTTTTGAAACATTGTGGCAACAGGAGAAATTGGTAATGATGAGCAATTTCTTCTTTTGCCACAATGTTTAAACACCTTCCAATATTATAGTATTTTTTATTAATTTTACCCATTTTGAAAGTGAAAGTATGTGAAAAACAAGTTTCGTCCCAGTTTTATGCGGTTAAATTTGACAATTAGTTCTTTCATTTCACTATGACTTTTTCTATTAACTATGTATAATTTGAATGTTGATGATGAATTGAAAATTGTTAAGTTTTTATATGTAATTGTTACTTAAACATATCCCCTTTCTCAGACATTTCGACTGGAATATTAACAATATCTTAAATTGTTGGAGTGCCAATATCTGTATCTGTTTTAAGGGATAATTAAACTTTGTTGAACATTTCGTGAAGTTACGTAACATTCTTTAACTCAGAAAGCGCAGCATAACACATGGTGACAGAACCGGGCTACAATATTTCTAAGTGTTGTTACTTTAGTACATTGAAGTAGTTGTGACTTCAATACAGCAAGCGAGTATACTGTTGTTTTTTCAATTCCCCATATTAAAAGAAGAAATATGAAACAGTTGTGGAAGATTCTGCATTCCAGTACTTTACCATTATTGTAACCTCCAAAGACATTTGTCAGGACCATTTGTATCGGCGTACACAACAGGACCAAAGCGAAATGGATCAACATCCTTACAAGTGGATAAGAAGAAGTGAAGAAACTTGTGCTACGTGCTTCGGCACTACTACTTGTCCCCCTAGCCTCTGTCGAAGATGTGTGGTTCCAAACCCTGGTAGATTGTGGCAATGACTCGGTGCCGAGTCATTCCGGTGTCTAAGTTTAAGGACTATTTGACTGAGCAGTGGGTGGAGGGAGACCGCCGCTCCTGGAATCATTACGAGAATGATGCTCCACGCACTACCAATCATGTTGAAGGTTGGCACCATAAAATAAACAACCAACTACGACACTGCCATCCTAATATTGATAAACCTGGTCCAGAAAGAGCAGGCTGCTAACGAGGCGACGCTGTTCCAGCACGCCAACGGTGGAAAGCAGCGACAACGGAATCGGGTATACCTTGAGCTTGAGCAAATGCTCTTCAGACTGAAGCACCAACTGCTAAGTGGCGAAATGGACATCATGACGTATGTTGATGCTGCTTCTCACTTAGTCAAATTAAAGTGAATACGTACAATAAAACTATTTAAAGATTTATATATATTTTGTGCTATGCATGTTCATATTTGTGTTTGTCTTATACCTGTAAATACCTATGTTTTCGAATTAATGCTTATAACTCAAAATAAAGAATATCTATCTATATGAAACTTATATTTATGAACAACTTTCCCAAATTTTAGAAACCCAACTTTTCAGTACAGTATAGCAATTTTCGCCAATTATCTTTCAACTCTATTGTTACACCAAACATTACATTCTCCCAACCCCTACCTCAATTTCTATAGGACTAATTAAAGGTTGGGAAAGTGGGAACACACCGAAGAAACAACGAGACTCTGTAAGGATGGGAAACGTCATGAACAAGAAGGACGTAGAGAACCTTCCATTCTTCAACGTAACCAACGATGATCTACGTCACCGTAGCTATAATTCCCTTCTTCGAAAATCGCCAAGCTGTCAACAAAAGTACAAAAAGGTCGTTAGCAATATAGCCAACAAAATGCATGTATATCATTTCTGATATTAGAGAATAAGGATTTAAAAATCAGTGTCAATGTTCAAAATGTCAAGTGTCTAGATTTAAATAAAACAGTTGATAAGGTTACTGAAAAATATATGAAACATTGCAATCGAATCAAAACAAAATAATTGGATAAACACAAAATTTGGAAAAGAAAACTGAAAGGGTTAATGCTTATGTTTCATTCCAGGAAAATCTTCAGTGTGAAAATACTCGTCTTATGATTACTAACATGCAACTAGACATTAAGGTTAACTGTATATATCGGAATAACTTAACAAATTACAGATGATACAACTAACGAATCCCTCACATTCGAAGATGGAACAAAT
This sequence comes from Serripes groenlandicus, assembly GCA_031761405.1. Taxonomy (NCBI): domain Eukaryota; kingdom Metazoa; phylum Mollusca; class Bivalvia; order Cardiida; family Cardiidae; genus Serripes; species Serripes groenlandicus. The sequence continues at coordinate 48,659,101 of JASEVX010000008.1, forward strand.
GGAACCAATCATACAGGAAATGATTCATTTTGTTCTGAAGCTGTATACATCAAATATCACGATAACAAGAATTTCTTCTGTGGGAGATGCGGCAGTGATGCGTTTCATCAAAGGGGACACTGTCCCGCTAGAAACAATGACTGCAAATCATGTAATAGAATAGGACATTTCACTTTGACGTGAAACAGCTAGACAAATTCATACAAAGACATAAATATGTGAACATGACTAAAATGGCAAAAATGAGTATCAAATAGGTTGACATTGACATAATTCTAAAATCCTAATATTATGTCATTGGTGTAATACTTATATGCTTTGTGCATGTTATATTTAATTGCTTTTGTACATTTTATATTATAACTGGTATGTTATATCCAGGACATGATGGGGTGGTGATTTATGTATTTGAAAGCGGTGTTTCGACTCTTGTCCTTTATCTTGCACTTTATAAGAATAAAGTTAAAATTAAGGGAGGGTGGTTTTATGCCGTTAAATTTGACAATTTAGTTCTTGCATTTCACTATGAGTTTAACTATGTATAATTTGAATGTTGATGATGAATTGAAATATGTTACAAATTTACATCATGCCGTCAAAACGGCGTGTCAAGAAACATCAAAGGATATTTGATATTTGTTAAGTTTTTATATGTAATTGTTATTCAATCAACCTTACTTAAATATATCCCTTTCTCAGACATTTCGAATGGAAAATTAACAATATATGTTATCAATGCCACATGTCGCCTTGAGCTGTATTAGCAGTGATTGACACGGCTTATCTTATTTGTTATATTTTTATCCAATGGCTGATATTGAGTTAATTAATCATGTTATTTGGTTGGTCAGTTAATACAAGTTGATGTTCTGAAGTCAATTTTACATAAATTGACATTCTAGTTTTGAAAACAAGCAATTATTACAAGGAGTACCTTGACTTTGATTCATACTTTGGGAGTTCTCGAGACATAGTTATAAACAACTTGAGTTCAAGTGATTTAGATATTTTGTGTAACATTTATCTTAAATTGTTGGAGTGCAAATATCTGTATCTGTTTTAAGTGATAATTAAACTTTGTTGGACTTTTCGTGGAGATACATAACATGTTTAAACACAGAAAATGCAGCATAACACCAGTCCGATTTCGTTCAAAATGACGGTAACCATCTTCGCGGGATAAATTCTTTCTTGCAAAATACATGACCCACCCCATTTGCTTTGGATGATTTAAAGCTTAAAGGTAATTCTTTTCAAACATATAAGGTATTCCAGGGCTGGCTCTGGCCAAGTCAAAATAATAGCCAAAATTGTTCATGGAAAAAAAAAAATAGCCAAATCTGGCGCACGAATGTGATACATTAAAAGCACAAACCATTGTCAACATATTGATTTTATTTTCATTTATTACAAACTGTTTCATGTTTATCAGTTGGTCATAAAAGCAATTTGGTATATACATTTATTTACATGTTAAGTCATTGATACTTTTTTTTATAGAATTCTCCTTTTCTTTATATTCACCCATTTCTCAAATGCTGCATTGTATTCAAAATCATTGCCTGGTTTTATAATTGAAATATGCATCAAATCTTCAACAATTTCTGTCCGCAAACAGTTTCTAATTTTGGTTTTTATTAAATTGTGTCTGCTGAACCCTCTTTCGCAATTAACAGTTGATACAGGAGTAGCAAGAAATATCAATGCGTTGTCAGCAACCTGAGGGAACAGTGATTTCTGACTCATACAATACTTCATTACATCACTTGCATTGTTCATCAACTTCAGTTTGTTTTCATTGGCATGCAAATAATCAACAAAATCAATAAATTCTGACTGAACACATGTGTCAGGATTAACTTGTTTAATATGCTCAGCTATCAAATGTGCATCTCTTTGCATTGCTTGTTTGTGATCTGACTCATGGACCTTGACATGGCACTGGGAACTCGTAGTTTCAATAAACAAATCCCCCTGTCATAGAGTCACCCTAGATGAGTACAACTTAGTACATGTATCTTGTGGCCACAACTTAATAATTTGTGGCCACAACGTTTTATCCTGTGGCCACAACTTAGTATCTTTGTCCACAACTTTGTATCTTGTGGCCACAACTTAGTAACTTGTGTCCACGCCTTAGTAATTTGTGGCCCCAACTGTTTATCTTGTTGCCACAACTTAGTATCTTGTGGCCACAACTTTTATCTTGTGGCCACAACTTAGTATCTTGTGGCCACAACTTAGAAACTTTTGGCCAGAACTTAGTAAATTGTGGCCGCAACTTTTTTATTTTTTGGCCACAAGTTACATAATGAGTTGCGGATGTCACCTCTGTGCCACCGTAGTAACGTCACCTATAGGTACACACGAAAACCCTATGTGTTCTACAGACACAGAGCCGATTTTCACATAATTTATCGATTGTTTTGTGTTTAAGCCGCTTCCAACAATGTTCAGTTATATCCTGACGTTACCTGGTTAACCTACCAGTACTACTGGTCCATTCATCCTGACACCAGCCAGACAGTCGTACACTTACCAGTACTACTGGTCCATTTATCCTGACACCAGCCAGTAAGTCGTAAACCTACCAGTACTACTGGTCTATTTATCCTGACACCAGCCAGTCAGTCGTAAACCTACCAGTACTACTGGTCTATTTATCCTGACACCAGCCAGTCAGTCGTAAACCTACCAATAAAACTGGTCTATTTATCCTGACACCAGCCAGTCAGTCGTAAACCTACCAGTAATACTGGTCCATTTATCCTGACACAAGCCAGTCAGTCGTAAACCTACCAGTACTACTGGTCCATTTATCCTGACACCAGCCAGTCAGTCGTAAACCTACCAGTACTACTGGTATATTTATCCTGACTCCAGCCAGTCAGTCGTTAACCTACCAGTACTACTGGTCTATTTATCCTGACACCAGCCAGTCAGTCGTAAACCTACCAGTACTACTGATCTGTTTATCATGTCACCAGCCAGTCAGTCGTAAACCTACCAGTACTACTGGTCTATTTATCCTGATACCAGCCAGTCAGTCGTAAACCTACCAGTACTACTGGTCTATTTATCCTGACACCAGCCAGTAGGTCGTGAACCTACCAGTACTACTGGTCTATTTATCCTGACACCAGCCAGTAAGTCGTAATGCTTATCCCACAACCCTGAATGGCAAGGAGTCCAGCCGTTGCTACTATTTTTAAAATATTTAGTATGACCCGGCCGGGGATCGAATCTGCAACCTCCCGGACCCGAGGCTGACGCTCTACCACTACACCATTGAGAGGGCATGTTTCACAGAAAGATAAAAAAAAAAAGGTTATTGTTGTCTGCTTAAGGATGTACTGAACTGAGAAGTGGATTTTTTATAATATTTAATTTTTTTTGTAACATTGTTTTTTTTAATGTTGGTTGTATGGATACTTAAAAAAAAAAAAAAAAATGGTATGGTGCTGGTTTTTTTTTCATGCTATCCCCATTTATGAAAGCCTTATGATATGCAATTTTTTGTTGTTATTTCAGCACTTGAAAAAATACGTCTTCAAGCAAATTACCAATATTTGAAAGATGATTTGCTATTTTTGTGTTTCCTTGTGGTTTAAATAACATTCTGAGCTTATTTGATCCAGATATTTAGAAATTGATATGATATGTTGTAATTATACCCCAAAAATAGACGTTATTTTGCTATAATGAGAACCCATAATTGTCAGGTGTAAGAACGGACAGGTTCAAAACAATAAAATAAGAAAAAAAACATATTTATAATATTTAACTTTTCCTTAAACTTCTTCAGATTATGGAAATAACTATCATTTATCATTATTTAAAAAGAAAAGTATATGTCGGTGAGCAAAATTTTGAGTTTTTCTTGTTTGAATTACCTCCCTTGTCTAAAAAATGTTAGAATGTGAATATATATGTATTTAATTTTTCAAACATATCTTCAAATGCAATAAAAGTATTCCAATATTTCTACTTATTTTAAAAAGTATATAATACCATAAAAGTTCTTAATTAAAATGCATAACATTGGTTTTAATTTGTGCTTTTTACCCAGCTATATTATATGTTTAAACATGGCAACTGAACAGCGCTTGGAAGGCACACAAAATATATTCAGCTCTTTATCTCAACCAAATTTTAATCAATCCTTTTGAAATTTTGAAACATTATGAAAATGCATATTGACAATGTATGTTTTAATTGACAACTGATTAGGAAGAGCTAATACGGAGTTACTGCCCTTGAATTGTGAAAATGAGGTGATTTTGGCATTTTCATCTCAATAACATGGATAAAACCTTATACAACCATTAAAATACTTTTAAAACATGTGTATGTGAATAATTGCATGAATACCAGCTGTATCCCACTTAAAGAACCAGAGTGGTAGCCCTTGATTTGTTGAAAATTTAGCAAAATTCACATTTTTTACTACAGTCTGACAAAGTTTCTACTTGAATTGAAACAAGAAATGTGTCAGTAGGACAAAGGAGCCCCTCTTCTAAGAATACTCAATCCTTGGTAAATATATACAAAAACTAACAGGATATACAGAACATAATTTCATATATTAAAACAATGACCTATCACAGTCTTATTTTTTTTTCTGTGAAGAAATCTCATACTTTTACAAAATACTTGTAAATATACTGACAGTTGAAATTACTATAACATAAAATCAATATGATCAACATTATTGATCATGATGGTATGTATTGAATACAGTTGACAACATAGGGGCAAATGAATTAACTGCTTATATAATGAGCAAATTCTCCCTTTGTCACTGTGTTTGTAATTCTTTCTCACATACAGACTCCCTAATGCCTCTGCAGAAGACTGCTTTGCAAACATTGAAGCATAAAGGAAATTCCTCCTAATGTTGAATTTCTCCTTTTTGCCACAATGTTTACACTGTAATTGAGCCTTTAATTCTTTCCCACATACAGACTCCCTAATGCCTCTGCAGAAGACTGCTTTGCAAACATTGAAGCATAAAGGAAATTCCTCCTAATGTTGAATTTCTCCTTTTTGCCACAATGTTTACACTGTAATTGAGCCTATAATTCTTTCCCACATACAGACTCCCTAATGCCTCTGCAGAAGACTGCTTTGCAAACATTAAAGCATAAAGGAAATTCCTCCTAATGTTGAATTTCTCCTTTTTTGCCACAATATTTACACTGTAATTGAGCCTTTAACTCTTTCCCACATACAGCCTCCCTAATGCCTCTGCAGAAGACTGCTTTGCAAACATTGAAGCATAAAGGAAATTCCTCCTAATGTTGAATTTCTCCTTTTTTCCACAATGTTTACACTGTAATTGAGCCTTTAACTCTTTCCCACATACAGACTCCCTAATGCCTCTGCAGAAGACTGCTTTGCAAACATTAAAGCATAATGGAAATTCCTCCTAATGTTGAATTTCTCCTTTTTGCCACAATGTTTACCCTGTAATTGAGCCTATAATTCTTTCCCACATACAGACTCCCTAATGCCTCTGCAGAAGACTGCTTTGCAAACATTCAAGCATAAAGGAAATTCCTCCTTATGTTGAATTTCTCCTTTTTTGCCACAATGTTTACACTGTAATTGAGCCTATAATTCTTTCCCACATACACACTCCCTAATGCCTCTGCAGAAGACTGCTTTGCAAACATTAAAGCATAAAGGATATTCCTCCTAATGTTGAATTTCTCCTTTTTGCCACAATGTTTACACTGTAATTGAGCCTTTAACTCTTTCCCACATACAGACTCCCTAATGCCTCTGCAGAAGACTGATTTGCAAACATTGAAGCATAAAGAAAATTCCTCCTAATATTGAATTTCTCCTTTTTGCAAACATTAAAGCATAAAGGATATTCCTCCTAATGTTGAATTTCTCCTTTTTGCCACAATGTTTACACTGTAATTGAGCCTTTAACTCTTTCCCACATACAGCCTCCCTAATGCCTCTGCAGAAGACTGCTTTGCAAACATTGAAGCATAAAGGAAATTCCTCCTAATGTTGAATTTCTCCTTTTTGCCACAATGTTTACACTGTAATTGAGCCTTTAACTCTTTCCCACATACAGACTCCCTAATGCCTCTGCAGAAGACTGCTTTGCAAACATTAAAGCATAAAGGAAATTCCTCCTAATGTTGAATTTCTCCTTTTTGCAACAATGTTTACACTGTAATTGAGCCTTTAATTATATCCCACATACAGACTCCCTTATGCCTCTGCAGAAGACTGCTTTGCACACATTAAAGCATAAAGGAAATTCCTCCTAATGTTGAATTTTTTCCTTTTTGCCACAATGTTTACACTGTAATTGAGCCTTTAATTCTTTCCCACATACAGACTCCCTAATGCCTCTGCAGAAGACTGCTTTGCAAACATTAAAGCATAAAGGAAATTCCTCGTAATGTTGAATTTCTCCTCTTTGCCACAATGTTTACAACTTTATTCTATAATAGTTCTTTAATTTATAGAGAATTCTCATTTTGTTGACATAAAGTTTTTAAAGCCATCTATTGCCCATTTATTGTATGTCGGAAAGGGTTAAAGACTACAGAATAATGTCTATTACATGGTAACAATATTTAGTATTTTACAAATTATGATTCTATCAGACTATTGCAATATGTAAAAGCTAAACTTCATGTATAGAAGCTTGCAACTCTGCAAAATATCCTGCAACAGCCTGAATGATTTTTTCAGATTGTGTAACTCTTGCACCAATACCACATGGTTCACAAAATATATGTTTTACTCCATCTCGCCCATTCCTTGTGTATGCTTATTTTATACTGCTATAATTTAAATCACTTCCTGCTGCCTTTATGGCCATGGATGCACTTAAAACTTTCCTACTCACTAAAGGCTTCAATGAAGGGAGGTTTTTTCTCACTCTTTTGGAGTTTTCATGTGAAAGCTTTACAAAATCTACTGAAAAAGTAGCACATTTGTTAGCACTTTGAGATACATTAATATCACTTTTTTTTAGTAGATTTTGTAAAGAGTAAACATCTTCAACAGCATTGTGAGCCCCATACTCCAATCCCGTCACATGGGTTACAAGGTAAGGCTGAGCATATGATGACAGGCCAGGCATTGCAGTCTTGAAGAGGATTCTTGTATCTAGAAAGCCAGATGTGCATTGAAGAAACTCAGTAACTTTTCCAGTTGCTTCCAATGCATTCATCAATAAAGGACAATCAAACACCTTGATATTATGGCCAGATAAGAAAACAGGTGCTGTTTGCTTTTGCATAAAAGCTATCATACTTTCTATTGCTGAAGAAACAGAAACACATTCAACTGGTGTGCCCTTAAAAAACAATCGTCCATTTCGAAATGAAAGGCTTGTCACTGAGGATGCTCCAGATGAAATCGGTACCTTCGGCCTTACATAGGTATTGAATTCTGCTTCACCACACACAGCTGCCATTTGAGTGATATGTGAGGTTCTTGCTGAAACATATTAAAGTTGAGGATGGTATAGAGTAATTTATGTAGAGATCATACATACAAAAGATACTTTGGGTTCAATGAATGAATTTATTGCAATATAAGGCCTCCAGCCCAGAATACAAATAGTTGATTAGTTTGATTATCATGTTAAAGTATACAATAGATATTCATATTTACATATACATATTATGTATTTAAAGTTCTCTCAGTAATATCATGGATATCATGCTATCGTTATTATGAAACGACTTTAAATATGTAGGCTATTCAACACCATTTATATTAATGCATTGTTCCCTTTTGTTGAATGCCTTTATTAAAATGTTTACTACAGCCAATATACTGCTTACATTGCTGTCCGAGTCATAATGATATAGAAAGTTTGTAGGCAAGTTGCTTTACTTAACCAACAGGCCTTGAAACAGTCTAGTCTTATGTCACACTAAATGTTTTGTAGTAAATATTCACAGAAATAGACAATAATTTATTCAATAAGTTTGTTTGACCTGTTACACATTTCTTGACATTTTGTGTAGCCTCATTAGGAATACATGTAGAAAATGTTTTACATTCAAATGCTATGGTATTACAATAATATGAAAGGATATATTAAATTCGATTCTTGTGTTATTTACGTAAATTGTGAAAAGTGATTAATGGAATCAAGCTCCAGAGGTAGGAAATAGACATTTATTAAAGTTTGAAATATTCAAGATTGACAGAATACAACAGTTTGAGTCAGTTACATATAATTAAATGTAGATCAGCATTATCATTCGATAATATAATGGTATTTGATGGACTTTCTATTTGTCCATCATCATGGCTATTTGTCTATTGACAGGAAGCCATCCTTATGCACATCTAGCTGTACAGTATGTTAAGTTTGTGTCATGTTACTATGTGATGGTCTATGAGAGAGTTGCAGTTTTCACTGCATTGTCGTGCAGAATCCTTTGTCCATATGTCACAGACTCAACTTTTTTTCAGTCTTGCTGGGTTTTTTATTACTTTTTATGTTGTTAAACACATATTTAACTTTTAACCTAATTTATGTTATTTACTAGTTAATCACATATAATTAATGATAGTTATACTAAAATTTGTTTGTGTGGACAATCATAGTCACCATCATTATTGGCTTGTGATATTTGGCATAAGTGTGACATGGTAGTTTAAAATGTTATCTTCAAATTGCATTTCAGTTTCATTCTAAAACCCTCTTCTAGGATAGCTTAAAACAAGACAAATTCTCATTTAAAAATGATATCATATTACTGTGTAGTTACCTTCAAAATTGCAGCTAGTCCGTAGGTGATAATCGACTCGGTATGTGACAGCTGTAGTGGCATCCCACACTGTTTACATGCTGATAATCCATCTGCCAAAACACCGAGTTCAATAACTCGCCGGCCTTGTCTCCATGATAGATCAACATTTAACTCAAAGACTGTATCACTTACATCGATAACAGGATTTAATGGGAACCCCTCATTACCCAAACTGCTATAAGTGTGGTCCGAAGAAAAAGGATGATATAAAACTACAGAACTGTCGTCTGCATATTCCGGTTCACAATGTTTCATGAAGTGGCTCTTGAATCCTTTAGATACGTTTTGGAGTCTTTTCAATTGTTTTTCACTTTTAAAACCAGACGAGAGTTTTTTTCCAGCACATTTACCCATGTTTTCACGCAGGGACGTGTACATATATTGTCCCTGTTTCACGTTAAACGAAAATAAAGTTTAGTTTGTTGACATTTTTTGACAGAAGTTGATTTACGGTATAAACATCGAGTGTCGTAAAAATAGGACTTACACAGAAAACCTCAACAGAACTGCATAGAAAACAATTTATTTCTATAATAAACATATTTATAATGTTTGCATGTGTTAAAGATGTAAATCAATTAGTATTTATACGGCCACGATATTACGTCATAAACATGAATTCAAGAGTTACCTCCCGTAATATTAGACTGGCTTACGGACATATTTCTCAGTTCAGTACATCCTATCACGTCAATAACAACTAGACCCACTTAAACGGAGACAATGTTCACGAACAAACATGACACGTGCTGGTGTTTTCGCGTTACGCGTCACCGTTATTATGATTTTTTTTTATTGAATTGAGGATTGCTTTCTTAACAGTACAAAACTACGGAATCCTGTTTGGCTCATGTTGTCCGTCGTCCGTCGTGCCTTAGGTCCACGCGCGACAAAGCGACACGATAAAGCGACACGACGCACGACGCACGACACGACACACGACGCACGACACGACGCACGACAAAGCGACACGACGGAAGGGACATTATGTCGTCCGTCGAGCGTCGCCCTTGTACTGTCGTGCGTCGTGTCGCTTTGTCGCACGTCGACTTGGAAGAGTAGAAGGTCGACGGACGACGCACGACATTACGATGCGTCCGTCGTGTCGCTTTGTCGTCCATCGTGTCGCTTTGTCGTCCGTCGTGTCGCTTTGTCGTCCGTCGTGTCGCTTTGTCGTCCGTCGTGTCGCTTTGTCGTGTCACAATGTCGTCCGTCGTGTCGCATTGTCGTGCGTCGACCTAAATCATTTACAACACGATAATGCGACACGACGGACGACAAAGCAACACGACGCCCGACAAAGCGACACGACGGACGACAAAGCGACACGACGCACGACAAAGCGACACGACGAACGACAAAGCGACACGACGGACGCATCGTAATGTCGTGCGTCGTCTATGGAATGTCGCGATGTCGTGTCGCGTTGTCGTCCGTCGTGTCACTGTGTCGTGCGTCGTGCGTCGTCCGTCGACCGGTGTAGTATTATGTTTTTATCCATACACGGTGAACATGTGACTGCCATCATTTCTTAAAATGGAGAACAACTTGGATGATTTATTTAGAACTTATTATAATTCAGGCTACTCATATATTGAAATTCAAGTGATTTTGGCATTAGAGAAGGAAACAAACATAAGGTATTTACAAAATGATTTATTAATACACTTCCAAATACACCGTCACGGTGTCTATGATAAAAAGCTTCTTCTACACCGGTCGACAGACGACGGACGACAAAGCGACACGACATCGCGACAAAGCGACACGACATAACGACATTCCGTCGTGTCGCTTTGTCGTCCGTCGTGTCGCTTTGTCGTGCGTCGTGTCGCTTTGTCGTCCGTCGTGTCGCTTTGTCGTGCTTCGTGTCGCTTTGTCGCGTGTCGACCTATGGCACGACGGACGACGCACGACATGAGCCAAACAGGATTCCGTACAAAACCGTCTCCAGCGTGAAGTGGTTTATTTGCCCCCACGGAATAGCGAGAGGTCCGGGTTCGTTCACCGATCAGATAATGCCAAATACTTCGTAAATAATTATAGTGGTTTCATTCCATTGTGCTCATGGTTGAGGGGATAGCATTACGGCTGATGTATCGGTGTCGGGAGAAATAATACTGGAATTACCCATGCAACGCAGAGAAATAGTTTAAATGTTGTTAAAGGAGCCTAAAACAAAAAAAAATCCCAGACGCTAACCACTCTACCACGGCGGATTTCTTCGTAAATTACTACGTCTGGCATGAACCACCGATAGATTGATTACCTCTTCTTAGATATCGCTAATATACTAAATTAGGAAATATAAACATGATTGTTGTTAACTTTTCAGTGGACCAATGTAACTTGATATTTGGAATCAATACATATAAATTTCTGATTATTGAAAGGTTTACGTTAAAACCGGTTTGTACACGAAAAAGGTTGCCTCTAAAGTCGAAAGAACGCTGCCATTATTGGCATATGACTGTGACCCTATAAATTTACGTAAAGTGCAGGATCTCCATATTTACTTACCTGCTGGTCCCCGTTTCCTGTCTCACGCCAAGAAGACCAACTCGACATGAAATAGCAACTTATATCTCGTTAGCCGAGCTCCGATAACCCAGTCGGTAGCGATAAAGGCTCTCAATACAGGGCTTGTGAGTTTGAACCCCAGCTTGGCCAATATTCTTTTTGCCACTTGACAATAGTCTATGTGACAAGCGGCATTCGTCCTTCACAAATTGGCTAACAGTATATGTAGAAAAACAGACAGTTGTTTTGGAAAGGCTATTCTGAGAAATAGTGGTGTGAGAAAGTCAGGCAACACAAGGACATATGAACTAGTCGCCGTAATATGACTTAAAGCGGCGTAAAACCTCAACCATCCAATTACTCAATCAATCAACCAATCAATCAATACAAGTTAGGTATATCATTGGATGGGAAAGTAGGGCACCCCTAATTAGAACGGACTGAAATAGTTGTAATCCGAAATGATAGCACTACATGTACAAGCGTCGTAATGGTAAATATGCAAATATATTCGAAGAATTACGTGATTCAAATAATGAGTTATCTCACCACTTTTGAGCACTCAACGTAACGTTAACCAGCGTATTTTAACATCTGTGCAGCAGACGACTATTGAAGTTTTGTTTGCTGTTTCTCTTTCTGCACTAACGTTTTCATATCTATTCAATTATTAGACTATTATTTACAGAGGGCTTTCATGTATTTTGCGGCAAGATGTATGTCGTCTGCTGCAGATTTGTTTCATGTGAAAAATGAGGGTTAATTTTAAAATATTTCGAACGGGTTGCTGCAGATATGTTTTATGTGGAAAAGGGAAATTTATTTAGAGAGAAAATGACATTAAACCTGAATGCGATTTTTCAGATGAGTGAAAAGGAACTACAGACGTCGTAAATCAGGTTCAACAACATCTCTTCGTCATTTACGACATAGTATTGTCTTGACCATTTCCGGGAATGTTTAATGTAATACTGTAATACAGCAGACGACTTTAATTAACAGAGTTATATTGATACATTTGTACATATCTACATTTCTTAACTTGTGTTTCCTATTGCTTGTATTCTTTTTTTAAATTCATTATTTACATATCTATGTATATCTGTATTGTATTTAACGTGTTTTGCGAGAGTCAAAAGGGGAGTCTACTTAATAGAGAAATAAATGTGGATGATATGTTTGAAAAAAGCAACCTTTATGATTAAATAAATTTCATTGACTTATTTAAGAAACAACAAGAAGCAAAATATGTATGTCTACTACCGTTATTTCAAATCTTTAGACTCATTTAGTTTGTATTAAATAACTTTTCCTCAACTTCCTAGGCTACGCTTTTTTTAATAGTTTGATTTACAACCCTGGCGAGCTCCTATTATTTAAGCTACGCTTTTTTAATTGTTTGGTTTACGGCCCCGAAATTCGGGGACGTTTTTGCCTATTTATAAAAATCTGTTGAATTTCTAAACTTAAAACGTTTCTCCCCATATAGTTTGTTAATTATGTCCATTGTATTCTTGTTATACTTTTTCTTTTAATTTCATAAATGCACAATTTTGACATTTTCTTTACTTTGCTTATACAATCGACTATTTTTATAATTTTTATTAAGAAGGGAGTTAACTCTCGAGTACAAAGGCTTTAGGTCAAATTACGCTAAATACATCGGCGGGCCAGGTTGATATACAGTACCGTAGTCCCTAACACACCCGTTGTCTGCATATAAATGGTTGTACAGATGACCCAGACTACATTGGATATGTGACAAAGGTGTAAATACTTTGTAAATATGTAGAGGATTAACTGGAACTGTTTGATTTGATCATTTTAGGTATTTTGACCTTGTGTAAAAGTGAAAGTAGAGGATGTGGAAACCCAGTTTCAGCCTAGCTGGATTGTGGTAAAAGAGACAGTCCCCATCTACACATAGCTAGTTCTTTCATGCATAATGCATGACCCACCATGCAAAATGCAACTGTCAAAACCGCAGAATATTCTCGATTGGAAAGTAAGTTAGGGGGGGGTATAGAGTAATGATTACTGAAACAGAAAATCCACAGGAGGCAAAAAACTGTCTGTTCGGGATATATATATATATATATTTGTATATAATGTATGGGTTGATAATAAACACTACGATACGACTATATATATATATATGCGTTTGCAACGGCTCATCCGATTCTTCGATGTACACATATGCAACTGTCAAAACCGTAGAATATTCTCGATTGGAAAGTAAGTTATATTCTAAACTACACATGCACTTGATGTTACGGTCATATTTCCAAGTAAATCAAATCCTTGTCCTTGCTGATAAGAACATCTAGAGTTTAATGATTCATGTATTTATATATACATGTGACCTAGCCAAATATAAGGGAAGGTTTGCAATCTTCCCTGTGTAATTGGTGTTATAGCACATTTTATATCTCTAAAAACTACTGTTTTGCTAAATAACATTCAAATGCATCAGTATATCTAAACAAAATGTGGGGTCTTTTAGTATTGTCTCTAATACCTCGGAGACAATATTGTTTGTAAAAAAAAGAAGTTAGTCTCCTTTTTTCATTGCAATATAATCTCAAAAAGTGGTTGTATGGACATTTATGCCGCTTTTAACAGTATTTCCAGTGATAATACGGTGAATAAATGCATCAATATTTGAGCCGTCCCGCGAGAAAACTAACATTGTGGACTCTGCGTAATGCATCGACTGGGATCAGCTTAAGCATGCCGTAAAAGCTAACACGGCAAACACTTTACGCCTCCTGTATATTTTCTGCCTCAGGAATCATTACTCTATACATCTTTTCCCCCTGAGACGGAATGTGTCAGCCTAGGCCAATCTGCGCGGACTGCACAAGCTGATCTGGAGCGATACATTACGCAGAGGCCATAATGTTGGTTTTCTCGCGGGAGGGCTCATATCTAAACAAAGTGCACACGGTCTCTCATTTTTTTCACTAATACCTCGGTAAAAACATTTTTTGTACAAAAGTTCATCTCCATTTTTTATTACGAAACAATCGCAAGTTTAGTTTAGTTTAAACTTATTTATTTTACATCGATTGCGAAACAAGCCTTTGGCTTAGAGTAATCACTCTCGATGTCTGCTTCCTGAAGACTTAACCAGTACTCGCGCCGTTTGTGTGGAAAAATCCCAAAGTCAGGACCCGCTCATCACGGGACTCGAACCAGGGACCTTTGATACGAGAGGCCGACGCTCTACCTCTGCACCACAATCGCAAACATGTGTTTGCATGATGGTGTTTTTAGGCCGATGTCAGCAGTATTTTAGTTATATTACTCTGCGTGGCCTGTATAAATTACCAGTGATACAGGTGTCTTTTTCCGAATACCAGCACATCCGTCGTAATGCTATCCTAGTTACCAACTCTGAACGCCAAGGAGGGAAGCTAATACTACCAATTTAAGGGTTTTCGGATTGACCCGATGCGCGATCGAATTCGGGATCTCCTGCGGTCAAGACGGGCTCTTTAACCAGTCCACCACCGAGGATGTAAGCACAATCGCAACAAAAAGAAAGACACGTCTACTGTGAAACACATGCCTATTCTAATAACCTAGAAACCAACAGAATGTAAGATAATCCGTCAGAATTTCACTATCATGTCTCTATACGAGATGCTGAGAAGACAATTAATTGGTCCAATCTGACAATGACATCTGCGGCTTCCTGATTATTTAACAGAACTTTTGTGTGAAACACAGAACACCATTTCCTTTACCAGTTTCCTCATACCGACGTGTTTTGACGCCACTGCAACAGACGACTTATCAAAAAATTATCGTGTCAAAATGATAAATTGCTTACCATGAGCGTTTTGTCTATTTGCCCCATATTTACAAGTCTATTTAATTATTATTCTCATTTATAGAGATTGTTAAAATTATGGAAATAAGTTTTCAATGTCGTCTGCTGTATTCTTGTTGTATTAAGGATAGGCTTAATTTTTTCCTGAAATCAATAAATCCGCAGCAGACGACTCTGAAATGTGGGAGTGTACTCATAATAATACTTTTTACTGGGTGTAATGTCTTGATTAAACCAAAGACATTACAAATAATAGTAATGGCTACCCTCTTTGGCGCTCAGGATTGATGGGGCTATCATTCCGAATAAATAACTGGAGTCAGGATACATAGACTAGTGGTACTGTTAACTTATTAAGGAAACTGCGTGATATAATAGAAACATTGTTGAAAGCGGCTTAAAACACCAATATATCAATCAATCAATTAATCGTTTTCTGCAACTTGAGACAATTTTGGATACTAATGTAATCACACTACATAAGTATTTCAATTCAATAACGCAGGTTCTTCTCAATTTCAGGGATATTTAACCTAGTTCTTATTAAAATTACATTCAGTCATCAGAATAAAAGACAACGTTTTCAACAATTGTTCAATCATATCACGGCGGCCAGGTCAACTTGCCACTTTGTTCTTGCCCTTTTCACACCAGTACTTCACACACCATTTTTTCAAAGCAATTGATTGCTTTTCCATTGGTGTAAGACGAACGACGCCTGTATATTTGACTTGAGATGGCCGAGCTGTGGTTCGAACTTAGAAGCTTTGGACTGACAGCCGCGTCACTTTCGACTGAGCAACGGGGCTTAAATGTGACAACAGTTAATTACAGGTAATTAGCTGATATGTTATCTAGGCCATACCCTGCTTTGAATGTGTTATAAAAGTGTTAAGATATGAACCATGTCTCTGATATATACGCATTTTGATGCTTCTTCAGCAGTCCACTTTTGAAAAGGAGAATTTACCAAAGCTCTTTTCAATTATATTACTTACATTTAGAGAGGTTTTCGATACTTTTGCTAAGATGTTATTTAAGGTGGTCTACTGCAGGATTTTTATATGTGGGAAGGGGTTAATATCGAATATAACACGAGGGTGAAGGTTATAATTAACACCCATTTTTAGCCTGATCTGCGAATCTATACAAAGAAACGCTGACCTAGTATCGTTCATTTCTAAGCATCTTTTAGGTAAAAGGCTTATTTCTTAGAAAGTTATTTATTTATCACCGTTATTAGGCGTACACTCCAGGGAAAAATTGAAATACCGTTAGATTACATTGCACTTAGCTTCTTCGCTTCCATAGGCAATTAAAGGCTTTTGAAAGCAGTGCTATAATCAGGTGAGACAGCCCATTACGAGCTGACTCTACTGATTACAGAACTGTTTGCATGTCTCAAACATTGAAAATGTACCAAATTTCCTGTTGACAAAAAATGGTGTGGTCCAATTTTTAACATGGAATATTTTACTTTGTGAAATTCGTCAGTTAAAGGGTTAAGGAAAAAGTTTTTGATTCTTATCTCTCAAGGGCTTTACATTTCTCAACAACCATTGTCATACAAAATGAACCTGTAACAGTTGAGTGGCAAAACCGCGATCAAGAAACGTTTACGTCATCCCTAATGGACTTGAAGATTTCGGTACTTAGTCGATATATGTGTTTTGTGTGTGACAAGGTCCCATTAAGTATTTTAGGATTACTGTATTCAACTTCAGCAGAGGTCCAGATAAGGAGGGGGTTAACAACTCTTTTTCCACAATAACTCTCTAATTATCCAACCAAACCCTATGTTGTAGGTACTCAAAAGAATCGTCTCACTGATACGATTCTTTTGAATACCCACAACATAGGGTTAGCGGATAAGATAAAGATTTTAGAGCAAGCAAAACGATCCTTATTTGGAACTCTGTAGTATTGTAGTGGTGTCAATATTCATGACAATCCTAAACAAAGGTTACGTGAGTGTATATTCAGTGCGTTTCTTTATATTATATCGACCAGTCTGTATATGTTAATAGCACATAGTTTCGGAAATTTCTGTCAAGTATGTTCAGCTGTATATGTTTTTCGTGGACTCGTCAGACACATCCGATGGAAATGACATTCTGTATCCGTTCATAGACGACAGTGGCCGGCCTCTTGATCAAAGCGTCTACGGTCGATCCCTATCGTAAGAATAAATGAAATTATTGAGATCTTTCAGCAAATTCGGCTCCAGTTCTATTTTAGTAACTAGAAAGCAGATATCGAGTTTTTAATATTAAATTGTGAGAACTTGTTTCACAACGTCACAATCGTCTGCATAGTATTATTAGCTCATTGATTTGATATGGACGAATTTGTTTAACAGCTCTCGTATTTTATGGTAGATGTTTGAATGTCAAAATGATGAACGAATAAGGTCAGACAGTTCGTATCATGATAACATTCTACAGGATTCGTTTAAGGAAGTGAAGAACCAAGTGTGCTTCAATATGTTATTGGTTTACCGAACACATTCCCAAATTTAAAATAACGACGGACAATTTAAAATCAAGGATTATTTCAAACGACACTACACCAATCCTATTTCCAATGCTTCTACATCACTGATACAATGATGCAATGCAACAATGCAACCTTTCTCCGACTGACAGCCTCAGTGTTGTAGTGGTAGAGCTTCCGCCTCGAGTGCGGGTAGTGGCGGGTTCGATCACCGCCTGGTCATACAAATGGCGTTTAAAATGGTATTAATGGCTGCCCTTCTTGTCAGTCTGGGTCACGGGGTAAGCACAAAGACTGACGGGCTGGTGTTAGGATAAATGGACCAGTGGTACTGGTAACTTACCCAGTAAGCGCCGTGATATGACTGAACCATTGTTGAAAGCGGCGTAAAACACTGAACAGTCAACCAATCAACCTCCTCCGACTAAACTCGACTTTAAACATCATTGGAGTACCGTGATGTGTATGACTTTAAACATCATTGGAGTACAAGATGTGTACGACTTTAAACATCTGTGGAGCACCATGATGTGTACAACTTTAAACATTATTGGAGCACCATAATGTGTACGACTTTAAACATCATTGGAGTACCGTGATGTGTATGACTTTAAACATCATTGGAGTACAAGATGTGTACGACTTTAAACATCTGTGGAGCACCATGATGTGTACAACTTTAAACATTATTGGAGCACCATAATGTGTACGACTTTAAACATTATTGGAGTACAAAATGTGTACGACTTTATACATCATTGGAGTACCATGATGTGTACGACTTTAAACATAATTGGAGTACCATGATGTGTACGACTTTAAACATTATTGGAGAACAAGATGTGTACGACTTTAATCATCATTGGAGCACCATGATGTGTACGACTTTAAATATCATTGGAGTACAAGATGTGTACGAGTTTAAACATCATTGGAGTACCATGATGTGTACGAGTGTAAACATCATTGGAGTACCATGATGTGTACGACTGTAAACATCATTGGAGTACCATGATGTAAACGACTTTAAACATCAGTGGATTACCATGATGTGTACGACTTGAAACATCATTGGCGTACAAGATGTGTACGACTTCAAACATCATTGGAGCACCATGATGCGTTTGACTTTAAACATCATTGGAGTACCATGATGTGTACAACTTTAAACATCAATGGCGTACAAGATATGTACGACTTTAAACATCATTGGAGCACCATGATGTGTACGACTTTAAACATTTTTGGAGTACAAAATGTGTACGACTTTAAACATTATTGGAGTACCATAATGTGTATGACTTTAAACATCATTGGAGTACAAGATGTGTACGACTTTAAACATCATTGGAGTACTATGATGTGTACGACTTTAAACATCATTGGAGTACTATGATATGTTCGATTTTAAACATCATTGGAGTACAAGATGTGTACGACTTTAAACATCATTGGAGTACCATGATGTGTACGACTTTAAACATTATTGGAGTACCATGATGTGTACGACTTTAAACATTATTGGAGTACCATAATGTGTACGACTTTAAACATCATTGGAGTACAAGATGTGTACGACTTTAAACATTATTGGAGTACCATGATGTGTACGACTTTTAACATCATTGGAGTACCATGATGTGTACGACTTTAAACATTATTGGAGTACCATGATGTGTACGACTTTAAACATTATTGGAGTACCATAATGTGTACGACTTTAAACATCATTGGAGTACCATGATGTGTACGACTTTAAACATTATTGGAGTACCATGATGTGTACGACTTTAAACATCATTGGAGTAGTATGATGTGTACGACTTTAAACATCATTGGAGTACCATGATGTGTACGACTTTAATCATCATTGGAGCACAAGATGTGTACGACTTTAAACATCATTTGAGTACCATGATATGTTCGATTTTAAACATCATTGGAGTACTATGATGTGTACGACTTTAAACATCATTGGAGTACTATGATGTGTACGACTTTAAACATCATTGGAATACCACGACATATATTTTACAAGTTACGTGCGACTGCATTGCCTTTCCTACCTATAGACACATTCAGACGCCTCTGCAGAAGACGCCTTTTAGAAACAAAGTGGCAACAGGAGAAATTCTTAATGATGATCAATTTCCTCTTTTGCCACAATGTTTTAAGCAGTTTTCAATAAAATGTTTACTTAGTAATTTGACATATTTTGAAAGTAGGGAATGTGAAAAACCAGATCCAGTCAATAATAATGCTAACCCAACAGCCCTGAGCGCCGAAGAGAGCAGCCATTGCTACTATTAAAATAGTTAGTATGACGCAGCCGGGAATCGAACCAGCGACCTCATACACCCGAGGTGGACACTCTACCACTACACCAATGAGACGGTATATTTCACTGGAAGAAATAAAGCAAGATAAAACACACTTGATTCGCACATCAAGTGTATAGTTGAGATTATATTGGCAGGTTATTGTCGTCTGTTTAATATCTACCATCACGTCTACAACAAGTAGACCCAATTTAACGTAGACAGTTTTCACGAACAAATATTGACACGTGCTGGGTG
This sequence comes from Serripes groenlandicus, assembly GCA_031761405.1. Lineage (NCBI taxonomy): Eukaryota > Metazoa > Mollusca > Bivalvia > Cardiida > Cardiidae > Serripes > Serripes groenlandicus. The sequence continues at coordinate 48,679,329 of JASEVX010000008.1, forward strand.
TTCGCTTTACGCGTCACCGTGAGTATGCCTTTTATGGATGCGTGGTTTCTTTCTTAATACTACAAGACTATCTCCATCGTGAAGTGGTTATATTTGCCTCACGGTATTTCGAGAGGTCCTGGTTTGTTCACCGGTCAGCTAATACCTAATACTTCAAAAATCATTGTAATGGTTTTTTTACATGGCGCTCACGGTTGCGGGGATGGCATTACGACTGATGTATTGGTGCCGGGAGAAATAATACTGGAAGTATCCGAGAAACGCTGAGAAACAATTTAAATGGTGTTGAAAAGAAGCCTAAAACACAGCTCTGTCAAGAAACTGCAAATGCTATATTACGGTTAAGTTCTGTTTAATAGTCCCAAGTACATAAAGATGACATTGAATGTTATTGGTAAAGTTAATGCAATAGGAAATGATATGAAAAAATTAAAAGAAATCGGCAGAGAGGTGTGATAGCAATTGACACAAATTGCAGTCATCACATTTTCTATATCAATTTGTGTTTGACTGAAACCTGAAAAGCCGTTATTAAAGATGTAACATACACTGCACTCATTATGTTCCCCTTTCTGTTCTCCTCTTATGAGACATTTCAATCCTTTCAATGCTGATCTTTTTTTAAAATTGAATTGTTGAGCTTTTCATTCGAAAGAATCCACAGCCAAGTCTAGGAATGTAAAGATAAAAACGCTGAGTTGAGCAGCTGACAGGATAAAAGAGCTTGGTCAGACGGCTGATCTGGCGCTATACTGATGGGAGATAATTCACAAAATTGTTTCAAGCAGTCGAAGAGTTCAATAAACTTTGCAAAAGCCGTAAACACAGTATTGAATCTACAATTGTAGACGGCTTATTAGGGTCTGCCCAACTTGACCGCAGATGATAGCGTGCTTTCAAAAAAACAAAACTTTTTGCGCTTAGGATTGTTTGGTTACCAATGCAACTCTATTGTTACTGTCAGAACTGACCCGTAGTATTGATATTTTACTTAGGAATCCAACACTGAACGCCAAGGAGGGACAGTAATATACTACCAACTTAAGCGTTCTTGGATTGACCCGACGCGAGATCCAATCCGGGATCTCATGCGGTCAAAACGGACTCTCTAACCAATCCACCACCGAGGCTGTAAGCTCAATCGCACCGAAAGGAAAGACACGTCTACTGTGAAACACATGCGTATTCTAATAACCTAGAAACCAACAGAATGTAAGATAATCTGTCAGAATGTCACTATCATGTCTCTATACGAGATACTGAGAAGACAATTAAGTGGTCCAATCTGACAATGATATATGCAGCTTTCGATCATTTGACAGAACTTTTATGTCTTACACAGAACACTATTCCATTTACCAGTTCCCTCAATCCGACGTGTTTTGACGCCTCAGCAACAGACGACTTTTGAAAAAAAATTGTGTCAAAATGAGAAATTGCTCACCATTAGCATTTATTTCCTTTTGCCACAATGTATACACCTCTATTCAATTGTTATACTTTTATTAAAAGAGATTGTTTAAGTTATGGAAATATGTTTTCAATGTCGTCTGCTGTATTTTTGTTTAACTAGGGATATACTTAATCTTTTCCTGAAATCAATAAATCTGCAGCAGACGACTCTGAAATGTGGGAACTTATTTATAATGTTATTGCTGGATGAAATGTCTTGATTACACCGAAGACTTTAATAATAAAAGTAATGGCAATCCTCCTTCGTGCTCATGATTAAGGGGCTAGCATTTCGAATAACTGACTGGTGTACATAGACCACTAGAACTGTTAACTGACCCTGGAAACTCCGTGATATAACAGAAACAGTGTTGAAAGCGGCTAAAAAAAAAAAATATATCAATCAATCAATTAATCGATCGTTTTCTGCAACTTGAGACAATTTTGGATACCATTGTCCATCATACTACATAAATATCTCAATTCAAAAACGCTGGTTCTATGATTATTTTAAATCGCGCTTTTGCACATTCATTACTTTTACAGATCCTGTTCCACATTTTCTCAGATACTGTTTATCTTTATGTTAAGTATTACATAGTCATTTTTGTCTTGTTTGCCTAAATCCTTGTGTACATTGGTTTACGTGTTGTTTTATATGAATGTTAAGTATCGCATACATCATGTTTCATTGTCTAATAAACTGGTTATTTATGTTTCAATTTTAATTATTTCATCACTTACAGTTAGTAAATTAGTAAGCGCCCAAAATGACCTTAGTTGTCGGCGGGCCTTAAAACACCATTCATTCATTCATTCATTCGTCAGTTAAAGGGTAAAGGAAAAAGTTCTTGCTTTTTATCTCTCAATGGCATTACATTCCTCAACAACCATTGTCATACAAAATGAACCTGTACCATGTTTACAAACGAGTGGCAAAACCGCGATCAAGTAACGTCATCCCTAATGGACTTGAAGATTTCGGTACTTAGACGGTCTATGTGTTTTGTGTGTGACAAGTTCCCATTAAGTATTTTATGTTTACTGTATTCAACTTCAGCAGAGGTCCAGATAAGGAGGGGGTTAACAACTCTTTTCCAAACAATAACTCTCTAATTATCCAACCAAACCCTATGGTGTAGGTACTCAAAAGAATCGTCTCACTGAGACGATTCTTTTGAATACCCACAACATAGGGTTAGCGGATAAGATAAGGATTTTAGAACAAGCAAAACGCTCCTTATCTAGAACTCTGCAGTATTGTATTGTTGTCAATATTCATGACAATCCTAAACAAAGGTTACGTGAGTGTATATTCAGTGCGTTTCTTTATATTATATCGACCAGTCGGTATATATTAATAGCACATAGTTTCGGAAGTTTCTGTCAAGCATGTTCAGTGCGTTTCTTTATATTATATCGACCAGACGGTATATATTAATAGCACATAGTTTCGGAAGTTTCTGTCAAGTATATTCAGTGCATTTCTTTATATTATATCGACCAGTCGGTATATATTAATAGCACACAGTTTCGGAAGTTTCTGTCAAGCATGTTCAGCTGTATATGTTGTTCGTGGACTCGTCAGACACATCCGATGGAAATGACATTCTTCCGTTCATAGACGACAGTGGCCGGCCTCTTGATCAAAGCGTCTACGGTCGATCCCTATATCAAGAGAAAAAAAGAGAAAGTTGATGCAACGCATCAATGTCGCCGGGAATCCATACTGCAGTTATGCATAACACTTACATTATAGTAGTTGAACAAACAGTTATCAACTGAGGGGCATATTGGAACATCAGGTGTGGGGTCAAGTGAAACTGTCATAACTTGCATTTATTTGTCAACGAAGTGAATGTTCTTCATTGAAATATAATTGAAGCCTTTCATTGTTTATGATCAATCTCCATTCTAAGGTAGGTTGACCGTACACACAGCCAACTAATTATTGATCATAAACAGGAAATGAGTAATCTTGCCAATCATTAGTCTACTCATATTTAAAATTATATTATGGCCATTGTGCCAATGATGCATAACAATATGCAGATCGCAAGCAAAATTCGTCTAGGGAATCTAATGACACTTTTAAAATTGTCAAGCACGAAATAATTGTGTACGAAAGACCCGATTCGTTTCTGCTTCGCATAGTTGTCGTTCTTTACACTCTCTTTATAGGCAGAGGGTGTGTTTTAAAAGTATATAATGATGAGCGCGCTTGTGTCAATGATGCATAACAATATACAGATCGCAAGCAAAATGCCTGTAGAGAATCTAATGACACATTTAAAATGTTCAAGGACGAAATGATGTTGTACGAATGACCCGATTCGTTTCTTCTTCGCATAATTGTAGTTCTTTACACTCTCTGTATAGACAGAGTGTTCATTCAAAGTAATTTTCATATTAAAACCAGTTTAATCCCAGTTTTTCTTTTCTTCATTTGTTTTGAACCAAATAAACATTTTAAATCACCTATGATTAACTATTTGTAAGTGAGTATAAAAAACGGCTCTCTGCAAAGGAGATTTATCTACGCAGTCGGTATTCGGTAGTCACTTGATCAACTTGTTAAGCTTAGAAACTGTTCATTTATTAGATGCACATGGTTTAACATTATTAAATGCCTTCTTCACAAATCAAGACATCTCTTTGAACATGAAAATAACTTTCAGTAAGTAAAAATTGCTATTAAAAGGAGAATTCGACGTGATTTTTATCTCGATATTGACACATAACAGTCTGCTGCAAGTCTAATAGGGACTGTTTTGTCATCGTAAATAAAACAAAAAAACATAAATGCGAGTCAAAATAAAGAAACTGCAAATACTTAAAACATCGGAATATTTATTTCATTTTAGATGTCTCATAACTTAGTGTTTTTAAACACCGCAATTGTAATATGTTCAAGACATTAAAAAATAAATAATCTAATAATAATTTTTCCTCCCATGTCATTTCCGAAAAGCTATTAAAAACAGAAGTCGCGGCATTCTGCACGGCGACTAATTAAATTATTGAGATCTTTCAGCAAATTTGGCACGAGTCAGGTTTAAGTATCTTGGAATAAGATATCGAGAGTTTTTAATATTAATTTGTGAGAACTTATTTCAAAATCGACTGTATAGTATTATTAGCTCATTGACTTTATATGGACGAATGTGTTTAACAACTCTCGTACTTTATGGTAGATGTTTAAATGTCAAAACGTGGGTGGATGTACGAATGAGGTCAGACAGTTTGTATCATGTTAACATTCCACAGGATTCATTTAAGGACGTGAAGGACCAGGTGTGCTGTAATACGTTATTGATTTACCGAACACATATCTCCCAATTTAAAATAACGACGGACACGTTAAAATCAAGAACTATTTCAAACCACACTACACCAATATAATTGCAAATGCTTCTACACCACTGATACATAATGCAACCTTTCTCCGACTGACATCCTCGGTGTTGTAGTGGTAGAGTTTCCGCCTCGAGTGTTTGATTGATTGGGGTTTAACGCCGTTTTTAACAATGTCTCAGTCATATCACGGCAGCCAGTTCACCTACTCATATGTTTCTTGGTTTTCGCACAATCTTCCCAAGCAACGGCTGCTTTTCCACACAGACTTAGCCCATTGGTGGAAGACGAATGACGCATGTCACAATGACTTTTGTCAAACGTCGGAAAGAAAGTTGGCTGAGCCGGGATTGGAACTCACAACCCCTGGATTGACAGACCGAGTCGTTACCGACTGAGCTACCGGGACTCGACCCCGCCTCGAGTGAGTGTAGTGGTGGGTTCGATCACCACCTTGTCATACAAATGGCTTTGACAATGGAAGTAATGGCTGCCCTCCTTGTCGCTCAGGGTCACGGGGTAAGCAAACAGACTGACCGGCTGGTGTTACGATAAATGGATTAGTGGTACTGGTAACTTACCCAGTAAGCGCCGTGATATGACGAAAAAAGTGTTGGAAGCGGCGTAAAACACTGAACAGTCAATTAATCAACCTCCTCCGACTGAACTCGACTTTAAACATCATTTGACTACAATGATGTGTACGACTTAAAAGAAATAATTTAGAACTATTTCGACCACTTTTAGCTATTTTTGGTATGTGGGAAAGTGTTAAGCAAATACTGGAAATATATTTTACACGTCACATGCAACAGCATTGCCTTTCCTACATATAGACACATTTAGACGACTCTGCAGCAGACGCCTTTTAGAAACAAGGTGGCAACAGGAGAAATTCTTAATGATGAGCAATTTATAGTTTTGCCACAATGTTTTAAACACTTTTCAATAAAATGTTTACTTAGTAATTTGACATATTTTGAAAGTAGGGAATGTGAAAAAACAGTTTCTTTCAACATTTGTCAGTTACCAGATTAACTTACCAGTACTACTGTTATATTTATCCTGACACCAGCCAGTCAGTAATAATGCTAACCCAACAATCCTGAGAGACCGAAAAGAGAGCAGCCGTTGCTACTATTTTTTAAAAATTTAGTATGATGCAGCCGAGGATCGAACCCGCGACATCCCGCAACCGAGGCTGACACTCTACCACTACACTATTGAGATGGTATATTTAACTGGAAGAGAAAAAGCAAAATAAAACACACTCGATTCGTGCATCAAGTGTATAGTTGAGTTTCTATTGGCAGGTTATTGTCATCTGTTTGATATCTACCATCACGTCTACAACAATTATACCTAATTTAACGTAGACAGTATTCACGAACAAATATTGACACGTGCTGTGTGTTATTTGTCACCGTAATCATGCCTTTTATATATGCGTGGTTTCTGTCTTAATACTACAAGACCATCTCCATCGTGAAGTGGTTATATTTCCCTCACGGTATAGCGAGAGTTCCGGTCAGCTAATACCTAATACTTCAAAACTACTTGTAATGGTTTTTTTTCTATGGCGCTCATGGTTTTGGGGATAGCATTACGACTGATGTATCGGTGTCGGGAGAAATAATACGGGAAGTATCCGAGAACCGCTGAGAAACAATATAAATGGCGTTATAAAGAAGCCTAAAACACATCTCTGTCATGAAACTGCAAATGATATATTACGGTTAAGTTCTGTTTAATAGTCCCCAGTACATAAAGATGACATTGAATGTTATTGGTATAGCTAATGCAATAGGAAATGATATGAAAAAATGAAAAGAAATCGGCAGAGAGGTGTGATAGCAATTGACACAAATTGCAGTCATCACATTTTCTATATCAATTTGTGTTTGAACTGACACCTGAAAAGCCGTTATTAAAGATGTAACATACACTGCACTCATTATATTACCCTTTCTGTTCTCCTCTTATGAGACATTTCAATCCTTTCAATGCTGATCTTTTTTTAAAATTGAATTGTTGAGCTTTTCATTCGAAAGAATCCACAGCCAAGTCTAGGAATGTAAAGATAAAAACGCTGAGTTGAGCAGCTGACAGGATAAAAGAGCTTGGTCAGACGGCTGATCTGGCGCTATACTGATGGGAGATAATTCACAAAATTGTTTCAAGCAGTCGAAGAGTTCAATAAACTTTGCAAAAGCCGTAAACACAGTATTGAATCTACAATTGTAGACGGCTTATTAGGGTCTGCCCAACTTGACCGCAGATGGTAGCGCGCTTTCAAAAAAACAAAACTTTTTGCGCTTAGGATTGTTTGGTTACCAATACAACTCTGTTGTTACTGTCAGAACTGACTCGTAGTACTGGTATTTTACTTAGGAATCCAACACTGAACGCCAAGGAGGGACGCTTATACTACCAACTTAAGCGTTTTTGGATTGACCCGATGCGGGATCCAATCCGGGATCTCATGCGGTCAAGACGGACTCTTTAACCAGTCCACCACCGAGACTGTAAGCTCAATCGCACCGAAAGGAAAGACACGTCTACTGTGAAACACATGCGTATTCTAATAACCTAGAAACCAACAGAATGTAAGATAATCTGTCAGAATGTCACTATGATGTCTCTATACGAGATACTGAGAAGACAATTAAGTGGTCCAATCTGACAATGATATCTGCAGCTTTCGATCATTTTACAGAACTTTTATGTGTAACACGGAACACCATTCCCTTTACCAGTTCCCTCATACCGACGTGTTATGACGACTCTGCAACAGACGACTTTTGAAAAAGAATTGTGTGAAAATGAAAAATTGCTCACCATTAGCATTTTATCCTCAATGTATACAACTCTATTCAATTGTTATACTTTCATTCAAAGAGATTGTGTAAATTATGGAAATATGATTTTAATGTTGTCTGCTGTAATTTTGTTGTATAAGGTATTAGAGATAGACTGAATCTTTTCCTGAAATCAATAAATCTGCAGCAGACGATTCTGATATGTGGGAACGTATTAATACTGTAGTTGCTGGATGTAATGTCTTGATTAAACAAAATACCTTAATAATAGTAGAAACGGCTGTCCTCCTTGGCGCTCAATATTTAGGGGCTAGCATTACGAATGACTGAATGATGTCAGCATAAAAAGACCAGTATAACTATTAACTTACCCAGGAAACTCCATGATACAACAGAAACATTGTTGAAAGCGGCTTAAAACACCAATCCATCAATCAATAAATCAATCGATCAATCAATCAATCAATAGTTTTTTGCAACTTCAGACAATTTTGGATACCAATGTCCATCATATAACATACATATCACAATTCAACATTGCTTGTTCTTCTTGATTTCAGTGATGTTTAAGAGTGTATAACCTTGTTCTTATTACAATTACATTCATATATTAGAATAATAGACACGATGACTTATAGAATGACTTCGCCCACTAAATGTTTCAATTAAATTAAGTGATAAGGTTTAACGCCGTTTTAAACAATTGTTCAATCATATCACGGCGGCCAGGTCAACTACCCATGTTGCTTTTGCCCTTTTCACACAACATTCTTTCAAATGTTCATGTCTAAGCATCTTTTAGCCAAATGGCACATTTCTTAGCATCCTTTAGCTAAATGGCACATTTCTGAGAAAATTATTTACTGATCACCCGTATTAGGCGTACAATCCACGCCAAATTGAAGTACCGTTAGATTACGTTGCAGTTAAAAAAAAAAAAAAAAAATTCTCCATGGTATTCTTTAACAACCATTGTCATACAGCATTAAATTGTACCATGTTTACACAAGAGTGGCACAACCGCGTTCAAATAACTTATACGTCATCCCTAATGGACTTGAAGATTTCGGTACTTAGTCGGTATATGTGTTTTGTGTGTTTCAAGTTTCCCATTAATTATTTTATTTTTACTGTATTGTATTGGTGTCAATATATATGACAATCCTAAACATAATATTGTGAGTTTACAATCAGTGCGTTTCTTTATATAATGTCGACCAGTATATACGGTATATGTAAATATCACATAGTTTCGGAAGTTTCCGTCAGGTAGTTTAAGCTGTATTTGTTTTTTCGTGCACTCGTCACACACATCCGATGGATATTACATTACGTACCCGTTCATAGATGACACAATCGTCTGCATATTATTATTAGCTCATTGATTTTATATGGACGAATTTGATTAACAACTCTCGTATGTTATGATAGATGTTTAAATGTCAAAATGTGGGTGAATGAACGAATGAGGTCAGACAGTTCGTATCATGTTAACATTCCACAGGATTCATTTAAAGAAGTGTAGGACCAAATGTGCCTTAATATGTTATTGATTTACCGAACACACCTTCCCCAATTTAAAATAATGATGGACAATTTAAAATCAAGGATTTTTTCAAACCACACTACACCAATCTTTTTGCCATCTTCACTGATACATGATTCAACCTTTCAACGTCTGACCGCCTTGGTGTTGTAGTTGTAGACCTTCTGCATCGAGTGCGGGGGGTCGCGGGTTCGATCCCTGACCGGGTCATACTGCTGGGTGTTCACTTTAAGCGTCACCGTAATTATGCCTTTTATGGATGCGTGGTTTCTTTCTTAATACTACAAGACCATCTCCATCGTAAAGTGGTTATATTTGCTTCACCGTATAGCGAGAGGTCCTGGTTTGTTCACCGGTCAGCTAATACCTAATACTTCAAAAAATATTGTAATGCCTTTTTCCATGGCGCTCATGGTTGCGGGGATAGCATTACGGCTGATGTATCGGTGTCGGGAGAAATAATACGGGAAGTATCCGGGAAACGCCGAGAAACAATTTAAATGGTGTTGAAAAGAAGCCTAAAACACATTGCTCTGTCATGAAACTGCAAATGATATATTACGATTAAGTTCTGTTTAATAGTCCCCAGTACATAAAGATGACATTGAATGTTATTGGTATAGTTAATGTAATAAAAAATGATATCATAAAACTAAGAGAAATCGACAGAGAGGTGTGATAGCAATTGACACACATTGCATTCATCACATTTTCTATATCAATTTGTGTTTGAACTGACACCTGAAAAGACATTATTAAAAGATGTAACATACACTGCACTCATAATATTCCCCTTTCTGTTCTGCTCTTATGTGACATTTTAATCCTTTCAATGCTGATCTTTGTTTTAAATTGAATTGTTCAGCTTTTCATTCGAAAGAATCCACAGCCAAGTCTAGGAATGTAAAGATAAAAACGCTGAGTTGAGCAGCTGACAGGATAAAAGAGCTTGGTCAGACGGCTGATCTGGCGCTATACTGATGGGAGATAATTCACAAAATTGTTTCAAGCAGTCGAAGAGTTCAATCAACTTTGCAAAAGCCGTAAACACAGTATTGAATCTACAATTGTAGACGACTTATTAGGGTCTGCCCAACTTGACCGCAGATGGTAGCGTGCTTTCAAAAAAACAAAACTTTTTGCGCTTAGAATTGTTTAGTTACAAATACAACTCTATCGTTACTGTCAGAACTGACCCGCAGTACTGGTATAACACTGAACGCCAAGGAGGGACGCTAATACTACCAACTTAAGTGTTCTTGGATTGACCCAACGCGAGATCCAATCCGGGATCTCTTGCGGTCAAAACGGACTCTCTAACCAATCCACCACCGAGGTCCAATCTGACAATGATATCTGCAGCTTTCGATCATTTGACAGAACTTTTATGTCTTACACAGAACAATATTCCATTTACCAGTTCCCTCCGACGTGTTTTGACGCCTCAGCAACAGACGACTTTTGAAAAAAAATTGTGTCAAAATGAGAAATTGCTCACCATTAGCATTTATTTCCTTTTGCCACAATGTATACACCTCTATTCAATTGTTATACTTTTATTAAAAGAGATTGTTTAAGTTATGGAAATATGTTTTCAATGTCGTCTGCTGTATTTTTGTTTAACTAGGGATATACTTAATCTTTTCCTGAAATCAATAAATCTGCAGCAAACGACTCTGAAATGTGGGAACTTAATTATAATGTTATTGCTTGATGTCTTGATTACACCGAAGACTTTAATAATAAAAGTAATGGCAATCCTCCTTCGTGCTCATGATTAAGGGGCTAGCATTTCGAATAACTGACTGGTGTACATAGACCAGTAGAACTGTTAACTGACCCTGGAAACTCCGTGATATAACAGAAACAGTGTTGAAAGCGGCTAAAAAAAACAATATATCAATCAATCAATTAATCGATCGTTTTCTGCAACTTGAGACAATTTGGGATACCATTGTCCATCATACTACATAAATATCTCAATTCAAAAACGCTGGTTCTATGATTATTTTAAATCGCGATTTTGCACATTCATTACTTTTACAGATCCTGTTCCACATTTTCTCAGATATTGTTTATCTTTATGTTAAGTATTACATAGTCATGTTTGTCTTGTTTGCCTAAATCCTTGTGTACATTGGTTTACGTGTTGTTTTATATTAATGTTAAGTATCGCATACATCATGTTTCATTGTCTAATAAACTGGTTATTTATGTTTCAATTTTAATTATTTCATCACTTACAGTTAGTAAATTAGTAAGCGCCCAAAATGACCTTAGTTGTCGGCGGGCCTTAAAACACCATTCATTCATTCATTCATTCGTCAGTTAAAGGGTAAAGGAAAAAGTTCTTGTTTTTTATCTCTCAATGGCATTACATTCCTCAACAACCATTGTCATACAAAATGAACCTGTACCATGTTTACAAACGAGTGGCAAAACCGCGATCAAGTAACGTTTACGTCATCCCTAATGGACTTGAAGATTTCGGTACTTAGACGGTCTATGTGTTTTGTGTGTGACAAGTTCCCATTAAGTATTTTATGTTTACTGTATTCAACTTCAGCAGAGGTCCAGATAAGGAGGGGGTTAACAACTCTTTTCCCCACAATAACTCTCTAATTATCCAACCAAACCCTATGGTGTAGGTACTCAAAAGAATCGTCTCACTGAGACGATTCTTTTGAATACCCACAACATAGGGTTAGCGGATAAGATAAGGATTTTAGAACAAGCAAAACGCTCCTTATCTAGAACTCTGCAGTATTGTATTAGTGTCAATATTCATGACAATCCTAAACAAAGGTTACGTGAGTGTATATTCAGTGCGTTTCTTTATATTATATCGACCAGTCGGTATATATTAATAGCACATAGTTTCGGAAGTTTCTGTCAAGCATGTTCAGTGCGTTTCATTATATTTTATCGACCAGACGGTATATATTATTATTCCATACCTAATTTATACGTCCAATCGTAGACGCTCATTCGAATCATGTGACCGTACAATATATTTCCGTATCGGGACGCACGCGCGTACAAAATAACCCGTATTCTTTTCGTATTGTACGATTCACAGGTCCCATGTTAAACCTATGATAAAGTCCGAAGCGCGTGAAAAGGTTCCGAATGAAAGTCTGAATCGACAGGCGCTCTAGATAAAGCGTTACGATAAAGCTCCTGTTGTCACCGGATCATTATTGTCGTTTGCAAACAAGGAGTAACACTGAAACTAAAATGTTATCCGATTCTGAAATAGATGACTTTGTAATTGAACAGAAACCAAAAAACACTGTGAAAAAAACTAAAAGTGATGTAGGAATATTCAAAAGGTGGTTAGCGCAGGCGGTGCCGAAAGAAACAAGGGAACTGGAAGAAATAAGTGCTGTTCAACTTAACAGTTATCTCCGGAGTTTTTACTTGACAGTAAATATATATATATACAAAATATATTTTGGGGAAAAAGTCGAGGCATAGAATAAAAAGATCATTTAACCTATAAATAGCACATAGTTTCGGAAGTTTCTGTCAAGTATATTCAGTGCATTTCTTTATATTATATCGACCAGTCGGTATATATTAATAGCACACAGTTTCGGAAGTTTCTGTCAAGCATGTTCAGCTGTATATGTTGTTCGTGGACTCGTCAGACACATCCGATGGAAATGACATTCTTCCGTTCATAGACGACAGTGGCCGGCCTCTTGATCAAAGCGTCTACGGTCGATCCCTATATCAAGAGAACAAAAAGAGAAAGTTGATGCAACGCATCAATGTCGCCGGGAATCCATACTGCAGTTATGCATAACACTTACATTATAGTAGTTGAACAAACAGTTAACAACTGAGGGGCATATTGGAACATCAGGTGTGGGGTCAAGTGAAACTGTCATAACTTGCATTTATTTGTCAACGAAGTGAATGTTCTTCATTGAAATATAACTGAAGCCTTTCATTGTTTATGATCAATCTCCATTCTAAGGTAGGTTGACCGTACACACAGCCAACTAATTATTGATCATAAACAGGAAATGAGTAATCTTGCCAATCATTAGTCTACTCATATTTAAAATTATATTATGGCCATTGTGCCAGTGATGCATAACAATATGCAGATCGCAAGCAAAATTCGTCTAGGGAATCCAATGACACTTTTAAAATTGTCAAGGACGAAATAATTGTGTACGAAAGACCCGATTCGTTTCTGCTTCGCATAGTTGTCGTTCTTTACACTCTCTTTATAGGCAGAGGGTGTGTTTTAAAATTATATAATGATGAGCGCCCTTGTGTCAATGATGCATAACAATATACAGATCGCAAGCAAAATGCCTGTAGAGAATCTAATGACACATTTAAAATGTTCAAGGACGAAATGATTTTATACGAATGACCCGATTCGTTTCTTCTTCGCATAATTGTCGTTCTTTACACTCTCTGTATAGACAGAGAGTGTTCATTCAAAGTAATTTTTATATTAAAACCAGTTTAATCCCAGTTTGTTCTTTTCTTCATTTGTTTTGAACCAAATAAACATTTTAAATCACCTATAATTAACTATTTGTAAGTGAGTATAAAAAACGGCTCTCTGCAAAGGAGATTTATCTACGCAGTCGGTATTCGGTAGTCACTTGATCAACATGTTAAGCTTAGAAACTGTTCATTTATTAGATACACATGGTTTAACATTATTAAATGCATTCTTCACAAATCAAGACATCTCTTTGAACATGAAAATAACTTTCAGTAAGTAAAAATTGCTATTAAAAGGAGAATTCGACGTGATTTTTATCTCGATATTGACACATAACAGTCTGCTGCAAGTCTAATAGGGACTGTTTTGTCATCGTAAATAAAACAAAAAAACATAAATGCGAGTCAAAATAAAGAAACTGCAAATACTTAAAACATCGGAATATTTATTTCATTTTAGATGTCTCATAACTTAGTGTTTTTAAACACCGCAATTGTAATATGTTCAAGACATTAAAAAATAAATAATCTAATAATAATTTGTCATCCCATGTCATTTCCGAAAAGCTATTAAAAACAGAAGTCGCGGCATTCTGCACGGCGACTAATTAAATTATTGAGATCTTTCAGCAAATTTGGCACGAGTTCTGTTTAAGTATCTTGGAATAAGATATCGAGAGTTTTTAATATTAGTTTGTGAGAACTTATTTCAAAATCGACTGTATAGTATTATTAGCTCATTGACTTTATATGGACGAATGTGTTTAACAACTCTCGTACTTTATGGTAGATGTTTAAATGTCAAAACGTGGGTGGATGTACGAATGAGGTCAGACAGTTTGTATCATGTTAACATTCCACAGGATTCATTTAAGGACGTGAAGGACCAGGTGTGCTGTAATACGTTTTTGATTTACCGAACACATATCTTCCAATTTAAAATAACGACGGACACGTTAAAATCAAGAACTCTTTCAAACCACACTACACCAATATAATTGCAAATGCTTCTACACCACTGATACATAATGCAACCTTTCTCCGACTGACAGCCTCGGTGTTGTAGTGGTAGAGCTTCCGCCTCGAGTGTTACGCCGTTTTTAACAATTTCTCAGTCATATCACGGCGGCCAGTTCACCTACTCATATGTTTCCTGGTTTTCGCACAATCTTCCCAAGCAACGGCTGCTTTTCCACACAGACTTAGCCCATAAGTGGAAGACGAATGACGCATGTCACAATGACTTTTGTCAAACGTCGGAACGAAAGTTGGCTGAGCCGGGATTGGAACTCACAACCCCTGGATTGACAGACCGAGTCGTTACCGACTGAGCTACCGGGACTCGACCCCGTCTCGAGTGAGTGTAGTGGTGGGTTCGATCACCGCCTTGTCATACAAATGGCTTTGACAATGGAAGTAATGGCTGCCCTCCTTGTCGCTCAGGGTCACATAAAGACTGACCGGCTGGTGTTAAAATAAATGGACAAATGGTACTGGTAACTTACCCAGTAAGCGCCGTGATATGACGAAAAAAGTGTTGAAAGCAGCGTAAAACACTAAAGAGGCAATTAATCAACCTCCTCCGACTAAACTCGATTTTAAACATCATTTGACTAATATGATGTGTACGACTTAAAAAGAAACAATTTCGAACTAATTTGACCACTCTTAGCTATTGTTGGTATGTGGGAAAGTGTTAAGCAAATACTGGACATTATTTTACACGTTACATGCAACAGCATTGCCTTTCCTACATATAGCGGCATTTAGACGACTCTGCAGCAAACGCCTTTTAGAAACAATTTGGCAACAGGAGAAATTCTTAATGATGAGCAATTTTTTCTTTTGCCATAATGTTTTAAACATTTTCAATAAAATGTTTACTTAGTAAATTTGACATATTTTGAAAGAAGGGAATGTGAAAAACAAGTTTCTTTCAACATTTGTCAGTTACCAGGTTGACTTACCAGTACTACTGTTATATTTATGCTGACACCAGCCAGTCAGTAATAATGCTAACCCAACAACCCTGAGAGACCGAAAAGAGAGCAGCCGTTGCTACGATTTTTTAAAATGTTAGAATGACGTAGCCGGGGATTGAACCCGCGACCTCACGCACCTGAAGCGTACACTCTACCACTGCACCAATGAGACGGTATATTTCACTGGAAGAAAAAAAGCAAGATGAAACACACTCAATTCGCGTTTCAAGTGTATAGTTGAGATTCTATTGGCAGGTTATTGTCGTCTGTTTAATATCTACCATCACGTCTACAGCAATTAGACCCAATTTAACGTAGACAGTTTTCAAGAACAAATATTGACACGTGCTGGGTGTTCGCTTTACGCGTCACTGTAATTATGCCTTTTATGGATGCGTGGTTTCTTTCTTAATACTACAAGACTATCTCCACCGTGAAGTGGTTATATTTGCCTCACGGTATTGCGAGAGGTCCTGGTTTGTTCACCTGTCAGCTAAATACCTAATACTTCAACAATAATTGTAATGATTTTTTTCCATGGCTGTCATGGTTGCAGGAATAGCATTACGACTGATGTATCGTTGTCGGGAGAAATAATACTGGAAGTATCCGAGAAACGCTGAGAAACAATTTAAATGGTGTTGAAAAGAAGCCTAAAACACATTGCTCTGTCATGAAACTGCAAATGATATATTACGGTTAAGTTCTGTTTAATAGTACATAAAGATGACATTGAATGTTATTGGTATAGTTAATGTAATAAAAAATGATATCATAAAACTAAGAGAAATCGACAGAGAGGTGTGATAGCAATTGACACACATTGCATTCATCACATTTTCTATATCAATTTGTGTTTGAACTGACACCTGAAAAGACATTATTAAAGATGTAACATACACTGCACTCATTATATTCCCCTTTTTTTCTGCTCTTATGAGACATTTTAATCCTTTCAATGCTGATCTTTGTTTTAAATTGAATTGTCGAGCTTTTCATTCGAAAGAATCCACAGCCAAGTCTAGGAATGTTAAGATAAAAACGCTGAGTTGAGCAGCTGACAGGATAAAAGAGCTTGGCCAGACGGCTGATCTGGCGCTATCCTGATGGGAGATAATTCACAAAAATGGTTCAAGCAGTCGAAGAGTTCAATAAACTTTGCAAAAAAACGTAGACACAATATTGAATCTACAATTGTAGACGACTTATTAAGGACTGCCCAACTTGACCGCGGAAGGTAGCGTAACTCTATTATTACTGTCCAAACTGACCCGTAGTGCTGGTATTTTACTTAGGCATCCAACACTGCGGAGGGAATCTAATACTACCAATTTAAGCGTTTTTGGATGGACCCGACGCGACATCAAATCCGGGACCTTCTGCGGTCAAGACGGACTCTATAACCAGTCCACCACAGAGGATGTAAGCACAATCGCAACGAAAAGAAAGACACATCTACTGTGAAACACATGCGTATTCTTTTAACCTAGAAACCAACAGACTGTAAGATAATCTGTCAAAATTTCACTATCATGTCTCTATAGGGGATGCTGAGAAGACAATTAAGTAGTCCAATCTGACAACATTTACGGCTTCCTGATCATTTGACAGAACTTTTATGTGTAACACGGAACACCATTCCTTTACCAGTTCCCTCTTACCGACGTGTTTTGACGCCACTGCAACAGACGACTTTTGAAGAAAATATTGTGTCAAAATGAAAGATTGCTCACCATTAGCATTTTTCTTATGCCACAATGTATATACAACTCTATTCAATTATTATACTTTCATTCAAAGAGATTGTTTAAATTATGGAAATATGTTTTCAATGACGTCTGCTGTATTTTTGTTGTACTAGGGGTAGACTGAATTCTTTCCTGAAATCAATACATCTGCAGCAGACGACTCTGAAATGTGGGAATGTGTAATGTCATGATTAAACCAAACTTTAATAATGGTAAAAATGGCTGACCTCCTTCGTGCTCAGGATTAAGGGTCTTACATTACGAAAAACTGACTGGAGTCAGGATACATAGACCAGTATAACTGTTAAATTACTCAGGAACACCGTGGTATAGCAGAAACAATGTTGAAAAAAACAATCTATCAATTAATCAATAAATCAATCGTTTTCTGCAGCCTGAGACAATTTTGGAAACCATTGTCCATCATACTACATAATTATCTCAATTCAACAACGCTGGTTCTTCTCAATTTCAGGGATATTTAATCTAGTTCTTATTACAATCACATTCAGTCATCAGAATAAAAGACAACGTTTTTAACAATTGTTCAATCATATCACGGCGGCAAGGTCAACTTCCTGTGTTGTTCTTGCCCTGTTCACACAAGTACTTCACACAACATTCTTTCAAAGCAATTGATTGCTTTTCCATTGGTGTAAGACGAACGACGCCTGTATATTTGACTTGTGTTGGCCGAGCTGTGGTTCGAACTTAGAAGCTTTGGACTGACAGCCGCGTCACTTTCGACTGAGCAACAGGGCTCAAATGTGACAACAGTTAATTACAGGTAATTAGCTGATATGTTATCTAGGCCAAGCCCTGCTTTAAATGTGTTATAAAAGTGTTAAGATATGCACCATTTCTCTGATACATACGCATTTTGATGCTTCTTCAGCAGTCCACTTTTGAAGAGGAGAATTTACCAAAGCTCTTTTCAATTATATTACTTACATTTAGAGAGGTTTTTGATACTTTTGCTAAGATGTTATTAAAGGTGGTCTACTGCAGGATTTTTATATGTGGGAAGGGGTTAATATCGAATATAACACGAGGGTGAAGGTTATAATTAACACCCATTTTTAGCCTGATCTGCGAATCTGTACAAAGAAACGCTGACCTAGTATCGTTCATTTCTAAGCATCTTTTAGGTAAAAGGCTTATTTCTTAGAAAGTTATTTATTTATCACCGTTATTAGGCGTACACTCCAGGGAAAAATTGAAATACCGTTAGATTACATTGCACTTAACTTCTTCGCTTCCATAGGCAATTAAAGGCTTTTGAAAGCAGTGCTATAATCAGGTGAGACAGCCCATTACGAGCTGACTCTACTGATTACAGAACTGTTTGCATGTCTCAAACATTGAAAATGTACCAAATTTCCTGTTGACAAAAAATGGTGTGGTCCAATTTTTAACATGGAATATTTTACTTTGTGAAATTCGTCAGTTAAAGGGTTAAGGAAAAAGTTTTTGATTGTTATCTCTCAAGGGCATTACATTTCTCAACAACCATTGTCATACAAAATGAACCTGTAACAGTTGAGTGGCAAAACCGCGATCAAGAAACGTTTACGTCATCCCTAATGGACTTGAAGATTTCGGTACTTAGTCGGTATATGTGTTTTGTGTGTGACAAGTTCCCGTTAAGTATTTTAGGATTACTGTATTCAACTTCAGCAGAGGTCCAGATAAGGAGGGGGTTAACAACTCTTTTTCCACAATAACTCTCTAATTATCCAACCAAACCATATGTTGTAGGTACTCAAAAGAATCGTCTCACTGATACGATTCTTTTGAATACCCACAACATAGGGTTAGCGGATAGGATAAGGATTTTAGAGCAAGCAAAACGATCCTTATTTGGAACTGTGCAGTATTGTATTAGTGTCAATATTCATGACAATCCTAAACAAAGGTTACGTGAGTGTATATTCAGTGCGTTTCTTTATATTATATCGACCAGTCGGTATATATTAATAGCACATAGTTTCGGAAATTTCTGTCAAGTATGTTCAGCTGTATATGTTTTTCGTGGACTCGTCAGACACATCCGATGGAAATGACATTCTGTATCCGTTCATAGACGACAGTGGCCGGCCTCTTGATCAAAGCGTCTACGGTCTATCCCTATCGTAAGAAAAAATGAAATTATTGAGATCTTTCAGCAAATTCGGCTCCAGTTCTATTTTAGTAACTAGAAAGCAGATATCGAGTTTTTAATATTAAATTGTGAGAACTTGTTTCACAACGTCACAATCGTCTGCATAGTATTATTAGCTCATTGATTTGATATGGACGAATTTGTTTAACAGCTCTCGTATTTTATGGTAGATGTTTGAATGTCAAAATTATGAACGAATAAGGTCAGACAGTTCGTATCATGATAACATTCTACAGGATTCTTTTAAGCAAGTGAAGGACCAAGTGTGCTTCAATATGTTATTGATTTACCGAACACATTCCCAAATTTAAAATAACGACGGACAATTTAAAATCAAGGATTATTTCAAACGACACTACACCAATCCTATTGCCAATGCTTCTACATCACTGATACATAATGCAACCTTTCTCCGACTGACAGCCTCGGTGTTGTAGTGGTAGAGCTTCCGCCTCGAGTGCGGGTAGTGACGGGTTCGATCACCGCCTGGTCATACAAATGGCGTTTAAAATGGTATTAATGGCTGCTATTAATACTTCTTGTCAGTCTGGGTCACGGGGTAAGCACAAAGACTGACGGGCTGGTGTTAGGATAAATGGACCAGTGGTACTGGTAACTTACCCAGTAAGCGCCGTGATATGACTGAACCATTGTTGAAAGCGGCGTAAAACACTGAACAGTCAACCAATCAACCTCCTCCGAATAAACTCGACTTTAAACATCATTGGAGTACCGTGATGTGTATGACTTTAAACATCATTGGAGTACAAGATGTGTACGACTTTAAACATCTGTGGTGCACCATGATGTGTACAACTGTAAACATTATTGGAGCACCATAATGTGTATGACTTTAAACATTATTGGAGTACCATGATGTGTACAACTTTAAACATTATTGGAGCACCATAATGTGTACGACTTTAAACATTATTGGAGTACAAGATGTGTACTACTTTAAACATCAGTGGAGCACCATGATGTGTACGACTTTAAACATCATTGGAGTACCATGATGTGTACGACTTTAAACATTATTGGAGAACAAGATGTGTACTACTTTAAACATCATTGGAGCACCATGATGTGTACTACTTTAAACATCATTGGAGCACCATGATGTGTACGACTTTAAACATTATTGGAGAACAAGATGTGTACGACTTTAAACATCATTGGAGCACCATGATGTGTACGACTTTAAACATCATTGGAGTACAAGATGTGTACGACTTTAAACATTATTGGAGTACCATGATGTGTACGACTTTAAACATCATTGGAGTACCATGATGTGTACGACTGTAAACATCATTGGAGTACCATGATGTAAACGACTTTAAACATCAGTGGATTACCATGATGTGTACGACTTAAAACATCATTGGCGTACAAGATGTGTACGACTTTAAACATCATTGGAGCACCATGATGCGTTCGACTTTAAACATCATTGGAGTACCATGATGTGTACGACTTTAAACATCATTGGAGTACTATAATGTGTACGACTTTAAACATTATTGGAGTACAAGATGTGTACGACTTTAAACATCTTTGGAGTACAATGATGTGTACGACTTTAAACATGTTTCGAGTACCATTATGTGTACGACTTTAAACATTATTGGAGCACCATAATGTGTACGACTTTAAACAGTATTGGAGTCCAATGATGTGTACGACTTTAAACATCATTGGAGTACCATGATGTGTACTACTTTAAACATTATTGGAGTCCAATGATGTGTACGACTTTAAACATCATTGGAGTACCATGATGTGTACGACTTTAAACATCATTGGAGTACGATGATGTGTACGACTTTAAACATCATTGGAGTACTATGATGTGTACAGCTTTAAACATCATTGGAGTACCATGATGTGTACGACTTTAAACATTATTGGAGTACCATGATGTGTACGACTTTAAACATCATTGGAGTACTATGATGTGTACGACTTTAAACATCATTGGAGTACCATGATGTGTACGACTTTAAACATCATTGGAGTACCATGATGTGTACGACTTTAAACATCATTGGAGTACTATGATGTGTACAGCTTTAAACATCATTGGAGTACCATGATGTGTACGACTTTAAACATTATTGGAGTACCATGATGTGTACGACTTTAAACATCATTGGAGTACTATGATGTGTACGACTTTAAACATCATTGGAGTACCATGATGTGTACGACTTTAAACATCATTGGAGTACCATGATGTGTACGACTTTAAACATCATTGGAGTACTATGATGTGTACAGCCTTAAACATCATTGGAGTACCATGATGTGTATGACTTTAAACATTATTGGAGTACCATGATGTGTACGACTTTAAACATCATTGGAGTACAAGATGTGTACGACTTTAAACATCATTGGAGTACCATGATGTGTACTACTTTAAACATTATTGGAGTCCAATGATGTGTACGACTTTAAACATCATTGGAGTACCATGATGTGTACGACTTTAAACATCATTGGAGTACCATGATGTGTACGACTTTAAACATCATTGGAGTACTATGATGTGTACAGCTTTAAACATCATTGGAGTACCATGATGTGTACGATTTTAAACATTATTGGAGTACCATGATGTGTACGACTTTAAACATCATTGGAGTACTATGATGTGTACGACTTTAAACATCATTGGAGAACCATGATGTGTACGACTTTAAACATCATTGGAGTACTATGATGTGTACGACTTTAAACATCATTGGAGTACCATGATGTGTACGACTTTAAACATCATTGGAGCACAAGATGTGTACGACTTTAAACATCATTTGAGTACCATGATATGTTCGATTTTAAACAGCATTGGAGTA
Organism: Serripes groenlandicus; assembly: GCA_031761405.1. Classification (NCBI taxonomy): domain Eukaryota; kingdom Metazoa; phylum Mollusca; class Bivalvia; order Cardiida; family Cardiidae; genus Serripes; species Serripes groenlandicus. The sequence goes on from JASEVX010000008.1 coordinate 48,701,719, forward strand.
CTATGATGTGTACGACTTTAAACATCATTGGAGTACTATGATGTGTACGACTTTAAACATCATTGGAATACCACGACATATATTTTACAAGTTACGTGCGACTGCATTGCCTTTCCTACATATAGACACATTTAGACGCCTCTGCAGAAGACGCCTTTTAGAAACAAAGTGGCAACAGGAGAAATTCTTAATGATGATCAATTTTCTCTTTTGCCACAATGTTTTAAGCAGTTTTCAATTAAATGTTTACTTAGTAATTTGACATATTTTGAAAGTAGGGAATGTGAAAAACCAGATCCAGTCAATAATAATGCTAATCCAACAGCCTGAGCGCCGAAGAGAGCAGCCATTGCTACTATTAAAACAGTTAGTATGACGCAGCCGGGGATCGAACCCGCGACCTCACACACCCGAGGTGGACACTCTACCACTACACCAATGAGACGGTATATTTCACTGGAAGAAATAAAGCAAGATGAAACACACTCGATTCGCGAATCAAGTGTATAGTTGAGATTATATTGGCAGGTTATTGTCGTCTGTTTAATATCTACCATCACGTCTACAACAATTAGACCCAATTTAACGTAGACAGTTTTCACGAACAAATATTGACACGTGCTGGGTGTTCGCTTTACGCGTCACCGTGATTATGCCTTTTATGGATGCGTGGTTTCTTTCTTAATACTATAAGACTATCTCCATCGTGAAGTGGTTATATTTGCCTCACGGTATTGCGAAAGGTCCTGGTTTGTTCACCGGTCAGCTAATACCTAATACTTCAAAAATCATTGTAATGGTTTTTTTACATGGCGCTCACGGTTGCGGGGATGGCATTACGACTGATGTATTGGTGCCGGGAGAAATAATACTGGAAGTATCCGAGAAACGCTGAGAAACAATTTAAATGGTGTTGAAAAGAAGCCTAAAACACAGCTCTGTCAAGAAACTGCAATCGCTATATTACGGTTAAGCTCTGTTTAATAGTCCCAAGTACATAAAGATGACATTGAATGTTATTGGTAAAGTTAATGCAATAGGAAATGATATGAAAAAATTAAAAGAAATCGGCAGAGAGGTGTGATAGCAATTGACACAAATTGCAGTCATCACATTTCCTATATCAATTTGTGTTTGACTGACACCTGAAAAGCCGTTATTAAAGATGTAACATACACTGCACTCATTATATTCCCCTTTCTGTTCTCCTCTTATGAGACATTTCAATCCTTTCAATGCTGATCTTTTTTTAAAATTGAATTGTTGAGCTTTTCATTCGAAAGAATCCACAGCCAAGTCTAGGAATGTTAAGATAAAAACGCTGAGTTGAGCAGTTGACAGGATAAAAGAGCTTGGCCAGACGGCTGATCTGGCGCTATACTGATGGGAGATAATTCACAAAAGTGGTTCAAGCAGTCGAAGAGTTCAATAAACTTTGCAAAAGCCGTAAACACAGTATTGAATCTACAATTGTAGACGACTTATTAGGGTCTGCCCAACTTGACCGCAGATGGTAGCGTGCTTTCAAAAAAACAAAACTTGTTGCGCTTAGGATTGTTTGGTTACAAATGCAACTCTATTGTTACTGTCAGAACTGACCAGTAGTACTGGTATTTTACTTAGGAATCCAACACTGAACGCCAAGGAGGGACACTAATATACTACCAACTTAAGCGTTCTTGGATTGACCCGACGCGAGATCCAATCCGGGATCTCATGCGGTCAAAACGGACTCTCTAACCAATCCACCACCGAGGCTGTAAGCTCAATCGCATCGAAAGGAAAGACACGTCTACTGTGAAACACATGCGTATTCTAATAACCTAGAAACCAACAGAATGTAAGGTAATCTGTCAGAATGTCACTATCATGTCTCTATACGAGATACTGAGAAGACAAATAAGTGGTCCAATCTGACAATGATATCTGCAGCTTTCGAACATTTGACAGAACATTTATGTCTTACACAGAACACTATTCCATTTACCAGTTCCCTCAATTCGACGTGTTTTGACGCCTCAGCAACAGACGACTTTTGAAAAAAAATTGTGTCAAAATGAGAAATTGCTCACCATTAGCATTAATTTCCTTTTGCCACAATGTATACACCTCTATTCAATTGTTATACTTTTTTTAAAAGAGATTGTTTAAGTTATGGAAATATGTTTTCAATGTCGTCTGCTGTATTTTTGTTTAACTAGGGATATACTTAATCTTTTCCTGAAATCAATAAATCTGCAGCAGACGACTCGGAAATGTGGGAACTTATTTATAATGTTATTGCTGGATGTAATGTCTTGATTACACCGAAGACTTTAATAATAAAAGTAATGGCAATCCTCCTTCGTGCTCATGATTAAGGGGCTAGCATTTCGAATAACTGACTGGTGTACATAGACCAGTAGAACTGTTAACTGACCCTGGAAACTCCGTGATATAACAGAAACAGTGTTGAAAGCGGCTAAAAAACCAATATATCAATCAATCAATTAATCGATCGTTTTCTGCAACTTGAGACAATTTTGGATACCATTGTCCATCATACTACATAAATATCTCAATTCAAAAACGCTGGTTCTATGATTATTTTAAATCGCGCTTTTGCACATTCATTACTTTTACAGATCCTGTTCCACATTTTCTCAGATATTGTTTATCTTTATGTTAAGTATTACATAGTCGTTTTTGTCTTGTTTGCCTAAATCCGTGTGTACATTGGTTTACGTGTTGTTTTATATTAATGTTAAGTATCGCATACATCATGTTTCATTGTCTAATAAACTGGTTATTTATGTTTCAATTTTAATTATTTCATCACTTACAGTTAGTAAATTAGTAAGCGCCCAAAATGACCTTAGTTGTCGGCGGGCCTTAAAACACCATTCATTCATTCGTCAGTTAAAGGGTAAAGGAAAAAGTTCTTGTTTTTTTATCTCTCAATGGCATTACATTCCTCAACAACCATTGTCATACAAAATGAACCTGTACCATGTTTACAAACGAGTGGCAAAACCGCGATCAAGTAACGTTTACGTCATCCCTAATGGACTTGAAGATTTCGGTACTTAGACGGTCTATGTGTTTTGTGTATGACAAGTTCCCATTAAGTATTTTATGTTTACTGTATTCAACTTCAGCAGAGGTCCAGATAAGGAGGGGTTAACAACTCTTTTCCCCACAATAACTCTCTAATTATCCAACCAAACCCTATGGTGTAGGTACTCAAAAGAATCGTCTCACTGAAACGATTCTTTTGAATACCCACAACATAGGATTAGCGGATAAGATAAGGATTTTAGAACAAGCAAAACGCTCCTTATCTAGAACTCTGCAGTATTGTATTAGTGTCAATATTCATGACAATCCTAAACAAAGGTTACGTGAGTGTATATTCAGTGCGTTTCTTTATATTATATCGACCAGTCGGTATATATTAATAGCACATAGTTTCGGAAGTTTCTGTCAAGCACGTTCAGTGCGTTTCTTTATATTATATCGACCAGACGGTATATATTAATAGCACATAGTTTCGGAAGTTTCTGTCAAGTATATTCAGTGCATTTCTTTATATTATATCGACCAGTCGGTATATATTAATAGCACACAGTTTCGGAAGTTTCTGTCAAGCATGTTCAGCTGTATATGTTGTTCGTGGACTCGTCAGACACATCCGATGGAAATGACATTCTTCCGTTCATAGACGACAGTGGCCGGCCTCTTGATCAAAGCGTCTACGGTCGATCCCTATATCAAGAGAAAAAAAGAGAAAGTTGATGCAACGCATCAATGTCGCCGGGAATCCATACTGCAGTTATGCATAACACTTACATTATAGTAGTTGAACAAACAGTTATCAACTGAGGGGCATATTGGAACATCAGGTGTGGGGTCAAGTGAAACTGTCATAACTTGCATTTATTTGTCAACGAAGTGAATGTTCTTCATTGAATAATAATTGAAGCCTTTCATTGTTTATGATCAATCTCCATTCTAAGGTAGGTTGACCGTACACACAGCCAACTAATTATTGATCATAAACAGGAAATGAGTAATCTTGCCAATCATTAGTCTACTCAGATTTAAAATTATATTATGGCCCTTGTGCCAATGATGCATAACAATATGCAGATCGCAAGCAAAATTCGTCTAGGGAATCTAATGACACTTTTAAAATTGTCAAGCACGAAATAATTGTGTACGAAAGACCCGATTCGTTTCTGCTTCGCATAGTTGTCGTTCTTTACACTCTCTTTATAGGCAGAGGGTGTGTTTTAAAAGTATATAATGATGAGCGCGCTTGTGTCAATGATGCATAACAATATACAGATCGCAAGCAAAATGCCTGTAGAGAATCTAATGACACATTTAAAATGTTCAAGGACGAAATGATGTTGTACGAATGACCCGATTCGTTTCTTCTTCGCATAATTGTAGTTCTTTACACTCTCTGTATAGACAGAGTGTTCATTCAAAGTAATTTTCATATTAAAACCAGTTTAATCCCAGTTTTTCTTTTCTTCAATTGTTTTGAACCAAATAAACATTTTAAATCACCTATGATTAACTATTTGTAAGTGAGTATAAAAAACGGCTCTCTGCAAAGGAGATTTATCTACGCAGTCGGTATTCGGTAGTCACTTGATCAACTTGTTAAGCTTAGAAACTGTTCATTTATTAGATACACATGGTTTAACATTATTAAATGCCTTCTTCACAAATCAAGACATCTCTTTGAACATGAAAATAACTTTCAGTAAGTAAAAATTGCTATTAAAAGGAGAATTCGACGTGATTTTTATCTCGATATTGACACAAAACAGTCTGCTGCAAGTCTAATAGGGACTGTTTTGTCATCGTAAATAAAACAAAAAAACATAAATGCGAGTCAAAATAAAGAAACTGCAAATACTTAAAACATCGGAATATTTATTTCATTTTAGATGTCTCATAACTTAGTGTTTTTAAACACCGCAATTGTAATATGTTCAAGACATTAAAAAATAAATAATCTAATAATAAATTTTCCTCCCATGTCATTTCCGAAAAGCTATTAAAAACAGAAGTCGCGGCATTCTGCACGGCGACTAATTAAATTATTGAGATCTTTCAGCAAATTTGGCACGAGTCAGGTTTAAGTATCTTGGAATAAGATATCGAGAGTTTTTAATATTAATTTGTGAGAACTTATTTCAAAATCGACTGTATAGTATTATTAGCTCATTGACTTTATATGGACGAATGTGTTTAACAACTCTCGTACTTTATGGTAGATGTTTAAATGTCAAAACGTGGGTGGATGTACGAATGAGGTCAGACAGTTTGTATCATGTTAACATTCCACAGGATTCATTTAAGGACGTGAAGGACCAGGTGTGCTGTAATACGTTATTGATTTACCGAACACATATCTCCCAATTTAAAATAACGACGGACACGTTAAAATCAAGAACTATTTCAAACCACACTACACCAATATAATTGCAAATGCTTCTACACCACTGATACATAATGCAACCTTTCTCCGACTGACATCCTCGGTGTTGTAGTGGTAGAGTTTCCGCCTCGAGTGTTTGATTGATTGGGGTTTAACGCCGTTTTTAACAATTTCTCAGTCATATCACGGCGGCCAGTTCACCTACTCATATGTTTCCTGGTTTTCGCACAATCTTCCCAAGCAACGGCTGCTTTTCCACACAGACTTAGCCCATTGGTGGAAGACGAATGACGCATGTCACAATGACTTTTGTCAAACGTCGGAAAGAAAGTTGGCTGAGCCGGGATTGGAACTCACAACCCCTGGATTGACAGACCGAGTCGTTACCGACTGAGCTACCGGGACTCGACCCCGCCTCGAGTGAGTGTAGTGGTGGGTTCGATCACCACCTTGTCATACAAATGGCTTTGACAATGGAAGTAATGGCTGCCCTCCTTGTCGCTCAGGGTCACGGGGTAAGCAAACAGACTGACCGGCTGGTGTTACGATAAATGGATTAGTGGTACTGGTAACTTACCCAGTAAGCGCCGTGATATGACGAAAAAAGTGTTGGAAGCGGCGTAAAACACTGAACAGTCAATTAATCAACCTCCTCCGACTGAACTCGACTTTAAACATCATTTGACTACAATGATGTGTACGACTTAAAAGAAATAATTTAGAACTATTTCGACCACTTTTAGCTATTTTTGGTATGTGGGAAAGTGTTAAGCAAATACTGGAAATATATTTTACACGTCACATGCAACAGCATTGCCTTTCCTACATATAGACACATTTAGACGACTCTGCAGCAGACGCCTTTTAGAAACAAGGTGGCAACAGGAGAAATTCTTAATGATGAGCAATTTATAGTTTTGCCACAATGTTTTAAACACTTTTCAATAACATGTTTACTTAGTAATTTGACATATTTTGAAAGTAGGGAATGTGAAAAAACAGTTTCTTTCAACATTTGTCAGTTACCAGATTAACTTACCAGTACTACTGTCATATTTATCCTGACACCAGCCAGTCAGTAATGATGCTAACCCAACAATCCTGAGAGACCGAAAAGAGAGCAGCCGTTGCTACTATTTTTTAAAAATTTAGTATGATGCAGCCGAGGATCGAACCCGCGACATCCCGCAACCGAGGCTGACACTCTACCACTACACTATTGAGATGGTATATTTAACTGGAAGAGAAAAAGCAAAATAAAACACACTCGATTCGTGCATCAAGTGTATAGTTGAGTTTCTATTGGCAGGTTATTGTCATCTGTTTGATATCTACCATCACGTCTACAACAATTATACCTAATTTAACGTAGACAGTTTTCACGAACAAATATTGACACGTGCTGTGTGTTATTTGTCACCGTAATCATGCCTTTTATATATGCGTGGTTTCTGTCTTAATACTACAAGACCATCTCCATCGTGAAGTGGTTATATTTGCCTCACGGTATAGCGGACCCCGCCTCGAGTGAGTGTAGTGGTGGGTTCGATCACCATTCAAATGGCTTTGACAATGGAAGTAATGGCTGACCTCCTTGTCGCTCCGTGTCACGGGGTAAGCAAAAAGACTGACCGGCTGGTGTTACGATAAATGGATTAGTGGTACTGGTAACTTACCCAGTAAGCGCCGTGATATGACGGAAAAAGTGTTGAAAGCGGCGTAAAACACTGAACAGGCAATTAATCAACCTCCTCCGACTAAACGCGAGTTTAAACATCATTTGACTACCATGATGTGTACGACTTAAAAAGAAACAATTTCGAACTAATTTGACCACTCTTAGCTATTTTTGGTATGTGGGAAAGTGTTAAGCAAATACTGGACATATATTTTACACGTTACATGCAACAGCATTGTCTTTCCTACATATAGCGGCATTTAGACGACTCTGCAGCAAACGCATTCAATGTGGCAACAGGAGAAATTCTTAATGATGAGCAATTTTTTCTTTTGCCATAATGTTTTAAACACTTTTCTACGAAAGCCTATTAGGACCATCTGAGAAAAAAAAATATTGTAAAGTCGAAATAACGCGAAAAAAGGCGTTATAATGCGAAAAAAGGCGAATTAACGCGAAATAAGGCATAATAACGCAAAGTAAAGGCGTAATAATGCGAAGTAAGGTGTAGTAACGCGAATAAAGGCATTATAACGCAAAAAAAAGGCGTTATAACGCGAAATTAAAGGCGTATTAACGCTAATATAAAGCGTTATAACGCGAAATAAAGGCGTAATAACGCGAAAATAAACGCGTAATAACGCGAAATAAACGCGTAATAACGCTAAAAAAAGGCGTCTTAATGCTAATAAAAGGCTTTATAACGCGAAAAAAAGGCGTAGTAACGCGAAAATAAAGTCGTAATAACGCGGGAAAAAGGCGTTATAACGCTAAAAAAAAGGCGTAATAACGCGAAATAAAGTCGTTATAACGCCTTTTTAGCTATATATATAAATCGATTACTGCTTTGAAGACTCTTTTTCAACCATGGATCTACGACCCAGATCAACCAATTCGCTATGTTTTTTCATTGGCTGAGCTACAATTTACGACCCAGATCAACCAACTCGCTATGTCTTTTGAGTGGTTCAGCTACGATCTACGACCCAGATCAACCAATACGCCATGTTTTTCTCAGTGGCTGAGCTACGATCGACGACCCAGATCGACCAACTCGCTATGTTTTTATATTGGCTCACCTACGATCTACGACCCAGATCAACCAATTCGAATTTGTATTTCAGTGGCTGAGCTACTATCTAAGACCCAGATCAAACAATTTTCTTTTTTTTCAATGGCTGAGCTACGATCTACGACCAAGATCAACCAATTAGCTATGTGTTTTGAGTGGTTGAACTACGATCTATGACCCGTATCAACCAATTCGCTATGTTTTTTCATTGAGTTAGCTACGATCTACGATCTACGACCCAGATCAACCAACTAAGTATGTTTTCTCATTGGCTGAGCTAAGATCTACGAGCCAGATCAGCCAATCCGCTATGTGATTTGAGTGGTTGACCTACAACCCAGACCAATCAATTCGCTATGTGTTTTGAGTGGTTGAGCTACGATTTACGACCCAGATCAGCCAATACGCCATGTGTTTTCATTGGCTGAGCTACGATCTACGACCCAGAACAACCAATTTGCTATGGGTTTTCAGTGGCTGAGCTACGATCTACGATCCAGATAACCAATTCGCTATGTTTTTACAATGGCTGAGCTACGATCTACGATCAAGATAACCAATTCGCTATGTTTTTTACAATGGCTGAGCTTTTCGTATGAGAAAACATACTTAGTTGGTTGATCTGGGTCGTAGATCGTAACTAAGTCAATGAAAAAACATAGCGAATTGGTTGATACGGGTCATAGATCGTAGTTCAACAACTCAAAACACATATCTAATTGGTTGATCTTGGTCGTAGATCGTAGCTCTGCCACTGAAAAAAATAGAAAATTGTTTGATCTGGGTCTTAGATAGTAGCTCAGCCACTGAAATACAAATTCGAATTGGTAGGAAATGATATGAAAAAATGAAAAGAAATCGGCAGAGAGGTGTGATAGCAATTGACACAAATTGCGGTCATCACATTTTCTATATCAATTTGTGTTTGACTGACACCTGAAAAGCCGTTATTAAAGATGTAACATACACTGCACTCATTATATTCCCCTTTCTGTTCTCCTCTTATGAGACATTTCAATCCTTTCAATGCTGATCTTTTTTTAAAATTGAATTGTTGAGCTTTTCATTCGAAAGAATCCACAGCCAAGTCTAGGAATGTTAAGATAAAAACGCCGAGTTGAGCAGTTGACAGGATAAAAGAGCTTGGTCAGACGGCTGATCTGGCGCTATACTGATGCGAGATAATTCACAAAATTATTTCAAGCAGTCGAAGAGTTCAATAAACTTTGCAAAAGCCGTAAACACAGTATTGAATCTACAATTGTAGACGGCTTATTAGGGTCTGCCCAACTTGACCGCAGATGATAGCGTGCTTTCAAAAAAACAAAACTTTTTGCGCTTAGGATTGTTTGGTTACCAATGCAACTCTATTGTTACTGTCAGAACTGACCCGTAGTACTGGTATTTTACTTAGGAATCCAACACTGAACGCCAAGGAGGGACGCTAATGTACTACCAACTTAAGCGTTTTTGGATTGACCCGACGCGAGATCCAATCCGGGATCTCATGCGGTCAAAACGGACTCTCTAACCAATCCACCACCGAGGCTGTTAGCTCAATCGCACCGAAAGGAAAGACACGTCTACTGTGAAACACATGCGTATTCTAATAACCTAGAAACCAACAGAATGTAAGATAATCTGTCAGAATGTCACTATCATGTTTCTATACGAGATACTGAGAAGACAATTAAGTGTTCCAATCTGACAATGATATCTGCAGCTTTCGATCATTTGACAGAACTTTAATGTCTTACACAGAACAATATTCCATTTACCAGTTCCCTCAAACCGACGTGTTTTGACGCCTCAGCAACAGACGACTTTTGAAAAAAAATTGTGTCAAAATGAGAAATTGCTCACCATTAGCATTTATTTCCTTTTGCCACAATGTATACACCTCTATTCAATTGTTATACTTTTATTAAAAGAGATTGTTTAAGTTATGGAAATATGTTTTCAATGTCGTCTGCTGTATTTTTGTTTAACTAGGGATATACTTAATCTTTTCCTGAAATCAATAAATCTGCAGCAAACGACTCTAAAAATGTGGGAACTTAATTATAATGTTATTGCTTGATGTCTTGATTACACCGAAGACTTTAATAATAAAAGTAATGGCAATCCTCCTTCGTGCTCATGATTAAGGGGCTAGCATTTCGAATAACTGACTGGTGTACATAGACCAGTAGAACTGTTAACTGACCCTGGAAACTCCGTGATATAACAGAAACAGTGTTGAAAGCGGCTAAAAAAAACAATATATCAATCAATCAATTAATCGATCGTTTTCTGCAACTTGAGACAATTTGGGATACCATTGTCCATTATACTACATAAATATCTCAATTCAAAAACGCTGGTTCTATGATTATTTTAAATCGCGCTTTTGCACATTCATTACTTTTACAGATCCTGTTCCACACTTTCTCAGATATTGTTTATCTTTATGTTAAGTATTACATAGTCATGTTTGTCTTGTTTGCCTAAATCCTTGTGTACATTGGTTTACGTGTTGTTTTATATTAATGTTAAGTATCGCATACATCATGTTTCATTGTCTAATAAACTGGTTATTTATGTTTCAATTTTAATTATTTCATCACTTACAGTTAGTAAATTAGTAAGCGCCCAAAATGACCTTAGTTGTCGGCGGGCCTTAAAACACCATTCATTCATTCATTCATTCGTCAGTTAAAGGGTAAAGGAAAAAGTTCTTGTTTTTTATCTCTCAATGGCATTACATTCCTCAACAACCATTGTCATACAAAATGAACCTGTACCATGTTTACAAACGAGTGGCAAAACCGCGATCAAGTAACGTTTACGTCATCCCTAATGGACTTGAAGATTTCGGTACTTAGACGGTCTATGTGTTTTGTGTGTGACAAGTTCCCATTAAGTATTTTATGTTTACTGTAATCAACTTCAGCAGAGGTCCAGATAAGGAGGGGGTTAACAACTCTTTTCCCCACAATAACTCTCTAATTATCCAACCAAACCCTATGGTGTAGGTACTCAAAAGAATCGTCTCACTGAGACGATTCTTTTGAATACCCACAACATAGGGTTAGCGGATAAGATAAGGATTTTAGAACAAGCAAAACGCTCCTTATCTAGAACTCTGCAGTATTGTATTAGTGTCAATATTCATGACAATCCTAAACAAAGGTTACGTGAGTGTATATTCAGTGCGTTTCTTTATATTATATCGACCAGTCGGTATATATTAATAGCACATAGTTTCGGAAGTTTCTGTCAAGCATGTTCAGTGCGTTTCATTATATTTTATCGACCAGACGGTATATATTATTATTCCATACCTAATTTATACGTCCAATCGTAGACGCTCATTCGAATCATGTGACCGTACAATATATTTCCGTATCGGGACGCACGCGCGTACAAAATAACCCGTATTCTTTTCGTATTGTACGATTCACAGGTCCCATGTTAAACCTATGATAAAGACCGAAGCGCGTGAAAAGGTTCCGAATGAAAGTCTGAATCGACAGGCGCTCTAGATAAAGCGTTACGATAAAGCTCCTGTTGTCACCGGATCATTATTGTCGTTTGCAAACAAGGAGTAACACTGAAACTAAAATGTTATCCGATTCTGAAATAGATGACTTTGTAATTGAACAGAAACCAAAAAACACTGTGAAAAAAACTAAAAGTGATGTAGGAATATTCAAAAGGTGGTTAGCGCAGGCCGTGCCGAAAGAAACAAGGGAACTGGAAGAAATAAGTGCTGTTCAACTTAACAGTTATCTCCGGAGTTTTTACTTGACAGTAAATATATATATATACAAAATATATTTTGGGGAAAAAGTCCAGGCATAGAATAAAAAGATCATTTAACCTATAAATAGCACATAGTTTCGGAAGTTTCTGTCAAGTATATTCAGTGCATTTCTTTATATTATATCGACCAGTCGGTATATATTAATAGCACACAGTTTCGGAAGTTTCTGTCAAGCATGTTCAGCTGTATATGTTGTTCGTGGACTCGTCAGACACATCCGATGGAAATGACATTCTTCCGTTCATAGACGACAGTGGCCGGCCTCTTGATCAAAGCGTCTACGGTCGATCCCTATATCAAGAGAAAAAAAAGAGAAAGTTGATGCAACGCATCAATGTCGCCGGGAATCCATACTGCAGTTATGCATAACACTTACATTATAGTAGTTGAACAAACAGTTAACAACTGAGGGGCATATTGGAACATCAGGTGTGGGGTCAAGTGAAACTGTCATAACTTGCATTTATTTGTCAACGAAGTGAATGTTCTTCATTGAAATATAACTGAAGCCTTTCATTGTTTATGATCAATCTCCATTCTAAGGTAGGTTGACCGTACACACAGCCAACTAATTATTGATCATAAACAGGAAATGAGTAATCTTGCCAATCATTAGTCTACTCATATTTAAAATTATATTATGGCCATTGTGCCAGTGATGCATAACAATATGCAGATCGCAAGCAAAATTCGTCTAGGGAATCCAATGACACTTTTAAAATTGTCAAGGACGAAATAATTGTGTACGAAAGACCCGATTCGTTTCTGCTTCGCATAGTTGTCGTTCTTTACACTCTCTTTATAGGCAGAGGGTGTGTTTTAAAATTATATAATGATGAGCGCCCTTGTGTCAATGATGCATAACAATATACAGATCGCAAGCAAAATGCCTGTAGAGAATCTAATGACACATTTAAAATGTTCAAGGACGAAATGATTTTATACGAATGACCCGATTCGTTTCTTCTTCGCATAATTGTCGTTCTTTACACTCTCTGTATAGACAGAGAGTGTTCATTCAAAGTAATTTTTATATTAAAACCAGTTTAATCCCAGTTTGTTCTTTTCTTCATTTGTTTTGAACCAAATAAACATTTTAAATCACCTATAATTAACTATTTGTAAGTGAGTATAAAAAACGGCTCTCTGCAAAGGAGATTTATCTACGCAGTCGGTATTCGGTAGTCACTTGATCAACATGTTAAGCTTAGAAACTGTTCATTTATTAGATACACATGGTTTAACATTATTAAATGCATTCTTCACAAATCAAGACATCTCTTTGAACATGAAAATAACTTTCAGTAAGTAAAAATTGCTATTAAAAGGAGAATTCGACGTGATTTTTATCTCGATATTGACACATAACAGTCTGCTGCAAGTCTAATAGGGACTGTTTTGTCATCGTAAATAAAACAAAAAAACATAAATGCGAGTCAAAATAAAGAAACTGCAAATACTTAAAACATCGGAATATTTATTTCATTTTAGATGTCTCATAACTTAGTGTTTTTAAACACCGCAATTGTAATATGTTCAAGACATTAAAAAATAAATAATCTAATAATAATTTGTCATCCCATGTCATTTCCGAAAAGCTATTAAAAACAGAAGTCGCGGCATTCTGCACGGCGACTAATTAAATTATTGAGATCTTTCAGCAAATTTGGCACGAGTTCTGTTTAAGTATCTTGGAATAAGATATCGAGAGTTTTTAATATTAGTTTGTGAGAACTTATTTCAAAATCGACTGTATAGTATTATTAGCTCATTGACTTTATATGGACGAATGTGTTTAACAACTCTCGTACTTTATGGTAGATGTTTAAATGTCAAAACGTGGGTGGATGTACGAATGAGGTCAGACAGTTTGTATCATGTTAACATTCCACAGGATTCATTTAAGGACGTGAAGGACCAGGTGTGCTGTAATACGTTTTTGATTTACCGAACACATATCTTCCAATTTAAAATAACGACGGACACGTTAAAATCAAGAACTCTTTCAAACCACACTACACCAATATAATTGCAAATGCTTCTACACCACTGATACATAATGCAACCTTTCTCCGACTGACAGCCTCGGTGTTGTAGTGGTAGAGCTTCCGCCTCGAGTGTTACGCCGTTTTTAACAATTTCTCAGTCATATCACGGCGGCCAGTTCACCTACTCATATGTTTCCTGGTTTTCGCACAATCTTCCCAAGCAACGGCTGCTTTTCCACACAGACTTAGCCCATAAGTGGAAGACGAATGACGCATGTCACAATGACTTTTGTCAAACGTCGGAACGAAAGTTGGCTGAGCCGGGATTGGAACTCACAACCCCTGGATTGACAGACCGAGTCGTTACCGACTGAGCTACCGGGACTCGACCCCGTCTCGAGTGAGTGTAGTGGTGGGTTCGATCACCGCCTTGTCATACAAATGGCTTTGACAATGGAAGTAATGGCTGCCCTCCTTGTCGCTCAGGGTCACATAAAGACTGACCGGCTGGTGTTAAAATAAATGGACAAATGGTACTGGTAACTTACCCAGTAAGCGCCGTGATATGACGAAAAAAGTGTTGAAAGCAGCGTAAAACACTAAACAGGCAATTAATCAACCTCCTCCGACTAAACTCGATTTTAAACATCATTTGACTACTATGATGTGTACGACTTAAAAAGAAACAATTTCGAACTAATTTGACCACTCTTAGCTATTGTTGGTATGTGGGAAAGTGTTAAGCAAATACTGGACATATATTTTACACGTTACATGCAACAGCATTGCCTTTCCTACATATAGCGGCATTTAGACGACTCTGCAGCAAACGCCTTTTAGAAACAATTTGGCAACAGGAGAAATTCTTAATGATGAGCAATTTTTTCTTTTGCCATAATGTTTTAAACATTTTCAATAAAATGTTTACTTAGTAAATTTGACATATTTTGAAAGAAGGGAATGTGAAAAACAAGTTTCTTTCAACATTTGTCAGTTACCAGGTTGACTTACCAGTACTACTGTTATATTTATGCTGACACCAGCCAGTCAGTAATAATGCTAACCCAACAACCCTGAGAGACCGAAAAGAGAGCAGCCGTTGCTACGATTTTTTAAAATGTTAGAATGACGTAGCCGGGGATTGAACCCGCGACCTCACGCACCTGAAGCGTACACTCTACCACTGCACCAATGAGACGGTATATTTCACTGGAAGAAAAAAAGCAAGATGAAACACACTCAATTCGCGTTTCAAGTGTATAGTTGAGATTCTATTGGCAGGTTATTGTCGTCTGTTTAATATCTACCATCACGTCTACAGCAATTAGACCCAATTTAACGTAGACAGTTTTCAAGAACAAATATTGACACGTGCTGGGTGTTCGCTTTACGCGTCACTGTAATTATGCCTTTTATGGATGCGTGGTTTCTTTCTTAATACTACAAGACTATCTCCACCGTGAAGTGGTTATATTTGCCTCACGGTATTGCGAGAGGTCCTGGTTTGTTCACCTGTCAGCTAAATACCTAATACTTCAACAATAATTGTAATGATTTTTTTCCATGGCTGTCATGGTTGCAGGAATAGCATTACGACTGATGTATCGTTGTCGGGAGAAATAATACTGGAAGTATCCGAGAAACGCTGAGAAACAATTTAAATGGTGTTGAAAAGAAGCCTAAAACACATTGCTCTGTCATGAAACTGCAAATGATATATTACGGTTAAGTTCTGTTTAATAGTACATAAAGATGACATTGAATGTTATTGGTATAGTTAATGTAATAAAAAATGATATCATAAAACTAAGAGAAATCGACAGAGAGGTGTGATAGCAATTGACACACATTGCATTCATCACATTTTCTATATCAATTTGTGTTTGAACTGACACCTGAAAATACATTATTAAAGATGTAACATACACTGCACTCATTATATTCCCCTTTTTTTCTGCTCTTATGAGACATTTTAATCCTTTCAATGCTGATCTTTGTTTTAAATTGAATTGTCGAGCTTTTCATTCGAAAGAATCCACAGCCAAGTCTAGGAATGTTAAGATAAAAACGCTGAGTTGAGCAGCTGACAGGATAAAAGAGCTTGGTCAGACGGCTGATCTGGCGCTATCCTGATGCGAGATAATTCACAAAAATGGTTCAAGCAGTCGAAGAGTTCAATAAACTTTGCAAAAAAACGTAGACACAATATTGAATCTACAATTGTAGACGACTTATTAAGGACTGCCCAACTTGACCGCGGAAGGTAGCGTAACTCTATTATTACTGTCCAAACTGACCCGTAGTGCTGGTATTTTACTTAGGCATCCAACACTGCGGAGGGAATCTAATACTACCAATTTAAGCGTTTTTGGATGGACCCGACGCGACATCAAATCCGGGACCTTCTGCGGTCAAGACGGACTCTATAACCAGTCCACCACAGAGGATGTAAGCACAATCGCAACGAAAAGAAAGACACATCTACTGTGAAACACATGCGTATTCTTTTAACCTAGAAACCAACAGACTGTAAGATAATCTGTCAAAATTTCACTATCATGTCTCTATAGGGGATGCTGAGAAGACAATTAAGTAGTCCAATCTGACAACATTTACGGCTTCCTGATCATTTGACAGAACTTTTATGTGTAACACGGAACACCATTCCTTTACCAGTTCCCTCTTACCGACGTGTTTTGACGCCACTGCAACAGACGACTTTTGAAGAAAATATTGTGTCAAAATGAAAGATTGCTCACCATTAGCATTTTTCTTATGCCACAATGTATATACAACTCTATTCAATTATTATACTTTCATTCAAAGAGATTGTTTAAATTATGGAAATATGTTTTCAATGACGTCTGCTGTATTTTTGTTGTACTAGGGGTAGACTGAATTCTTTCCTGAAATCAATACATCTGCAGCAGACGACTCTGAAATGTGGGAATGTGTAATGTCATGATTAAACCAAACTTTAATAATGGTAAAAATGGCTGACCTCCTTCGTGCTCAGGATTAAGGGTCTTACATTACGAAAAACTGACTGGAGTCAGGATACATAGACCAGTATAACTGTTAAATTACTCAGGAACACCGTGGTATAGCAGAAACAATGTTGAAAAAAACAATCTATCAATTAATCAATAAATCAATCGTTTTCTGCAGCCTGAGACAATTTTGGAAACCATTGTCCATCATACTACATAATTATCTCAATTCAACAACGCTGGTTCTTCTCAATTTCAGGGATATTTAATCTAGTTCTTATTACAATCACATTCAGTCATCAGAATAAAAGACAACGTTTTTAACAATTGTTCAATCATATCACGGCGGCAAGGTCAACTTCCTGTGTTGTTCTTGCCCTGTTCACACAAGTACTTCACACAACATTCTTTCAAAGCAATTGATTGCTTTTCCATTGGTGTAAGACGAACGACGCCTGTATATTTGACTTGTGTTGGCCGAGCTGTGGTTCGAACTTAGAAGCTTTGGACTGACAGCCGCGTCACTTTCGACTGAGCAACAGGGCTCAAATGTGACAACAGTTAATTACAGGTAATTAGCTGATATGTTATCTAGGCCAAGCCCTGCTTTAAATGTGTTATAAAAGTGTTAAGATATGCACCATTTCTCTGATACATACGCATTTTGATGCTTCTTCAGCAGTCCACTTTTGAAGAGGAGAATTTACCAAAGCTCTTTTCAATTATATTACTTACATTTAGAGAGGTTTTTGATACTTTTGCTAAGATGTTATTAAAGGTGGTCTACTGCAGGATTTTTATATGTGGGAAGGGGTTAATATCGAATATAACACGAGGGTGAAGGTTATAATTAACACCCATTTTTAGCCTGATCTGCGAATCTGTACAAAGAAACGCTGACCTAGTATCGTTCATTTCTAAGCATCTTTTAGGTAAAAGGCTTATTTCTTAGAAAGTTATTTATTTATCACCGTTATTAGGCGTACACTCCAGGGAAAAATTGAAATACCGTTAGATTACATTGCACTTAACTTCTTCGCTTCCATAGGCAATTAAAGGCTTTTGAAAGCAGTGCTATAATCAGGTGAGACAGCCCATTACGAGCTGACTCTACTGATTACAGAACTGTTTGCATGTCTCAAACATTGAAAATGTACCAAATTTCCTGTTGACAAAAAATGTTGTGGTCCAATTTTTAACATGGAATATTTTACTTTGTGAAATTCGTCAGTTAAAGGGTTAAGGAAAAAGTTTTTGATTGTTATCTCTCAAGGGCATTACATTTCTCAACAACCATTGTCATACAAAATGAACCTGTAACAGTTGAGTGGCAAAACCGCGATCAAGAAACGTTTACGTCATCCCTAATGGACTTGAAGATTTCGGTACTTAGTCGGTATATGTGTTTTGTGTGTGACAAGTTCCCGTTAAGTATCTTAGGATTACTGTATTCAACTTCAGCAGAGGTCCAGATAAGGAGGGGGTTAACAACTCTTTTTCCACAATAACTCTCTAATTATCCAACCAAACCCTATGTTGTAGGTACTCAAAAGAATCGTCTCACTGATACGATTCTTTTGAATACCCACAACATAGGGTTAGCGGATAAGATAAGGATTTTAGAGCAAGCAAAACGATCCTTATTTGGAACTGTGCAGTATTGTATTAGTGTCAATATTCATGACAATCCTAAACAAAGGTTACGTGAGTGTATATTCAGTGCGTTTCTTTATATTATATCGACCAGTCGGTATATATTAATAGCACATAGTTTCGGAAATTTCTGTCAAGTATGTTCAGCTGTATATGTTTTTCGTGGACTCGTCAGACACATCCGATGGAAATGACATTCTGTATCCGTTCATAGACGACAGTGGCCGGCCTCTTGATCAAAGCGTCTACGGTCGATCCCTATCGTAAGAAAATATGAAATTATTGAGATCTTTCAGCAAATTCGGCTCCAGTTCTATTTTAGTAACTAGAAAGCAGATATCGAGTTTTTAATATTAAATTGTGAGAACTTGTTTCACAACGTCACAATCGTCTGCATAGTATTATTAGCTCATTAATTTGATATGGACGAATTTGTTTAACAGCTCTCGTATTTTATGGTAGATGTTTGAATGTCAAAATTATGAACGAATAAGGTCAGACAGTTCGTATCATGATAACATTCTACAGGATTCTTTTAAGCAAGTGAAGGACCAAGTGTGCTTCAATATGTTATTGATTTACCGAACACATTCCCAAATTTAAAATAACGACGGACAATTTAAAATCAAGGATTATTTCAAACGACACTACACCAATCCTATTGCCAATGCTTCTACATCACTGATACATAATGCAACCTTTCTCCGACTGACAGCCTCAGTGTTGTAGTGGTAGAGCTTCCGCCTCGAGTGCGGGTAGTGACGGGTTCGATCACCGCCTGGTCATACAAATGGCGTTTAAAATGGTATTAATGGCTGCTATTAATACTTCTTGTCAGTCTGGGTCACGGGGTAAGCACAAAGACTGACGGGCTGGTGTTAGGATAATTGGACCAGTGGTACTGGTAACTTACCCAGTAAGCGCCGTGATATGACTGAACCATTGTTGAAAGCGGCGTAAAACACTGAACAGTCAACCAATCAACCTCCTCCGAATAAACTCGACTTTAAACATCATTGGAGTACCGTGATGTGTATGACTTTAAACATCATTGGAGTACAAGATGTGTACGACTTTAAACATCTGTGGTGCACCATGATGTGTACAACTGTAAACATTATTGGAGCACTATAATGTGTATGACTTTAAACATTATTGGAGTACCATGATGTGTACAACTTTAAACATTATTGGAGCACCATAATGTGTACGACTTTAAACATTATTGGAGTACAAGATGTGTACTACTTTAAACATCAGTGGAGCACCATGATGTGTACGACTTTAAACATCATTGGAGTACCATGATGTGTACGACTTTAAACATTATTGGAGAACAAGATGTGTACTACTTTAAACATCATTGGAGCACCATTATGTGTACTACTTTAAACATCATTGGAGCACCATGATGTGTACGACTTTAAACATTATTGGAGAACAAGATGTGTACGACTTTAAACATCATTGGAGCACCATGATGTGTACGACTTTAAACATCATTGGAGTACAAGATGTGTACGACTTTAAACATTATTGGAGTACCATGATGTGTACGACTTTAAACATCATTGGAGTACCATGATGTGTACGACTGTAAACATCATTGGAGTACCATGATGTAAACGACTTTAAACATCAGTGGATTACCATGATGTGTACGACTTAAAACATCATTGGCGTACAAGATGTGTACGACTTTAAACATCATTGGAGCACCATGATGCGTTCGACTTTAAACATCATTGGAGTACCATGATGTGTACGACTTTAAACATCATTGGAGTACTATAATGTGTACGACTTTAAACATTATTGGAGTACAAGATGTGTACGACTTTAAACATCTTTGGAGTACAATGATGTGTACGACTTTAAACATGTTTCGAGTACCATTATGTCTACGACTTTAAACATTATTGGAGCATCATAATGTGTACGACTTTAAACAGTATTGGAGTCCAATGATGTGTACGACTTTAAACATCATTGGAGTACCATGATGTGTACTACTTTAAACATTATTGGAGTCCAATGATGTGTACGACTTTAAACATCATTGGAGTACCATGATGTGTACGACTTTAAACATCATTGGAGTACGATGATGTGTACGACTTTAAACATCATTGGAGTACTATGATGTGTACAGCTTTAAACATCATTGGAGTACCATGATGTGTACGACTTTAAACATTATTGGAGTACCATGATGTGTACGACTTTAAACATCATTGGAATACTATGATGTGTACGACTTTAAACATCATTGGAGTACCATGATGTGTACGACTTTAAACATCATTGGAGTACCATGATGTGTACGATTTTAAACATCATTGGAGTACTATGATGTGTACAGCTTTAAACATCATTGGAGTACCATGATGTGTACGACTTTAAACAGTATTGGAGTACCATGATGTGTACGACTTTAAACATCATTGGAGTACTATGATGTGTACGACTTTAAACATCATTGGAGTACCATGATGTGTACGACTTTAAACATCATTGGAGTACCATGATGTGTACGACTTTAAACATCATTGGAGTACTATGATGTGTACAGCCTTAAACATCATTGGAGTACCATGATGTGTATGACTTTAAACATTATTGGAGTACCATGATGTGTACGACTTTAAACATCATTGGAGTACAAGATGTGTACGACTTTAAACATCATTGGAGTACCATGATGTGTACTACTTTAAACATTATTGGAGTCCAATGATGTGTACGACTTTAAACATCATTGGAGTACCATGATGTGTACGACTTTAAACATCATTGGAGTACCATGATGTGTACGACTTTAAACATCATTGGAGTACTATGATGTGTACAGCTTTAAACATCATTGGAGTACCATGATGTGTACGATTTTAAACATTATTGGAGTACCATGATGTGTACGACTTTAAACATCATTGGAGTACTATGATGTGTACGACTTTAAACATCATTGGAGAACCATGATGTGTACGACTTTAAACATCATTGGAGTACTATGATGTGTACGACTTTAAACATCATTGGAGTACCATGATGTGTACGACTTTAAACATCATTGGAGCACAAGATGTGTACGACTTTAAACATCATTTGAGTACCATGATATGTTCGATTTTAAACATCATTGGAGTACTATGATGTGTACGACTTTAAACATCATTGGAGTACTATGATGTGTACGACTTTAAACATCATTGGAATACCACGACATATATTTTACAAGTTACGTGCGACTGCATTGCCTTTCCTACCTATAGACACATTCAGACGCCTCTGCAGAAGACGCCTTTTAGAAACAAAGTGGCAACAGGAGAAATTCTTAATGATGATCAATTTCCTCTTTTGCCACAATGTTTTAAGCAGTTTTCAATAAAATGTTTACTTAGTAATTTGACATATTTTAAAAGTAGTGAATGTGAAAAACCAGATCCAGTCAATATTAATGCTAACCCAACAGCCCTGAACGCCGAAGAGAGCAGCCATTGCTACTATTAAAACAGTTAGTATGACGCAGCCGGGGATCGAACACGCGATCTCCCACACCCGAGATGGACACTCTACCACTACACCAATGAGACGGTATATTTCACTGGAAGAAATAAAGCAAGATGAAACACACTCGATTCGCGCATCAAGTGTATAGTTGAGAATATATTGGCAGGTTATTGTCGTCTGTTAAATATCTACCATCACGTCTACAACAAGTAGACCCAATTTAACGTAGACAGTTTTCACGAACAAATATTGACACGTGCTGGGTGTTCGCTTTACGCGTCACCGTGAGTATGCCTTTTATGGATGCGTGGTTTCTTTCTTAATACTACAAGACTATCTCCATCGTGAAGTGGTTATATTTGCCTCACGGTATTGCGAGAGGTCCTGGTTTGTTCACCGGTCAGCTAATACCTAATACTTCAAAAATCATTGTAATGGTTTTTTTACATGGCGCTCACGGTTGCGGGGATGGCATTACGACTGAT
Organism: Serripes groenlandicus; assembly: GCA_031761405.1. NCBI lineage: Eukaryota > Metazoa > Mollusca > Bivalvia > Cardiida > Cardiidae > Serripes > Serripes groenlandicus. Next base: position 48,724,337 of record JASEVX010000008.1, read on the forward strand.
GTATTGGTGCCGGGAGAAATAATACTGGAAGTATCCGAGAAACGCCGAGAAACAATTTAAATGGTGTTGAAAAGAAGCCTAAAACACAGCTCTGTCAAGAAACTGCAAATGCTATATTACGGTTAAGTTCTGTTTAATAGTCCCAAGTACATAAAGATGACATTGAATGTTATTGGTAAAGTTAATGCAATAGGAAATGATATGAAAAAATTAAAAGAAATCGGCAGAGAGGTGTGATAGCAATTGACACAAATTGCAGTCATCACATTTTCTATATCAATTTGTGTTTGACTGACACCTGAAAAGCCGTTATTAAAGATGTAACATACACTGCACTCATTATATTCCCCTTTCTGTTCTCCTCTTATGAGACACTTCAATCCTTTCAATGCTGATCTTTTTTTAAAATTGAATTGTTGAGCTTTTCATTCGAAAGAATCCACAGCCAAGTCTAGGAATGTTAAGATAAAAACGCTGAGTTGAGCAGCTGACAGGATAAAAGAGCTTGGTCAGACGGCTGATCTGGCGCTACACTGATGGGAGAGAATTAACAAAATCGGTTCAAGCAGTCGAAGAGTTAAATAAACTTTGCAAAAGCCGTAAACACAGTATTGAATCTACAATTGTAGACGACTTATTCGGGTCTGCCCAACTTGACCGCAGATGGTAGCGTGCTTTCAAAAAAACAAAACTTTTTGCGCTTAGAATTGTTTAGTTACAAATACAACTCTATCGTTACTGTCAGAACTGACCCGCAGTACTGGTATTTTACTTAGGAATCCAACACTGAACGCCAAGGAGGGACGCTAATACTACCAACTTAAGTGTTCTTGGATTGACCCAACGCGAGATCCAATCCGGGATCTCTTGCGGTCAAAACGGACTCTCTAACCAATCCACCACCGAGGTCCAATCTGACAATGATATCTGCAGCTTTCGATCATTTGACAGAACTTTTATGTCTTACACAGAACAATATTCCATTTACCAGTTCCCTCAAACCGACGTGTTTTGACGCCTCAGCAACAGACGACTTTTGAAAAAAAATTGTGTCAAAATGAGAAATTGCTCACCATTAGCATTTATTTCCTTTTGCCACAATGTATACACCTCTATTCAATTGTTATACTTTTATTAAAAGAGATTGTTTAAGTTATGGAAATATGTTTTCAATGTCGTCTGCTGTATTTTTGTTTAACTAGGGATATACTTAATCTTTTCCTGAAATCAATAAATCTGCAGCAAACGACTCTGAAATGTGGGAACTTAATTATAATGTTATTGCTTGATGTCTTGATTACACCGAAGACTTTAATAATAAAAGTAATGGCAATCCTCCTTCGTGCTCATGATTAAGGGGCTAGCATTTCGAATAACTGACTGGTGTACATAGACCAGTAGAACTGTTAACTGACCCTGGAAACTCCGTGATATAACAGAAATAGTGTTGAAAGCGGCTAAAAAAAACAATATATCAATCAATCAATTAATCGATCGTTTTCTGCAACTTGAGACAATTTGGGATACCATTGTCCATCATACTACATAAATATCTCAATTCAAAAACGCTGGTTCTATGATTATTTTAAATCGCGCTTTTGCACATTCATTACTTTTACAGATCCTGTTCCACATTTTCTCAGATATTGTTTATCTTTATGTTAAGTATTACATAGTCATGTTTGTCTTGTTTGCCTAAATCCTTGTGTACATTGGTTTACGTGTTGTTTTATATTAATGTTAAGTATCGCATACATCATGTTTCATTGTCTAATAAACTGGTTATTTATGTTTCAATTTTAATTATTTCATCACTTACAGTTAGTAAATTAGTAAGCGCCCAAAATGACCTTAGTTGTCGGCGGGCCTTAAAACACCATTCATTCATTCATTCATTCGTCAGTTAAAGGGTAAAGGAAAAAGTTCTTGTTTTTTATCTCTCAATGGCATTACATTCCTCAACAACCATTGTCATACAAAATGAACCTGTACCATGTTTACAAACGAGTGGCAAAACCGCGATCAAGTAACGTTTACGTCATCCCTAATGGACTTGAAGATTTCGGTACTTAGACGGTCTATGTATTTTGTGTGTGACAAGTTCCCATTAAGTATTTTATGTTTACTGTATTCAACTTCAGCAGAGGTCCAGATAAGGAGGGGGTTAACAACTCTTTTCCCCACAATAACTCTCTAATTATCCAACCAAACCCTATGGTGTAGGTACTCAAAAGAATCGTCTCACTGAGACGATTCTTTTGAATACCCACAACATAGGGTTAGCGGATAAGATAAGGATTTTAGAACAAGCAAAACGCTCCTTATCTAGAACTCTGCAGTATTGTATTAGTGTCAATATTCATGACAATCCTAAACAAAGGTTACGTGAGTGTATATTCAGTGCGTTTCTTTATATTATATCGACCAGTCGGTATATATTAATAGCACATAGTTTCGGAAGTTTCTGTCAAGCATGTTCAGTGCGTTTCATTATATTTTATCGACCAGACGGTATATATTATTATTCCATACCTAATTTATACGTCCAATCGTAGACGCTCATTCGAATCATGTGACCGTACAATATATTTCCGTATCGGGACGCACGCGCGTACAAAATAACCCGTATTCTTTTCGTATTGTACGATTCACAGGTCCCATGTTAAACCTATGATAAAGACCGAAGCGCGTGAAAAGGTTCCGAATGAAAGTCTGAATCGACAGGCGCTCTAGATAAAGCGTTACGATAAAGCTCCTGTTGTCACCGGATCATTATTGTCGTTTGCAAACAAGGAGTAACACTGAAACTAAAATGTTATCCGATTCTGAAATAGATGACTTTGTAATTGAACAGAAACCAAAAAACACTGTGAAAAAAACTAAAAGTGATGTAGGAATATTCAAAAGGTGGTTAGCGCAGGCCGTGCCGAAAGAAACAAGGGAACTGGAAGAAATAAGTGCTGTTCAACTTAACAGTTATCTCCGGAGTTTTTACTTGACAGTAAATATATATATATACAAAATATATTTTGGGGAAAAAGTCGAGACATAGAATAAAAAGATCATTTAACCTATAAATAGCACATAGTTTCGGAAGTTTCTGTCAAGTATATTCAGTGCATTTCTTTATATTATATCGACCAGTCGGTATATATTAATAGCACACAGTTTCGGAAGTTTCTGTCAAGCATGTTCAGCTGTATATGTTGTTCGTGGACTCGTCAGACACATCCGATGGAAATGACATTCTTCCGTTCATAGACGACAGTGGCCGGCCTCTTGATCAAAGCGTCTACGGTCGATCCCTATATCAAGAGAAAAAAAAGAGAAAGTTGATGCAACGCATCAATGTCGCCGGGAATCCATACTGCAGTTATGCATAACACTTACATTATAGTAGTTGAACAAACAGTTAACAACTGAGGGGCATATTGGAACATCAGGTGTGGGGTCAAGTGAAACTGTCATAACTTGCATTTATTTGTCAACGAAGTGAATGTTCTTCATTGAAATATAACTGAAGCCTTTCATTGTTTATGATCAATCTCCATTCTAAGGTAGGTTGACCGTACACACAGCCAACTAATTATTGATCATAAACAGGAAATGAGTAATCTTGCCAATCATTAGTCTACTCATATTTAAAATTATATTATGGCCATTGTGCCAGTGATGCATAACAATATGCAGATCGCAAGCAAAATTCGTCTAGGGAATCCAATGACACTTTTAAAATTATCAAGGACGAAATAATTGTGTACGAAAGACCCGATTCGTTTCTGCTTCGCATAGTTGTCGTTCTTTACACTCTCTTTATAGGCAGAGGGTGTGTTTTAAAATTATATAATGATGAGCGCCCTTGTGTCAATGATGCATAACAATATACAGATCGCAAGCAAAATGCCTGTAGAGAATCTAATGACACATTTAAAATGTTCAAGGACGAAATGATTTTATACGAATGACCCGATTCGTTTCTTCTTCGCATAATTGTCGTTCTTTACACTCTCTGTATAGACAGAGAGTGTTCATTCAAAGTAATTTTTATATTAAAACCAGTTTAATCCCAGTTTGTTCTTTTCTTCATTTGTTTTGAACCAAATAAACATTTTAAATCACCTATAATTAACTATTTGTAAGTGAGTATAAAAAACGGCTCTCTGCAAAGGAGATTTATCTACGCAGTCGGTATTCGGTAGTCACTTGATCAACATGTTAAGCTTAGAAACTGTTCATTTATTAGATACACATGGTTTAACATTATTAAATGCATTCTTCACAAATCAAGACATCTCTTTGAACATGAAAATAACTTTCAGTAAGTAAAAATTGCTATTAAAAGGAGAATTCGACGTGATTTTTATCTCGATATTGACACATAACAGTCTGCTGCAAGTCTAATAGGGACTGTTTTGTCATCGTAAATAAAACAAAAAAACATAAATGCGAGTCAAAATAAAGAAACTGCAAATACTTAAAACATCGGAATATTTATTTCATTTTAGATGTCTCATAACTTAGTGTTTTTAAACACCGCAATTGTAATATGTTCAAGACATTAAAAAATAAATAATCTAATAATAATTTGTCATCCCATGTCATTTCCGAAAAGCTATTAAAAACAGAAGTCGCGGCATTCTGCACGGCGACTAATTAAATTATTGAGATCTTTCAGCAAATTTGGCACGAGTTCTGTTTAAGTATCTTGGAATAAGATATCGAGAGTTTTTAATATTAGTTTGTGAGAACTTATTTCAAAATCGACTGTATAGTATTATTAGCTCATTGACTTTATATGGACGAATGTGTTTAACAACTCTCGTGCTTTATGGTAGATGTTTAAATGTCAAAACGTGGGTGGATGTACGAATGAGGTCAGACAGTTTGTATCATGTTAACATTCCACAGGATTCATTTAAGGACGTGAAGGACCAGGTGTGCTGTAATACGTTTTTGATTTACCGAACACATATCTTCCAATTTAAAATAACGACGGACACGTTAAAATCAAGAACTCTTTCAAACCACACTACACCAATATAATTGCAAATGCTTCTACACCACTGATACATAATGCAACCTTTCTCCGACTGACAGCCTCGGTGTTGTAGTGGTAGAGCTTCCGCCTCGAGTGTTACGCCGTTTTTAACAATTTCTCAGTCATATCACGGCGGCCAGTTCACCTACTCATATGTTTCCTGGTTTTCGCACAATCTTCCCAAGCAACGGCTGCTTTTCCACACAGACTTAGCCCATAAGTGGAAGACGAATGACGCATGTCACAATGACTTTTGTCAAACGTCGGAACGAAAGTTGGCTGAGCCGGGATTGGAACTCACAACCCCTGGATTGACAGACCGAGTCGTTACCGACTGAGCTACCGGGACCCGACCCCGTCTCGAGTGAGTGTAGTGGTGGGTTCGATCACCGCCTTGTCATACAAATGGCTTTGACAATGGAAGTAATGGCTACCCTCCTTGTCGCTCAGGGTCACATAAAGACTGACCGGCTGGTGTTAAAATAAATGGACAAATGGTACTGGTAACTTACCCAGTAAGCGCCGTGATATGACGAAAAAAGTGTTGAAAGCAGCGTAAAACACTAAACAGGCAATTAATCAACCTCCTCCGACTAAACTCGATTTTAAACATCATTTGACTACTATGATGTGTACGACTTAAAAAGAAACAATTTCGAACTAATTTGACCACTCTTAGCTATTGTTGGTATGTGGGAAAGTGTTAAGCAAATACTGGACATATATTTTACACGTTACATGCAACAGCATTGCCTTTCCTACATATAGCGGCATTTAGACGACTCTGCAGCAAACGCCTTTTAGAAACAATTTGGCAACAGGAGAAATTCTTAATGATGAGCAATTTTTTCTTTTGCCATAATGTTTTAAACATTTTCAATAAAATGTTTACTTAGTAAATTTGACATATTTTGAAAGAAGGGAATGTGAAAAACAAGTTTCTTTCAACATTTGTCAGTTACCAGGTTGACTTACCAGTACTACTGTTATATTTATGCTGACACCAGCCAGTCAGTAATAATGCTAACCCAACAACCCTGAGAGACCGAAAAGAGAGCAGCCGTTGCTACGATTTTTTAAAATGTTAGAATGACGTAGCCGGGGATTGAACCCGCGACCTCACGCACCTGAAGCGTACACTCTACCACTGCACCAATGAGACGGTATATTTCACTGGAAGAAAAAAAGCAAGATGAAACACACTCAATTCGCGTTTCAAGTGTATAGTTGAGATTCTATTGGCAGGTTATTGTCGTCTGTTTAATATCTACCATCACGTCTACAGCAATTAGACCCAATTTAACGTAGACAGTTTTCAAGAACAAATATTGACACGTGCTGGGTGTTCGCTTTACGCGTCACTGTAATTATGCCTTTTATGGATGCGTGGTTTCTTTCTTAATACTACAAGACTATCTCCACCGTGAAGTGGTTATATTTGCCTCACGGTATTGCGAGAGGTCCTGGTTTGTTCACCTGTCAGCTAAATACCTAATACTTCAACAATAATTGTAATGATTTTTTTCCATGGCTGTCATGGTTGCAGGAATAGCATTACGACTGATGTATCGTTGTCGGGAGAAATAATACTGGAAGTATCCGAGAAACGCTGAGAAACAATTTAAATGGTGTTGAAAAGAAGCCTAAAACACATTGCTCTGTCATGAAACTGCAAATGATATATTACGGTTAAGTTCTGTTTAATAGTACATAAAGATGACATTGAATGTTATTGGTATAGTTAATGTAATAAAAAATGATATCATAAAACTAAGAGAAATCGACAGAGAGGTGTGATAGCAATTGACACACATTGCATTCATCACATTTTCTATATCAATTTGTGTTTGAACTGACACCTGAAAAGACATTATTAAAGATGTAACATACACTGCACTCATTATATTCCCCTTTTTTTCTGCTCTTATGAGACATTTTAATCCTTTCAATGCTGATCTTTGTTTTAAATTGAATTGTCGAGCTTTTCATTCGAAAGAATCCACAGCCAAGTCTAGGAATGTTAAGATAAAAACGCTGAGTTGAGCAGCTGACAGGATAAAAGAGCTTGGTCAGACGGCTGATCTGGCGCTATCCTGATGGGAGATAATTCACAAAAATGGTTCAAGCAGTCGAAGAGTTTAATAAACTTTGCAAAAAAACGTAGACACAATATTGAATCTACAATTGTAGACGACTTATTAAGGACTGCCCAACTTGACCGCGGAAGGTAGCGTAACTCTATTATTACTGTCCAAACTGACCCGTAGTGCTGGTATTTTACTTAGGCATCCAACACTGCGGAGGGAATCTAATACTACCAATTTAAGCGTTTTTGGATGGACCCGACGCGACATCAAATCCGGGACCTTCTGCGGTCAAGACGGACTCTATAACCAGTCCACCACAGAGGATGTAAGCACAATCGCAACGAAAAGAAAGACACATCTACTGTGAAACACATGCGTATTCTTTTAACCTAGAAACCAACAGACTGTAAGATAATCTGTCAAAATTTCACTATCATGTCTCATGATGCTGAGAAGACAATTAAGTAGTCCAATCTGACAACATTTACGGCTTCCTGATCATTTGAAAGAACTTTTATGTGTAACACGGAACACCATTCCTTTACCAGTTCCCTCTTACCGACGTGTTTTGACGCCACTGCAACAGACGACTTTTGAAGAAAATATTGTGTCAAAATGAAAGATTGCTCACCATTAGCATTTTTCTTATGCCACAATGTATATACAACTCTATTCAATTATTATACTTTCATTCAAAGAGATTGTTTAAATTATGGAAATATGTTTTCAATGACGTCTGCTGTATTTTTGTTGTACTAGGGGTAGACTGAATTCTTTCCTGAAATCAATACATCTGCAGCAGACGACTCTGAAATGTGGGAATGTGTAATGTCATGATTAAACCAAACTTTAATAATGGTAAAAATGGCTGACCTCCTTCGTGCTCAGGATTAAGGGTCTTACATTACGAAAAACTGACTGGAGTCAGGATACATAGACCAGTATAACTGTTAAATTACTCAGGAACACCGTGGTATAGCAGAAACAATGTTGAAAAAAACAATCTATCAATTAATCAATAAATCAATCGTTTTCTGCAGCCTGAGACAATTTTGGAAACCATTGTCCATCATACTACATAATTATCTCAATTCAACAACGCTGGTTCTTCTCAATTTCAGGGATATTTAATCTAGTTCTTATTACAATCACATTCAGTCATCAGAATAAAAGACAACGTTTTTAACAATTGTTCAATCATATCACGGCGGCAAGGTCAACTTCCTGTGTTGTTCTTGCCCTGTTCACACAAGTACTTCACACAACATTCTTTCAAAGCAATTGATTGCTTTTCCATTGGTGTAAGACGAACGACGCCTGTATATTTGACTTGTGTTGGCCGAGCTGTGGTTCGAACTTAGAAGCTTTGGACTGACAGCCGCGTCACTTTCGACTGAGCAACAGGGCTCAAATGTGACAACAGTTAATTACAGGTAATTAGCTGATATGTTATCTAGGCCAAGCCCTGCTTTAAATGTGTTATAAAAGTGTTAAGATATGCACCATTTCTCTGATACATACGCATTTTGATGCTTCTTCAGCAGTCCACTTTTGAAGAGGAGAATTTACCAAAGCTCTTTTCAATTATATTACTTACATTTAGAGAGGTTTTTGATACTTTTGCTAAGATGTTATTAAAGGTGGTCTACTGCAGGATTTTTATATGTGGGAAGGGGTTAATATCGAATATAACACGAGGGTGAAGGTTATAATTAACACCCATTTTTAGCCTGATCTGCGAATCTGTACAAAGAAACGCTGACCTAGTATCGTTCATTTCTAAGCATCTTTTAGGTAAAAGGCTTATTTCTTAGAAAGTTATTTATTTATCACCGTTATTAGGCGTACACTCCAGGGAAAAATTGAAATACCGTTAGATTACATTGCACTTAACTTCTTCGCTTCCATAGGCAATTAAAGGCTTTTGAAAGCAGTGCTATAATCAGGTGAGACAGCCCATTACGAGCTGACTCTACTGATTACAGAACTGTTTGCATGTCTCAAACATTGAAAATGTACCAAATTTCCTGTTGACAAAAAATGGTGTGGTCCAATTTTTAACATGGAATATTTTACTTTGTGAAATTCGTCAGTTAAAGGGTTAAGGAAAAAGTTTTTGATTGTTATCTCTCAAGGGCATTACATTTCTCAACAACCATTGTCATACAAAATGAACCTGTAACAGTTGAGTGGCAAAACCGCGATCAAGAAACGTTTACGTCATCCCTAATGGACTTGAAGATTTCGGTACTTAGTCGGTATATGTGTTTTGTGTGTGACAAGTTCCCGTTAAGTATTTTAGGATTACTGTATTCAACTTCAGCAGAGGTCCAGATAAGGAGGGGGTTAACAACTCTTTTTCCACAATAACTCTCTAATTATCCAACCAAACCCTATGTTGTAGGTACTCAAAAGAATCGTCTCACTGATACGATTCTTTTGAATACCCACAACATAGGGTTAGCGGATAAGATAAGGATTTTAGAACAAGCAAAACGATCCTTATTTGGAACTGTGCAGTATTGTATTAGTGTCAATATTCATGACAATCCTAAACAAAGGTTACGTGAGTGTATATTCAGTGCGTTTCTTTATATTATATCGACCAGTCGGTATATATTAATAGCACATAGTTTCGGAAATTTCTGTCAAGTATGTTCAGCTGTATATGTTTTTCGTGGACTCGTCAGACACATCCGATGGAAATGACATTCTGTATCCGTTCATAGACGACAGTGGCCGGCCTCTTGATCAAAGCGTCTACGGTCGATCCCTATCGTAAGAAAAACTGAAATTATTGAGATCTTTCAGCAAATTCGGCTCCAGTTCTATTTTAGTAACTAGAAAGCAGATATCGAGTTTTTAATATTAAATTGTGAGAACTTGTTTCACAACGTCACAATCGTCTGCATAGTATTATTAGCTCATTGATTTGATATGGACGAATTTGTTTAACAGCTCTCGTATTTTATGGTAGATGTTTGAATGTCAAAATTATGAACAAATAAGGTCAGACAGTTCGTATCATGATAACATTCTACAGGATTCTTTTAAGCAAGTGAAGGACCAAGTGTGCTTCAGTATGTTATTGATTTACCGAACACATTCCCAAATTTAAAATAACGACGGACAATTTAAAATCAAGGATTATTTCAAACGACACTACACCAATCCTATTGCCAATGCTTCTACATCACTAATACATAATGCAACCTTTCTCCGACTGACAGCCTCGGTGTTGTAGTGGTAGAGCTTCCGCCTCGAGTGCGGGTAGTGACGGGTTCGATCACCGCCTGGTCATACAAATGGCGTTTAAAATGGTATTAATGGCTGCTATTAATACTTCTTGTCAGTCTGGGTCACGGGGTAAGCACAAAGACTGACGGGCTGGTGTTAGGATAAATGGACCAGTGGTACTGGTAACTTACCCAGTAAGCGCCGTGATATGACTGAACCATTGTTGAAAGCGGCGTAAAACACTGAACAGTCAACCAATCAACCTCCTCCGAATAAACTCGACTTTAAACATCATTGGAGTACCGTGATGTGTATGACTTTAAACATCATTGGAGTACAAGATGTGTACGACTTTAAACATCTGTGGTGCACCATGATGTGTACAACTGTAAACATTATTGGAGCACCATAATGTGTATGACTTTAAACATTATTGGAGTACCATGATGTGTACAACTTTAAACATTATTGGAGCACAATAATGTGTACGACTTTAAACATTATTGGAGTACAAGATGTGTACTACTTTAAACATCAGTGGAGCACCATGATGTGTACGACTTTAAACATCATTGGAGTACCATGATGTGTACGACTTTAAACATTATTGGAGAACAAGATGTGTACTACTTTAAACATCATTGGAGCACCATGATGTGTACTACTTTAAACATCATTGGAGCACCATGATGTGTACGACTTTAAACATTATTGGAGAACAAGATGTGTACGACTTTAAACATCATTGGAGCACCATGATGTGTACGACTTTAAACATCATTGGAGTACAAGATGTGTACGACTTTAAACATTATTGGAGTACCATGATGTGTACGACTTTAAACATCATTGGAGTACCATGATGTGTACGACTGTAAACATCATTGGAGTACCATGATGTAAACGACTTTAAACATCAGTGGATTACCATGATGTGTACGACTTAAAACATCATTGGCGTACAAGATGTGTACGACTTTAAACATCATTGGAGCACCATGATGCGTTCGACTTTAAACATCATTGGAGTACCATGATGTGTACGACTTTAAACATCATTGGAGTACTATAATGTGTACGACTTTAAACATTATTGGAGTACAAGATGTGTACGACTTTAAACATCTTTGGAGTACAATGATGTGTACGACTTTAAACATGTTTCGAGTACCATTATGTGTACGACTTTAAACATTATTGGAGCACCATAATGTGTACGACTTTAAACAGTATTGGAGTCCAATGATGTGTACGACTTTAAACATCATTGGAGTACCATGATGTGTACTACTTTAAACATTATTGGAGTCCAATGATGTGTACGACTTTAAACATCATTGGAGTACCATGATGTGTACGACTTTAAACATCATTGGAGTACGATGATGTGTACGACTTTAAACATCATTGGAGTACTATGATGTGTACAGCTTTAAACATCATTGGAGTACCATGATGTGTACGACTTTAAACATTATTGGAGTACCATGATGTGTACGACTTTTAACATCATTGGAGTACTATGATGTGTACGACTTTAAACATCATTGGAGTACCATGATGTGTACGACTTTAAACATCATTGGAGTACCATGATGTGTACGACTTTAAACATCATTGGAGTACTATGATGTGTACAGCTTTAAACATCATTGGAGTACCATGATGTGTACGACTTTAAACATTATTGGAGTACCATGATGTGTACGACTTTAAACATCATTGGAGTACTATGATGTGTACGACTTTAAACATCATTGGAGTACCATGATGTGTACGACTTTAAACATCATTGGAGTACCATGATGTGTACGACTTTAAACATCATTGGAGTACTATGATGTGTACAGCCTTAAACATCATTGGAGTACCATGATGTGTATGACTTTAAACATTATTGGAGTACCATGATGTGTACGACTTTAAACATCATTGGAGTACAAGATGTGTACGACTTTAAACATCATTGGAGTACCATGATGTGTACTACTTTAAACATTATTGGAGTCCAATGATGTGTACGACTTTAAACATCATTGGAGTACCATGATGTGTACGACTTTAAACATCATTGGAGTACCATGATGTGTACGACTTTAAACATCATTGGAGTACTATGATGTGTACAGCTTTAAACATCATTGGAGTACCATGATGTGTACGATTTTAAACATTATTGGAGTACCATGATGTGTACGACTTTAAACATCATTGGAGTACTATGATGTGTACGACTTTAAACATCATTGGAGAACCATGATGTGTACGACTTTAAACATCATTGGAGTACTATGATGTGTACGACTTTAAACATCATTGGAGTACCATGATGTGTACGACTTTAAACATCATTGGAGCACAAGATGTGTACGACTTTAAACATCATTTGAGTACCATGATATGTTCGATTTTAAACAGCATTGGAGTACTATGATGTGTACGACTTTAAACATCATTGGAGTACTATGATGTGTACGACTTTAAACATCATTGGAATACCACGACATATATTTTACAAGTTACGTGCGACTGCATTGCCTTTCCTACATATAGACACATTTAGACGCCTCTGCAGAAGACGCCTTTTAGAAACAAAGTGGCAACAGGAGAAATTCTTAATGATGATCAATTTTCTCTTTTGCCACAATGTTTTAAGCAGTTTTCAATAAAATGTTTACTTAGTAATTTGACATATTTTGAAAGTAGGGAATGTGAAAAACCAGATCCAGTCAATAATAATGCTAACCCAACAGCCTGAGCGCCGAAGAGAGCAGCCATTGCTACTATTAAAACAGTTAGTATGACGCAGCCGGGGATCGAACCCGCGACCTCACACACCCGAGGTGGACACTCTACCACTACACCAATGAGACGGTATATTTCACTGGAAGAAATAAAGCAAGATGAAACACACTCGATTCGCGAATCAAGTGTATAGTTGAGATTATATTGGCAGGTTATTGTCGTCTGTTTAATATCTACCATCACGTCTACAACAATTAGACCCAATTTAACGTAGACAGTTTTCACGAACAAATATTGACACGTGCTGGGTGTTCGCTTTACGCGTCACCGTGATTATGCCTTTTATGGATGCGTGGTTTCTTTCTTAATACTACAAGACTATCTCCATCGTGAAGTGGTTATATTTGCCTCACGGTATTGCGAGAGGTCCTGGTTTGTTCACCGGTCAGCTAATACCTAATACTTCAAAAATCATTGTAATGGTTTTTTTACATGGCGCTCACGGTTGCGGGGATGGCATTACGACTGATGTATTGGTGCCGGGAGAAATAATACTGGAAGTATCCGAGAAACGCCGAGAAACAATTTAAATGGTGTTGAAAAGAAGCCTAAAACACGGCTCTGTCAAGAAACTGCAAATGCTATATTACGGTTAAGTTCTGTTTAATAGTCCCAAGTACATAAAGATGACATTGAATGCTATTGGTAAAGTTAATGCAATAGGAAATGATATGAAAAAATTAAAAGAAATCGGCAGAGAGGTGTGATAGCAATTGACACAAATTGCAGTCATCACATTTTCTATATCAATTTGTGTTTGACTGACACCTGAAAAGCCGTTATTAAAGATGTAACATACACTGCACTCATTATATTCCCCTTTCTGTTCTCCTCTTATGAGACATTTCAATCCTTTCAATGCTGATCTTTTTTTAAAATTGAATTGTTGAGCTTTTCATTCGAAAGAATCCACAGCCAAGTCTAGGAATGTTAAGATAAAAACGCTGAGTTGAGCAGCTGACAGGATAAAAGAGCTTGGTCAGATGGCTGATCTGGCGCTATACTGATGCGAGATAATTCACAAAATTGTTTCAAGCAGTCGAAGAGTTCAATAAACTTTGCAAAAGCCGTAAACACAGTATTGAATCTACAATAGTAGACGACTTATTAGGGTCTGCCCAACTTGACCGCAGATGGTAACGTGCTTTCAAAAAAACAAAACTTTTTGCAATTAGGATTGTTTGGTTACCAATACAACTCTATCGTTACTGTCAGAACTGACCCGTAGAACGTGTATTTTACTTAGGAATCCAACACTGAACGCCAAGGAGGGACGATAATACTACCAACTTAAGCGTTCTTGGATTGACCCGACGCGAGATCCAATCCGGGATCTCATGCGGTCAAAACGGACTCTCTAACCAATCCACCACCGAGGATGTAAGCTCAATCGCATCGAAAGGAAAGACACGTCTACTGTGAAACACATGCGTATTCTAATAACCTAGAAACCAACAGAATGTAAGATAATCTGTCAGAATGTCACTATCATGTCTCTATACGAGATACTGAGAAGACAATTAAGTGGTCCAATCTGACAATGATATCTGCAGCTTTCGACCATTTGACAGAACTTTTATGTCTTACACAGAACACTATTCCATTTACCAGTTCCCTCAAACCGACGTGTTTTGACGCCTCAGCAACAGACGACTTTTGAAAAAATTTTGTGTCAAAATGAGAAATTGCTCACCATTAGCATTTATTTCCTTTTGCCACAATGTATACACCTCTATTCAATTGTTATACTTTTATTAAAAGAGATTGTTTAAGTTATGGAAATATGTTTTCAATGTCGTCTGCTGTATTTTTGTTTAACTAGGGATATACTTAATCTTTTCCTGAAATCAATAAATCTGCAGCAGACGACTCTGAAATGTGGGAACTTATTTATAATGTTATTGCTGGATGTAATGTCTTGATTACACCGAAGACTTTAATAATAAAAGTAATGGCAATCCTCCTTCGTGCTCATGATTAAGGGGCTAGCATTTCGAATAACTGACTGGTGTACATAGACCAGTAGAACTGTTAACTGACCCTGGAAACTCCGTGATATAACAGAAACAGTGTTGAAAGCGGCTAAAAAAAACAATATATCAATCAATCAATTAATCGACCGTTTTCTGCAACTTGAGACAATTTTGGATACCATTGTCCATCATACTACATAAATATCTCAATTCAGAAACGCTGGTTCTATGATTATTTTAAATCGCGCTTTTGCACATTCATTACTTTTACAGATCCTGTTCCACATTTTCTCAGATATTGTTTATCTTTATGTTAAGTATTACATAATCATTTTTGTCTTGTTTGCCTAAATCCTTGTGTACATTGGTTTACGTGTTGTTTTATATTAATGTTAAGTATCTCATACATCATGTTTCATTGTCTAATAAACTGGTTATTTATGTTTCAATTTTAATTATTTCATCACTTACAGTTAGTAAATTAGTAAGCGCCCAAAATGACCTTAGTTGTCGGCGGGCCTTAAAACACCATTCATTCATTCATTCATTCGTCAGTTAAAGGGTAAAGGAAAAAGTTCTTGTTTTTTATCTCTCAATGGCATTACATTCCTCAACAACCATTGTCATACAAAATGAACCTGTACCATGTTTACAAACGAGTGTCAAAACCGCGATCAAGTAACGTTTACGTCATCCCTAATGGACTTGAAGATTTCGGTACTTAGACGGTCTATGTGTTTTGTGTGTGACAAGTTCCCATTAAGTATTTTATGTTTACTGTATTCAACTTCAGCAGAGGTCCAGATAAGGAGGGGGTTAACAACTCTTTTCCCCACAATAACTCTCTAATTATCCAACCAAACCCTATGGTGTAGGTACTCAAAAGAATCGTCTCACTGAGACGATTCTTTTGAATACCCACAACATAGGGTTAGCGGATAAGATAAGGATTTTAGAACAAGCAAAACGCTCCTTATCTAGAACTCTGCAGTATTGTATTGGTGTCAATATTCATGACAATCCTAAACAAAGGTTACGTGAGTGTATATTCAATGCGTTTCTTTATATTATATCGACCAGTCTGTATATGTTAATAGCACATAGTTTCGGAAGTTTCTGTAGAGTATGTTCAGCTGTATATGTTAATAGCACATAGTTTCGGAAGTTTCTGTCAAGCATGTTCAGTGCGTTTCTTTATATTATATCGACCAGACGGTATATATTAATAGCACATAGTTTCGGAAGTTTCTGTCAAGTATATTCAGTGCATTTCTTTATATTATATCGACCAGTCGGTATTTATTAATAGCACACAGTTTCGGAAGTTTGTGTCAAGCATATTCAGCTGTATATGTTGTTCGTGGACTCGTCAGACACATCCGATGGAAATGACATTCTTCCGTTCATAGACGACAGTGGCCGGCCTCTTGATCAAAGCGTCTACGGTCGATCCCTATATCAAGAGAAAAAAAGAGAAAGTTGATGCAACGCATCAATGTCGCCGGGAATCCATACTGCAGTTATGCATAACACTTACATTATAGTAGTTGAACAAACAGTTATCAACTGAGGGGCATATTGGAACATCAGGTGTGGGGTCAAGTGAAACTGTCATAACTTGCATTTATTTGTCAACGAAGTGAATGTTCTTCATTGAAATATAATTGAAGCCTTTCATTGTTTATGATCAATCTCCATTCTAAGGTAGGTTGACCGTACACACAGCCAACTAGTTATTGATCATAAACAGGAAATGAGTAATCTTGCCAATCATTAGTCTACTCATATTTAAAATTATATTATGGCCCTTGTGCCAATGATGCATAACAATATGCAGATCGCAAGCAAAATTCGTCTAGGAAATCTAATGACACTTTTAAAATTGTCAAGGACGAAATAAATGTGTACGAAAGACCCGATTCGTTTCTGCTTCGCATAGTTGTCGTTCTTTACACTCTCTTTATAGGCAGAGGGTCTGTTTTAAAAGTATATAATGATGAGCGCCCTTGTGTCAATGATGCATAACAATATACAGATCGCAAGCAAAATGCCTGTAGAGAATCTAATGACACATTTAAAATGTTCAAGGACGAAATGATTTTGTACGAATGACCCGATTCGTTTCTTCTTCGCATAATTGTCGTTCTTTACACTCTCTGTATAGGCAGAGAGTGTTCATTCAAAGTAATTTTTATATTAAAACCAGTTTAATCCCAGTTTGTTCTTTTCTTCATTTGTTTTGAACCAAATAAACATTTTAAATCACCTATAATTAACTATTTGTAAGTGAGTATAAAAAACGGCTCTCTGCAAAGGAGATTTATCTACCCTTCGGTATTCGGTAGTCACTTGATCAACATGTTAAGCTTAGAAACTGTTCATTTATTAGATACACATGGTTTAACATTATTAAATGCATTCTTCACAAATCAAGACATCTCTTTGAACATGAAAATAACTTTCAGTAAGTAAAAATTGCTATTAAAAGGAGAATTCGAGGTGATTTTTATCTCGATATTGACACATAACAGTCTGCTGCAAGTCTAATAGGGACTGTTTTGTCTTCGTAAATAAAACAAAAAAACATAAATGCGAGTCAAAATAAAGAAACTGCAAATACTTAAAACATCGGAATATTTATTTCATTTTAGATGTCTCATAACTTAGTGTTTTTAAACACCGCAATTGTAATATGTTCAAGACATTAAAAAATAAATAATCTAATAATAATTTTTCATCTCATGTCATTTCCGAAAAGCTATTAAAAACAGAAGTCGCGGCATTCTGCACGGCGACTAATTAAATTATTGAGATCTTTCAGCAAATTTGGCACGAGTTCTGTTTAAGTATCTTGGAATAAGATATCGAGAGTTTTTAATATTAGTTTGTGAGAACTTATTTCAAAATCGACTGTATAGTATCATTAGCTCATTGACTTTATATGGACGAATGTGTTTAACAACTCTCGTACTTTATGGTAGATGTTTAAATGTCAAAACGTGGGTGGATGTACGAATGAGGTCAGACAGTTTGTATCATGTTAACATTCCACATGATTCATTTAAGGACGTGAAGGACCAGGTGTGCTGTAATACGTTATTGATTTACCGAATACAAATCTCCCAATTTAAAATAACGACGGACACGTTAAAATCAAGAACTATTTCAAACCACACTACACCAATATAATTGCAAATGCTTCTACACCACTGATACATAATGCAACCTTTCTCCGACTGACAGCCTCGGTGTTGTAGTGGTAGAGCTTCCGCCTCGAGTGTTTGATTGATTGGGGTTTAACGCCGTTTTTAACAATTTCTCAGTCATATCACGGCGGCCAGTTCACCTACTCATATGTTTCCTGGTTTTCGCACAATCTTCCCAAGCAACGGCTGCTTTTCCACACAGACTTAGCCCATTGGTGGAAGACGAATGACGCATGTCACAATGACTTTTGTCAAACGTCGGAAAGAAAGTTGGCTGAGCCGGGATTGGAACTCACAACCTCGTGGATTGACAGACCGAGTCGTTACCGACTGAGCTACCGGGACTCGACCCCGCCTCGAGTGAGTGTAGTGGTGGGTTCGATCCCCACCTTGTCATACAAATGGCTTTGACAATGGAAGTAATGGCTGACCTCCTTGTCGCTCCGTGTCACGGGGTAAGCAAAAAGACTGACCGGCTGGTGTTACGATAAATGGATTAGTGGTACTGGTAACTTACCCAGTAAGCGCCGTGATATGACGGAAAAAGTGTTGAAAGCGGCGTAAAACACTGAACAGGCAATTAATCAACCTCCTCCGACTAAACTCGACTTTAAACATCATTTGACTACCATGATGTGTACGACTTAAAAAGAAACAATTTCGAAGTAATTTGACCACTCTTAGCTATTGTTGGTATGTGGGAAAGTGTTAAGCAAATACTGGACATATATTTTTACACGTTACATGCAACAGCATTGCCTTTCCTACATATAGCGGCATTTAGACGACTCTGCAGCAAACGCCTTTTAAAAACAATTTGGCAACAGGAGAAATTCTTAATGATGAGCAATTTTTTCTTTTGCCATAATGTTTTAAACACTTTTCAATAAAATGTTTACTTAGTAAATTTGACATATTTTGAAAGAAGGGAATGTGAAAAACAAGTTTCTTTCAACATTTGTCAGTTACCAGGTTAACTTACCAGTACTACTGTTCTATTTATGCTGACACCAGCCAGTCAGTAATAATGCTAACCCAACAACCCTGAGAGACCGAAAAGAGAGCAGCCGTTGGTACGATTTTTTAAAATGTTAGAATGACGTAGCCGGGGATTGAACCCGGGACCTCACGCACCTGAAGCGTACACTCTACCACTGCACCAATGAGACGGTATATTTCACTGGAAGAAAAAAAGCAAGATGAAACACACTCAATTCGCGTTTCAAGTGTATAGTTGAGATTCTATTGGCAGGTTATTGTCGTCTGTTTAATATCTACCATCACGTCTACAGCAATTAGACCCAATTTAACGTAGACAGTTTTCAAGAACAAATATTGACACGTGCTGGGTGTTCGCTTTACGCGTCACTGTAATTATGCCTTTTATGGATGCGTGGTTTCTTTCTTAATACTACAAGACTATCTCCACCGTGAAGTGGTTATATTTGCCTCACGGTATTGCGAGAGGTCCTGGTTTGTTCACCGGTCAACTAAATACCTAATACTTCAACAATAATTGTAATGGTTTTTTTCCATGGCTGTCATGGTTGCAGGAATAGCATTACGACTGATGTATCGTTGTCGGGAGAAATAATACGGGAAGTATCCGAAAAACGCTGAGAAACAATTTAAATGGTGTTGAAAAGAAGCCTAAAACACATTGCTCTGTTATGAAACTGCAAATGATATATTACGGTTAAGTTCTGTTTAATAGTCCCCAGTACATAAAGATGACATTGAATGTTATTGGTATAGTTAATGTAATAAAAAATGCTATCATAAAACTAAGAGAAATCGACAGAGAGGTGTGATAGCAATTGACACACATTGCATCATTCATCACATTTTCTATATCAATTTGTGTTTGAACTGACACCTGAAAAGACATTATTAAAGATGTAACATACACTGCACTCATAATATTCCCCTTTCTGTTCTGCTCTTATGTGACATTTTAATCCTTTCAATGCTGATCTTTGTTTTAAATTGAATTGTCCAGCTTTTCATTCGAAAGAATCCACAGCCAAGTCTAGGAATGTTAAGATAAAAACGCTGAGTTGAGCAGCTGACAGGATAAAAGAGCTTGGTCAGACGGCTGATCTGGCGCTATACTGATGGGAGATAATTCACAAAAATGGTTCAAGCAGTCGAAGAGTTCAATAAACTTTGCAAAAGCCGTAGACAAATTATTGAATCTACAATTGTAGACGACTAATTAAGGTTTGCCCAACTTGACCGCAGGAGGTAGCGTGTTTATGGATTAACCTTTTTGCACTTAGGATTGTTTAGTTACAAATGCAACTCTATCGTTACTGTCAGAACTGACTCGTAGTACTGGTATTTTACTTAGGAATCCAACACTGAACGCCAAGGAGGGACGCTTATACTACCAACTTAAGCGTTTTTGGATTGTCCCGATGCGGGATCGAATTCGGGATCTCCTGCGGTCAAGACGGACTCTTCAACCAGTCCACCACAAAGGATTGTAAGCACAAGCACAACAAATAAAAAGACACGCCTACTATGAAACACATGCGTATTCTAATAACCTAGAAACCAACATAATCTGAGATAATCTGTCAGAATTGCAATATCATGTCTCTATACGAGATGCTGAGAAGACAATTAAGTGGTCCAATCTGACAATGACAACTGCGGCTTTCTATCATTTGACAGAACTTTTATGTGTAACACGGAACACCATTCCCTTTACCGGTTCCCTCATACCGACGTGTTATGACGACTCTGCAACAGACGACTTTTGAAAAAGAATTGTGTGAAAATGAAAAATTGCTCACCATTAGCATTTTTTCCTCAATGTATACAACTCTATTCAATTGTTATACTTTTATTCAAAGAGATTGTGTAAATTATGGAAATATGATTTTAATGTTGTCTGCCGTAATTTTGTTGTATTAGGTATTAGAGATAGATTGAATCTTTTCCTGAAATCAATAAATCTGCAGCAGACGATTCTGATATGTGGGAACGTATTAATACTGTAGTTGCTGGATGTAATGTCTTGATTAAACAAAATACCTTAATAATAGTAGAAACGGCTGTCCTCCTTGGCGCTCAATATTTAGGGGCTAGCATTACGAATGACTGAATGATGTCAGCATAAAAAGACCAGTATAACTATTAACTTACCCAGGAAACTCCGTGATACAACAGAAACATTGTTGAAAGCGGCTTAAAACACCAATCCATCAATCAATAAATCAATCGATCAATCAATCAATCAATAGTTTTTTGCAACTTCAGACAATTTTGGATACCAATGTCCATCATATAACATACATATCTCAATTCAACATTGCTTGTTCTTCTTGATTTCAGTGATATTTAAGAGTGTATAACCTTGTTCTTATTACAATTACATTCATATATTAGAATAATAGACACGATGACTTATAGAATGACTTCGCTCACTAAATGTTTCAATTAAATTAAGTGATAAGGTTTAACGCCGTTTTAAACAATTGTTCAATCATATCACGGCGGCCAGGTCAACTACCCATGTTGCTTTTGCACTTTTCACACAACATTCTTTCAAATGTTCATGTCTAAGCATCTTTTAGCCAAATGGCACATTTCTTAGCATCTTTTAGCTAAATGGCACATTTCTGAGAAAATTATTTACTGATCACCCGTATTAGGCGTACAATCCAGGCCAAATTGAAGTACCGTTAGATTACGTTGCACTTAAAAAAAATGTATTTTCTTTTCTCCATGGTACTCTTTAACAACCATTGTTATACAGCATTAAATTGTACCATGTTTACACAAGAGTGGCACAACCGCGTTCAAATAACTTTTACGTCATCCCTAATGGACTTGAAGATTTCGGTACTTAGTCGGTATATGTGTTTTGTGTGTTTCAAATTTCCCATTAAGTATTTTATGTTTACTGTATTGTATTGGTGTCAATATATATGACAATCCTAAACATAATATTGTGAGTTTATAATCAGTGCGTTTCTTTATATAATGTCGACCAGTATATACGGTATATGTAAATATCACATAGTTTCGGAAGTCTCCGTCAAGTCGTTTAAGCTGTATTTGTTTTTTCGTGCACTCGTCACACACATCCGATGGATATTACATTACGTACCCGTTCATAGATGACAGTGACCGGCATCTTCATCAAAGCGTCTATGGTCGATCACTATCGCAAGAGAAAATTAAATTATTGAGATCTTTCAGCAAATTCGGCTCCAGTTCTATTTTAGTAACTAGAAAGCAGATAGAGAGTTTTAATATTAAGTTGTGAGAACTTGTTTCACAAAGTCACAATCGTCTGCATATTATTATTAGCTCATTGATTTTATATGGACGAATTTGATTAACAACTCTCGTATGTTATGATAGATGTTTAAATGTCAAAATGTGGGTGAATGAACGAATGAGGTCAGACAGTTCGTACCATGTTAACATTCCACATTCATTTAAAGAAGTGTAGGACCAAATGTGCCTTAATATGTTATTGATTTACCGAACACACCTTCCCCAATTTAAAATAATGATGGACAATTTAAAATCAAGGATTTTTTCAAACCACACAACACCAATCTTGTTGCCATCTTCACTGATACATGATTCAACCTTTCACCGTCTGACCGCCTTGGTGTTGTAGTTGTAGACCTTCTGCATCGAGTGCGGGAGGTCGCGGGTTCGATCCCTGACCGGGTCATACAAAATGCTTTACAAATGGGAGTAATGGCTGCCCTCCTTGTTGCTCCGGGTCACGGGATTAGCATTTCGACCGACTGGCTGGTGTTAGAATAAATGGACCAGTTGTATCTTACCAAGTAAGCGCCGTGATATTACTTAAAAAATGTTGAAAGCGGCATAAAACACTGAACAATCAATTAATGAACCTTCTTCGACAAAACTTTTAAACATCATTGGAGTACCATGATATGTATGACTTAAAACGACAATTGCGAACTCATTTGACCACTTTTAGCTATTTGTTGTATGTGGGGAAAGTGTTAAGCCAATACTGACATATATTGTGTACGTTACATGCGACAGCATTGTCTTTCCTATATATAGACGCCTCTGCAGCAGACGCCTTAAAGAAACAAAGTGGCAACAGGAAAAAGTCTTAATGATGAGCAATTTCCTCTTTTACCACAACGTTTTAAACACTTTACAATAAAATGTTTACTTAGTAATTGGACATATTTTGAAAGTAGGGAATGTGAAAAACCAGTTTATTTCAACAATTGTCAGTTACCTGGTTAACTCTCCAGTACTACTGTTCTATTTATGCTGACAGCAGCCAGTTAGTAATAATGCTAATCCAACAACCCTAAGCGCAAAAGAGAACAGCCATTGTTACGATTTTTAAAAATGTTAGAAAGACACAGCCGGGGATCGAACCCGCGACCTCCCACACCCGAGGCGGACACTCTACCACTACACCAATGAGACGGTATATTTCACTGGAAGAAAAAAAGCAATTTGAAACACACTTGATTCGCGCATCAAGTGTATAGTAGAGATTCTATTGGCAGGTTATTGTCGTCTGTTTAATATACAACAATTAGACCCAATTTAACGTAGACAGTTTTCACGAACAAATATTGACACGTGCTGGGTGTTCACTTTAAGCGTCACCGTAATTATGCCTTTTATGGATGCGTGGTTTCTTACTTAATACTACAAGACCATCTCCATCGTAAAGTGGTTATATTTGCTTCACCGTATAGCGAGAGGTCCTGGTTTGTTCACCGGTCAACTAATACCTAATACTTCAAAACTTATTGTAATGTTTTTTTCCATGGCGCTCATGGTTGCGGGGATAGCATTACGGCTGATGTATCGGTGTCGGGAGAAATAATACGCGAATTATCCGAGAAACGCCGAGAAACAATTTAAATGGTGTTGAAAAGAAGGCTAAAACACATTGCTCTGTCATGAAACTGCAAATGATATATTACGGTTAAGTTCTGTTTAATAGTCCCCAGTACATAAAGATGACATTGAATGTTATTGGTATAGTTAATGTAATAGGTGTGATAGCAATTGACACACATTGCATTCATCACATTTTCTATATCAATTTGTGTTTGAACTGACACCTGAAAAGACATTATTAAAGATGTAACATACACTGCACTCATAATATTCCCCTTTCTGTTCTGCTCTTATGTGACATTTTAATCCTTTCAATGCTGATCTTTGTTTTAAATTGAATTGTCCAGCTTTTCATTTGAAAGAATCCACAGCCAAGTCTAGGAATGTTAAGATAAAAACGCTGAGTTGAGCAGCTGACAGGATAAAAGAGCTTGGTCAGACGGCTGATCTGGCGCTATACTGATGGGAGATAATTCACAAAATCGGTTCAAGCAGTCGAAGAGTTCAATAAACTTTGCAAAAAAACGTAGACACAATATTGAATCTACAATTGTAGACGACTTATTAAGGACTGCCCAACTTGACCGCGGAAGGTATCGTGCTTTTTTACCAATGCAACTCTAGTATTACTGTCAGAACTGACCCGTAGTGCTGGTATTCTACTTAGGCATCCAACGCCAAGGAGGGAATCTAATACTACCAATTTAAGCGTTTTTGGATGGACCCGACGCGACATCGAATCTGGGACCTCCTGTGGTCAAGACGGACTCTATAACCAGTCCACCACAGAGGATGTAAGCACAATCGCAACGAAAAGAAAGACACATCTACTGTGAAACACATGCGTATTCTAATAACCTAGAAACCAACAGACTGTAAGATAATCTGTCAGAATTTCACTAACATGTCTCTATAGGGGATGCTGAGAAGACAATTAAGTAGTCCAATCTGACAACATTTACGGCTTCCTGATCATTTGACAGAACTATTATGTGTAACACGGAACACCATTCCTTTACCAGTTCCCTCTTACCGACGTGTTTTGACGCCACTGCAACAGACGACTTTTGAAGAAAATATCGTTTCAAAATGAAAGATTGCTCACCATTAGAATTTTTCTTATGCCACAATGTATATACAACTCTATTCAATTCTTATACTTTCATTCAAAGAGATTGTTTAAATTATGGAAATATGTTTTCAATGACGTCTGCTGTATTTGTGTTGTACTAGGGATAGACTGAATACTTTCCTGAAATCAATACATCTGCAGCAGACGACTGTGAAATGTGGGAATGTGTAATGTCTTGATTAAACCAAACTTTAATAATGGTAAAAATGGCTGCCCTCCTTCGTGCTCAGGATTAAGGGACTTACACTACGAAAAACTGACTGGAGTCAGGATACATAGACCAGTAGAACTGTTAAATTACCCAGAAACACCGTGGTATAGCAGAAACAATGTTGAAAAAAAACAATCTATCAATTAATCAATAAATCAATCGTTTTCTGCAGCCTGAGACAATTTTGGATACCATTGTCCATCATACTACATAATTATCTCAATTCAACAACGCTGGTTCTTCTCAATTTCAGGGATATTTAACCTAGTTCTTATTACAATCACATTCAGTCATCAGAATAAAAGACAACGTTTTTAACAATTGTTCAATCATATCACGGCGGCCAGGTCAACTTCCTGTGTTGTTCTTGCCCTGTTCACACAAGTACTTCACACAACATTCTTTCAAAGCAATTGACTGCTTTTCCATTGGTGTAAGACGAACGACGCCTTGTGTTGGCCGAGCTGTGGTTCGAACTTAGCAGCTTTGGACTGACAGCCGCGTTACTTTCGACTGAGCAACGGGGCTCAAATGTGAAAACAGTGAATTACGATTAATAAGCCGATATGTTATCTAGGCCATACCCTGCTTTGAATATGTGATAAAAGTGTTAAGATATGAACCATTTCTCTGATACATACGCATTTTGATGCTTCTGCAGCAGTCCAGTTTTGAAAAGGAGAAATTACCAAAGCTCTTTTTAATTATATTACTTACATTTACATTTTTCGATACTTTTGCTAAGATGTTATTAAAGGTGGTCTACTGCAGGATTTTTATATGTGGGAAGGGGTTAATATCGAATATAACACGAGGGTGAAGGTTATAATTAACACCCATTTTTCGCCTGATCTGCTCCCTCTTCCACCAATGGGCTAAGTCTATGTGGAAAAGCAACCAGTCGCTTGGGAAGATTGTTGTGTGGAGTACTGGTGTGAGAAAACCAGGAAATGCATGAGTAGGTGAACTGGCCGCCGTGATATAACTGAGAAATTGTTAAAAACGGCGTTAAACCCCAATAAATCAATCAATTAATCGCCTGATCTGCGAATCTATACAAAGAAACGCTGACCTAGCATCGTTCATTTCTAAGCATCTTTTAGGTAAAAGGCTTATTTCTTAGAAAGTTATTTATTTATCACCATTATTAGGCGTACATTCCAGGGAAAAATGGAAATACCGTTATATTTCTTCGCTGCCATAGGCAATTAAAGGATTTTGAAAGCAATGCTATAATCAGGTGAGACAGCCCATTACGAGCTGACTCTACTGATTACAGAACTGTTTGCATGTCTCAAACATTGAAAATGTACCAAATGTCTCTCAAGGGCATAACATTCATCAACAACCATTGTCATACCAAATGAACCTGTACCATGTTTACAAACGAGTGGCCAAACCGCGATCAAGTAACGTTTACGTCATCCCTAATGGACTTGAAGATTTCGGTACTTAGTCGGTATATGTGTTTTGTGTATGACAAGTTCCCATTAAGTAATTTATGATTACTGTATTCAACTTCAGCAAAGGTCCAGATAAGGAGGGGGTTAACAACTACTTTTCCCCATAATAATTCTCTTATTATCCAACCAAACCCTATGTTGTAGGTACTCAAAAAAAACATTTCACTGAGACCCACATTATAAGGTTAGCGAATAAAATAAAGATTTTAGAACAAGCAAACCGCTCCTTATCTAGAACTCTGCAGTATTGTATTATTGTCAATATTCATGACAATACTAAACAAAGGTTACGTGAGTTTATATTCAGTGCGTTTCTTTATATTATATCGACCAGTCGGTATATTTTAATAGTACTTAGTTCCGGTAGTTTCTGTCAAGGTTTGTCCAGCTGTATATGTTGTTCGTGGACTCGTCAGACACATCCGATGGATCCGTCCAAAGATGATCAAAGCGTCTAGGATCGATCCCTATCGCAAGAGAATATTCAAAGATTGAGATCTTTCAGCAAATTCGGCTCGAGTTCTGTTTTTAATATTAAGTTGTGAGAACTTGTTTCACAACGTCACAATCGACTGCGTATTATTATTAGCTCATTGACTTTATATGGACGAATGTGTTTAACAACTCTCGTAATTTATGGTAGATGTTTAAATGTCAAAATATGGGTGGATGTACGAATGAGGTCAGACAGTTCGTATCATGTTAACATTCCACAGGATTCATTTAAGGACGTGAAGGACCAAGTGTGCTGAAATATGTTATTGATTTACCGAACACATTCCCCAATTAAAAATAACGACGGACAATTTAAAATCAAGGATTATTTCAAACCACACTACACCAATCTTCTTGCCATCATCACTGATACATGGTTCAACCCTTCACCGTCTGATCGCCTCGGTGTTGTAGTTATAGACATCCTGCATCGAGTGCGGGAGGTAGCGTGTTCGATTCCTGACCGGGTCATACACAATGCTTTAAAAATGGTTGTAATGGCTGCCCTCCTTGTCTCTTAGGGTCATGCGGTTAGCATTACGACCGACTGGCTGGTGTTAGAATAAATGAACCAGTGGTAGCTTACCCAGTAAGCTCCGTGATTTTACTTAAACATTGTTAAAAGCAACGTAAAACACCAAACAATCAATAAATTAACCTTCTCCAACTAAACTCGACTTTAAACATCAATGGAGTACCATGATGTGTACGACTTAAAACAACAATTGCGAACTCATTTGACCACTTTTAGCTATTTGTTGTATGTGGGAAAGTGTTAAACCAATACTGACATATATTTTACACGTTATATGCGAAAGCATTGCCTTTCTTACATACAGACGCATTCAGACGCCTCTACAGCAGACGCCTTTTAGAAACAAAGTATCAACAGGAGAATGATGAGCAATATATTCTTTTGCCTATATGTTTTAAACACTTTTCAATAAAATGTTTACTTCGTAATTTGACATATTTTGAAAGTAGGGAATGTGAAAAACCAGTTTCTTTCAACATATGTCAGTTACCAGGTTAACTTACTAGTACAACTGTTCTATTTAACCTGAAACCAGCCAGTCAGTGATAATGCTAACCCAACATCCCTGACTGCCGAAGAGAGCAGCCAATGCTACTATTTTTAAAAATGGTAATACGACGCAGCCGGGGATCGAACCCGCGACCTCCCGCACCAACCACTACACCAAGACGGTATATTTCACTGGAAGAAAAAAAAGCAAGATGAAACACACTCGATTCGCGCATCAAGTCTATTGGCAGGTTATTGTCGTCTGTTTAATATCTACCATCACGTCTACAACAATTAGACCCAATTTAACGTAGACAGTTTACACAAACAAATATTGACACGTGCTGGGTTTTAGCTTTACGCGTCACCGTAATTATGCCTTTTATGGATGCGTGGTTTCTTTCCTAATACTACAAGACCATCCTTATCGTGAAGTGGTTATATTTGCCTCACGGTATAGCGAGAGGTCTGGGTTTGTTCACTGGTCAGCTAATACCTAATACTTCGAAAATAAGTGTAATGGTTATTTTCCATGGCGCTCACGGTTGTGGGGATAGCATTACGACTGATTGTCTGGAAAAATAATACTTGAAGTACTCAGAAAACGCCGAGAAAGAATTTAAATGGTGTTGAAAAGGAGCCTAAAACAGAATTCAAATGCACAATTAAAAACAACAAATTGCTCTGTCATGAAACTGCAAATCATTCGGATAAAGTACGGTTATGTTCTGTTTAATAGTCCCCAGATGACATTGAATGTTATTGGTATAGTTAATATAATAAGAACTGATATCATAAAACTAAGAGACATCGGCAGAGAGGTGTGATAGCAATTGACACAAATAGCAGTCATCACATTTTCTATATCAATTTGTGTTTGACTGACACCTGAAAAGCCGTTATTAAAGATGTAACATACACTACAGTCATTATATTGCCTTTTCTTTGCTCCTTTTAGGATCCATTTTAATCCTTTCATTGCTGATCTTTTTTTTTAAATGGAATTGTCGAGCCTTTCATTCGAAAGAATCCACAGCCAAGTCTAGTAATTTTAAGAAAAAAACGCTGAGTTCAGCAGCTGACAGGAAAGAAGAGCTTTGTCCGACGGCTGGTCTGGCGTTATACTGATGCGAGATAATTCACAAAATTGGTTCAAGCAGTCGAAGAGTTCAATAAAATTTGCAAAAGCCGTTGACACCGTATTGAATCTAGAAATTGTAGACGACTAATTAAGGTCTGCCCAACTTGGCCGGAGGAGGTAGCGTGTTTTTTAAAAAAAGACGGTAGTTATGGATTAACCTTTTTGCACTTAGGATTGTTTAGTTACCAATGCAACTCTATTGTTACTGTCAGAACTGACCAGTAGTACTGGTATTTTACTTAGTAATCCAACACTGAACGCCAAGGAGGGACGCTTATACTACCAACTTAAGCGTTTTTGGATTGACCCGATGCGGTATCGAATTCGGGATCTCCTGCGGTCAAGACAGACTCTTTAACCAGTCCACCACAGAGGATGTAAGCTTAATCACAACAAATAAAAAGACACGCCTACTATGAAACACATGCGTATTATAATAACCTAGAAACCAACAGAATGTGAGATAATCTGTTAGAATTGCACTTTCATGTCTTTATACGAGATGCTGAGAAGACAATTAATTGGTCCAATCTGACAATGACATCTTCGGCGTTCGGTCATTTTACAGAACTTTTATGTGTAACACGGAACACCATTCCCTTTACCATTTCCCTCATACCGACGTGTTATGACGCCTCTGAAACAGACGACTTTTGAAAAAGAATTGTGTCAAAATGAAACATTGCTCACCATTAGCATTTTTTCCTCAATGTATACAACTCTATTCAATTGTTATACTTTCATTCAAAGAGATTGTTTAAATTATGGAAATATGTTTTCAATGTCGTCTGCTGTATTTTTGTTGTATTAGGGATAGACTGAATCTTTTCCTGAAATCAATAAATCTGCAGCAGACGATTCTGATATGTGGGAACGTATTAATACTGTATTTGCTGGATGTTATGTCTTAATAAAACCAAATACATTAATAATAGTAGAAACGGCTGCCCTCCTTAGCGCTCAATATTTAGGGGCTAGCATTACGAATGACTGAATGATGTAAGCATAAAAAGACCAGTATAAATGTTAACTTACCCAGGAAACTCCGTGATACAACAGAAACATTGTTGAAAGCGGCTTAAAACACCAATCCATCAATCAATCAATCAATCGATCAATCAATCAATCAATCGTTGTTTGCAACTTCAGACAATTTTGGATACCAATGTCCATCATATAACATACATATCTCAATTCAACATCGCTTGTTCTTCCTGATTTCAGTGATATTTAAGAGTGTATAACCTTGTTCTTATTACAATTACATTCATGAATTAGAGTAATAGACACGATGACTTATGGGATGACTTCGCTCATGAAATGCTTCAATTAAGTTAAGTGATAAGGTTTAACGCCGTTTTAAACAATTGTTCAATCATATCACGGTGGCCAGGTCAACTACCCATGTTGCTTTTGCCCTTTTCACACAACATTCTTTCAAATGTTCAGGTCTTAGCATCTTTTAGCTAAATAGCAGTTTTCTTAGCACCTTTTAGCTAAATGGTACATTTCTGAGAAAATTATTTACTGATCACACGTATTAGGCGTAAAATCCAGACCAAATTGAAGTACCGTTAGATTACGTTACACTTAAAACAAATGTTTTGTTTTTTCTCCAGGGCATTCTTCAACAACCATTGTCATACAGCATCAACTTGTACCATGTTTACAAAACAGTGGCACAACCGCGTTCAAATAACTTTTACGTCATCCCTAATGGACTTGAAGATTTCGGTACTTAGTCGGTATATGTGTTATGTGTGTTTCAAGTTTCCCATTAAGTATGTTATGTTTACTGTATTGTATTGGTGTCAATATGTATGACAATCCTAAACATAATATTGTGAGTTTATAATCAGTGCGTTTCTTTATATAGTGTCGACCAGACGGTATATGTAAATGTCACATAGTTTCGGAAGTCTCCGTCAAGTAGTTTAAGCTGTATATGTTTTGTCGTGCACTCGAAACACACATCCGATGGATATTACATTATGCACCCGTTCATGGATGACAGTGACCGGCCTCTTCATCCGATGGAAATGACATTCTGTACCCGTTCATAGATGACAGTGACCGGCATCTTCATCAAAGCGTCTACGGTCGATCACTATCGTAAGAGAAAATTAAATTATTGCGATCTTTCAGCAAATTCGTCTCCAGTTCTATTTTAGTAACTAGAAAGCAGATCTAGAGTTTTAATATTAAGTTGTGAGAACTTGCTTCACAAGGGCACAATCGACTGCATAGTATTATTAGCTCATTGGTTTTATATGGACGAATTTGTTTAACAACTCTCGTACTTTGTGGTAGATGTTTAAATGTCAAAATGTGGATGGATGTACAAATAAGGTCAGACAGTTCGTATCATATTAACATTCTACAGGATTCATTTAAGGAAGTGACGGACCACGTGTGCTGTAATACGTTATTGATTTACCGAACACACTTTCCCCAATTTAAAATACCGACGGACAATTTAAAATCAAGGATTATTTCAAACCACACTACATCAATTGTATTGCCAATGCTTCTACATGCCTTCTCCGACTGACCGCCTCGGTGTTGTTGTGGTAGAACTTACGCCTCGAGTGCAGGAAGTTGCTAACACTTTTGACCACTTTTAGCTTTTTAGCTTAAGTGCTCTAAACTGTAGGTCATTCGCAAGAAATATATAACCGAAAAGTACTGGCGTAATTGCTCGATCCACCAGTATAATTTGATGATGTCTTCCGAATCAATTAATGTTATTTATGAAGTGGTGTCGTTTCTGTATTTTGCCTTCAAAGTACGAGCTGATATTAAATAAAAGCAAAAACTAACTTATACCTTCATTTATATTTTGTGGGTGAATAGTTTACAGTCTATTATGTATTATATGTTTGGACTATTTTCTGACAGCGAAAAACAGATTTCCGTTCTGTGTTTCGTCATGTTATAAAAGGAGTGTGACATTCGTTGTCATTTCAAATAGTTTTATTAAACTCGTCCAACAAATTTGTTATTAAGCACGCCAAAGGCTCTTTTATTAACAAATTGTTTGAACTCGTTTAATAAAACTTTATATCAAATGACAACTCATGTCAGATCCTATATATATGGGTATTAAAAAAAATGTAGCATGTATCTTTATTTTGGATTACAGATCTATTTTCAACTATACCAATACAATTGTACAATATGAATTATGTCCTTGAATTATGTCACCAATGTCTACATGCTATCAATACTACGATATAGTCTTTATAATTGTTGTAATATTATATTTCGGTGTAAAGGACCGGTGGCCTCCAATCAAATAAAACTTTGTTTGGTTACAAATACAACTCTATTGTTACTGTCAGAATTGACCCGTAGTACTGGTATTTTACTTAGGAATCCAACACTGAACGCCAAGGAGGGCCTCTAATCAAATAAAACTTTGTATCTTGTATGTGTTGTATGTGAGAAAGGGTTAAGCCAATATAATGGAGCATTTCCTAATTAAACGCGACGTCAATGCTGAACTCGTGCATCTCGTGTTAACCCATTCATTGCCAAAAAGTAGACTATGCCATATTCACGACTTAAAACATCATTTGCCAACACTATTCACCAATATTAGCTCGCACACTTGTGCTGTTTATTCCATCGTACATTTGGATTTGCATCAGAAAGATTCGAAATTGTAGGTGGGTAGCAAATACTAACATATATTTTACACGTTACAAGCGACAGCAATTCCTTTGTGGAGGGATAAATTTCAGCCTCCAAATAAATTTCCTACATTGAGAAGCATTTAGACGCCTCGGCAGCAGACGACTTTTAAAAACAAAGTGGCAAAAGGAGATATTGTTAATGATGAGCAATTTCTTCTTTTAGTAATTTGACCAATTTTGAAAGTGAAAGTAGAGAATGTGAAAAACCAGTTTCGTCCCAGCCCGAGTTCGTTCAAAATGACGCTAACAATCTTGGCGGGGTGAATTCTTTCTTGCATAATACATGACCCCCTCCCCAATTTCCTTTGGATGTTTTTAAAAAAGCTTAAAGGTAACTCTTTTCAATGATATCGGGTATTCTACCTGTAAAACGCTTAAAATGTGTGACAATGGATTTTGTAAACTGATTTATTTAAATGGAAACAAAGAAGTAATTTCGTTGGTGTAACGTGACCTATAGTTACACACGAAAACCCATTGTGTTCTACAGACATAGAGCCGATTTTCACATAATTTATCGATTGTTTTGTGTTAACGCCGCTTTCAATAATTTTCAGTTATATCTTGACGTTACCTGGTTAACTTCCCCGTACTACTGGTCTATTTATCCTGACACCAGCCAGTCAGTTATATCACGTCGTTACATGTTTAACTTACCAGTACTACTGGTCTATTTATCCTGACACCAGCCAGTCAGTTATATCACGTCGTTACCTGTTTAACTTACCAGAACTATTGGTCTATTTATCATGACACCAGCCAGTCAGTTATATCACGTCGATACCTGTTTAACTTACCAGTACTACTGGTCTATTTATCCTGACACCAGCCAGTCAGTTATATCACGTCGTTACCTGTTTAACTTACCAGTACTACTGGTCTATTTATCCTGACACCAGCCAGTCAGTTATATCACAGCGTTACCTAGTTAACTTACCAGTTCTACTGGTCTATTTATCCTGATACCAGCCAGTCAGTTATATCACAGCGTTACCTTGTTAACTTACCAGTACTACTGGTCTATTTATCCTGACACCAGCAAGTCAGTTATATAACAGCATTACCTTTTTAACTTACCAGTACTACTGGTCTATTTATCCTGACACCAGCCAGTCAGTTATATCACAACGTTACATGGTTAGCTTACCAGTACTACTGGTCTATTTATCCTGACACCAGCCAGTCAGTTATATCACAGCGTAACCTGTTTAACTTACCAGTACTACTGGTCTATTTATCCTGACACCAGCCAGTCAGTTATATCACAGCGTTACCTAGTTAACTTACCAGTTCTACTGGTCTATTTATCCTGATACCAGCCAGTCAGTTATATCACAGCGTAACCTGGTTAACTTACCAGTACTACTGGTCTATTTATCCTGACACCAGCCAGTCAGTTATATCACGTCATTACCTGGTTTACTTACCAGTACTACTGGTCTATTTATCCTGACACCAGTCAGTCAGTTATATCACGTCGTTACCTGGTTTTACTTACCAGTACTACTGGTCTATTTATCCTGACACCAGCCAGTCAGTTATATCACAGCGTTACCTGGTTTTACTTACCTGTACTACTGGTCTATTTATCCTGACACCAGCCAGTCAGTTATATCACAGCGTTACCTGGTTACTTACCAGTATTACTAGTCTATTTGTCCTGACACCAGCCAGTCAGTTATATCACAGCGTTACCTGCTTAACTTGTCAGTACGTCTGGTTTATTTATCATGACACCAACCAGTCAGTCGTAATGCTAACCCCACAACCCTGAGCGCCAAGGAGAGCAGACATTACTACCATTTATAAAGTATTTGGTATGACCCGGCCGGGGATCGAACCTGCGACCTCACGCTATAAGGCTGTTGCTCTACCACTTCACCACTGAGACGGTATGTTTCACAGAAAGAACGAAAGCAAGATGATACACACTTGAATCGCGCATCAAGTGCATAGTTGAGTTTCTATTGGCAGGTTATTGTCGTCTGCTTAATATCTGTCATCAAGTGAACAACAATTAGGCCCACTTTAACGGAGACAATTTACACGAACCAATATTGAAACGTACTTTGTTTTTCGCGTTACTCGTCAACGTCCTATGCCTTTTTGAATGAATGGATGATTGCTTTCTTAATACTACAAAACCATCTCCATCGTGAAGTGATTAGATGTGTCGCCTTCGGCGAGCGAGAGGTTCGGGTTCGTTCACCGATCAGATACATGTACTTCCAAATACTTCGAAAATAATTAAAATGGTTTCATGCCATGGCGCTCAGCGTTGCGGGGATAGCATAACGGCTGATGTATCGGTGTCGGGAGAAATGATACTGGAAGTACCCGAGAAACGCAGAGAAATTATTTAAATGGTGTTGAAAAGGAGCCTAAAACAGAACTCAAAATAACAATTTAAAACAACGAAATGCTCTGTCATGAAACTGCAAATGATATATCATTACGGTTCTGTTCTGTTTAATAATCCCGAGTACATAAACATGACATTCAATGTTATTGTTATAGTTAATGTAATAAGAAATGATATCATAACACTAAGAGAAATCGGCAGAGAGGTCTGGTAGCAATTGACACAAATTGCAGTCATCACATGTTATACATCAATATCTGTTCCAGGGACAACAGAAAAGAAATGTTATTAACCCTTTCCCTCATATAGACGCTTTCTGACGCCTCTGCAGCAGACGGCGTTTTGAAAACATAGTGACAAAAGAAGAAATTGCACAAAACGTGCAATTTCTCCTTTTGCCACAATCTTTTCCACTTTTTGTCATAGGTTATCCATTCAATTATGGAGATTGTCTATGTTTTGACAAAATACGTTCAAAGACGTCTGCTGCAGAATTGTCGTATGAGGGAAAGGGTTAAAGATGTTACACTGCACTCATTAACTCGTTATATGAGTCGTCCTACGAGAAAACAAACCTTGTGGACGTACGTTTGTCTTAGGGTAATCGACCCGTAGTACTGGTATTTTACTCAGGAAATGAAACATTATTGACAGTGATGTAAATCACCGTATATAAACAATCCAACGTTACCGGTGGCTATCAAGTGTTTTCGGTGGCACAGAGGTGACATGTGTATGTTTTTATTTATCTCGTGCGCACTACTATGTCGTGCGCACGAGATAATTAAGTCGTGCGCACGAGATACTAAGTCGTGCGCACGAGATATTTAAGTCGTGCGCACGAGTTACTATGTCGTGCGCACGAGTTACTAAGTCGTGCGCACGAGATACTATGTCGTGGGCACGAGTTACTAAGTCGTGTGCACGAGTTACTAATTATAAGTCGTGCGCACAACTTAATTATCTCGTGCGCACGACATAGTATCTCGTGCGCACGTCTTAGTATGTCGTGCGCACGACTTAGTATGTCATGCGCACGAGATAAATAAAAACATTCACATGTCACCTCTGTGCCACTGTAGGTGTTGGCTAAAACACAGGATAAACGTTCGTGATGTCAACGTGTCTGAATCTTGTTTTCAAGTGATCATGGCAATTCCAGAAAATAAACCCACGTTAAAAAAATACAAAACATGTTCGTTCCTTAATAAGAAATGGTTATTCATCTAAACCGTTACACGATTTATTACCACGCTATTATGCCGATAATCCACTGGTAGCGGCCATACTGGGCTGATAAAAAAAGGTGTATACCGTTAATACTATAAGTCTTTATGGTTATAATGTAGGCATAATAGCACGGGTGCGCTTATTTGAAGAAACAAAATAACAGGCTTCGTCGTCCCTCGAATTGCATAAAACAATAATTATATATTCTACTCGTATACGTTACAGGAGGGCAATGATCGCTCGGTGGAGACAGACATAAAGAACAGAATTATAATTGACTAAATAATCCACACGTAACAATTCGTTCAATTTTACTGTGCTAGGGCTTGTCTTACTGGTTCTCTGGAGAGATAGAGATATATAGATATAGATAATGCGATATGTAAAGACAGAGAAAAGCAGGCATAGAGAGTAAGTGATATAAACAGTGAGACATAGTTTGTTTACCCAGGGATCATGAATAAATGAACTGTCGCCGTGATATAACTGAAATAATGTGGAAAGCGGCGTAAAACCCTAATAAATAATAAATAAATACTAAATACATCCTACAGCCTAGTTACAATATGTTTATCTAAACAAACGGTCATTTTGAAGTGGTTAATAAAGTCATAAACAACGTATAGGTAAATAAAACATGTATTGATTTAAGCGGGCCATAATGCTATGCAGAGATTACGGTGTTGCTCCGTATGTGTACCTGTAGGATTTGCATTAACACGGTCGATATTGAATATATATCACTGTCATTCATTATTGCGAAATTCATAACACGCTTGGTATGAATCATGCTTTAATAAAAACGGCACGTATGCTTTAATGAGAATGGATAGCTCATTATCTATCGATAGTCGGCAAGTTCTTTTGTAATATGTATAACAGTGGTATAAAATGGTAATTGAATGAAACAAATAGCTTGTGTCGTTAATTTTATATGATAAATAATGTAGGGAGTATAGGATTAACACGCTGTGTAAAAAGGAGGATACTTGTCAATTACTGCTGACCATGGTACTTCATCGTTAATGTAAGTCTTTCACGCATTCATGTACACGCCGCCTCGGTGGTATAGTGGTAGAGGGTCCACCTCGGGTGTGGGAAGTCGCGGGTTCGATCCCCGGTCGGGTCATACAAAATACTTTAAAAAATGGTAGTAATGGCTTCCCTCCTAGGCGCTCAGAGTTGCGGGGTTAGCATTACGACTGACTGGCTGGTGTTAGGATAAATGGACCAGTATAACTGGTAACTTACCATGGACACGCCGTGATATAACTCAGCAAGTGTCGAAAGCGGCGTAAAATACCTTACAATCGATCATACATGAACATGTACGAGACTTTAAAAAAAGCAAATACATAAATGCTAAAAAAAGTAATACATCTGTATTATTTAATTAGTATTACATAAAGATGTTTTGAAATCGGTGCCAATTACGATCTAGTTCCAGGTTTGCGTAAGTTACATGTAAATAGTGTAGATTGTAATCAGGCTGTGTGGAATCCTTTTCCAATACACGATCTCATATATCGACCCTACACGGGCTTCACACAAGCAGCAATATGATAATGTATTACTAATACTGCTTACTAGGGT
This sequence comes from Serripes groenlandicus, assembly GCA_031761405.1. Lineage (NCBI taxonomy): Eukaryota > Metazoa > Mollusca > Bivalvia > Cardiida > Cardiidae > Serripes > Serripes groenlandicus. The sequence continues at coordinate 48,762,897 of JASEVX010000008.1, forward strand.
AACTCCATATTATTACAAATTTATATTTATATTACCATAGTAACCGACTCAGCATTTATCGGACGGAGTGTCAAGCTCACAGCAGAAAGCGAAAGTGAGACAAATTATTTTATTTATATATCGGCATCACTTTACTGTGAATTGGAGTAAAACTATTAAGTTGTACTTCACACAACAATCTTTCCAAGCAACTGGCTGCTTTTTCACATAGACTTACGCATTGACTTTTGTCAAACGTCGGAAAGAAAGTGGGCCGAGCCGGCACTCTAACTCACAACCCCTGGTTCGACAGCCCGCGTCGTTACCGACTGAGCTACCGGGACTCGACTTTGTTAAAAGAAACATCAACGACTAAATGGCTTGTATATATGTACAGGAATACTCTGATGAGTCTGTAATTATGCAGAAGCATAGACGCGTCCCATTCTCCACTGTGCGCAAATACGTTCATATCCCAAATCGCCATACACGGATCACACAATTATGGCTCTATGCTTTGCCACAATGTGTTCAACTATATTTGATGAGTGATCATTTATGTTTAGGGAATTTCCATATTTCTGATTAAATATATTCGAAGTTGTCCTCTGCTATGAAGAACGGTGTCAGATGGCACGAATGACCAGCACTGTTCGCAAATGAAGTTAAAATTATTACATCATAACGTCGTACGTACACAATGTATAAAGTCGCTTCAAGCGGGATAAGGGTTGTACATAGTCCTACTTATAAACCGTTCATGTAAGTTACAGTAAGTTTATATTAAACTTATTTAGTTTACATCCAATGCGAAACAAGCTCACCGCTTATATTAAGCACGATCGATTTCCTCTTCCCGGAAACTTAACCAGTATTTGCATATTTTGTGGGGGAAAATCCCAAAGGCAGAACCCGCTAACTACGGGATTCTAACCCGGGAACTTTGGTACGAGAGGCCGACGCTCTACCACTGAAACATTGTCTTTTTAAAAAGTAAAAATAAATTACTGTTTCTTCAATTAAAATTGAAATAGAAACACCGGATTTCTCTTGACATGTTGGTGTAGTATTTGCAATAATTTCATATACATGTTACTTAGAGATCAGAAAGAATTATTTCTTCAAAACATGGGTAAATTGGATACTTTTCATCATATACAAATACGTCAATAATATAGGAAAAGGGTTATATAATGGATATACCAAACAGGTCGTACATGTACTTTGTATACTAAGATTCAATTATAGGTTACACGACATTTCATGGACATTTCATGGATAATGTACCTGCTTAACCAATATAGGCACCTTATGTGTCTTCCCTTGGGGAATCTTTAAACACAGGTTGGACTTTATGTGCATACTGACGTTGAGCCTCGCGGGACTGAGCAAGCGAAAGTGTGATCCAATGTTGAATGTTGTAGGATATATGTAAAAGACCATGTTCATTATGAACTTTTGAGATGTAATGCGGATAATTCATTTGAGCCTTATCACACCATGTTGCTCATTAGTCGCAATTCGGAACTCTTTATTTGATTTGTGTGTCAAGAGAAAATTCAATTTGTAAATTATAAAGACGAACGGATATTGTATGAGGAAACAATGGGTAAAAATCCATATGTCGTTTATTTGTTGAAATTTTTGGACACTTAGCGTAGATACACATCACACGTTTTCGTAAACAAAGCTATTGAAGTAAATATTGTCTAAGATTATACGGAGTATTTGTGGAGTGCCCTTGTGCATGTCATTTTGCCTAGCTTAAAACGGGTTTGCCTACCAAGGGATAATGAATAATTGAACTGTCGCCGTGCTATAGCTGAAATAATTTTGAAAAAAAAGGAGCAAAACCCCCATAAATAAATTAACATTTATGGCTTGTGCAAGGCGACGTTTTGCCCACCTCCTCAAAACAACTACGGTAAACTTTTAAAATTTCTTATTGATTGCATATTCAGTATGTTATAGTTAAACAGTTCATGCGTAAACCTGGTCAGTACATACGACGGTAAAACGACTTGTACCAATGCACTGAGAATAAGTCACTCGCAAACACCCGGATAAAAATGTTGTCTAATGCTGCAGTCTGTGGGTTATCGTCCTGTACCAATACATAATCATGCAGTCAAGCATACACAAATAGCGGCGTTGCCCTTCAAACCCAAACTGCACTCAGAAAAAGAGTAAAATGTCAATACATTAATATTCGTCTTGTCTGAAAAGTTTTTGTCTGATTTCAAGCTAATGGGTTCGTTAGGTGAAGATCTACAACAAAAGTTTCAGGCCATTATAATTAGTTTAGAAACGGAAATTCTGTCTCACGTTGCTGACTTAAGTTACTGTCTGCACCAATACGTTATCGGAATAAGCACACACCAATTGATGCGGTGTCCATCAAACCATGTCGGAGCATACAAAACGTAATTAGGAAAAATTGATAACAAATTGAAGTATTTTTCTCTGAAAGGTTTCTGTCTGGTTTCTAGCTAATTTGGCTAATGGGTTCGTTAGTTGAGTCTCTAAACCAACGCTTTAAACCATTCCTAATGTGTAAAAAACAGTAGTGCCAGATGGCATCTGAAATGGTGTAAAATGGCAAACCTTTAAAATCTAACTCATGAATCGGCTTGTCTGATTTCTAAATATATTTGCATAACTGTTTCTTGGGTAGATTGCTGAAGCCTTTATGATTGGTTGTAAAATAAGGCTGCTATGTAATTGGGCTACCAACTCCGGTTAGTTTGGGTGAATCAATTGCTACTCTTGGCTTTTGACATCCTGCTCAGAATACATAATTATAAAAGTGCTGTTTTATTTACGGTGTCCAAATCCTACACTGGAGCAAACTGTATGGAGATTCGTTCACCGACATTAGCAGACTTACATTAAACACAACTATAACATCACTTATTTGATATATTTAAGTCATCTCGGCCATCTTTGTTTCTAACAATACTGTGTTCGATATATGGAAATTCAGAACACTAGATAACGTGCGTATTTCGCCCTCTTAATTCTTTTTTTTAACATTTATCGAGGGTACTGCAAAGTATAGTTCCAATCGATTCGTTTGAACACTCTTTCTCATAGCATAGTGTTTAGTTCGGCAATAACAGGAAGTATGTGGAAAAATAACAAGTTTACTCGCTTTATCTAGACCTCATTAACTGTAAACCCCGGTTATTGAATTTCTTTGAGTAGCTTTATCTTAAAAAGGCCATTATATTCCTTCGGTTCTAAATGGATTTAATTTGACTTCCTTACGAGATTCAGGCGTACCACACTGTCTGGGTCAGATGTTACTGTCCTCACATACTGGGTGATGTCTGTCGGTAATCAATTCGTACATCTAAGCAAAGGACCGAGAAAATGTATAAGCTACGTCAGGGGAAAAGGGCTCTGTGGCCGATGCGAACAGTGAAGACAGTCCGTGAAGTCAATCCGTGCATGTGCATCGTGGCGCCTAAGGTTTTACTGAGTGTTTGACTATTTGAAATATATATATAGGCCCATTGTTGTGTAAACCATATACAACAGATTAGTAACTTAAAAATCTAGATAAGGACTCCCGCTTTCATTTGATGTAACGATCGTAAAATCGAGATGCCGTGGGAATTTCCCACCCCCCTTTTCAGGTATTCGGACGGGGCTAATATATTTCGGGTGTAACATTAATTTTAATTTTCCGGATAATTATTCAGATATAGTATAAAAGCGAATATATTGAATATATTCGACAACCGCGCACCCTGTCCGCTTTTACCTCTCACTTGTCACACTTTCCAGGATCGCTTCCGCTACATACACGGAGAGAGCGCCAGTCGTGCGTTCCGTATTGTGTTATGATGCCTAACGGTAGCCAGCGCACCATTAAAGTTACAGCTATGTCACACTAGCAGCTGTAATATGATTGATGAACTTACTACCATAGGCTAGCACAATAATAAAATGAACGCACTGTGCTCGACAAGATCATCCATCCATGGTTCCTCCGAAATAATACAGTGATGGACGAGTTTTCTACGTATATTATTATTGAAAAAGCACCCAAAGTTACTCGAAACACACTTAATATTTAATATGTAACGTGGTTTTAGATACATTGTAGGGCGCTAAGTGAATCTGAATATATTTAAGCAGAAATATGGTAAAACTCACCAAATTGAAAGTATAAAGTTGAAAACATTGTGACAAAAGTTGTTTACTGCAGAGGCATCAGAACGCGTCTGTAACTGGAAAGGGTTGATATCAATTATATTGTGCCCTTAAACTAATGTCGCCGGTTCTACGTGTGAATTCTTTTCACCACATTAAGTTAATTGTCTCTGAACACACATTATGTGCGAAATGATTGCCCAAAATTGTCTTAGACTAAAACCAGAGAATGGACAATCTAGATAATTGAAAACATTTTATTTAACTACTGCCCTTAAGAGCTATATACTGATTTTCGCTCAAATTGTGTCTACGAATTAAAGTGTTCTCTATTTTCAGTCATCGTGCATTGTAAAAAAAGACCCAATAGACGGATGGACACCGCTTAAACTAGAGACAAACCTTTCTTAATGTGACTTATACAGTGACCTTTAGACTTGGCTGCTGAATGAAAACGAAAACCTTTGGCGTCCTCGTTGCTATGCGTTAAGAAAATATCTCAATCGAACGCAGCCTGTAGAAGACGACTTGAAATTCATAAGATGTCCAACTGAAGTTCCAAACGAGTACCATGTGCATTAGAGTATACTTTACTTCGAGATCCACTTTTAAAGATCCTACTACTAGAGCATCGGCCTCTCGTACCAAACCACCCGGGTTTCTTATCCCGGTATGAGTGAGTTCTGGTTTTTAGACTTTTCCAAAAATCGGTGCGAATACAATTTGGGGCTCTAGTACTATACACTTAGCGTGATTTATATAAGCTGAAAGCTTGTTTCACAATCGATTTAAAGACAATAATAAAAAAAAAATACTATATCCCGTACCTCACACAACGATGTGCCGGTTATTCCGAGTCTCATTCAACGACCGAGTGTCAAGACAACGGACAGAAAACCTCATATATATGATATACTGTGTGATGCTGGAATTCCAGGGGATTGTTGCATTTGCACTGGGGATATGGATGGAAACCAAAGATATCAAAGAATGCTCCTTTCTCCATAGCTATTTCCCACCAGTGCACGTCATGCTTGGTACTGGAATATTGATTATCCTGTTCAACATCGGAGGTGTTATTATGGTATTGAAATTTAAAATAAAGAACAGTGTAAGACAATTTGTGATGATATTATGTGTTATAGTATTATTAGAACTCGTTTCCATAATCCTGTCCACTGTACAAACGACAAAGATCCGGCACATGGACATGTCGGATGCCATGCTAGACAGCAAGAGTTCAGTTTTGCTACAACAAAAAAGCCATGAAAAATGCTGGATTCTACTACAACCGATGTTTTCATGCTGTGGTGTTGACAGTTTCACTGATTGGGTGTTTAATCGGACGTTATTAAGTTCCCCGGGGATTCAACTGAATACAAATGTTATACAAAGTTGTTCCTGTGTGCATGATGAATGCACTACATGGGACAACGGTAGTGTTTATAGTAATGGTTGTCATGATGTGATGGCGGATTCATTGAACACTCTGTACATTGTTATACGTGCTTATTTGACGGTATGTGTTCTGCTACAAATTGTGTGCTATGCGTTAATGTATTCAATCTTTATGAAACTCAACAGGAAATCCACTATTGATATATACAAACAATCCAAAGTACCGATTGAAGAGGAATCTCATATGTAGAATAAACCGTTATCTCGTTGAAAAACAAACATTGATGTCAGTACTTGACTTTTGACAAATTATTGTATATTCATTGAACATATGTTTACGCAAAATTATATCCATTATAAGTGAGAAACACAGACAAAGATTATTCTTCACGAAAATGCAAGATTATATTGGTCTACATTTCTCGCATATTGTGTCAAGTGTTCAGATCCACGCACGGATAGACATCATTCGTGTAAAGCTAGATATGGTGTCAATGACACCTCGACGAAATGTAGCCATGACTAAGCACGCTTGAGATTGTCAGCTAACATAATTGTAACTGTATTTCTTAGAGTGTTCATTGGAAGTAACATGTTATGACTTGCCATCGATATTTTATAATAGATTTGTATCATTATAACATACGAAGGTTATGTATTTAGATTGATTCGTCAATTATATATTGATTGATTAGTTGATTGTCAAGTTTTAATTTAATTCCGTTGGCTCTCTCACACCAGTAGCCAACACAACTATTTTTCCAATGCATTTTAATTTCGTTTAAAGATTCATGACTTCAGTTTAATGCAAACTGTCGGTCAATGAGTGGAATGGGAATGACGCTAGTTATGTCACTTTTTTCGGCGAAAGCTGATTAACGTGGGTTTTGACCTAGATGTTAAACAAATGATCTAGATTGTAGACCAATAAAATGTTGTATTTAATGAATAATGTCGAAGAAATAAATGAAATGAAACGTTCTGATTGGTTCATAGTTAAATTGGCGATCCTACGAGAGGCACTATTAAGGTGGAGTTTTAAAATGAGATGTTCTGCATACTAACCTTAAATTGTTTTCCTTAAGAAATAAATTTCAGTGTAAAAAATCAGTGAAAACGTATGAAATATAATATTTAAGTGCAAAATATTAATAATTTTTGAAACATGATAAGTTTTCAGTTATTTATCGTCAATTGCAACGTGTACACCTCTTGGGAGCCTCGCGTATACTCTCCAGTTATGTGAAGTATTCTCGGCCTTTAACGGAACAACGTGATGTCGCGCTAGTGTAATGGATGTTGACTTGGATTGTCAAGTGAAAGGTCTGTGGTTCGCTTCCCGGCAGAGGCAAGCTTGTTTCTCTCTCTCATTCATATCAAAACCAAAGTATATATATATATGAACTAAAACATTTATAAACCAAATATTACATATTTAACGTAATTGTTTTCTGTCATTCTAATAAGTAAGATAAAATATCAAATAATATGCGCATGTTCCATTTATTAGTGTTTTCTCATATTGATCGCCGTTTATCTTTTTTAAAGATATTTCTTGTCCAATATAATAGGAGAGAATGAATGGTCGAGCTTACATTCTATTTTACGACCACTGTGAGGCATACATACGCGTATAATCAACTCTCCTGTTTCAGTTAAATTCAGATGTGTGTATATTGCAATTTGAATACACAAATATACAACAAATAAACCAACCCTTAACCTTTCCCCGCACACACCAAATCTGCAGCAGACAACTTTGAAAATAACTAAACAAAACCCCTGAATTTTTTTGAAAACGTTGTGGCAAAAAGAGAAATTGCTCGTATCGAGCTCATCCGTTGCAATGGCTTAAGGAATGGTATATGTGTGGACACAGATACCACCAATTATATTACCTATACGTTTTGTGTTAAACCTTAAAAATATTACTAAAATCAGTGATCAATGATTTACCATTTATATGAGCCGTTTCACGAGAAAACCAATAGTGTGGACTCTGCGTTTCGACCCGGATCATCCTAGGCATGCCGCGCAGACTAACCCGGACAGACACTTTTCGGCTCTTGTGGATTTTCTGTTTCAGGAATCATTACTTTATACCTCTATCCCCCTGTAAGAGAATGTGTCGGCCCGTTACATTACGCAGATTCAATAATATTGGTTTTCTCGTGGAACGGCTCAAATCTATGCATTGTATGCGTTTTATTTAATTGTTTAAATGCTAAATATTAAAAAGGAATAAGATGACAGTGAACAGCAGAACACAACCTGTGCATGTAAAAAGGGGGTCATGACAAATCCAAATCACAGGGGACTGCATAACGAAAGCCATCGAGTGCAGCAGTCAGCAACATCTTGAAAGCGTCTGTATGTTGATTTATTGGGGTTTAACGCCGTTTTGAACAATTTCTCAGTTATATCACGGCGGCCAGTCCACCTACTCATGCTTTTCCTGGTTTTCCCACACCCGTACTCCACACAACAATCGTCCCAAGCAACTGGCTGCTTTTCCACATATACTTAGCCCATTGGTGGAAGACGTATGACGCATGTCGCATTGACTTTTTTTGTCAATCGTCGGAAAGAAAGTTGGCCGAGCCGGGATTCGAACGCAAAACCCCTGGATTGACAGCCCGTGTCGCTACCGACTGAGCTACCGGGGCTCGGCGCGTCTGTATGTGGGAAATGGTTAAATCCCATTTAAGATTCAGAAGCTATTGGCAGTAATATGTTTACACTTGAGACAACATAAACAGATGATTCCGAAAACCTCTTTAAATTGAAGAGAAAATGTTTCAGTAGTACGACGTGAAATTCGGCGCTTGTACAATTACATAGAATAATAGTAATTGAACAAAAATAATTAAATAAAAAAATAATCCTATATTTTATGGGTTTTTTTAAAATACAATTTCAAAACTGTTCTTCAAACGTTTGCTTTAAAGTCATGAACATCATGCCATTGATACAAATTCCGTTCCTGTTCAAATCAAATCCGTTGTTTATGGCTGTGTCATCACTCTTTCCGGGTATTGTTTTTTTATATAATATTATACAAATATGTGTTGCTATATTGGTCCTGTCTAAGATAATTAGATTTGCGATATGATTGGTATAGATATAGAATTTTAACCAGTGCCTTTACTTAATCTTAAAAAAAAAATGGTTATATATGAAGACACCCTTACAATAATATCTATACTCATTCTGTATGTAGGATTTATGAAGAAAATATGCATTTATATCGAGGGCTTGGCGTGAAACGGTTGTAACTGAAATTGGTATTTTTTTACCAAGGTTAATCACCTCGCCATAAAGTCTTTATAAGCGTTAAATCATTTTTCTTTGTAAACAATGTAAATTTAGGTGCCATTGCTCAGAACGAGCAATGGCACCTAAAGTTGCATTGTTAACATATTGTTAACAAAGGGGTTAAAAATTGCCCCTAAACCAAGGTTTTCAAAATAGGTTTTTAGTTCCAATCGTTTCACACCAAGCCCTCGATATGTATATGGTTAAAAACACTTTTGCAATGTTAGTATTCATTTGGACCCTTAACATGAATACAAAGGAATTTTCTGTCACACATGTATTTATAACGGTGAGGTTTTAAAGCTAAATAAAATATTATCCCAGCGTTTAGGAGCATACGCCAGACCAATTGATAATGTAATAAGCCACAAAAGCGTATATCTTTACGAGCATGTCACTACCTGTGTTTGTTGAGCTTAACGCTTTAATACTGGAATGTTATAAAGAAACTGTCCAGATTTTGAAAATCAACATCAACATCATAAAATAAATATATTTGAGCCGTGATTAGGTAAAATTTTCTTTCAGTATCTGCGGCTTGAGACAGTGAATTATATGATCATCCTGAGAATATGTACAGTCTTGTTTTAGTATTTACTGCTCGCCGAAAAAGCACGTGACTTAGAATGTAACTCCTGACAACCACTGTTGGCTTGACTTAATACCATTTACTGGGGCAGACCATTATGAGTAACATCTATATAACTTAGACCGACGTTCTACGTAGGTTTTGTTGCCGAGCCCCGGTAGCTCAGTCGGTAGCGACGCGGGCTGTCAATCCAGGGGTTGTGAGTTCGAATCCCGGCTCGGTCAACTTTTTTCCTACGATTGACAAAAATCAATGCGACATGCTTCATTCGTCTTCCACCAATGGGCTAAGTCTATGTGGAAAAGCAGCCAGTTTCTTGGGAAGATTGTTGTGTGGAGCACTGGTGTAAGAAAACCAGGAAATGCATGAATAGGTGAAATGGCCGCCGTGATATAACTGAGAAATTGTTAAAAACGGCGTTAAACCCCAAGCAATCAATCAATCAATCAACTACGTAGGTATTTATCTGCACGTATAAAGAGTCGATAGCCAATTCTAGGAATACCAAGATAAAATTGAATTGAGCAGTTACGACAGACGGCACGGACGCCCCGGCAGGCCTGGCTCTTTACTAGTTACATAAGCTTCCAAACAGTGGTTGCAGCAGACTTTGAAAACATACCCGAAAAAAAGTGGAAAATCCCTTGAAATGAAGTACATGGTGACAAACGGAGAAATTGTTCGGTTTGAGCAATTTCTTCTTTTGTCGCCATGTTTTCAAAAAGTCGTCTGCTGCAGAGGCGTCAGAAAGCGTATATATGTGGGAAAGGGCTAATTAGTACGTTATCCTAAATTAGGGTTTCATATGCAACAGACATACATGCCTCTTTTGAAAAGAAACCACCAGGTTGAACGATGTATATGTTCGTTCAAGGAGAAAACAGGTGCAGTTACTACCAAATATCTAAGTAAATCCATGATGTGGAAACACTATTTGGTTCTTGACACCCAATGCAGCTAATAAAACGGGAAACAGATAGCCAGAAGATGTGTTCGTAATGAATTTAGATGAAAGAAGGGAGATCATTAAGCCCAACCTAGGAGTGTGTGTTTCAAGCGATTGTCGTTCCTGATATCAACATACGCGTGTTTCTTTGAATTATGGTTTTATTAATAAAATCAATATTTTCTAAGCAAGCCAATATCTGTGGACATTTATGTGTTATACACGTATGATAAAGGTTGACATGTCACACATTTGAACATGAAAGAGTCTACCTTAGGAAATTCGACGATGAAAGAGTTAATAAAGGTACAGCTAAAGTACTTGTACTAGTCGTGTACGGATGTAGGTTAAGAACCATCATTACCTTGTTTATAAGGCGTGTCTGTGTCACACATTTCACACGTGATTGATTTAATTGGTTTTATACCTCCTAATCAACAACGTGTTCAGTCATATCACGGCGTTTAATGGGTAAGTCACCAGTACTTACAGCTCTTTTGATCCTGACATCAGGGAGTCATTCGTAACCCTTACCTTACATCCATTATCGCCATAGGGATTGAACCCGCGCACTCCCGCCTCCAATGCGGTCTCACACTAGATTGGACATGGACCATGTCATCATTGATTGGATCGTGCTAAATGAGTATGTCCTTGTGTTGTCAGTCTGTTGAAACAGAGTACCATCTTTACATGTAAATCATATACTGATTTAAGATTAATTTATATACCGAATTAATCCTACTATTACAAACGAAAAGAAATGTCATAAAAATATAAGGAATGTAGATTTTGTATTCACTAGAAAGACGAAAGTCACTTTTATAGTGTGTTATATATGTATGCCACTTACCTGTTTGGCATACTTATGATGTGTACTGTGTTTTGGCCGGTGGCCGTATCACGACTAAATAAGTTTGAGTTTGAGTTTGGACCTGGAGGCCATACCTGGTTAGACCTGGAGGTCACAATTAATAGGACATTTAGGCCACACTTGATTAAACCTGGAAGTCACAGTTGATATGACACGTATGTCACTTGGTTAGACCTGTGGCCACGTTTGATAGGATATTTAGGCCACTTGGTTTGACCTGGAGGCCAAAGTTGATAGGTCATTCATGCCACTTGGTTAGATCTGACGGTCACAGTTGATAGGACATATAATCCACTTGATTAGACCTGGAGGACACAGTTGATAGGACATTTAAGTCACACTTGGTTAGACCTTGAGGCCACAGTTGATAGTAAGTTTCGGCCACATGGTTAGACCTGGAGGTCACAGTTGATAGGACATTTAGGCCACTTGGTTAGACCTGGAGGCCACATTTGATAGGACATTTAGGCCACTTGGTTAGACCTGGAGGCCACAGATGATGGGACATTTAGTCCACTTGGTTAAACCTGGAGGCCACAGATGATAATACATTTCGGCCACTTGGTTAGGTCTGGAGGTCAAAGTTGATAGGACATATAGGCCACTCGGTTAGACCTAGAGGTCACAGTTGAAAGTACATTCCGACCACTTGCTTCGACCTGTAGGCCACATTTGATAGTACATTTCTGCCACTTGAATAGACCTGGAGGCCACAGTTGATAGGACATTTAGGCCACTTGGTTAGACCTTGAGACCGAAGTTGATATGACAGTTAGGCCACTTTGTTAGATCTGTAGAGCATACCTGATTGACTTCCACTGATATGCGTAATTTACTTTGAAAACGTTCATATTTTTATATATTTTATTTCTTTTCTTTTTTTGTTTACGCTTTATTTGTTACATCTATAGGTACCCTCCCTCATAGCTTATCCAATTGTTAATAGATCAATATTAGAAGTCGAAGGAATTTATATGAATAACTTATGTGAAATCAGTTTCTATTCATTCTGTAGAGTAAGATGTTTTGAATATATTTTGGAAAAAATGAAAAAATTGACCATTGAGCAAAGTCTTCTTTCACCACAATGTTTTATTGTATAGGTTTGTTTTGAATTTCATTTACATATTACATATATTTGTTGTCAGTTAGAAAAACAATATGTATACATTTTTATAATGTAATACAAGTTTAAAGTGACTTGTATCTATACGGAATGTCGCACTATATAATACAACCGTATATCAATATAACGCACCAGTGGTCATGGATTAATGTGTGAACAAAAATAAGTTAGTGCGTATGCGTGACGTACTGACAACATTTTTAACACTTGAAATATCGAATAGGAAGTATTTGCATATGTCTGTATGAATTTTGTTTCTTACTGCAACGCTCAGTATCTGTTTATGTCGAATAAAGCTTAAGTTATGTATATCAAAGTTCAATGTTTATTGCACAAAGGCCTCCGGCCCATATACAAAGGAATATAGATGCAACTGAATGTAATTTTTTTTTTTGTATATTTACAAAAACTGTGTATAAGCGTTTGCGTCTTTGCCATATCACCATTTATACCATATGTACATGAAAATGCCCCTAAACGGCAAGATGCCGATTTGTCAATAAGAAATTGAAATAAATGTTTAAAAACAAGTGCTGTTTAAAAGAAAAACTGGTGATACACATAAACATGAAGGATTAAATGATATATCCAAATGGTAAACAATATTTACACCAGGCATTGCCGAAATCCAAGCTACCCTATCCCCAAATGGGATTGCCTATCAATACAAGTGTAGGCACGTATAAGCTTTCAACACTTACACGACCTCCTCGGGTGGTAGTATAGTTGTAGAACGTCCGCCTCGGGTGAGAGAGGTCGCGGGTTCAATCCCAGACCGGGTCATACCATAACACGTAAACAAGCGTAGTAAAGGCTGCACTCCATGGCGCTCAGGGTTGAGGGGTTATCATTACGACTGCCTGGCTGGTGTCAGGATAAATGGACCAGACGTACAATTAACTTACACAGGAAACGCCGTGATATAACTGAAAAAAACGTTGAAAACGGCGTTAAAAATCCAAACAATCAAACAACACTCACACAAATATTTGATTAATTAGGAAAGACACTTTTTCAGTTGGACTCTATGCAACGCTTTGTGTTTCTATGACTATTCCTAGTTTAATACAACGAAGTCTTTAGCTATTTCTCTTGTTTTTTATTTAATTATTGAAATATTTTTTTTCGAACATGTGTTTCATTTCGTTCCTATTCGATCTCTCCCTCTCGTACCTTATACTCTATATAATCCTGTTCTGGATGTAATCGAATCAAAAATGTAATCGTCTTCAAAACCCTTTGTTTACATAATATCTGTTCGATTAGATAATGGACTCCAAAGTTCAAAGCTTGTTTTCCTGTTACTATTTTTTTGCCAATTTAACATTTCTAAAACGATTTTAATGGAAGTAACTTCGGATGTAATCGAATCAAACATGTAATCGTCTTCAGAACATACCCCCTTCATGATAAGTTGTACTTCTCATAAAGTGTATGTTAAAACTTTAATCCAGAACATATTCCATTTAACTAACAGTATATATATATAAGTAGTTATACTATGAATTCCACTAAACTGCTATTTGTCATCTTCTTTGGAAAGATTAACTATATTCAAACTTCACATAGATGAAGTATGATTCTAAACTATACTGCTTGCATATACATGTATAATAGGCACTTACATTCTGTAGGAAAGCTTTCTTGTGTATTCTATAATACAACCCAAGTCAATGTCATTCATGAATACAAAGTTTTAACTTACTCTTCCATTCTAACTATCTCACTATCTATCAATCCGTTCATTGCTCACTCACTGGTATTATACTAACACATTGGTCACAATTTATTATCAAAGTTCTTCAGAACTCAACACAAATTACTATAAAATGTTTGCATCTTATTTAACATCCCTTTTCTGACTCTTATGCAAAATAATTGCAAAATAGTATGAACAGCAATACATGTACATTACTGACTATGTTAAATTAGTATTATGGAAAATGGGAACTACTTGCTATCTGGTAATTGCATGACAAATACCAATGCTTTTTGATAAAAGTCTGCAGTCAATGTTTTCTAAAATACATTTCAATCTTCTATACATGCATTATCTTTTCATTATTTCAAACGCTTTTGTTTTGAAAGAATACAAAATGTGCACATTATTAATGCATGACTTTAAATATTTATTGTCAACGTTCTACAAAACTCACCACAAATCACTATAAAAAGAGTATGAAAAGCAATACATGTACATAATGGCCGTATCACACTGGGCCGAATGCCATTCCGTTTGCTTTCCGAATAGGAATTTGGGTGTTCGGGGAGCGAACGGATCATATTCGGGAAGACTTCGGTGCGTTCTAGGAGCAAACTGGCTGTTCGGCTCCGTACGGATGCATACGGAACGGCATTCGTTAGCTACACACATTTGTTGTGCATGTTCAAAATAATTTTCATCGACCTTCCGAATCATCCGAATGTGGCGTCCACGTGTATTCGGGAAGCATTCTAGGAGCATACGGCATGTACGCAAAACGTTCGGGAAACATGCATCTAGTTCTTAGTGCATTCGGAATGAAAATTTGGAGGTGCTAGGTTACGTATGCTTTCCGAACACCACGAATGGACCTAGAACATAATGAATGCTTTCCGAATGCTTTCAGAACACGGCAAATCGACCTAGAATGGACCGAACTCTTTCCGCATGCTTTCCGTGTGCTTTCAGAACGTTTTCGGGTTACTCTGACATCTGGCCGAATGCCCATATAACGGGACTTTTTCAAACACACGGTAAATTTCGAGGAGGAGAGACACACACGAGCCTTTTGGATTATATACTTATCGTACAGACAATGCCACCAAAGAGGAGAACAAGGGGGAAATGAAAGACTGTGGAGAAGGGTGGAAGGAAGGGGAAGAAGAAGCAATTGCTACCAATGTAAGTATTTCTGAGTTTTTGACACCATCATAACATCATAAAAATGTGCATTTTTCGCCCTGTTTTAGGACAACCCCCCGAAAACCAGCCAGTCCCAGCCCAACCCCTACTCACCTTTTTTATAACATATTCCTGTTCAATGTACAAATGTTTGCTGTAAAATGTAAAATCACAGAAATGTCTGTAAAATGTAAAATCACAGAAATGTCTGTAAAATGTAAAATTCATTGTTATTGTGTGTAAAATGCAGTTTCAATTCACTATACAATTTAGAGAAGACACCCCTTGCCACCCTCTTTTAAAGTATTGCCCTTTAAGAAACTGTATAATATAACTTGAAATGTTTTAACTGTTGTGTTTGCAGGCCCACTATGGAACCACAAGAGCCGGGTGACGGTGAGGCGATTCCGGGTGAGAGTGGTGCAATGCCGGCTGAAGGTGGGGCGAGGCCGGATGATGCCAGAGAGGAGGAGCGCATGGAGAAGGCGAATGTGGGTGTGGATGAGGTAGTATTCGAGGAGCAGCAGGTTAATAAGAAGCGGTTCAAGTCTAATCCGGTGACCAAACTCAAGGCGATCATTGAGAATGAGGACGCAATAGTGAAGTGGGCAACTCATCCCGAGCTGTACGATCGCGGCCACAGTGAATATTACATAAAGGAGTCGAAAGACCTATGCTGACAAGGCTGCCATGTTATATTATGGGTCGGTGGCCTAAATAATTAATTGACATATTTGAAGAATAAAAAAATATGTACCTAAACAAGGATACCGTGTGCGCATGCGATTGTGCAGGCAGACGCAGGCCATCACAATCTGCTCTGTATGTTCTGGTCACTGGGGAAGGCACGTCAGCAGGCACTGGAATTTGTTCACTAACACCCGAAGGCATTTTCAACCACACGCCTGGCCCGAGAGCAACGGTAGTTCTATACCTTCTGATCATGGTCCATGTTACGTCGAGAGTACGGCTTCATCATCCATTGGCGTAGTGCAAACGCGTCGTCCCCGATCAAAACGTATGACATGGGCTGGTCATTCCAGGGACGGGTTCTGGTTGCGGAATGTTCAATGTACCATTCATGATTTTCTGCTTGAGCTGGGAGCTGTTAAAGATCTGAGCATGAGCATGCACTGTTAGCACCAATTTTAATCCACATGAATTTGTAGGCATTATCCAGGGCCTAATGATGATGAAGAAAAATCCCTTGTAGTTGTAGTAGGTTGAGCCGGATTTGGGTGGCTTCTTAATCCGGACATGTTTCCCATCCAGGGCACAAAGAGCATGGCAAAAGTTGCAGCGGTCGTCAAAGTTGTCGGCTACCTCCTTCCATTCTTCCTCTGTTGTAGGGCAGTTAATCACCTCGTCCCTGTACTCTTCAACTATGGCACCGCAGACCTCACGGACATAATGACCATTGTCCGCGTTGCTGGTTTGGGTCAATGACTAACACTAGATCGTTAACCTAAAAGTCTCGATTTTCCTTTAACAATTTCTTTCTACCACTGAGAGTTGGTAAATATTCTTTCAGCCATCTTTTCCATAAATGTGTCATTATTTATTGAACACGTCTGCAACGCTTTCTGATATCAAACACTGTACTATCTTCTGATTCTAGCGCGAATTGACCACCTGATTGACCATGTGAAAAATGTCAGTTCATTTTATTGCGATTCTCATTTTCTCGCCTACAATTGGAAATAAATATGTTTACCCACGCGAAAACATGGATTAAATGCATCCAATCAGAATAGTTCTGCGGATTCAGTCTTTCAAGTCTATCATTCTCATAGTCAACAGATGAGTATGTATTTTCATACTTCAACTCTTTTTCTACAGTAGGATTTATGGAAGATTTTTCTCTTGTTTTCCGGCCACATATGAGGTTCTTGATACAAAAACTTAGGTCCTTTCGACCTTAATTCACTTTCAATCAGTTTATCTGCTGATTTACCCCGTGAGGCCAAATCTGCTGAATTTTTCAGAAGTAGGCACATGACGCCACTGGGATGGTATTGTGTGTTCATGTATCTCTCCTATTCGATGTGCGAAAAATGTTCTGCAACTTCGACTGGATTTAACGATCCACCAGAAAACATTTGTACTATCTGACCAGAATACTACATTTCTCATTGACATTTCAAGAGCTTTTGTTACATTAATTGTTACATTTAACATTTACCCCTAAACTAGCTGCCATTAGTTCAAGTCTAGGAATACTTGTAGCGGTAAGGGGAGTTACTTTTGTCTTACTACAAATTTATTTGACTTGAATATCGCCATCTCCATGTTAATGTCTAACATACACTACAGCACCATAACCCTCTTGTGACGCGTCTACACATTTGTGAAGCTGAGTGGATTTTAAGTCTTTTCTAAAAACTAAACCTCGAGGTAGAGCAACATTGTTCATTTTGACTATGTCGTCATATAACCAGTTCTGAATTTCTTATGCTAATTGAAATTCAATCTCATCATCCCAGTCATAGTGACGTAACCAAACTTTTTGCATCAGTATCTTTCATAGGAGTACATAGGGAGAGATACAAAACCTAACGGATCATATCAACTTACTACAGTCTTAAGAAGATTTCTCTTTGTAATTTTTAGATATGAACTGATATCTTTTATCAACTTAAAAGTGAAGACATCTTCTTCTGTTCTCCAAACTACACCTAGGACTTTTATAGTTGGTAAGTATCCTGTATCTAGGTCAACTTCCTTTGCTATGTCTTCTTTCGGGACCATTTCGAGTACTTTAATAGAGTTTGAAAGACATTTTCTGGCATTCATTCCTGCTTTTTTCCATAACTGGGACAGTTTTTGATAAAGTTCAATACCTTCTTCTTCACAACACATATTATCCATAGAGTATCCAAGTAGGTGGACTTTAATACTGTTTCTGCAGCCATTGGATATATGTCAGCATATTCTTGGGCATTTTTCTGTGAAACATACTGTGCCAGAAATTGAGATGCGTTTATCCCGATCACTTATCTATTAAAATCTTACTCTGAATTGTCCCACAACTGTATGATACTTTGTGTCCGATTCACAAATTCTTACTTGTAAATACATTTCACTTATGTCACAGACTACACCAATTTCATGTTTTCGGAATCTAAGTAAAATGTCAAACAGATCATTCTGGAGTTTTGGCCCTTGGTGAATGAAATCATTGAGACAAACACCCTGATGTTTTGCTACTGCATCATAAACTATTCTTACTTTGGTATAATCGCTCTTTATATCCACATGTGGAAAGTGTGGAAAGTGTGGTAAGTACCATTTTTAATCAGGCTGTACTTCTTGCTTTTCTACTTTACGCAGATATCCATTGTCAATATACTTCTCTATTGTTTCACTGTACCTAGACTCAACTTCTGGATTCTTTTTAATCTTTTTCTCAGTTTGAGCCAACCGTTTTGATGCCGTGTTTGAATTGTCTGGTAAATGTGGTTCAGATTTCCATGGAATTGACACCTCATAACGATCATCTTTAAGTTTAACTGTTTTTTCAATGTGACTTTAAACCATTTTATCATCTGATGACAAGATTTTTGTATTTGAGTAGGTCCCATTGTTATCACCTTTCAAAATGTTTTTCATTATATCAATTAACTCAAGTTGCTCTGTAACAAAGTATGTTTAAAATAGACTTGAATGCTCATATTCATCTAATTTACCCACACATGTCCATCCTAAGGGGGTTTATCTTGCTATAGATTCTCCTGGCTGACCTTGAACTTCATATATGGAAGAATGAAGCTGTGCATAATCAAGACCAATAAGAATATCAATATGATTATTGTTTTTAACTACTGGAAATTAAATTCCCTGTAGATGTTGGTACTTTTTAGATTGTTGTCTCCAATCTATTGTCTATAATGATCATGTAGCTGAGTCTATAACTGATGCTTCAATGTCCAACTTATTTTGACCATTTGTACTTTCAATATTCAAACTGACAGACATAGTTCTAAAAGTTTCTGTTTTACCACTGAGAACAATGACTTTACATCTCTCTGTTTTACCCTGTTAACCCAATTCAGATGCTATTTCTTGACTTATATAGGTCTTTGTACTACCATCATCTAACAGTGCATTAACTTTCACTTTCTTACTATTTTCTACTAAAAACACTGTGACTGTTCGCAATGCAACTTTACACTTTGAATTATAGAAATATTACTAGGGGACTGTCTCTGACCTGGTATACATTCTGCAACATGTGTATTTAAGTTTGATCGATCCCTATCTGACTGATGTAACAAAGAGTTATGAATTCGAAGAAATCCATCAATTGAACATTTCGAAAGTTTTTACACTGATTACTAGTATGATTATCTCTCAGACACCTAAAACACAACTTCAGCTCCTTTGCTTTCTTCCATCTACCATTTACATCTAACTGCTTGAAGTGTTGATATTCCCAAACTCTGTGATTTGCATTACAAACTTTACATGAACTTGTTTGCTTTTGTTTACCTTTTGAGTCACTAAAATATGCATGATTAGTCTTTTTACTCTCAGTACATGTATTATATTGCTCTAGGCCATGTTTGGTTTCAGCTGCTATAGTTAAATTTGTGGACTCTTGGACTACCCAATTTCTCAATGTTTCAACATATTCTGTTTCGGCCGTCTCCACCTATGATAACGAGACAACATAGTTTCAGGCATTTTCTTCATAAGTGTTATATATAGAGACCCATTTCCTAAATCATTTTAGCAATAGTTTATACTCTGGTGTAGCGGGACCGTTATCTACACAATCTTTAAATGCAGCTATCCATGAGGCGTATTTACTTGTGTTCTCATCAAACATGGATATACCAACGCTTCTTAAGTTTCTCCACATGTATTTGTCAATAGAATGATTGCTAGTTTCTCGTACAACTGACAGAAAACTACTCCTTTTTTTGTAAAAGTAAGTATACAGCTTCTTTGACATTTGTATGGACATCACTATAATCTGTGCCAACCTTTTCCATTTCAGCTGTTATTTGTAATATTTACTCTTATCTGGTTCGCTTTCAGTTTTGTATATTTCATACAGTTTTTTCTAATTTGTCCGTAACCTCATCTAATATACTGTCAAGTTTATTTTGCTGAAATTGGGCCTGTTTTTTGTCTAATGTGTATTCAAAATTAACAAGATAAAGAATTGTATTCCTAGTTTTGGTAAACACTGTTTTCAAGCAAGTTTTGCTCAACTTGAGGTCCGTGACTTTAGTCACTTCATCATCTTTTCCATCCGCCATTATTTGTCTGGATATTGGTAAACTTGCAGACTCAATTGTTTTTAAATGTCAACATTTCTATTACATAGAACAGTTTCCCAGTTACAAACCTCGCTTTGCTACCACTTGTTTCTATGACTGTTCCTGGTTTAATACAACAAAGTATTTTGCTATTTTTCTTGTTTTTATTTAATTATTGAAATCTTCTTTTTCGAACATGTGTTTCATTTCGTTCCTATTCGATCTCTCCCTCTCGTACCCTAGTCATTCTATATAATCTTGTTCTGGGTTTAATCGAATCAAACATGTAATCGTCTTCAGAACACATTGTTTACAAAATATCTGTTCGATTAGATTATGGACTCCAAAGTTCAAAGTGTTATCTTGTTTTCGCGTTTCTATTTGTTGCCACTTTAACATTTCTTAAACGGTTTTAATGGAAGTAACTGGGAATGTGCATTTGCCTATAAGACCTTGCTCGGCCTTTGCCATATCATGTTATTTTGTTACCTCTTCTTGCACAAATATATACATCAACAAAACAGTTATAATGATGATTGTATGTGCATATACCTTAATACACCTACATCAAATTATTTTTAGTAAAGTCGTCAACATCAGCTATTTCTTTTATCTAGATAATATCACATCCAATTCTGAACTATTTTTTTTAAAATCTTGAATACAAGTGTCGTGATTAAATTACAGTTCTTGTTCCAAAGGCAACTGAAAGGACTTTTTGTGGAGATAGGTTTGGCAATCGCCACAATGCTAACATAAACAACAATATCAACATCAACAACACCAATTTTTGCATAGTCAAGTTTGAACAGCCTGTTGACTGTTATGCAATACTGCAAACCAATTAACCTTCAAATAGAAACCGCCAAAAATATAGTTCCATCAGTGATGCAGAGACACGATTAACAATACTCATGTCAGTGCTATTTTGGTACCAGCAGGATACTAAGATTTAAGATTTATCGAGATACAATCTACATAGAGTTAAAATATGTAAATATTAGCAATATTTAGGGCAGATAATAAATATCATTGTGCGTTTTTTTCTATCGTAAGGTAATTGTGACTTGGGTTTAAGTGATACTAGGTAGGCTAAATTTTGAAATTCATAGATATGCTTTTAAAAACAATATCAATCTGCAGCAGAAGACTCTTGAAAACATAACGGTAGATATCCATATCTATGTGTGCAGACATAAGGCACATTACTGTAACCAGTAAGATAAGGGTGATGCACTACCCCATGTATTCCTCCATCACTCGATTTACACCTGGAGTGTATCGTCCGATGGCAGGTCTTCCCTGATAAAGTTTACCGACTCGTCGTTAAGTGCTATATTAACTGGCGAAAACAGTAAAAATGTCGTAGTAGCCCGCTGCTGAAGTGAGGTAAATCGCATGAGGAAGTTTTAGAGCACATGATCCAAGAATGGAAGTTATAACATGCTTATAATATTCTTCCGGATTATCATCGCGGTTGTTGTTACGGCGTGTCTGTCGTCTACATCAACCGGTATAGTAGGTACTATGCCGACGGATTCAGAAACAGCCTCAGCTTCCTGAAACGTCTGTTGTTTCAGTACTTGTGACATGACCAGGACTGGAAACGTACTCGAGATTTATCAGCGTATTAATTTTCTGAAGTTTATATATCAAAATATTAAATAAATAAATTGCATCGCCATGTGATGGGTTTCTTTTGGGTAATATAACAAAGCAAAACAATAAGTTAAAACAAATATAGTGCAGCTGGGATCGTCGGGGGGGGGGCACGCATCCTTACGGACTCCGCCACTGCATTCGTCACGCGACTTCTTTGTTTACCATTTATTGTTATACACACGGGCCCTACGGGTCCCCCCTCTCCCGGTATATCAGCCACTGCATTTCTCACACGCCTTCTTTGTTAACAATTTATTTTCCCATAAGCTTCAATATTTGAATTATCGGCGCATTAATTTCTAAGCAATTGTTAAAATTATATTGAAGTGCTCACGCCGTAAGTTTTTCACTGATGTTCCAACAATATTATTATGTTTTATTGGGGTGATCTTAACCTTTTAAATGCAGTCTTGTTGAATCAATGATAAACTATTTTCCTGGCGCAGTCTCACCTTAAAATGCGTTTAAGGGTGTTAACAGCAATTGGCAGGGTGCCAACTCCGAAAACATGTTTTACTACTATGACCAGGGGCTAAAGACCCAGGCCAAAAACGGAAAACACATAGCCAGAAAATATGATGAAAGAATGGAAATCATTGAGCCCAATCTAGGGATGTGTGTTTCATGCGATTGTCGTTCCTGATATCAACATGCGCGTGTGTCTTTGATTAATGTTAATTTTTAACAAAATCAATATTTTCTAAGCAAGTCAATATCTGTGTACATGTTTTTGTTATACATGTATGATAAGGTTGACATTTCACATTTGTTAACTCGGAAGAGTCTAGGGGGACTTCGACGCTGTAAGAGTTAATAAAAGTACAGCTCAAGTACTTGTAGTAGTCGTGTATGGATGTAGGTCAAGTACCATTATACGGCTTGTCCGTGTTATACAGTTAGTAAGTAATTAAATATGTCTCTCTCTGTCTTTCTCGGTCTCTGTCTCTGTCTCTCTGTCTCTCTGTCTCTCTATCTCTGCCTCTCTCTCTGTCTCTCTCTATATATAGTACGTTTCGGCCACTTGGTTAGACCTGGAGGCCACAGTTGATAGGAGATTAAGGCCTGACTTGGTTAGACCTGGAGGCCACAGTTGATAGTACATGTCGGCCACTTGGTTAGACCTGATGGCCACAGTTGATAGAACATTTAGGTCACACTTGGTTAAACCTGAAGACCACAGTTGATAGTACGTTTCGGCCATTTGGTTAGACCTGGAGGTCCCAGTTAATGGGACATTTCGGCCGCTTTGCTAGACCTTGAGACCACAGTTGATAAGACATTTAGGCCACTTGGTTTTTTGTTTCTGTTTACACTTTATTTGCCACATCCATAGGTATGGAGAGGACGAGGCTACCCTCCCTCATACATTACACCAATTGTTTGCAGATTAATATTAGAAGTCTAGGCAAATTATAAGAATAACTTATAAGACATTCTGTAGCGTAAGATGTTTTAAAAACATTTCGGGGAAAAGGATACAAATTTGACCATTGAGCAAAGTCTTCTTTTACCACAATGTGTTATTTTATAGGTTTGTTTGGAATTTCATTTACATATTACATATATTTGTTGTCAGTTAAAAAAAACAATCTGTATACATTTTTATAATGTAAGGCAAGTTTAAAGTGACTTGTATCTATACGGAATGTCGCACTATATAATACAACCGTATACCAATATAACGCACCCTTGGTCATGGATCAATGTGTGAACAAAAATAAGTTAGGGCGTATGCGTGACGTAATGGCAACATGTTAACACTTGAGATACCAAAAAATAATCATTTGCATATATGTCTGTATGAATTTTGTTTTTACTGCAACGCTCAGTTTATGTTTATGTCTAATAAGGTTTATGTTATTTATATGTATATATAAGTTCAAAGGGAATATAGATGCAACTGAATGTAAGTTTGTTTTGTATATTCCATATCACCATTTAAATACCACATGTAAATGCCCCTAAAAGGCAAGATGCCGATTTGTCTTTAAGAAATTGAAATAAATGTTTAAAGACAAGAGCTGTTTAAAAGAAAAATAGTGATTTTAATGTCGGAAGCTCTTAAAAGCGTAGATACACATAGACATGAAGGATTGAATGATATATCCAAATGGTAAAGCGAATAGGGCTGTCGTGGCATACTAGCGCTTACAAGGTATAACAACCAATACATATATATATACATAGCAATTAAAAGCACAAACCTTGACAGCAAATCATTGTTACTTTTTTCTGTAATACACGTGTTTAACTATTACAAGGTAAACAAACTGTTGAATTGCTGCCAGCTTTTTAAGGTTTGTTTACAAAAAACAACATTAATCATGTCACACAGAGACGTTTTCATCCTTTAACAAGTTGGCTATGTTAGGTTAAAGCTCGAACTATGTTGTACGGGGACCAGTCTATGCCTCAGCGCAGCTTTATTCTTATACTCAGGACTTACACTAGGCATTGCCGAAATACAAGCTACCCTATCCCCAAATGGGATCGCTTATCAATACAAGTGACGTATAAGCTTTCAAAAATTACACGACCTCGTCGGGTGGTTGGTAGTGTAGTGGTAGAACGTCCGCCTCGGTTGAGAGATCGCGGGTTCAATCCTCGACCGGGTCATACCAAAGACTTAAACAAGTGAAGTAAAACCTGCCCTCCTTGGCGTTCAGGGTTGCGGGGTTAGCATTAAGACTGACTGGCTGGTGTCAGGATAAATGGATCAGAAGTACTAGTACGCCGTGATATGACTGAAATAATTGTTGAAAACGGCGTAAAAAACAAAAACACTCACACAAATATTTTATTTTACAGGAAAGACACTTTTTCAGTTGGACTTTACGCAACGCTTTGTTTACATAATATCTCGCCGATTAGATAAAATGGACTCCAAAGTTCAAGTTTTATCTTGTTTCCGCGTTTCGATATTTTCGCCAATTTAACATTTCTAAAAGGGTTTTTAATGGAAGTAACTTGGAATGTGCATTTGCGTATACAAGAACTTGCTCGGCCTTTGCCATATCATGTCAGTTTGTGACCTCTTCTTGCAGAAAAATATGCATCAATAAAACAGTTATTATGAAACATCCATATTGATTTGATGTGCATATACCTTAATACCTACATTACATATGTTTTAGTAAAGTCGTCAATATCTACTATTTCTTTCGTCTCGATAATATTACATCCAATTCTGAACTATATTTTTTTAAATCTTGAATACAAGTATCGTGATTAAATTACAGTTCTTGTTCCAAAGGCAACTGAAAGGACTTTTTGTGGGGATTGGTTTGGTAATCGCCACACTGCTTTTTTTTACACATTCAAGTTTGAACAGCTTGTTGACTGTTATGCAATACTGCAAACCACTAAACATTCAAATAGAAACTGCCAAATATATAGGTCAAGTGATGCAGAGAAACGATTAACAATAATCATGTCAGTGCTATTTTGGTATCGGATTGATAATTATATTTGAGAATGAATGTATATTGTTTTATGGCGCATCGACAGCTAAGGTCATTTAGCGCGCAATTAAATTTAATTATTCATGATCCCTGGGTAAACAAACCAGTACTAGGCTAGAAAATGTGCCTTGCCCAAGGGCACTCCACCATGACCGTAGTGCCGCGACTGGGGATCGAACCCGGGACACCCGGTTTCTAAATCCCCGACGCTAACCACTCGACCACAGCGGATTCCTAATTAGATTTGAGATGTATCGAGATAAGATCTACATAGGGTTAAAATATGCCTCATGTTTGGGCAGATAATAAATATCATTGCGCGTTTTGTCTGCCATGCATAGTACTCTCATGATAGTATCATGATACTCAAAATACCTCGTCAAATTACTTTCGTAATTTCTGAGAAGTCATACGAGGGTAACAATCATGTCGGAGCTAATTTCGAGACTGATCCCTTATTCACTAACCCTGCACAATTATATTTCGGACTAAATCTAAATTGCGTCATATTAAATTTAGTCCGTATTCACCAACCCGACTAAAATTAAAAGCGATCTAAAAACGGGAAGCTGAAATGTTATCAATGACGCATGAGTAGAAGGCAGGAAGGAACCTAGTCGATGTTCTATTTATATAAATAGGACATCGGGTAGGTGCCCTAATCAAGGATGAATCAAATCAAAAGCCTCGGGGATGTGCCCTAATAAAGGATAAATAAAATCAGAAGCCTGTCTGCCCTATTCAAGTTTATTGATATTGAAAGCTGCCGGTTTTTAAACGAGTGGAGTAAACTTGTGACCAGCATTCAAAGATTCACTGAACTTATTTTAATGTTCACTCAACCCGAAAGACTGACAATAAAGAACTATGGACATGTCTAGAATGTTTCTATACACAATATTCATCCTTATAAATGGTCGATCTATCTCACAGGTAAGTCTTTCGATGAATCCGTTTATGCTTTAAGTGGGTGGTGTAATTTAATAGTTTGTTCTCCAAGTCAAAGACACACACACCATTTGAACCTATTCAGCATCATTTAATCATTGAATAAAGTAATCTTACTGGGTTAAGATCGGAGATTGAAACGTTCGGGTTTTTGTGTATCATCACGGACTATTTGGTTAACAATAATATCAGTGCACGAAACGACGAGAATAAAGATACATACATGTAGATAATTCTACATATCTCGTATCTATGGACCAAAAATCACAAGATGCGACTCATTGATTACAAAGAATTGATAATAAATGTTCTAGTTTACGGTATCATACATTTCACTCAAAACATCTTTATTGATTGAATCATACTGTAAACAGGATGAACTGAAATGCATTGGATAGACAGAAGCACGTGTTTGTGTTGATTCAATTAAGGAACAAAGATTCATTATGCAGACAACTATTTAGTTTAGTTTAATTAATCGCCTCGCTATAAAGTCTTTATACGCGTTAAATCATTTATCTTGGTAAACAATGTAAATGTTGGTGCCATTGCTCGTTCTGAGCAATGACACCTAAATTTGCATTGTTTACAGAGGAGTCAAAATTGCCCCTAAACCAGGGTTTTCAAAATAGGTTTTTAGTTACAACCGTTTCACGCCAAGCTCTCGATTATCCCACATACAACAAATATGTAGCATTCAACTGTTAATGTATTTATTCAAAAATAAGGAAACTATATTAATTAAAGTACAATAATAATAATTATTTAATTAAGTTAAACCACTGTCTTGGAAACTAGCAGTGGTCCTATGGTACCATTGGCCTGTTACTTTTGATTCAGACAATTGAATAATTTACTTTGCCCATATA
Organism: Serripes groenlandicus; assembly: GCA_031761405.1. Classification (NCBI taxonomy): domain Eukaryota; kingdom Metazoa; phylum Mollusca; class Bivalvia; order Cardiida; family Cardiidae; genus Serripes; species Serripes groenlandicus. The sequence continues at coordinate 48,790,370 of JASEVX010000008.1, forward strand.
TTATAGTTTGACAACATTTTCAAAACATTATAACAAAAGAGGAAATTGCTCAAAACGAGCTATTTCTCCTTTTGCCACCATGTGTTCAACACTATTCAATAATCAAAGTCTCATTTATCGAGATTTACACATTTGTGCCTATATTATTTCAAAGTCGTATGCTGCAGATGTGTTGTATGTGGGAAAGGGTCAATATATAACAATAACCAAACATTAAGGATATTCGGACCACTAACATTTTTAAAAAGAAATTTCAATGACTGAAAAGATTGTGGCAAAAGTAGAAATTGCTGGTTTTGAGCAATTTCTACTTTTGTTATAATGCTTTTAAAATGGTGTCAAACTATAACATTGGGCAAAGTAAATTGTTCAATTGTCTGAATCAAACGTTACTGGCCAATAAGACCATAGGACCACTGCTTGTTTCCAAGACAGTGGTTTAAACTTATATAGTTTCCTTATTTTTAAAATAAATTGTTTAACAGTTGAATGCTACATATTTGTTGTATGTGGGAAAATGTTGTCTTAAAAGTACTTAATCCTTTACCACATAGAGACGCTGTCGGATGCCTCTGCAGCTGGAAACTCTTGAAATGATTGTGACAAAAGTAACTCAGTATGAGCAATTTCTACTTTTGCATTATTATTTGCTGCAGAGGTATCCGAAAATGACTGCATGTGGGAAAGGATTCAGCTAATTTAATCGTTCGTTGGTTTGTTTTCAACTAGTACATGCAAAATATATTTCTTGATTTTAAATTTGTGTGAATATTTGACTAAGTGACTTGTAAAATTAATTAACCCTTTCCCACATGCAACATATTATCAGCAGACGACTTTGAAAACATTGAGTGCATAATAAAAAAAAAGTATATGTAAATGAAAGCATAACTATTATTGAATAGAGTAGAACAAATGGTGACAAAAGGAGAAATTGTTCGTTTTGAGCAATTTCTTCTTTTGTCGCCGTGTTTTCAAAAATCCGTCTGCAGCAGAGGCGTCATAAAGCGTATGAACGAGGGAAAGGGTTCAATCAATCGTTATGTAGATGTCTTATTATCAAAACATAAATTTTAACCCTTTTCCACCTGCCATTCTGATGCATCTTCGTTGCATAAATGTTGAAAACATTATGAAAAATAAATTGTGAGCAATATCTCATTTCGCTACAAAGTGTTCAACACAATTCAATAATGGTAATACTTTAATTTATAGAGATTGTACATTTTTTTGCCTGGATGTATTCAAAATTGTCTGCTGCACATGTGTTGTATGTGGGCAAGGGTTATTCAGTAGCCTGTGATATACTAATTGTTGATAACAATTTTACTGTCTGAAATCCTATTATAAAACTGTCTGCTTGAGTTGTTTGTAAAGCCCTCGTGCGGTGAACTCAACATATCTGTCACACTGGCGGTTCGGTGTGTGTGTGAGTGTCAGCGGCATCTAGGTATGTACCTCAAATGTCAAGGTCATACATAGAGGTCAAAGGTCAAAATGGGTACCGTTTGATATGACTGTACCTTTTCCGACCCACATCTCAGCCATGCTTCAAAGGATTCCAAATTTACTGGGCAAACATGTTCACCAAGATGAGGTAAAGTATCGTGCACAAGACCAGGCCTGTACCTCAAAGGTCAAGGTCACACTAAGAGGTCAAGGGTCAAAATGAGAAACCATTCATCATAAGATTCCCAAGTTACTGGGCACACATGTTCACCATGATGAGGTGATGATGGCAGAAGAAAAAACAAATTTTGCAAAAAGGAGACTGTTCTGATTTCACCCTTTCCCACTTGTAGACGTATTTTGAAGCATAACTAACTAGGACCTTTATTAACTGTTATCATGTCAACTCTTTGTCAGTTTAGTTTAGTTTAAACTTATTTATTTTACATCGATTGCGAAACAAGCCTTAGGCTTAGATTAATCACTCTCGATGTCTGCTTCCTGGAGACTTAACCAGTACTCGCGCCGTTTGTGTGGAAAAATCCCAAAGTCAGGACCCGCTCATCACGGGACTCGAACCAGGGACCTTTGATACGAGAGGCCGACGCTCTACCTCTGCACCACTGTCTTCCACTGTCTTTGTCAGTCTGTGTTGCAATTGCATGGAAGGGCATTATGTCTGTGACAAAACCTTTGGAATGGGCTTTACAAGTTGCCTGTAGGCATCTAGTTTGGGGAAAATATGATATATCTAGAAAAATGCAACAATACATTAATAAATGTCAAAAGTGGAATTTATCAGAAAAAGGGTTGAAAGGTTGACGTTTTCATGCAATTTAATTGTAATTTTATTCTTGATTAAAATCTACTTCTGATAGTAACCATTTTATAAGACTATTATTAAATGTACTTTCCTCAAATAAATTCATGTTACATTGTAGATTTAAAAGTAGGAAAACTTTCTATAAATTGAAGTATAGTTTTGCATAGAGCTAAAAAACAATTGTAGTGAAAGAAGAAATGAATAGCAATATCTCCTTTCACCACATGTCCTATTGGATGCAAACACCTCAAAATGTTTTCAAGTGGGAAATGCTTAATATTAGTCAACATGTAAATTAAATATGTCCAACAGAGCAATATAGTCACTTATGACTGCCAATATATATCGAATTCTTTGAAAAGCGTCTTAACGTAATTGCCAACTGTTTGCATCGATGTAAATATAAAACATTTTAACATTGTCAACAATTTAGGGGTTTGTTGACACACTTTGCTTGTAAGAATCAACAGCTTTCATTTCATTTAAGTTTTCTGGACCCATTAACTACTATGCCATCATTTAGGTGATAGAAAGTGGTAGCATTAGGATGATTTTGGTCCTGTTGATTTTGATATCTGCATGTGGATACATGTACTTGATACATGTACCTTTATTCTGACACATTTTGTATTTAAATGATTAAACCATGATGTAAAAATTCAGTACATGTCTATGAAGCGCCGTTTTACTATTTATTCCTTATTTTTTGATATCAGGAATTCGATTTTTTGATATCAGAAAATCATTTTTTGATATCAGAAAATCGATTTCTTGATATCAAGAAATAAGGAGTATTTCCTGATATCAAGAAATAAGGAGTATTTCCTGATATCAAAAAATGATTTTCTGATATCAAAAAATCGAATTCCTGATATCAAAAAATATCAAGAAATATGCTCTATTTTACCTTATCAGATGATTTTCTGATATCAAGAATTCGAATTCCTGATATCAGAAAATGAATATTTGATATCAGAAAATGTATTTCTTGATATCAGAAAATCGTCAGTATTTTTTGATATCAGAAAATAGATTTTTTGATATCAGAAAATGAATTTTTGATATCAGAAAATGAATTTTTGATATCAGAAAATGAATTTTTGATATCAGAAAATGAATTTTTGATATCAGAAAATCTATTTTTTGATATCAGAAAATCATTTTTTGATATCAGGAAATCAATTTCTTGATATCAGAAAATAGTGAATATTTTCGGATATCAATAAATCGAATTCCTGATATCAAAAAATTGATTTTCTGATATCAAAAATTCGATTTTCTGATATCAAAAAATACTCTTTATTTCTTGATATCAAGAAATAGATTTTTTGATATCAGGAATTCGAATATTTGATATCAAAAAATAAGGGATAAATAGTAAAACGGCGCCTCATACTGTCTCTCTATTGATTTCAAGCATGTGTTTAATTGTGAGTTTACAATTTGAGGTCACCTGAGAACTGCAACGTATATGTCACATTGTTTAACTTATAAATCTGTACTTTGGAATATTTTTACAATCAGATGACTCAGTGATGCATATATGTTTGTGCATCACTGAGTCACCTCAATGCAGCAATCGCTGTACGTTCTAGCGTGAATTAGCAATCAATGCTGAAAGTGTAGCGCAATTGAGTTAGATACAGTATCGAGCATTGTCATATATGCCTATATTTGTATAAATTAAACATTTTGGCAAATAGAGAAATTAAACATTTTGGCAAATAGAGAAATTGTTCATTATGAGCAATTTGTGTTTGTTTGTGCTCACAATGTTTTCAAAGCAGCTTAACATTTCTAGGGATAAAACCCTCAATGTGAAGGAACTACATGGAATTGAACAGACCTGTTCAATATCAGACATCATTGAAAGCAAGCACCAAACTAATGGATACCTTAGTTGTCTTTCTTTTCTATGATAATTAAGTAATTTATATGAAAAAAGATTAAAGTTCAGAGATAAAATATCTTGCATCCGAGAAGTTGGTAGAATAATCTCCATAGAGTTGCAAACATGGGGAATGGAGGAACTTCTGTGTGATCGTTTACTAAAATATGTATGCTGCAGAGGCATCAAAACTCACAGGGAAAGTTCATTCATTAGCAAATGTCTATTTAAGATGGCCAAGTTGGACCTGTAACGCTCACATTTATAACTGCATCAATACCTATAACATGCAGCTCCTTCAGATTCAACAAGATTTTTTTCAATTTTGCATAGTGACTTAGTTTTTGATAGGTTTTGTTTTACGGTTGTATACCATTGTCAACATTATTTCAGTTATATCATGGTGACAGTTCACTTATTCATGCTACCTGGGTAAAAACTCTAGGTTTTACAATGTAAATTGTCCAAGGGCATCCAGTCATGTCGGCCGAGACTGGAGATCAAACCCAAGACACGCAGTTTGAAATCCCCGACAATAATCACTCGGCCACGACGGATTCCTGTTTTGGAAGTGACATATATGTAACCTATTTTGAACACAGCCCAGATGTCGTCAAGACAAATATTCTGACAAAGGTGTCAACATGCTTAATTCGAAAATGTAGTCTCTAAAGTGTACACAATATTACATTTAAATATGGCCTAGCGACCTGGTGACTAACACGTGATAACCCAGTAAATCTTACATATAACCAAGACAAACTTTCTCATAAAGTTTCATAGTTATTGAGCTAGAACGGTGGTCTATCGCGTGCAAACTAGCTTTTCCTTAAATTTGGTATGGCCTTATTTTGAACACATGCTGAGCCTTTGAAGAACGTAACTTAAATATCACCAGGACAAACATTCTTGCAAACTTATATTATTCTACTGTCAACAGATTCAGCTTTTCTCAAACTTACCCGCACCAGAGTGCACTATTATTGAAAATCCCAAGGCCACCGAGATACTGGTTGTCACTTTGCAGGATTTTCTACACGATCGCCACTATAGTGTCTTCGGCGCTTTGATTAAATATTTATATCATATATCTCCTAAACATCTTGACCACTCTTGGCCAAACATCGCAGGGATGCTCCTTAAGTGATAATCTTTCAGAAGTGCTTAACTAATTACATTCCAAGCAAAAATCTGGTTGTCATGAGAACTTTATGGAAACATGTTTAAAAATCTCTAAATGTAATCTCCTCACAAACCTTATATGGTTTATAGTATGGGGAGATATTCTAGTTCATGTATTGAGTTGACTGGTTGATTGGTTGATTGATTGATTGATTGGGGTTTAACACCGTTTTCAAAAATTCATCAGTCATATCACGGCGACCAATTCACCAAACTCAAGTGTTTCCTGGATTTTTCACACCGGTATTACACACAACATTCTTTCCAAGAAACTGGCTGCTTTTCCACATTGTCTGTTAGCCCCTTGGTGAAAGAAGAATAACGCTTGTCACATTGACCTTTGTCAAACGTAGGAAAGAATGTTGGCCGAACTTAGGTTCAAACTCACAACCCCTGGATTAACCTCAAGTCGCTACCGACTGAGCTACCGGGGTTCGATCCGGATCAGCCTAAGCATGCAACACAGGCTAACCCAAACAGACACTTTTCGCCTCCTGTTGATTTTCTGTTTCATGAATCATTACTCTATACCTCTATTACCCTGAGGCGGAATATATCGGCCTGGATCAGTCTGCGCTGACTGTGCACGCTGATCTGTGACGATACATTACGCAGAGGCCATAATGTTTGTTTTCTCGCAGGATGGCTTATTTCATTTTCGAGTTGAACGCACTCTGTGTCATTTATGTTTAAGGAAACCCGGATTTATTTAAAACAGTGTTATAGGGTGCTAACTTTAAGCTTGGGATACATATGATGCATTTATTTCAATTTAAAACTTTGAAATATAAATATGCTAAAAGGTTCTATGTTGTAGGGAATTAAAATATAGAGATCAAAACTATAGATTGTTTTTTTCTTTGATATAAAACTTTGACTATTTTTACCTAAAGGCCTTTTAACGTGTTTACGCGAAACCTTGATGTGTATGTTTTACGTTTGATTTATCTTTCAAGGTAATATAGAATAAATGAATGACGGTGTATCAATTCGGTGAAGTGGTAAGATACAATACAAATGAGGAATCCGAATGTGTTTTCAGACTCCATTTAACTTGAATGTCGCACAGTTAGATACGGTAGATGAACGCCAACAGTTCAGCGGGTTCACGTATGTTTGTTACTTTCGTGTTACCACTTCTATATCCATTTTAAATTAAATTCTATAGTGTGTTCATGTTCACTTCGGTTTTTCTGTTATATAAAACTTTGACTATTTTTACCCAAAGGCCTTTTCACGTGGTTACGCGAAATCTTTCAAGGTACATATAGAATAAATGAATGACGGTGTATCAATTCGGTGAAGTGGTAAGATACAATACAAATGAGGAATCCGAATGTGTTTTCAGACTCCATTTAACTTGAATGTCGCACAGTTAGATACGGTAGATGAACGCCAACAGTTCAGCGGGTTCACGTATGTTTGATACTTTCGTGTCACCACTTCTATATCAATTTTTAAATTAAATTCTATAGAGTGTTTCATTATGTTGAATTGACAGGTATTTCTAGTGATTGCCTTTTAAATTAGATCATATATTTATGAATTTTGTTGAGACATACAAGTAGTTAATGGCATACACTATCTTTAAACTAGTATTTATTATATCTGAATTATACATAATACCAATGATCGAGAAAATGTTAATACTGTGTTTAAATGTGTAAAGGGGTTCATTCTTGTACTTGTGAAACGCTGTGTTAGTTTGAATCATTAAATTATAACAAGAGTTATTAGAAATAAAGTTATAACAAAGTATATATATAGTTTTGCTTTATGATTAAAATCATACATGTTCATCCATGTGTAATAGTCCCGTTTCGTTCCAATGTGTAACTCTGTTCTATTCTTCATCAATCAATCTCGTCTTATTTGATTACTAAGTCTTCTTTCTTGTTGCACTTAGCACATTTTAATCTTAACAATACACCTCTACATATGTTATACACTTCATCACATGTAGAACACGATGTTAGTTTGATTCATCAAATTGCAACACATGTTATTAGAAATAAAGCCATTTTTTTGTTAAATTTCTACCAAAAAGAGTCTGATTTTCCCTTCTGTTCAGTCTGGTCTTTCATTCTGACCTTCTGCAATATTTCTGAATATTAATTTATTCCTCATTGATTGAGACTGGAGATAGGTTAAATAATCTTTCAACTGTGAGCGGACGTATCTTTTCAAAATGATCAGTTCAATAAAATTCTACATTATCTAGTCTCTCGTGAGCAACCTTAATCGTATCTGAGTTATCTTTCTCATCTTTCTACACATTCGCCCACATCATCTTCAGGTCATGACAACGCGTTCACGTTTTTCTCCAGGCGTTCACAAATCTTCAATTTATCACTCATTTCGGTTATCTTCCCTTCAATTCTATGTTTCAAAATGTCAGCACTAGAATCCCCACTTGACTCCGAGCTCTGCATTGTTGTTTCAAACACGGATGGTTCTTCTTCATATAAAACAGAGTTGGTCTGGTTTAGATTGTCACCACCTTGCAATTCTGACGGGCCTCCCTGTTTTATTTGTTTACCACTGTGATGCTCTTCTTCCCCACTACTGCATCCCTTTTTGCGTTTATTTTGGTGTCTCTTTCTCATATTACTTGTAATATATAGTCCAAATCACATTTCCAACTACGTTATTCCACATAGCGAAGTATATATAGCTTTGCTTAATGTTGAATGGTTTTCGCTTGTAACCAGTTGTCACCGGATTGAAATAATGGATTTTCTTTCATTCATTTGTTACAGTCCCCTTTCGTTCTTTTATGTCACTGTGTTCTCTTCGTAAATCAATCTCGTCTTATGTGTGGTTTGTGGCCATTCCGTATTAGAAATAAAGTTATAACAAAGTATATGTATAGTTTTGCTTTATGGTTAAAATCATACATGTTCATCCATGTGCAACAGTCCCGTTTCCTTCCAATATGTAACTTTGTCTCATCTTCATCAATACATCTCGTCTTATTTGATAACTAAGTCTTCTTTCTTGTTGCACTTAGCAAATTTAAATATTAACATTACACCTCTACATATGTTTTACACGTCATCACATCTAGAACACGATGTTGGTTTGATTCATTACATTGCAACACATGTTATTAGAAATAAAGTTATAGCAAAGTATATATAGCTTTGCTTAATGGGGTGTCACCGCGTTGAAATCCTGCATTTTCGATCATTCATTTGTCATAATCCCCCTTCGTTTTTGTATGTTACTATGTTCTCTTCGTAAATCAATCCCATCGTATGTGTGAGTTATAGCCATTCATTATTGATACACGTAACACAGTTCAACCTTAACAAGTACACATTATCGATCAAATGACGAAATCGATGAAGGGAATTATGATAATTCCGGCTTGCACTACAATGACAATTGTGAGGGTGGTTATGACAACGGTGGTGATCGCGCTGCAAATCAATACGCTGATGACGATCTACACACGAATGTAAGCTCTCGTTTTACAGAATATTGACTGTCAGGATTCCAAGTATGATAATGCTGACATTCAATATAAAGATGAGCATAGTCGAAACTCACATGTTGCTCAAAGGCGATTCCGAAATAACATGCACGGACATCTCGATCGGAGTCATCCCCGTGACGGAATGAGCGTGGACCGCCATGTACACAATAACTAATCATGCATATAAATAAGCGAATGTATTCGTTATTCAACATGTTTGTACTCATTGTTATTTCGTGTCTATTTTATACGTATTTGACTATCATCAGCCAGAACTTAAAAAGAAGTTGATTCTTGGTTTCCATGGTTTTTAATAATGTTCCTTTCAATTTTATGTTACATTTTTACGAAGATAGCAATGGATGATACATACAATGATCTATTGTATTCAACAGCTTGTCTTTGTATTTTCCTTTTGATCAAACTATTGAGCATACTGCTCTTTCGGATTTTATCAGGAGCGATTGTTCAGCTATGTTTGATTATACGTGCATCATTGCATTTTATGTATATCTAGCTCAGTCCAGATATTCAGTGCTAATCACTGTTTTTAGCAAGAAGGCTTTATTGAATAGCTATATCCGCTTTGTTTATAAGTACAACATATACAAACCCTGTGACTGTTACAAATGTTTCGGTCATTCCTATATTGTTAAGGACTATGTCATGGCTGAAATTAGAAAATGGGTGGGTGGGGTATACACGTTAAAAACTTTAAACCCTAGAGGACCTTGTGCCATGTAACTGTTATAACTTGGTCAGATAAGCTTTTTTAAATGTATCTGAATAAAAGAAAATAATTGAAAGGATAAGGTTGGTAATTTATAAGCAAATTAAGTTACCATTTTTCGACTCAACTTTGCACATTGTTAAATTACCTAATATATAATTAAATACCTGTAATAGTTAGGTAAAGTATCCTTGTAGATGCAACGAGCCTTCAATTTTCAAGTACATGCATACATCCTGTGCAAATCACTTAAAAGACAGTGGTCTTAATCAAAAAGCGTGGTGAGATAAAATGTACATGACTTCTATAAAACCTCACTCAGTACATTAAGCCATATATACACAATAAGTATGTTTATCTAGTGCTTTTAAAAATATTATAAACCTATGTTGTTATGGAAAATAGATTATTCATGTAACGTCACAAAATAATAACATTCTCTTATTTCATAATAGTAAATATCCTGATCAGGATGCACACATGCAGTATGATCAGGGTCTTCACCATTACAACGTTAGAGAATGTTAGTTTTCTGTGACAAACCTGAAATCATTTATATCACATAAACAGGATAATTGTATGTTGCTTTAGCACTAGATAAACATACCATACAAAATTTTTTTTATCAACACATGCATCGAGCCTTCAATTTTCAAGTACATGCATACATCCTGTGCAAATCACTTAAAAGACAGTGGTGATAATCAAAAATAATAATTTCCTATTGTGTGTAATCACAACAATATAATACCTGTTTAAATGTTGGGTGTCCAATACAAACCGTGGCGAGATAAAATGTACATGACTTCTATAAAACCTCACTCAGTACATTAAGCCATATAAACACAATAAGTATGTTTATCTAATGCTTTTAAAAATAATATAAACCTATGTTGTTATGGACAATAGATTATTCATGTAACGTCCCAAAATAATAACATTCTCTTATTTCATAATAGTGAATATCCTGATCAGGATGCACATATCCACATATGCAGTATGATCAGGATCTTCACTATTAGAACGTTAGAGAATGTTAGTTTTCTGTGAAATACCTGAAAACATTTATATCACATAAACAGCATAAGTGTATGTTGCTTTAGCACTAGATAAACATTTGCATTGTGTAGCTGTGCATTAATGAACTGAGTGGGTCTTTATAACAGGTGACTTGTGTACTTTTTATTCCCCAATGTTTGTATTAAACGCCCACCTTTAAATATGTCTAATTTAGTTGTGCAAACACACCATAAAAAACTTTTATCAACACATCAGTGTTTGTAAGAGATTTGGAGCCGACAAATGATAACTTAATTTGCCTATAAATTACCAACCTTATTCTTTCAATTATTTTCTTTCATTCAGATACATTTCAAAAAGCTTATCTGACCAGATTATAATAGTTACATGGCCCAACGTCCTCTAGATTTTGAAGTTTTTAACTTATATACCTCACCCACCCATTTTCTAATTTCAGCCATGACCTTGTCTTTAAACCACGTAATATATACATTGTTAATGTTGTTGTGAAATTTTAATAAACAATTAATTTAAATGTATCTAAATGGAATGTCACTGGCCTTCTGTCCAATGCTATTATCTCAGTAATGTCCTAGACTCCGAATCAATTGGTATATGCGGTATTTCCGAGCATTGGTTATATCCGTCTGATTTGCATTTTCTGAATAGCATACATCCAGCTTTTAATGGGAAGTGTGTATGCGATTCAGATCTTAATATGTACAGCAACAGAACATTTGGAAAATGTGGCATTGCTTTGATGTGGAATAAGAAGTTAAACTATTTGATTTCACATCTCTGTGTATACTGTGACAGGATCATGGATGTGCAGGTACGGATGTCACGTGACTCATACATGTATATCATACAGGTATATTTGTCGAGCTCTAATTATAGTATTAGTCGTTATCGTGAGCATTTGGAGATTTTGCATGATTTGAATAGTTTGTATTCACAAAGAGGCAGAGTCGTATTGATGGGCGACTTAAATGCGCATTTGAACGGTAACACCTGTATTAAGGGTTCATCGCATAAGTGGGTGGGGCACATGTCAAAATAATAATTTCATTTTTTTCAATGAATACAAATTGGTTTGGAATAATTTCTCGACTGAATTATAGGTGAATACATGTGTGTCTAATAATGCAATAAAGCGATTAAAAAAACCTTGTGAAATAAATATCTTACCAAAACACCCACTCCCCGTATGTACAACCAAACACACACTACACAGAAATATATCTGAAAATATACATAAATCCATATAGTCAAAGAAAAATGTTTTAGACGTTTATGAAAAACAAATGTCTACTTGCTTCAAAAACATTTTAACAAAGTTAATTTGACATAAAATATTACCAAGTAAAAGGTATGGTGGCCTTAATTTGCCACTTGTGAACATTAAAAGGAATTCCTGATTTTTAGATTAATTATGAACTATAGAAAAACTAAATTATTTCAAACAATATAGTGATAAGAGTGTTAAAATATAAAAATGATATGTATTTAAAAACATTTACATACCTTCTTACAAATCTTTGAATTTCACAGAGCCTTCCAAATAGTCATCCTGTAAATCATCCATCTCATATGATGTATCATCATCTTTATAAACTATGTTGTACACACAACCTGGATGGCCATCTCTACCTAGTAAAGATCATACACATATATTTTATGAATAGCAAATGAATGCGTTTCCACTAAAATTTCACTTACTCTTTCCCACATACAGACGCTTTTGGACGCCTCTGCAGCAGCCGTCTTATGAAAACATTGTGAAAAAATGAGAAATTGGTCATAACGAGCCATATTGACAGTTATATTACAAATTGACAATGCACAATTAAATAAAACGGAATTGTTGAAAACAACTTGAAATATCCAAAAATTGCCACGAATATAAATATTTCAACAAAAAATCAACACACATAAAACACATATAAATGCTCCTTCAATGACACATTAACTACCCTTGTCAAAAGGTAAGGATATATAATACGAAAGTGCAATAAGTTTGAAATATCCACATTAAAGAGTGAATCACATAAAAACAACGTAAAACCGATATAAATGATCCATACAGAACACCGTACTTGAGTTTTAGACCACGAGGTGGTTAATGGTAATCTACTGCATGAAAAAATCGTGCACAGGATTCATCTGTTTGGCAACAGGGTAATTTGACAAGACCATGTAAACAACGACGAAATCACATCAATTGGACGATCGACATTGATCCCATTGTATGATTTACCTTTGTGTAATGTAACAATCAGAATAAAAAGTATCCAATGTGAAAATACATACCGTTCTTATAAAATAACCACCTTATAAGTCACTTTCATTTAGTCAACAAAATTGTTTACAAAAAACGGTGTGATATGGGGCGAATCACTCAACATCCGGTTTATTTGATTGAACGAAATAGTTCCACAGTATAACCAATAATCGTTGTAGGGTATGAATTAATTTTGCCGTTAATTATTATCTGTTAACATATATATAAATATAAAATTATTCCAAAAATTGTGCAATAAACCAAGATAAGGCAGTTTGAAGTTTTACTGCAACACACAGTTATCGTTCTTAAATGATCGCGTATTGATATCACAGAGCTTCGGTTCTCGAGCAAAATCAAAATGGTGTAAAAATGTGAAAGATTATGTGACACGAAACAACAACAGATTGATTATTGCAAGATTCAACTTCTGATCCAACACGCAGGACAGGTAATCATCTATTGACATTTTACACAATTCATATATTTTTTTGCGTTGCATGACACCGTCTCGATCATAATTTACCATCATAACATTGTATGTTTACATTTCAATTTTTTTTTGGCGATTTGGTAAATTTACACACCTGCCTGTTCATTTTAACCTTGTTCTTGGAGATTAAAGAGTTAATCTCTAATTAATTTTAATACTTCTTGTTTTGACCATTTGTGAAATTCTACCACTAACCCCTGTCTCACCTGAAATATGCATTGTTTGGCTGTAAGTTATAAAGATCTTCCAAAAATCCTATAACATGAGAATAGTTTCTTCCAAATTTGAACATGGAAGAGTCTACTTTAAACATTTCGGCGCTGAAAGGGTTAATAGAAAAAGAAAAACAGCACATGTATACAAATGCTTCCAGTGAAGTTAAATTTGAGGCAGTTGTTGTTCCGAGACCCTGAAACAATTTGCTATGAATGGAGTCGGCACTTTGCTTCCCTCTACGCAGATACTGAATGCAATACGTACGATACTACACACTATAAAATCATTACAAATACATCTAACAGATTGAAGGAAGAGTCTATAATAGTTGATGGGGACCACATTTCTCAAGATGAGATTTTGTGTGCATTATCTACAATAACAACCGGCAAAATTTGTGGTATTGACCGTGTATGTAATGAACACCTCATTTATGGTGGTTTAATGGTAAAACATTACTTAATATTTTTATTTGACTTAATGTATTGTAATAGTCATGTTCCTACAGCACTAATGCGTGGTATATATTAAACTATATTAACATTATAAAAAGGTGCTAATAACCCAACAAATTAACATAATTGTTATAGGACTATAATCCTTTCGTCCTCTATTCTTAAATTGTATAAGAAAGTACTACTGCATCGTAAAAGCCAAGAAACAATTCTTCATTCTCAAAGAAAGTATAAGTGTTTGTAAAGAGAACAATAGCAAGTTATTTGCGTGCTTTTTAGATGCTCGTCAAGCTTTTAATCGGGTATGACACGATGGTCTTTTTTACAAGCTGAATGATATCAGGGTTTGTCCAAAACTTTTAAAAACAGTCATCGCAATGCACCTCAAAATGTATAGTTGTGTAATGTATAATGGTTATTGTTCTGTATGGTTCCCTGTTATACAGTTTACCAGACAAGGCAGGGTCTGGTCACTGTTTTTCTTCTACCTGGTATAAATATAAACTCACTACTTGACCAATTAGTAATAAAAATAGGTTTTGAAGTTAAAGCATCTCATTGTTGTGCCAAGTCTTTTGCAGACGACATGACCCTTCTCTCTTTGTCGAGGAAGGTGTAGCCGTGGTCATTTTCAATTAATCCGAGGGTATATATAAACGCAGTTTTCGGCCCTGGGTTGTTGGCAGCAATGCCATCTGCGAGTAAGAGGAATATAACCATTTAGACATAATCTGCAATAAAAACAACAATCCTTCTCTCAGAGTTAAGGTACTAGATAGACAAGAGCGCCAAATGTCACAAAATACGCCCGTCATGTTTTTCTTGAGACCAAGTATAGTGATAATTGGTTGTACATCAGCCAAAATTAGAGAGCGGACACTGTTATTACAGTTTTGGCCATTTCGAGGGACATAATTTTGTAGTGACTAAGATAACGTTGTAAGTTATCAAACCTGACCATGATATTCTGCCCATCAACATATTGTCTGAATTTGGTGATGATCGGATAAAGGCTTCACAAGTTATTTAGCTGACAAGACCAATTTTAGGTAATTTCTATTATTAAAGGGCAATAACTCTGTATTGACTGGAGCAATACGGCTAGTTATCGAACTTGTCCGAGATATAACGCCAATACACATTCTGACCAAATTTGGTGATGATTGGATTAAGGCTCCTAAAGTTATTGAGCTGACAAGACCAATGTTAGGTAATTTCTATAATTAAAGAGCGATAACTCTCGATTCACTAAAACGATATGGCTAGTTATCAAACTTGTCCGAGATATTATGCCAGTACACATTCTGGCCAAATTTGGTGATGATTGAATAAAGGCTTCTAAGATTATTGAGCTGACAAGACCAATTTTAGGTAATTTCTATAATTAAAGAGCGATAACTCAAATAACTCTTTATTGACTAAAGCAAGATGGCTAGTTATCGAACTTGTCCGAGATATTATGCCAATATACATTTAGTGATGATTGGACAAAGGCTTCTAAAGTTATTGAGCTGACAATACTAATTTTAGACAATTTCTATAATTAAAGGGCAATAACTCTTGATTGACTAAAGCGATATGGCTAGTTATCAAACTTGTCCGAGATATTATGCCAGTACACATTCTGGCCAAATTTGGTGATGGTTGAATAAAGGCTTCTAAAGTAATTGAGCTGACAAGACCAATTTTAGGTAATTTCTATAATTAAAGAGCAATAACTCTTTATTGACTAAAGCGATATGGTTAGTTATCAAACTCGTCCGAGATATTATGCCAATACACATTCTGACTAAATTTGGGGATGGTTGGACAAAGGCCTCTAAAGTTATTGAGCTGACAAGACCAATTTTGGGTAATTTCTATAATTAAAGGGCGATAACTCTCTATTGACCAAAGCGATGTGGCTAGTTATCGAACTTGTCTGAGATATTATCCCAATACACATTCTGACCAAATTTGGTAATGATTGGACAAAGGCTTCTAAAGTTATTGAGCTGACAACATACTGGACGCCGCCCAAACCGCCCGCCCGATCGCCCGCCCGCCCGATCAAAGAATTTTATTCAAGTTTGGTAGAACTGTTTTCGATTCAGTAGTACCATTTAAAGGCAATGCACCTAATCTTAGATAATGTAGTGCAATGCACATATGATTCCTTTTACAAGGTTGTTGCAATGTTTCTCCATTGAATTTGAAAGTGTGATAAGTATTTTGTAAATTAAAGATAAGATGTAGATATTTCGATGAAATTAAAAGTATAATAGTACACACTATATTATGTGTACAATTATAATTATTTGTTTATGCTTATATATATATACACACTCATATCATGCTAGGTGTGCTCAGATAGTTGCATGAGTGCATGTCTCTATTGTGCATTATCCATCTTTTTTCCCCATTGAACGCTTTTTATTTCGTTTCGTTTGAGTGCTATTATGTGGACTTCATGTACATTGTTAATCATGTACATAAGGCTGTCACAGACATATGTCTGTTATACCGGAGGGAACCTTCTTTTTTATTCTTCTTGTTGAGCAGTAAGACAGGTGGTTGTACATACAGTTCAATGGTGTATGTACTTTAAAGGTACGTGCCTTAACATGTACTCTTATAACTATCTATTTCGTTCTTCTTCTTTTGTTTTCTTTTTTTGTTTTCCTTTTTCATGTAGTTGTAGCAAATTGTGTTTTCTGTATTGTTGTATTATAAAAGCAATCTTCTTAATTGGAGGAAATAAAGATTTAAAAAAAATATATATATATAGCTTTGCGTAATGTTTAATGTTGTTTTCGCTTATAACCAGATTTCACCGGGTTGAAATCATGTATTTTCATTCATTCATGTGTTACAGTCTTCTTTCGTTCTTGTATGTTACTATGTTCTCTTCGTAAATCAATCTCATCTTATGTGTGGTTTATATTCATTCCTTCTTGCTGCATGTAACACATTCCAACCTTAACATTTCACTTCTTTATAAATTGTACACGTCATCACATGTACGGGTTAATTTTTGCCTGGTCGATTGCTGATTGGGTTGATTGCTTATACGAATATTCTTGTAAACGGAGTCTTGTAATTAACATAGTTAAGACTAATATTTGTGTTTTTGAAAAATGAAAAGTTTTCCAAAGAACTTTTTTTTTCATATAAATGGAAAAGTTTTTCAAAGAACATTTTTATCATATTAATGGAAAGTTAGTTGAAATTGTCGATAGTTTTACATATCTTGTAGTTAACATAGATAAAATTAATATTTGTGCTTTTGAAAAATGAAAATCATCCAAAGAACATTTGTTTCATATTAATGGAAAGTTAGTTGAAATTGTCGATAGCTTAACATATCTATTATATACCATTATACTATTTATATCGACTATCATTGCATCTGTTATGTGTAATTCACTTGGTTGATTAAAGGTGTTTACGTCAAGCTTTGAGTGACAGTTTGATCTTGGTAAAGAAAAACGTCCACGACATCAGGTAAGAGAGCACCTCGACAGATTCAGTAAAAGTAAACTGTCGTTTAAATAAAATGTTATAAAGTGAAATAAAATATGGCGCATTTGTGAAAGGGGGGAATTTCTGTTACCGACTGGCACCTTATAGTATGCCTATCATATGATTAAGACTTCATATGAGCCTTGCCGCGAGGAAACCAACATTGTAGACTGCGTAAAGCATCGACCCGGATCAGCCTAAGCATGTCGCGCAGGCTAACCTGCGGAAAGACAATGTTAGCCTCCTGTGGATTTTCTGTTTCAGGAATCATTACTCTATACTTTAATCCCCCTGACATGGAATGTGTCGGCCCGAAATAATCTGCGCGGATTGTGCAGGCTGCTCTGGTTCGATGCATTACGCAGAAGCCATAATGTTGGTTTTCTCGTGGAACGGCTCATATGCGTGCTGTTTTCCGTAGTCAAAATTGTTGAATAATTCATTTGATGCACGGATTCATATAAGGAAAGGAAACTATCTACACAAGATTTAAAATAGTGAGTTTAAAAATATATCAAGACCAGATATAAATTTGTAATTTAAACATCATAGAAAGTTTTAAAGTGTTCGATTTTTAGTGAAATTCAACATTCCGTAGGCAAAAGTGTTGAACAATTCATATGGTGTAAGCGTGTATTTTAATCGAAGAAAATATCTCGACCAAATTCAGATTAGTGATTTAAAAGATAAAATTTGATTTTAAATAGCCAATTCGACATTGCGCGCATTGCTCGTGATATTAAAAACTTGATCGAAACGTGTGAGTATTATATTGCATACCTTGAAGTACTCCCCATGGTTTGAAGCGCATCAGTTTCGTCTATGGATTGCCAAATTATGCCACGGTCAGTAACGGAAGTACTGATGCAGAGCAGAACCGATAAATTGTCGCTATCGATTTTTACGATCAGGAAGGACGGTGTTCTGTTCACGTTTGGAACGAGATATAAGTTAAATGGTGCTAAGTTTGTGGAATAGGGGGGACGTGGCAGCACGGCTACTTTCTCCGACTTTAAACATAGTGTTACTCTTCTAGAGATATGTACTGGTCCATTGTCATGTCACATCCGAAACCTTTTCCACTTGCAGGTGCCCTTTTACGCATCTGCAGCAAACGACCCTTTGGAAAAAGTGTTGTAAAAGGAGAAATTGTTCATCATGAGCACTTTTTTCTTTAGGCGCAATGTTTTCAACTATGTTCCATAATAAACATTGATCTTTAATTATACCCCACAGTATTGCCCAGAAAACCCTTTCCCTCATACGATAATTATGCACCCGGACGACCCGACGACCCTGAACATATTTTGTAAAAAAAAAAGAAAATCTCTATAATTGAATGGTTGACCTATGACTAAAGGTGCTAAACATTGTGGCAAAAGGAGAAATTGCTCTTTTTGAGCAATTTCTACTAAGTTTTCAATAAGCCGTTTCCTGCAGAGGCGTCAGAAAACATCTATATGAGGCAAAGGGTTAAGTTACCTGCTGAATATTGATGTTATGCACGTGCGGAAGGGTTAAAGCTTACTATGTTTTCAGGATTTCGATATGCACTTCATTACGCTATTGAAACATTTGAGAGTTGTTTGGTGTATGCTTGAAACTTTCTGTTTTGGAGGACTCCAAATTGGTTGGGCATCATTGGTCTACGTATTGAAACATGAAGGTTTCTTTACGGATGGTTGTCCGGAGTTTAACACAACACAGGTATCTGAAAGGTAAAATTAAATGAATTTTGTTGCATTCTAATTCGAACGTCATTGGTATACACTTTATATACGATACAATACCATTCCTTGTATTACATAACACAATAAACAATATGTTTTAAAGCAAAGAAAGGAAATATATATTTAGCAATCGTTGAACACGCAGAGTCATGCTCAATATCCCAGACTGTAGTTCACGTCTGTATTCATGTACTTGGAAATTTTACCGACGATGATTCCGGTTTGAATATAAGACAAAACGCACTTCTGTAAGAGTATTATTAATGAAGATAATCATTTACAGAAACATAAAATTGATCGACATTGATCCAGTGAATTCATGCATCTATGGTGCGTCTAGGAATTGGTTGTTTAACCCCTTGGCCGCATTTAAAAGCGTGGCAACAATAATAGCAAGATACAGATTTTCTATTAACTTACAAAAATTACGTTTCCGTGATTCTTCTCGCAAGTTTTAAACGGTCAATTATATATATATATATATATCACTTGTCGATATATTTGTAGCAGCAACTAACACATTCTGATTATATTTATATATAATTTAACTATTCTTTAAAATACGATTAAACTCTTGTTGTTATCGACGATGACGAAGACTCAGTTCAATAGTGTATTTAAGTTAAAACTTGTTTATTTAATATCGATATCGAAACAAGCTCTTTGTTTATATTAATCACGTCCGATGTCATCTTCTTGAAGACTTGACCAGTAATTACATCGTATATGTGGACAACTCCCAAAATGCATAACCAGCTTGTCATTGGATTCGAAACCCGGAACGTTGGTACGAGAGGCCGACGCTCTACCTCTAAATGTCTGTATATTGTCACTATTCATACATACTATTCATATTTAGTCGGGTCAATATACTTGTTGATCCCAAACAAATTGCAACAAAAGGGTTCTCAACGGTTTTGACAACTATTGGGTATAGTTAATGACCAATTTTTTTTTTAATTTGTGGACTACCTACATACTCATGGAACTTCTTACAGCACTTACTTAGGTTCTGGACAACTGAATACTGGAGAAAGATACCAAACGCATTACCCGGTTGGAAATACTAAATAGCTTTAAAATATATTATGGAACTGGACAGTCTTGGACGGCATCTTGAAAAAAAACTTTCCGGAAGTTGGATTTTCATAGAAAATGTTTTAGTCATTATCTGTACCCAATAGTAGTCAAAACTGTTGAAAACAACTTTTATTGCAATTGTTTGGGGGTAAACGTATTTGTTGTCATATATTGCCGACTAATATCACTTGATACAATTGATTTGAAATTATAAAACTGGAATCAAATTATTTACGCCAGCCTTTTAAAGGTCAATTTAAGAACAACTCAATATTCTTTGCAAAAGAGTATTTGACCTTGGTCATAGAATTGTCATGTCTTTTGAACATCATTTGACTTATCATTTGCCCATTCTCTTTTGCATGATACATGTTTATTTTTAGCCAGGATGGGGAAATAACAAATACTATGAGTTGTTCTGTTGATGTCGAATCTTTTCTCTGATGACCATTGTTGTCAATATATATAAAAGGGTACTGATTCAGTATCGTCTAAAACGGTAACGTCCGCCAACCGAATGAAGCAACCGTGTCGTATACAAATACAGGCTTGTTTTACATACTTAACAGTGAACCAAAAGCATGTGACTACCAAGACGCTCAGATGTCCTTATTGTTTAGTGTATCCAATGGTATTTCAATCATCCCAATATTGCTGTGTGGAAACTTCCTCAGTCGATTTGGTCAAGTCAGAACAAGAACTATATGGATGTAAGACCCTTCATTGTATATGCACCCTTCATTTGAAATACAAAACTCAAAAGGCAAAGCATACGTTACATGTAAATGTAAAATCGTGTCGATGATATTAACAACACTTAATTCGTTTGAGTATTTCATCTTGAAATATTCAGGGCACGTGCTTAAGATACCCTTAAGTTAATCAGACGTGAATTGTATATCTCGACAGTTCAATTATCCGCTCGCAAACAAACGAAAAGAAAATGCATTGAAACGATATAACCGTCTCGGTGGTACAGCGTCAGCATCGGCATTGGGAGGCCGCGGGATTGATCACCGGCTTTGTCATACCAAAGTATTGATACTTTAAAAAATGGTAGTACTTAATGGCTTTTCCTCTTGTCGCTCAGGGTTGTTGGGTATAGCTTTACGATTAACTCGCTGGTGTCAGGACAAATTGAATATTATTGCTGGTAACTTGCCAAGGAAACATATAACATTAATGTTAACATGTTGGAAACGGCGTTAAAACAATAAATCAAATCAGAATTAACATGAAATGCGTCATACGGAAAAAGCCACTTTTAGATGAGTAGATTAGCCATCTTCTCGTGTAGTATAATGCTCTAAACAGGGCGTGTTTGCAGAATATCCTTAAAAACTTTGCGAATGCTAGTCAAAACTTGTAATTTAGTTAGTTGAAAAGGTTATGACCTTCCCGAATGAGTGGTGTGTTACACAATATAGGACTATCTAAATGCATCCCTGAACCAACAGTTTAAATACAGATGACTTTAATCCCTCGTCGGAGTTGATATACATAGGATCTGACATGAGTTGTCATTTCATATAAAGTTTAATAAAACTTTATAAAATGACAACGAATGTCAGATTCTTTTTATCACATGACGAAACACAAAATGAAAATCGGTATTTCGCTGTCAGAAAATAGTCTCGACATGTAATACAAAAATATTTTAAGACCGATAATGGTCCCTTTACCTGGTCCATCTATCGTGACGTTTGTGTTTACCGGATACACGTCCTCAGCCATTTTGTAAACATTCGCGGATGAATACAAACAGAGTTATTCGGTCATGATATATTACACACGTGACATTTAAAGAAATGCGTAATGGGTATATTATATCGGATACAAGCATTGTCATGTGATAGAACCAGATAAGTGATCAAAATCTGTATTTCTAAATTGGGTGGCTAGAATCGACATTTAGTTTAAACTTGTTTATTTTATCTTTGGCAGTTTGGCTCTGAACAATCCCATAGGCAGAACCAGTTCATCGCGTGATTTGAACTCAGGACCTTTGGTACGAGAGGCCGACGCTCTATCACTGCACCACTGTCTTCCACATACTTCGATATTTAAAGAAGAATTAAAATACATACAGAACATGAAATAACCGATGCATGAAAACTGGTCGTTTTATTGATGTAGTTATGTTATATATATGACCTAAATATTTACACCCGCTTTACGAACCCATCGATGCATCAGACAACACGACGGACTATATGCATCATGAATAAAACTGTTAATAAGTAGATAAGCCATATACATGTAGTATATCAAGTAAATTATAAACCTAGTAATAGATGTAACAATATACATGTGTATATATACCTTTCAAAAGTGCTATTTGCTTGATATGATTTTTACCACTGGCTCGCTTTTCATAATCTATTCTTAAGTTTAATTGAAATACCGAAGCTGACTATATATGTACATGAAAAAGCGCAGGTATATAATAATACAATACATTTGTTCAGCACACATTCAGCTATCACTTGAACACGTAGACAACTCGATTTATCACAAGTCCTCTGAAACTTGTTTAACTACATGTATATCGAGGGCTCGGTGTGAAACGGTTGTAACTAAAATTGGTATTTTTTTACCAGGGTTAATCACTTCGCCATAAAGTCTATATAAGCGATAAATCATTTTTCTTGGTAAACAATGGAAATGTAGGTGCCTAAATTTGTTTATAAAGGGGTTTTCAAAATAGATTTTTAGTTACAACCATTTTACACCAAGCCCTCGAAATGGTGTAGTATGCTGTACAGCCTTTGTAAGTAGAAGCAGGGACGCAGATATAGAGAATATTATGTCCCTGACGTAAGATATGAACTTTATCTGACGAGGTTGGGAGAATTGATAATTGTCGAGCCTTTGGCGAGACAATTATCCTTTCTCACAGCCGAGTCTGATAAAGTTTATGTCGAAAGTCAGGGACGTAATATTCTCTCTATTTATATTGCATGTAAAATTATGCTTTCAGATAAATCTACACTCATTCTTACTAGTTTTAAGAAATAACATTCACAATAAATAATTGCCGAATTACATTGTGTACACACGTCATACGAAAGCTAAAGAGTTCCGACTAAAACAGAAAATCCACAGGAGTTGAAACGTGTCTGTCCGATTTAGACTGCGCGGCATGCTTAGGGTGATCCAAGTCGATACTTTTCGCAGTCAAAACAGTTGGTTTTCTGGTGGAACGGCTTATTTATATTTCAGAAAAGTAGTTCCAGCGATTACGTCATTTCTAAAAATAAGTAGACTGATAAAGATAAAAGTTTATCATACCAGTAGACATGTAAACATAAGGTTTATCATACCAGTGTTATACGTCACGTAATCTGCTCATTGCATGATAAATAGCATGTATTAATCCAGTGTGGAAAGTAGCACACAATCAGACAATAATTCCTTTAACATCTTGTATAAAAACCGGTATCGCAACAGTAACATCATATTCCCTATTTATATCATGTTATGCATTGTGGGCATGTGGCATTAGTATTATTCATTAAAAAAATATTGTCATAGTGATTTTATGTTGTTACATACTTTCAGATGCTTGTTCATACTTGGATGTATCATGATGATGGTATCGACACCGGGTAAGATATATCATCACTCTCATTAGACCTATGCTTCGCTGCAATAACAAAATATCGTATAGTTCTGATGACTGCCTATTACAAGTTGTCTCATATTGACCTTTGTGTCAGCCAATCAAATTATAGCCTATGAAATCGTCAGGTATCAAAAGGGAAGATAATCCATATGGATAGACGAGGTAGAAAAGGCTTGATTTCCAAGTGTTCCGATTGCATAGAATATTCAAGTGAATATGATATGTTGCCGCCCTCCCCACTACAATCCTAATCTGTTTACCTACGCTATTGCAATATTTGAGAAAGAAATATAACACAGTGGACCGATACATTATAGATTAGGCTGGAAAGGATGAATGCAGTCGGTGCTTTTTTGTCGTCCAATTTGCATTATTGAGTTATTCGTTAAATATTACATTATGTTGTCACAATTATACAAAAGTAATTCATCTGAAAGTATTTATTACTAAGATCCCTTTCTTTCCCTGATCTGATTTTAGAAAAACCGTGGTTTGCCTGTGCGGGTGTGATGTTATTGGCCGGAGGTGGATCTATATTTCTACATTCCAATATGCAGGTATATGTCATGAACGTCCCTCAAGATGTCGATATGGTATTTCTTTCATATACAGTGCAACCTGTGTTTAAAAAACAGCCGTGGAATGAGATCAATATGTTCTTTGTTCACGTGTGGTCTTTCATTAAAGGGTCATTTTTACAGAAAATTAGTAATTGAAAAATTAAAATTACGGTTGCTATAGACTGGAATTTTCTTTAACAAAGGTGGTCTTTAGCTCAGGTTTGACTGTATACTGAGTATCAGTATCAATGTTATATGTAAAAAGATTCATTAACTCATCAACTCTTACATCTGAACTCGTAGCCAATTACGGATCTTCTTGGCAAAAAACTAT
Source organism: Serripes groenlandicus (assembly GCA_031761405.1). NCBI lineage: Eukaryota > Metazoa > Mollusca > Bivalvia > Cardiida > Cardiidae > Serripes > Serripes groenlandicus. Next base: position 48,815,215 of record JASEVX010000008.1, read on the forward strand.
ACAGTTACTCGACTTCAAAACTACTTTATCGCTCATATCTCTTAATCACTTACTTGCAACCCGTTTAAACTTGGTACATGTATAATGTCGAGTTCCTGCACAACCTTTAAACCGAGAATATAGTTAATTGATAACAAACATTTGTGAATCAGCCTTTTTCAGTTTTTTTAATATAGAATGTGTACTTTAATTGCAGTCAGTTTCAATGTTCATGACTCACATCAAAGTATTGAATTTTGGCCAGAAGTAAGGGTTTTGATATATTTCATTGAAGCATTACTTAGTTGATATCAAGTTTTTGAATTGTAATATGTTTATCAAAAACTTGATATCAACTGTCAGAATCCGGAAGACAATTGGCACTGTCACATTTAATTTTCGGTTTCCATGGATAGCATCTAAGGTAGTATCTGCACAAATCTCTGGTGCTGTGTATTTAAATGTGTCCTTTATGCATCCAACGAGACTTTACAGCAAGCCATTTAATGTCTTACGCAAGCTTTTCCTGGTCCAAAAACTGTTTTGTGTTAGTGGTATATCCTCTGGTTCACAAGCATGGCCCTCACTTATCATTCTAAATATACTGGGTCTCTCGAAGGTAATGGCAGAATGTTTCTCATGGTTAAGTACTTTTGGTATAGTATTGTTTTACGTTCGTAATGAACGACATCAACAAATTGAAAAGTTAATGACGAAACACGATTTGAACATTATAATCGTCTATAATCGGTGAATATGGCCATAGTATGCTCTATAACTTTCGTTCACAACTATTCAACATCTTTTCGTAAATAGGTAGCACCTTTAGGTATATTGAGTTCTGTGTTAGTTTAAAATGTAAGCATCGCTAAGTCTGTTTTAGCACATGCATGTAAAAATACATGTACTACCGATACATATATATAAGCATTATCCCGAATCAAATTTCATTTCAAACATTTTCCAAATTTGAAATAAGTCTTTTCAAAGTAGGAAATATAATATGTAAATTATTTACAGTTTTCAAAGTTTGCATACACACTCACAGCTTTAACTGTTTGTTAAAAAAGTCAGGACAAATCATTCCCAGTTGCTTTTAATAATACGAAACAGAAGAATACGCCTACTGTAACCGTATATGCCACTATTCCAATTGACTTTGCATGTGTAATGTTATCCTAAATGTACGAGAATGCATATCCATATGTATATTAGGTAAGATCAAAGCCTAAGTCTAGAAGCATACATATAGGTCATTTCTAACGCATAATGCTGCTATATTTAGTTTCGACACACATTCGAAAGTAACTATGTCCGGTGAAGTATAATTATTGTAATCGATAGTTTTAGGACAAGTATTGCATGGTAATACGCTAGTGTTAGACGATGTAAGAACTTCACAATTTCGATTATTTAAAATAATGTCTTTTTCAGATTTCCCGACTGTACACAACTGGTTCCTTCTTTGTCATAGCACTCATCAACGGTTGCTACGACTCATCTTCAGCCATCACACTGTTCATTAAGGTAACCAGAAAGTTATGAAATCAGATATTATAGTCGATCCCCAGTAGCTCAGTCGGGAGAGACCCGGGTTGTACATCAAGGGAGATTATTAGTTCGATCCGCAAATCGACTAACATTCTTTCCGCCCTTTGTCAAAAAGTCATTGCGCCTTCCACAAAAGAAGAGTATATGTGTTGATTATTTTTGTTAAAAAGCAATAAAACCCGTGAGTAGATGAAGTGGCAGCTATGATATTATTGTTTTAAACGGAGTCTAACTCGGATCAATCAATTCCCATTGATCAATCTATTCTTATAGCAAAGCTTAGCATTTTTATTCAGATGTAGAGTAAATCTTAGGATATTATAGGAATTCGTAAATGGTTCCTTCCTGCGTCATGACATACCAACTGTAGGTGCATCGTCCGTATTTTCCGTAAAATACTGATGCCATTGGTCAATAAATAACCTTTACGCGTAAAACTAAAAAGGACGATAATGCAATAACAATAGTATTGACCACCGTTGGAGCTTGTGTCGGTCCAAAATCGCTCAGGGTTGATGAAACATGTTTGATCCTCTGTTGCCTGACGTAAGCAGTGGTACTTGGGCATGTGCTCATCCAATCAAATTATAGCTTCTTACTAGCTCTCACAGAGCACTTTGTATGGTGGTAGGACAATGTGAAAGCACCCCTGTGTTCGACACAGGTTGAACTCACTTTGATTCTCTTATTACAGCTCGCATATGAAGCCGGCGTTGATATGAGAGTTTCGTTTGCTGTAATTCTGGGATTGTCACTGACGGCGTTTCTCAATACATATGTGAACTTCACTGTTCCAGAGTTGAAAAACAACAATAATGGATCTGACGAATATGATTTGTACGGAGGTGAGTGTTTCAGCTACGCGCTATAGTATTACATCTCTGACTGTACTCCTATTCCTTGACTTTGTAGATTGAAGTTTAAAGTACAAGGTCATAGATTTTCCTCCTCGACGCTCAGAACGGTTGGGTTACATGTAACATTACGACTTACTAGCTGGTGTCAGGATAAATTGTAACTTAACAATGGCTGATTAATCACTGGTGTCAGGATCAATGGTAACTTACCAGTGACTGATTGATCACTGGTGTCAGGATAAACGGATCAGTAGAAATGGTAACTTATTAATGACTGATTGATCACTGGTGTCAGGATAAATGGATCAGTAGAAATGGTTACTGACCAATGATAGATCGATTGATTGATTAATGGAGCTAAACTCCGTATTCAACACTATTTTAATATACGTTGACCATTTGACCATCTCATGTGTTTCCTCGCTCTCTCAAACCAGTCATTCCAATCAATTTGGTGTTTTTTCAACATAGACTGTTAGCCCATGGTGGAAGGTGAATTACGCATTTCATAGTGACTTTTGTCTTTTGAAAACGTCGGAAAGAATGCTTACCTAGCAGGGTTTCGAACTCACAACTTCTGGATTGACAGTCCTCATCGCTACGGACCGAGCTATAGACAACGTACCAAGGCCATGATGTGATATAACTGAACAAATGTTGACTCAAAAACAGTTCCAACATTTTCAGATGAAACTTGGTGCACATGTTTCTAGGAACAATACGCATGTCTGTACCAAGCTTTGATAATTATTCCGTAATGCCCCTTTTTCGACTAAGACAAAATTAGACGAGCGTCTGCGTTGGCGCTCGCTTGCGGCGCTCTTATCTTGACTTATCGTTGTTACATTTCAGATCCCTCTGGAAAATGGACATTAGGTAAACTCTACAAGAAATATGTTTGTAACCCAACTTTCATCAGTCATTTTATGTGGTTCACGTTGATGGATGTTCACTTCGTGTTCTTCATTTCTTCAAGTAACGTGTATATAAGAAGAGTCTCGGACAGAGGAAACGGAACAGGTATTGAAACGCTTTATATTCATTTATTCAAGTAACGTGTATATTAGGAGAGCCTCGGACAAAGGATACGGAACAGGTATTGGGTGAGATCGATCATCAACCATAGTCTAGTACCGGAAAACGCACTGCGCATGTTCCTGATCGAAGGGGTATTAGTCAAGGGGTGGGGGGGGGGGGGGGGGGGGGGGTGGCATTCAATAATGATGTTGGACTTTAGAGACAACACGAAGAAATTGTAAGCATGCTGTTTCATAGCAGATAGTCTACCCCTTAAGTAACACATTATATGGTTGAGGTGTTTAAAATGGCATCAAAGTAGATTTACAAGCTTCAACATATTCAAGTTTTACCTGAGATGACCATCTTGCTTCCAGAGAAACTATAGTGTACAGGGCAAACTCGTGGGTCTGACCGTAGTCGCTATTTTTAAAGTGACCCCTTTTTCTTTTATCCATAGTGAGTTCAGTACGACCGAAGTCTGTAAACTAAAGTTGCTTTAGTTTCTGATTGAACCCGCCCATTATTTAATCTACAATAAGTTCAAAATCGATTGTGACGCAAATACATACCTGTACTTAAATCTCGTTTGTTGATTGCTTCCTCTATAATATAACTAGTCAGGTCAACTCAAGTCAATTCAATATATTTATTGATAATAAAGGCCTCCGGCCCAAAATAGTTCTCGTTTGTTGATTGCTTCCTCTATAATTAACTAGTCAGGTCGAGTCGAGTCAAGTCAATATATTTATTGATAATAAAGGCCTCCGGCCCAAAATAGTTTGTTAAACATTCATAATACATGCTGTGTCCCCTATTGTGTTATATGAATATTTAAAGTTGTATGAAGGACATGATATCCAAAAATACAAATATTCTTTAGAGTCGTCTCGGAATCAAGAGCTCATAAGAAAATAAAAGCCGTCTCAAGATTTTCCCTTTTTATATCAACTTTAAAGAAACTGCTCACGTACAAGATAACGTGCGCACCAAGAGAGCCTGGAGATCCAAACTATTGATCCCGCTCTCAAGGAATCGAACTTGGAACAACTGAGCCGTCCCACGAAAAATCCAACATTATGGCCTCTGCGTAATGTATCGACCCAGATCAGCCTGCGCAGTCCGCGCAGACTGATCCGGGCAGACACATTCCGTCTCAGGGGGATAGAGGTATAGAGTAATGATTCCTGAAACAGAAAATCCAAGGGAGGCGAAAAGTGTCTGTCCGGGTTAACCTGCGCGGCATGCTTAGGCTGATCCGGGTCGATACTTTACGCAGTGTCCACAATGTTGGTTTTCTCGCAAGCCGGCTCAATTATTGAATCATGTGGTTGGCGCTGTAACTGTCTTGTGTATAGCTAGTTTAGTTACACGAAATTATAAATGGGAATAAAAAGTAAATTTAAAGTATTTTTGTAATCTACAACACACTACGTTTTGGTATGTAGAACGCATTCATCAATCATTTCTATTTAATGTTGATAAGATTCATAGTGCTGTGGCAAACTTAAAAGCTTTTGCTATGCCTGAAAGAATATCTGTACCGTGTAATTTAACCCCATTTCGATTGTAGCGGGATATAGAAATAGCAAAATCTGAATTCTCTTCTCTTTGATACAAGTTCAACACAAAACACAACACAAGTAAATCACAATAAATCTGAAATTACGTGCTCCAATGCAGATATATGTTACTTTTTGATGATCTACCTATTTATATACGAAGAGAGAACGAAACATACATACATTATTCAAATCTGCGTAGTTATTAGTTATAGAATAGTAGTTGTATCCAATGTATGAATGCACTGTGTATTAAATGGTGGGATAGTAAAAGAGTTAACTTTAACGTCAATCTCATTTAAATCAGACCAAAATACTTCGCAGTACGCATATTTGAACCGAGTCCCGGTGGCTGAGTCGGTAGCAACGCTGGTTGTCAATCCAGGGGTTGTGAATTCGAATCCCAGGTCGGCCAACATTCTTTCCGACGTTTGACAAAAGTTATCGTGACCTGCGTCATTCGTCTTTCACCAATGGGCTGTTTAACAATGTGGAAAAGCCGCCAGTTGATTGGAAGGTGTAGTGTACTTGTTGTGTGGTGTACTGGTGTGGGAAAACCAGGAAACGCATGAGGAGGTGAACTGGTCGCCGTGATATGACTGACAAATTGTTAAAAACGGCGTTAAACCCCAATCAATCAATCAATCAATCAAACGCATATTGGATCTGACTTCCCGGCATAAAGGGTCGTCTCGAAAAGACCTTATACACTGAAACACTCGTGAGCACGTGCTCGGTTGTTTTTATGTCCAATGAAATCGCATGATACAACAAACGCCCGTGCTATACAATCGGAGCGCTTGACATTCACCGCTTCTCCATTTTGATTGGCTGACGTAAAGGTCAACCTGAGACGACCTTCATAGGGCAGTCGTCAGAACTATATACGAAGTTTAGGTCTTGTTTAAATGCGATTGCTTTGACATGTTAGTGTTAGCACAATGCGACGACCAGATGGGAAGTATATTTGTTCATGTATACATGTAACACTACGAAGTAAACGTTTAATTCTATTCCAGAAAGCTCACTTACAAACTTCCTATCCATCACAATGTTAACTGGTGTTGTAACATCAGTAATAGTGGGACTGTTCTTTGAAAAATTACACCTGAAAATAAAAGGTTGGTGATTTTTTTTAATACTTACGCAGACTCTCCATGCGGTGTGAAATTCACCGCATGATATATAAAGGTACGCACTTCCCACCGGGTATGTGCTACTCGTACTCATACTTGTACTCGTACTTACTCGAGTACCAATGTTGAAGTATTCAGCAGTACTCAGTACTTGTCGTAAATTACTCGTTCTTACTTGAGTACCATTTATGAAGTATTCAGCAGTACTCAGTAGCCTACTTGTCGTAAATTACTCGTACTTACTCGAGTACCAATTTTGAAGTATTCAGCAGTACTCAGTGCTTGTCGTAGATTACTCGTACTTACTCGAGTACCAATTTTGAAGTGTTCAGCAGTACTTAGTAGCCTACTTGTCGTAAATTATTAGTACAATTACTAGTACTTACTTGAGTACTAAAGCAAAATGGCCAATACTTTTGAGTACTTTACGAGTACTATATGAGCTTTTCCACGCATGTGTGTGAAATACTAAACTAATTGTACATAAAATTGAAATAACATTTCATGTTTTTATTTGTGACCCATCATTGTCTAAATTTAGACAGTTGTATACCATATGATAATAATTTAAAAAATAATGTAATCGGAAATTACTCGTGAGTACTCTAAGTAGTACTCAGTACTTACTCGAGTACACACACAAAAGTAAGTACTCAGTACTTAACCGAGTACTCCTTAAGCATCCAGTACTCAGTACTTACTCGAGTACTAACCCCCGGTACTCTACTCATCCCTGCTTCCCACATACTATGTATCTATCTGTGTTTGTTTTATTGGGGTTTACGTCGTTTTTACAACATTATTTCAGTCATATCACGTCGACAGTTCACCTTTCCATGATCACTGGGTAAAACAAACCAATGCAGGCTAGGAAATGTGCCTTGCCTAAGGGCACTCAACCATGACCGCATGGACTGGGGATTGAACTCTCATTTTTTGTTGACTTTACCGTTCTCCGATTGCTTGGTGATTTTATAAATAAATGTATTTCGAATAAACAAAGTGATTGCTCGTAGAACCTTAAGGGTAACGAGTTATAAGTGTCCATTGTATTTGTAAACATCAGCGTGATTTTTAATTGATATATATTTATTTCGCAAAAGGTATCATTACCTTCTTCATTTTGATCATCATTATCAGCACCATCATTAATAGCTTCTATTTTTTACTACAGTACTTTTTTACCCTGTACCGCCTTTGTATGAAAACAAGATTTTGTCCTGGCTGCCAGTTCACCTACATGTATCCATGTCGGAAGACGAATGACTTTACCTTTGTCAAACGTCGGAAAGAATGTTGGCCGAGCTGTGGGTTAAACTCGTAACCCATGGAATGACAACCAACTTCACTACCGACTAAGCTACCAGGGTTCGGCGTATCACAATGGCATATATAGTAATAGTTTTGTACTTTAAGACATTGAGCGTTACACTTTATCCAGAATATTAACTGTTTATCTTGTTTACAGGAAGTGTCTATATTCGAGACCTCAAAACATCGATGGTTGCATTGATAACTACAACAGTGTTATCGGCTGCACTGGCTGCGTCATCAATGTCTCATAATGCAGTGGTGGCTGCAAGCACGTTCGTTATACTGCCAATGTTTAGATCGTTTCTGTTTTCTACAACATTTATATTCATCGCTAAAATGTGAGTCAATCATTTTACTTACAAATAATGTATAAATTGGCTGGATCCAGTTCCACCAAACTTACTTAGCGCTAAATAATACTTAAATACTTAAAAGAATATTTTTCTTAGATACCTAATAAAAGTGCCAACAAATTTATTTATTTAACAAGTATTGTTAGTCAGCAAGGTAACTATTTATGTCAGCCTAGTCACTTGCTTAATTACATTCAACAATTCATGTTTTGCAAATTATTAGGGAACAAAAATGATGAAATATGCTATAAGTATTTAACGATTATTTAACGCTAAGTAAGGTTAGTGGAATTGGACCCTGTTTCGTTTGACCCTGTCGTAATATAGGTGATCATTTAACTGTTAAATGAGGCAAAAAACACCATTTAAATACATAGTTGAACAAAAAATGATTCCCAAATGTAATTATTACGCTAAGTTTGGGTTTGCTGATGCACCGCTCGTATACAAGTGTAATTATTACGCTAAGTTTGGGTTTCCTGATGCACCGCTCCTATACAAGTGTAATTATTACGCTAGGGATGATTTTCCTGGAACACCGATAATTTACAAGTGTAATACTTAAGCTCCGTTTGGTATTCATGATGCTACGCTCATATACACATGTTATACTTACGATTATGTTGATTTTAATTGAGCACCGCTTATTTTTCATTGACCTCTGGCTAATACAAAACCGGTTTTACCGATTGGTATAATAACCTTAAAGAGTTACCAAGAGATTGACCATTGGGCGAATTGACTAGCTCAGATTATTGTATCACACAGTCGAGCTATACCATTAGCTACATACTTTCAGTAGGATAGGCGTAACAGGATTGTCTTACAAATAGATTACAGTTAGTTTACCCTTTCCAACAGGCGGACCCATTTTTATGCAAATGAAGCAAGCCGATTTTCCCCAATGCCAGTCATACTTTACCAACTATATCCAGTCATACTTATATTTGTAAGGCGTTCCATATTTCAACAAAAATGTCTGCAACAGATGTGCTGTGTGTGAGAAATGAGCATGCTCTTATAGGTTCATAATTTTCACGACCTTGTTTTTTGTTTCTATTTGAAAGTACTATAACGTGAGGAAATAAATACATTATATTATAACAATAAAGAAAAAGGAAGACAATTATTCAATATTTCGGCACTAGGCCTTCTGCAGGATTCCCGGAATATAACTACAGACTACGCTGTGTTCATCACAAACAATGAACATAGAGTATGACATGTTGCTAATTGGGACCCTTGTCATTTTGTAGAGATCTTGGGAAGACATGAACAAATGCATGCTTAGTGCAAAGATATTAAATCAACGGGTGGTTTTATTGTACTCTATATGTTATTCTAAACGTAATACAGTAGATAACATTATTAAATTGACACATTTACCGTTCACGCCCCGCTGCGTTTCGTTCAGTTCCGCTCCGCTCACGTTGCAATCCGCTCTAAAAGCTTTTAGTCGTTAAACTCATTGTGATTGCTTCTTTCCGTTCTGATGAAATTAATCGCTTTTTTACGATCACTAGGAACTCTTTTTTTTCCGATAAAAAGTAGTTTCGTAAACAATTATCGAGTAAATTGTTGCAATCGCTCATTCATTATGATTGTTTCGTTCAGAGAGCAGAATTCCGTTCCGCCCTTAAAGCGTTCAAACTTCTTTCCAATCAGGCTCACGATCCAATGGCGTTCCGCTCAGATTGTCAATTTCATGGTGTTGTTAATTGTCAACATATAGTACTTTCAAATAGAAAATAAACAAGGTCGTAAACATGATGAACATCCAGAAGACCTTATGACAGCTTGAATATATAGCGTTTATATTCGTTCCAGATTTCCAGCCAGATCCTTTGGGGCTCTAGTTGGTGTGCTGTGTGCACAGTCCTCCATCCTGTTCATGCTTCAAAGAGCGTTTTTCCAGTGGTTCCAAGCTTATGAGAATGCGGAATTGCATGTAAGTGGTCGAAACGTTTTCTCCAAACAGGGTTTTACATAACTTGCACAACATAAAGAATGACACGCTGGTGTCAGGATAAAGTGTCCAGGTCCAATCGCATCACCCTAACTTAGGGCTAAGTATTACTTGAACACTTAAAAGCGTATTTCATAATATTTGTTTCCCTAATAAAAATACAAAAGGAATTCTTCCTTAACAAGTATTATTTTTCAGCAAGGTACCTATTTATTTCAACTGTGTCATTTACTTAAAAAACCTTCAACCATTAATTTTTAACAATTATAGGGAAACGCAATGGTGGAATTAGACCCAGTTTTACTGGTAACGTACCCATGCAGCACTGTGATATAACTGAGCAGTTAAACACCATATACACAAAAATAACTTTCAAAACTGTGATTATACTAAGCCCGGGAGGGACTTCTTACTTCAATACTTCTAACTTCCATACTTCTAACTTCATTACTTCTAACTTCACCACTTCTAACTTCATTACTTCTAACTTCCAACTTCATCACTTCTATCTTCTAACTTCATTACTTCTAACTACATTCACTTCTAACTTATAACTTCATTACTTCTAACTTCATTACTTCTAACTTCATTACTTCTAACTTCATTACTTCTAACTTCATTACTGCTAACTTCATTACTTCTAACGTCCAACTTCCTTACTTCTAACTTCATTACTTCTAACTTCATCACTTCTAACTTCATTACTTCTAACTACATTCACTTCTAACTTCATTACTTCTAACTTGCAACTTCCTTACTTCTAACTAGTATTGAAGTTAGAAGTTAGAAGTGAATGTAGTTAGAAGTAATGAAGTTAGAAGTTAGAAGTGATGAAGTTAGAAGTTTGGAAGTTAGAAGTAATGAAGTTAGAAGTATGGAAGTTAGAAGTATTGAAGTTAGAAGTAAGGAAGTTAAAAGTAATGAAGTTAGAAGTGATGAAGTTAGAAGTAATGAAGTTAGAAGTAAGGAAGTTGGAAGTTAGAAGTAATGAAGTTAGCAGTTAGAAGTGAATGTAGTTAATAGTAATTAAGTTAGAAGTTAGAAGTGATGAAGTTAGAAGTAATGAAGTTAGAAGTATTGAAGTTAGAACTATTGAAGTAAGAAGTCCCTCCAGGGCTTCCATACCCTTTTGAACTATACGCCATGACCTGAATTGACATTTGATTAAAAGCATCAGTTAAATCTATATATTCACCGACCTATGGTATACATGTGTGCAAAAATACTGTCACTTATTTTCATTGTTTCCCCCCTGTATTTTGATGAAAAAAACTTGAATTTAAACTTAATCAATCTAGTGATTCACTAAACTATCAAATTTCTTTCCTCACGCTGACACTATATTTGTGTCTTCTGTTTGAACATTGAAGTCATGTTTTTTAACATTCGAGAAAGTAAGTTTTAAGTTATGTTGCAATGGTATAATTCATTACTTTGCTTTGTTAAATTGTGCGTGATACTGATGGTAAACTTGTATTTAGTGCTGCCAGTCTTGCCAGGGTGATACAGAGAGATATAGAGATATCGACTCCGTCTTCCGTCTTTCTGTGTATGTGTCTGCTCATTCCACCGTCTGTCTGTCCGGCTGTACGTCCATCTGCCAATATATCAGTCATTCTTCATATAATGTTCCATGTGTTTCATCGAACAATGTTGTTTTTTTTTCTATCATTTCAGATTAGAATACTATTTTTGGTTACAAGTTTGCTGGCAATGCTTCACCCTATATTGATTGTCTTCAAGATCCGACGAGTGGGAAAGAAGGTTGGAATTTACAATAATAATAATACATATGGAATGATAAGTTGCAGTAGGGATACGCCGGTTTGTATTATACTACGACGCAGTTGAGAAACATTTAAATCTCGCGGGATTGAGGGTCGAGTGATATGTCAATTTTCCCACAATTCGTATGGTACAATACAAACCGAGATATCTCTCATGCAACGTATTTTTTTTTTCCTTTTAGTGTATGCCTAGTATAATTTTTAAGACAATAAAACATAAGTATACAAATATCAATGTTTTTAATAACGTAATAACTTGTCAATGACGTCCAACGTTTGCGTATCGAACGACGTCACATCATATATCAGTGACGTGCCATAACAATATTCGGTAACATATATGACCTAGACAAATACGGATTTTGAATCCGTCGTGGTTTGTTTAAGCGTGTGACAATCTGCATGTTTATATGCCGGAAAATGTGCATGTTTATACTAAATGTATGTATTTCTTCTCAGAAAAGATGGATTGTTTTAATGCAATGTTTATGTATTTATGCTTAAGATAATGATATGTATATGTTGATATGTGCCTATTTTAAATTCGTATTCCAAAATGGACTAAATGTATTGATTGTAAAGTAACCAGTTGTCTTGTAATAATATGTTTAGCACTGGTACGAGGACTCCAGGAAAGACATGACAAGGTAAACTGCTCGCCGCGATATGGCATTTTACTCCAATCGTTCCATCATAACAGTGCCCTGTTTGCCGTGTGTGATGATAGAACAATACTTTGAATATGGTAGCGCGCAGATCTTTGAGGTTAGCAATACGACTGACTGGCTGGTGTCAGGATGAATGGACCAGTATAACTAGTAATTTACGCAGGAAACGCCGTGATATAACTGAAAGAAATGTTAAGAGCGGTGTAAAACACCGAACGATAATTCATCATTGATCGATATCAAATTCCTTACAAACGCCAGTCGGTTTTCTTATTTAGCCTGCAGCATCAGCATTCGCAAACGAGTGCCGATGACAGAATCGCATTTGTCCGCATTTGGCGACCGAAAGCTTGCTCAATTGGGATTCGAACATACCATGCTTAGCTCGCTTTGTTTTAATAGTAATTGTAATACCACGGTCTGATGGCAAAACAAACCATAAGCTACGTTATGTACAATCAAACAATACGGTTATGTCTTAACGGTATAGGTGTTTGATTATGGATGCCATACATCTATGAGTGATGCATATATACATTATATCTTTATATTGAAGGAAAAGAATACTGCTACAACGACAGACGGAGGGGTTGACTACACAGAGACTGGGGTTAATCCAGCATTCACCAATACCTCTGCAGAGTGTCCTTAACTCTTTTCCATATTCAACAAATGTGCAGCAGACAGCTTTGAAGAAACAAACATTTAAGCACCAATATTAAACATATATTTAAAGGTCAAATGTCACTGCGACCAAAATATCCCTATAAATAAAAAACACTTTGTTTGTGTAGAAATAAGTGTATACCTTCATCAGAAGGGATTGATTATATGATATTGAATTTAAATCCATTGTAAATGTGTATAAGATGCAATGGGAGACATCGGTCAGTTGTCTCCCTTTAATACTCTCTACATCTAGCTAGGTCATATCATTTGGTTTCCTCTGTTTTTATCATTGTTTTTTTTTGCACTGGATGGTGCACTTATAATTGCATTTTCTTGGCCAACTCTTATTAGATTGATAAGTAATTCCACATTTGTTTTCTTTAAACACTGGTATGTAAATTTTCTCTTATGAATCATCACTTTAATTAACACATTTATGATTAATGTGTACAGAGTAATTGCAATATCTCATTACGAAATAGCGATAAAGACAAAGCATTTCAACTAAAAGGACCTACCAACTATTTGGTCTTCCTTGGTCTTTATCTGACAAGGGAGATAATATAATTATCACTAATGTCCCTAATTGAAATGATTGCTCTGATCATTGTTAGTAGTTTGACCTAGTCTGAATGTGAAAATAGAGCGGAAGTAGAATATGTGAATAACCAGTTTCGTCACAGTCCGATTTCGTCCAAAATGACGTTAACAATCTTCTTGGAGGTGAATTATTTGTTGAATAGGTAACTATTTTCAATGATGCATGTACCTGAAGAACGGTTAGATAGTGTGACAATTGAAGGTTGAAACTGGTTATTTTACATGGAAACGAAGAATGAATTTATTGGTGTATTGTGACCAAAATGAAAGTGTAAATAATGAATAGAGTTTGAAACATTTAAGCAAAATGAGAGATTGTTTATCATCAACAATTTTATTATTTTGCGTCAATGGTTCGTCTGCTGGAGATGCATCAAATGCGTCAATGCATCAAATGCGTCAGTGCATCAAATGCGTCAGTGCATCAAATGCGTCAGTGCATCAAATATGTCAATGCATAAAATGCGTCAGTGTATCAAATGTGTCACTGCATCAAATGTGTCAGTGCATCAAATGCGTCAGTGAATCCAATGCATCAAATGCGTCAATGCATCAAATGCGTCGATGCATTGAAAAGGGAAATGGTTAAACAGGAACAAATAAAACCAAAGTCAACATGAGATTAAACGTGTGCGGCGCGGTGCGCAGAAACACATTTTATAATGCGCCAGTTGTGTCGTTCATTGTGTACAGGAGCTCGTTATCCCTTTCTCACATACAACAAATCTGCATCAGACAATTTTGAAAACATTGTGACAAAAACCTAAAGAATTTCCATAAAATAATTGTTAAATAAAGTGTAAAACATTGTGGCCAAAGGAGAAATTGCTAATTATGAGCAATTTCACCTTTGGCCACAATGTTTTCAAAAGACGTCTGCTGCTTTTGCGTCAAAATGCGTCTACAGGTGGGAAAGGGTTAGTTAAAAGATCACAACCTCTTTTTGTTTAGACATATTTATTTAACATTGAATTTGAAATAAACTTGCAGCTTATATTATTATTCACTCTCGATGTATTCTTCCTGGAAACTTAACAGCATTTGCGCCGTGTATGTGGAAGAAAAGATTCGAAATGCAGAACCCACCTACCACGGGATTAGAACCCGGAAACCTTCTGTATGAGAGGCCGGCACTCTATCATTTGCAATAGTGGCTTCCACAAGCTCTTTGAAAAAACTTTCCCCTGATCTATTCGTACTTTTTTCCTCACGATGCGTTGTGGCCAATGACATGTCTAATGTGTCTGTGTCACACTTTTCTCAGACGTGTTCCGTGCAGGTGGTTGTTTAAAAGTCATAAAGGTGCTTGATTGATTGATTGATTGATTGATTGATTCGTGTTTAACGCCGTTTACAACAATTTTTTTCAGTCATATCACGGCGGCCAGTTCACCCATTCGTGTGTTTCCTGGCTTTCTCACACCAATAATCCACACAACAATCCTTCCAAGCAACTAGCTGCTTTTTCCATATAGACTGTTAGCCCATCGGTTGAAGACGAACGACGCTTGTCGCAATGACTTTTGTCAAACGACGGAAAGAATGTTGGCCGAGCTGTGGTTCGAACTCACAACCCCTTGACTGACAGCCCGCGTCGCTACCGGGGCTCGGCTCTAAAAGGTGTAATCCCCTGTGAAGGTTTGAAAGATTCAGTTAAATAAAGAGAACAATAAAGATCTACCATCGACATATTCATCACCATAACCCTCACATTCATCATCACGAGTATCATCATCACCATCATAATCATCATCATCGTCATCATTAGTATTATCATCATCAACATCATCATTATCATCATTATTATCATCAAATGTATCATCATCATTATCCTCCTCATCATCATCATCATCATCATTATTATCACTACCACTATCATCATCATCATTATCATCATCTGTATCATCATCAGCAGTTTTATCATCTTTATCATCCTCAGCATTATTATCATAATCTGTACTATTTCGTTATTAAATTGACAACTATATATTAATATACAAGAGGATTGTAAAGAATTCGACACAAGTTTACCATTTCCCATACAGCCTAAGTCTATGTGGAAAAGCAGCCAATTGCTTGGGAAGAATGTTGTGTAGAGTAATGGTGTGTGAAAACCAGGAAATGCATGAGTAGGTGAAATGGCCGCCGTGATATAACTGAGAAATTGTTAAAACGGCGTTAAACCCCAATCAATCAATTCTTTTGCGGGAAAAGATTAATAAATCAAGAACTGTGTAACAATTTTTCAGTCATATCACGTCGGCCAATTCAGCTACCCATGTGTTTCCTGGATTTCTCAAACCACTACTCTCTACAGACTTTCAAAGCAACTGGCTGCTATTCCACATAGACCGTTAGACGATTGATGGAAGACGACTTACTCGTGTCGCATTTTTTTTTTTTTTTTTTTGACAACTTTCAAGAAGAATGCTATCCAAACTGGGATTCGAACTCACAATCCCTTAATTGACACTCGACCTTTATGGGGCAGGGCAGTCTTAAGAACTATATCCGAACGAGAGAAGTTTAGGTCTGATTTTAACGATATACTTATTTTATCTGCAGCTTTGAATGAAAATTATTGGCGAATGTGGGAAAATTAATTAGCGATCAATAATTATTTAACTGGATGTCTGAAAAGGAAAACGAAAGTAAACGTAGAATAAGTAATATATCTCATGTACCTGAGTTGAAAACTTTATTGTATCATGGTGTTTGTTGCATAGTTCTACTAACGAGGGTAAGTAACTCAGTATAATGTGTGTACAAGGTAAACACGAGTTAGATCCCCTGAACCGATGAAGCTTTTCTGGATTTAATTATTTCTTACGACAACAGTATGAGTTAAATTTTCCTGAATTCTAAGGAGGGAAGACGCGTATGATAGAGCAATCATGACCCTTACCAACTGTTCTATTAACGGCCCTTCATGCTAGTGCCGCCTTCAGTGTGGTATGTGCCGAGCCCCGGTAGCTTAGTCGGTAGCGACGAGGGATGTCAATCCAGGGGTTGTGCGTTCGAATCCCGGCTCGGCCAACTTTCTTTCCGACGATTGACTAAAGTCAATGCGACATGCGTCATTCGTCTTCCACCAATGGGCTAAGTCTATGTGGAAAAGCAGCCAGTTGCTTGGGAAGATTGTTGTGTGGAGTACTGGTGTGAGAAAACCAGGAAATGCATCAGTAGGCGAACTTGCCGTCGTGATATAACTGAGAAATTGTTAAAAACGGCGTTAAACCCCAATCAATCAATCAGTGTGGTATGTGATACCTAGCAGCTTAAAAGCTAGCTTTTTTAGGGTTTTTCTTGTATTCTTTTTTTTATTTTAAAACGTTGGTTAATACCGGACTTTTTATAGTAGTGTACACTTACAACTAATGTTGTTCATCTTTGAGTATAACCCTTAACAACCAGCATATATAGAGATCTAGTTTTTATTCTAACACATTCTATGCATAGGGGTCTTAACACATGCAGTCAGACAGCTATTGTGTTCATAATTTAAAGGTATACATGTAGATGGACAACCAACAGTTTTTTAGACGCTCCAACTTAAATTTAACCTAGGGCTACTGACATGTAAATACTACATGTATCCTGTGCATCATATAAAGGAGAATGTTGGAAAAAGAACAGGGTTAAAGTTAAACTTCTACATTGACGATTAAAGTTACATCTAGGGTTTTATTACGTGTAGAGAGACATGCAAAAAAAAAACTGGTTGTTCATTATTTAATCCTTTTGCTGCAAATGGCAATTAAATACTTTTGTAAACAATGCGGATTCATGAAATATACACTGTTTGCCACTTAGACATTAAATTTTACTAAATTTTCTGTTGGACGAAAAACAGAATGGTCCAATTTTCAACATGGAAGAGTCGACTTTGTTAAATTCGGCAGTGAAAGAGTTAAAGCCGTATTGATACAACATCAAAAAGGTTAAACTTCTTTCTTCCACACTACAGTTTCACCTAGGATTTTTTATTACACATAGACGGACAGCTATGCTTATTATCTATGCTGTAAGAGCGAAATCAAACATTCTTTTATATTTTCCACTGAAGTGTAGAGATTAAAGCGTATGGAACGCCGTTTGCACAATAACGACGAGAACTTAGGTTCTCCTTGGGAGCGGGAGACCAGGAGTTCGATCCCCGTTTGAATCATACCATAGACTCGAAATGCGATTTTGTTCATTATCACAGGACTAAAAAATGTGCATTCAATCCCTTTTTCATGAAAGAAGAAAAAAAAATGATTGTACAACGTTGGTAACAGCATGCATCGGTGTCAGGATACATAACGGTGCTACTTGTAATTTTATTGATTGATTGGGGTTAAACGCCGTTTTTAACAATTTCTCAGTTATATCACGGCCAGTTCACCTACCCATGCATTTCCTGATTTTCTCACACCAGTACTCCACACAACAATCTTCCCAAGCAACTGGCTGCTTTTTCACATAGACATAGCCCATTGGTGGAAGACGAATGACGCATGTCGCATTGACTTTTGTCAATCGTCGGAAAGAAAGTTGGCCGAGCCGGGATTCGAACTCACAACCCCTGGATTGACAGCCCGCGTCGCTACCGACTGACCTACATAAGAAATGCCGTGATATAACTTAAACACGGATGAAAGCGGCGTACAGCACATTTCAAAAAATCAAACACAATCAAACAATCACACAATCAAACAATCACACAATCATCAAACAATCACACAATCAAACAATCACACAATCATCAAGCAATCACACAATCAAACAATCACACAATTAAACAATCAAACAATTACACAATCAAACACAACTGAAGTTGCAATCAGCGTTTGTAAATATTTTAGCCTAGAGAACAGTCTATATTGAGACTAGCCATAATACACATACAATGTATGCAGGTCAGAGCGTTCAATGTACACATATGTTGCAAGGGACCCTTTTCGTCTGACACCGTTAAATACATGTAAACACTATCAAACTTACTCACCGCCACAATTCCGCCGTGGCCTGTTTGTTAACGTCGGGGATTTGGAACCGGGCGTCCAATGTGCGATCCCCAGTCGCGGCGCTGTGGTCAAGGTACAGTGCTCTCGTGTAAGGCACTTTTTCTAGACAAGTACCGGTTTGTTTACCAATATATCGTGAATAAGGGAACTATCGTCGTGATTTTACTGAAATAATTTGTTGAAAAGGGCGGCAAACACTTTTACTCTGAAAAGTATGATTGAATAGTGACACAGCACGTGTTTACCATTCCAATGCTGTATTTTTTTTTTCAAATGAACTTTCCAAAGCTCAGTTATGTCAAGATAAAAATGTTGAGTTGGTCAACCAACAATGTAGACAATGGTCAGGCGAAGAGGATGCGTCGTGTTTCCTTATTCTATGAAATGTAATTATAGAGACCATTTGCCCTGATTGAGCATAAACATTTAGCTGTTATTTCCCCCATTTGATAGTGTACACTTGATCATGAACAAACATCTGACAGGTGCAGATCAATTCAAGAGTCAGCTTTAGATACAAAGGAGTCCGGGTGTGAAACCCTAGCTATTTCCGAAGACACGCATTGGTTCCTTAACGTGATCAGTGTACAGCACTGATACACCCGAGGCAGGACCAGTAAGTTAACCTCTAGTTGAATATTGAACACCTAAAAACACTTCAGAAAAATCCCGAACCCGGACCGGGATGTGAACCCCAGTCATCTGGATTGACAGTCTAGCGTTTTAGCCACTAGGCCACAGGGCCACTCTATGCTGGTGGCAAAGGCTTCACGAATTCGTTTCCAGCAGTCAAAGGGTTTATGTAAAAAATGCCTGTAAGCATGCATGAAACAAGATAACATACAAAGATATGTATATCTTAACTCTTTCAGCGCCAAAGGCAATATTGAGGTTTTTGCAAACAATACTGATTCAGGTGAGTCAGCTCGTAATGAGCTGACTCACCTGAAATCAGCATTGTTCGCTTTTTCGTTATCAAAATAGTCCAAACTTTTATTACATGAGTTATGAAGAAGCCCGATTTTGAACATGGATGAGTCTACTTGAAACAATTCGGCGCTGAAAGAGTTAACATTGTACAGATGTCCTTGAGTAGTACAGCAAACAGTAAATGTTAATAAAACATAAACTATACGAGATGCATCATAAAAATGATATTTATAACTTCGAAGATTGTCATGAAACAGTTCCGTGTCTTAAGAAACACATTTCTAGTAGTTGTTTGTTTGAACAAACCAGGGGCGTAGCTCCCTTTAGGCACTATAGGCACGTGCCTACACATTCTTTCTCAAAATGCCCCAAAATGCAGCTGCGGCGATAGACATCTGCGTAATGTATCGACCAGATCAGCCTACGTTGTCTGCGCAGACTGATCCGGCCGACACATTCCGTCTCAGGGGGATAGATGTATAGAGTAGTTATTCCTGAAACAGAAAATCCACAGGAGGCGAAAAGTGTATATCCGGGTAGGCCTGTGTGGCATGCTTAGGCTGGTCTGGGTCGATTCTGTACGCAGAGTCCACAATGTTGACTTTCTCACGAGACGGCCTACACATTGATTATTGCCAAGCTACGCCCCTGCAAACTGTAACAAAAGTAATTGCAGTACATCATATTAATATGCAGCCTATGTTTAAAGGCCATTTAGTTCACAAATTAGGGGCCGACAAATGTTCAAATGTGCAATATATCAGGACCTCAATATATCACTATCTCATGACAGTAGATAATAATAGATTTACAACGTTGGAAACAACTTGATACACACACGTGCGTGTACAATGTAGGTATGAAAGGTCGCTTTTTGTCGCTTTATATTCTAAGTTAAATGTTCTTTTAAAATGTAAAGTATAGCGATTCGGCAAAATAGTATGCTATACAAATAATGTGATTGAAGACATAAAAGGTATTTCTTCTGACTTTTGTTCCTAGTCGTAGTCGGTGTAGTGGTTGAGCGTCCGCCTCGGGTTCGATCCAAATCAACTATAATATAGGTAAACATATATGAGTCTGTCAATCAGAGCCCCGGTAGCTCAGTTGGTAGCCACGCGGGCTGTCAATCCATGGGTTGTGAGTTCGAACCCCAGCTCGGTCAACATTCTTTCCGTCGTTTGACAAAAGTCATTGTGCCAAGCGTAATTCGTCTTCCACCAATGGACTAACAGTCTATGTGGAAAAGCAGCCAGTTGCTTGGAAAGATTGTTGTGTGGTTTATTGGAAACACATGACTAGGTGAACTGGCCGCCGCGATATGACTGAACAATTGTTGAAAACGGCGTTAAACCCCAATCGATCAATTAAGTCAATTAGAAAGGGTACACGCTGACATTGCTAAACAGTGTACTTTCAGATCGGCCCGTACATTTGCACAGCCTTATCAAAATCAACTGTCGTTGACAGATACATGTACGCTAGTGTACGTAATGTGTGAACAATGTATATCTTGATCAGACTGTGCGATATACCGGCTGTTGGGAATCTACTCTGTTCACAAAGTCCAACATGTAGCTTTTCCAATGCACGGAATCATAAAAAGTGTTTTTATGTCTTGATGATATATTGGGGTTAGACGCCATGTTCAACACATTTTCAGTCATATATGGCTGCTTTCCCAGATTGACTGTTAGCTCATTGATAGGGGACCAATGACGTTTATCACGTTGTATTTTGTCAAACGTCGGAAGGAATTGGGTTCGAACTTACATCTCATAGATATACAGCCATTGTCGCTACCGATTGAGCTAGCTACCGGGGCTCATACCATATCGTCTTTCGTTTCTATAATCTGGAAACGCAAAGCCGAGTCTGTTATAATTTTGTCATCGACCTTGTTAATAACTTGTTAAGAGCTCATGCTCCCGTGGATATGAGACATGAAATTAAACCCTTTCTCACATGCAGTCGCTTCCTTAAGACATTGGAACAAAAGGTGAACTTGTTTATGATGAGCGATTTTTCCTTTTGCCACACTGTTTTTTACTGTATTCAATAGTTCTACATTACTCTAAAGAGATTTTTCCTTAGTTTTGTCTAGATGTTTTATAAGTCGTCTACTACAGAAATGTTGTATGTGGGAAAGGGTTAAAGGTGTTCACTTGTTAAGATGACATACACCTATGGATATAAGGAATGGTATTACATACGGGAGGGAGGGGAATGTGAACAATACGTTGGATTAAACCTATTTATGTTACATCTATTGTGAAGCAAGCTTTCAGCTTATGTTCAAACCTATTCATGTTACATCTTTTGCGAAGCAAGCTTTCAGCTTATGTTTAAACCTATTTAGGTTACATCTATTGCGAAGAAAGCTTTCAGCTTATGTTTAAACTTATTAAGGTTACATCTATTGTGAAACAAGCTTTCAGCTTATGTTTAAACCTATTTATGTTACATTTATTCCGAAGCAAGCTTTCAGCTTATGTTTAAACCTATTTATGTTACATCTATTGCGAAGCAAGCTTTCAGTTTATGTTTAAACCTATTTATGTTACATCTATTGCGAAGCAAGCTTTCAGCTTATGTTTAAAAGTATTTATGTTACATCTACTGCGAAGCAAGCTTTCAGCTTATGTTAAACACGCTAGATGTTTCTTCTTGGAGACATAATAAGTACTCGTGCCGTTTGTGTCGAAACCCCCAAAAGCAGATCCCGCTTATCACCTATCAACCTATTTAGGTTACATTTATTGCGAAGCAAGCTTTCAGCTTGTGTTTAAACCTATTCATGTTACATCTTTTGCGAAGCAAGCTTTCAGCTTATGTTTAAACCTATTTAGGTTACATCTATTGCGAAGAAAGCTGTCAGCTTATGTTTAAACTTATTAAGGTTACATCTATTGCGAAACAAGCTTTCAGCTTATGTTTAAACCTATTTATGTTACATTTATTCCGAAGCAAGCTTTCAGCTTATGTTAAAACCTATTTATGTTACATATATTGCGAAGCAAGCTTCCAGCTTATGTTTCAACCTATTTATGTTACATCTATTGCGAAGCAAGCTTTCAGCTTATGTTTAAACCTATTTATGTTACATCTACTGCGAAACAAGCTTTCAGCTTATGTTAATCACGCTAGATGTTTCTCCTTGGAGACTTAATAAGTACTCGTGCCGTTTGTATCGAAATCCCCAAACGCATATCCCGCTAATCACGTGATTGGACACCGGAACATTTGGTACGAGAGGCTGACGCTTCCAATTATTATGAAGTATATTCCCAGGAAGGGTGTAGACATTGGACGTTGAAACCATGCCTTTTTTAAACATGTTGAAATTATGATTTGAAATGTAATTGTAAGTTCGAATTCGGGATTCCTCTTGTGTTCTATCGTTTCAATTTCAGTTGTTGAATTAATTCAATACATGCGTAATAGTTTAGTTTGGTCATTTGTATGGTGTTTAACGCTGATTTCAACGTTTGTCGGTTATATATAGGCATATCATGAGTAAGCTACCAGTATAACTGGTCAATTTATCCTGAAATCAGTGAGTGAGTCGTTATGCTAATCACACAATCATGAGCGTCAATGGGGACAAGCAATTGATCCAGATCAGTCTAAGCAAGCTGCGCAGAGGCTTACCCGTACAGATTCTCTTCGCATCCTGTTGATTTTCTGTTTATATTTCAGGAATCATAACTCTATACCTCTCTCTATTCTGAGACGGAATGTGTCGGCTCAAGTTAGTCTGCGCAAGCTGATCTGGGTCGATATATTACGCAGAGTCCATAATGTTGGTTTTCTCGTGGAACGGCTCATATGAGGTATATGAGAGAGGATAAAGAACTGTTTTATTGTGCAGTAATTAAATAGCTAAAGATGTACCCTTTGTTTGACGTACCAAAGATCCTGGGTTCGAATCCCGTGATGAACAGGTTCTACCTTTGGGATGTTTCCACGCAAACGACGCGAGTACTGTTTATGTCTCGAGGAAGCAGACATCGAGCTAGATTAGTATAAGCTTAAATTTTGTTTCGCAATCGATGTAAAATAAAGAAGTTTCCTGGCATAAATTTATTGTTGAAGCGTTAAAAGGCCCTTCATACTTGTTGCATACTTCTAAAGTTCACATCGGGTCAATTATTTAGAACAAAGGTTTAAGATAAAAATTAATGCCCTCTTCGGTCAATCACACAGGTCACAGAAATATATATGTACATACATTAGTGTATGAAGTGAGGTTTAACGCCGTTTGCAGCGGTAATTCGGTTATAACGCGGCGGACAGTAACCCTAACGTATGTGTTCTTGCCTTCCTCGCGACGATGGGTGTCAATCTGGGTGTTGTGAGGTCGAACCCAAGCTCGACCAACATACTTTCCGACGTTTGACAAATGTCACTGTGAAAAGCGTATTTTGTATGCCACCAATGGGCTAATTGGAATTTTAGTCTCCAGGAAGCAGACATCGAGCGTGATTGATATAAGCTGAATGCTCGTTTCGCAATCGATGCAAAATAAATCAGTTTAAACTGAACAAAGGACTCTTACTATCATGATGCATGTATAATATAAGGGTTGCTCAACGAACATTAACTTTTGAATAGTTTTTAAATCTAAAAATAAATATCTGCTTGCTCATCCATGATATTTGATCCAAATACACATATTATTTTTTAGAAGTTTCTAGAAATTTTCTATGTCTTATCAATTGGCTATCACTGATTACTGAGTGACATGATTACTGTTGTATTTTTGTAAATAAACCTTAAAAATCTGGCAGCAATTTAACAGTTTGTTAACCTTGTGGTACATCTGTTACAGGAAAAGTAACACTAATGTTGTTAAGGTTTATACGTTTTCAAGTTGTCTTTTAATTGCCATGAATATATAGAACCTCCGTTTACCTATATGATGTATTGGTGTGTATACATTGTAAGCTCTAGTATGAATCACATATATAGGAAGTGATTCTTGTTTTATAAAGTCGTTGTCTACTGCATCTCTGTTAAAATGTGACTGCATGAGAGAAAGGGTAAATTAAGTAACAAAAACGCGAACACGTAATATTTTTCTTTAATAGTGGATACGCATTAAACATACAGGCAAACTGACAATGTTCCTTTAAGGAATTGTGTGTGTGTAATAATTCCATTGAATATCGATCCCAATAGTGATTCTCTTTGTCCGTTAACGGTACTCACAGAACGGTATAACGAACTACCCTGTACATAGTATGTTTTATTAAATACACAATTCAGTGCCGTGTGTGAGTACGGTACAGTGGTTTTCGTATTTATTCTTCTTCTTCTTCGAGAGAGAGAGAGAGAGGACGTTTATTAAACTGTGTAAGTAAAGTGTTTATTATTGTGACATGTGTTAACAATTTATATATAATATACATTCATAATTTAACAATAATTATTTGTTATAGGACACCTTACTATGGGCCTAGTATACTGAGTCACCAAAGAATATATGTTGCATTATATGCATCTACAAATATACATGAATCGTATACAAAATATCGTGATCGGACGTTCAAAACATGACAAATTGTCATTAATAATTAAGAGTAAGTAAAAACTGTTTTTTGTTGTTGTTTTTCTCGGGATTAAAATAAGGTGTTTGATGTATTGTTTCTATAATAATAACCATACCAAATAATGGATTATTCTTCAACTATTTCCAACATACAATAAATCTGCAGCAGACAACTTTGAAAACAATCCAGGCAAAATACGGAAAGCTAATCCATGAACGAAAGATAAATTATTGAATAGAGATTAAAACATTTTGGCAAAAGGAAAAATTGCTATTTTCTTTTTACTTTTGTCACAGTGTTTTTCAAAAGTAGTGTGCTGCAGAGGCTTCATGAAGCGTCTTAATGAGGGAAAGGGTTAACAATTGGAATCAGTAGAATAGTGCTCTACAGGGAAAAGGGAAAACGCTTTAGGGAAAAGGGAAATCAAGTTAGGGAAAAGGGAAAACGCGTTCATTTGCATATTTGGAAGTTCACTTTTCAAACCGTTTAAATGTTAATACGTAATATTTATGAATCAACAACTTGTATACGTGTTTAAATATTCGGAGATAAATAATGCATACTTTCAATTCGTATACATATATTTATGAGCCGTCCCGCGAGAAAACCAACATTATGCACTCTGCGTAAAGTATCGACCTGGATCAGTCTAAGCATGCCGCGCATGCTTACCCGGATAGACATCTTTCGCCTTCTGTTTCAGAAATCATTACTCTATACCTCTATCCCCCTAAGACGGAATGTGTCGGCGCGGATCAGTCTGCGCGGACTGCGCAGGCTGATCTGGATCCATATATTACGCCGAGGCCATTATGTTGGTTTTCTTGCGGGAAGGCTCATCTGCAGACGACTAGATACGGGGGAGCTATAACTGGTCACAATACCTCTCTAAATACTCAACCAAAACACATGTTGTGGGTACTCAAAAGAATTGTCTCACCGAGACGATCCTTTTGAGTACCCACAACATAGAGTTTTAGTGTCAAATAAGGATTTCAGAACGTGAAAACTTGACGGCCCTTTTCTAGAATTCTGCATATATGTAAATATGTGCATGTGTATGTTCTCATGGTGTCACGGTGGCATTTCTGGATGGTGAAGCTTCAGATCACAATGTACATCTGCTCATTCTTATGATAATCTACACAAGTTCATGAAATCTTCGAACACGCATATGTCAGTAATACGTTAAAAGTGCAGATCATGATCCGAGTATGCTGATGCACCGTCTGATCCGGATCCACACTGTTCAAGAAAGTCAATTAGTACATGGTCTAAAGAACGGGCTCATATTATAAGTAGTAAGGCTTTATTGAGATTCATCTGAGGACTAGTGTTTTGCGGAATCCGCTGTGATCGAGTGGTTAGCGTCGGCGTTTTGGAACCGGACGTACACGTGTTCGATCCCCAGTCGCGGAGTTTATGGTGGAGTGCCCTTATATAAGGCATTTTTCCTAGCCTAGTGCTGGTTTGTTTACAACGGAACATGAATAAGTGAACTATCGCCGTTATTAAAATCCCAAATAAACAAGCAAAAAAAACTAGTGGTTCGTCATTTACCCGTGACTGACAGTACGCCTACAATGGGTAAATTACAAACATCCATATAACTATAATACAATTCATTCATTCAATTTCGTTCAAGGTTTATGTGCATATAATGGATTATTACGGATCGGCTAACGTTTGAAGGTTGTGTAACTTTATTCTATTTCGTCGATTAAACCATTAGACTCGCTCGTAATCGTACAATGTACACATACATGTACAGGTTTAGATTTACAGTCAAACTTGTCTTAGCCACCACACGGAGAGTCAAGATGTGGCTGCTTACTACGAGTTAACCCTTTCCCTCATATGGACGCTTTCTGACGCCTCTGCAGCAGACGGCTTTTTGAAAACATAGTGACAAAAGAAGGAATTGCACAAAACGTGCAATTTCACCTTTTGACACAATGTTTTCCACTTTTAGTCATAGGTTATCCATTCAATTATAGAGATTTTCTAATTGTTGACAAAATATGTTCAAAGTCGTCTGCTGCAGAATTGTCGTATGAGGGAAAGGGTTAAATAAACAGGAAAATGTTGTTTTGATTATTATTCAAGTGGCTAAGAGGTAACCGCTAACACAAGTTTGACTGTACATAAATGTTGTTACTATATCAACCCTATATTCGCGATTATAAAATATTTTCGAAATATGTATTGCAATATATATCTGTAACTTTTAATAGCATCACTGATGAACTACTATATATAGTATCAATAGATAAACTGCTAATAATTACGACAATATAATCTCGCTTCGCCAATACTTGAAATGTAAATCTATATGTATTTATAACTACACATTGTGTTATGTTATGTTTTGCTAATTACAAATGCTAGCTGTATTTAATGCGAGCCAATTACAAGCATGTCAACCCTTTAACAGGTGAAACCGATTGTGTTAAGCTTTTACCAGTGTCGGCTTGCGCATCTTCGCCGTCTGACCAGTGTCTATAATGTTGGCTGCTTAACTGAACGTTTTACCTTAACATTCCTAGAATTTCCAATGGACTCTTCCAAAATCTATTCTTGACAAGTCCATTTAAAAAAAGACGATCAGCATTGAAAGGGTTAGAGCAGGATTGCGGTGAATGTGCTTCATGGGTGAACCTTTATATCTCGTAGAGTTTGAAGGCGTGCGTTCCTGATAATTTCCTCAATGAGAATGCATGATATAATTGATAGTTTGGGGTTTAACGCCGCTTTCAACAAATCCCATCGTTATATAACGGCGTTTCCTGGATAAGTTATCAGTACTATTGGTCCATTTATCCTGACACCAGCCAGTCTGTCGTAATGATAAACCCGCAACCCTGAGCTCCAGGGAGGGGAACCATCACTAACATGTTTAAAGGCCTTTGTATGACCCGGTCGGGGATCGAACCCACGACCACATGCGCATGAGGCGGACGCTCTACCACTACACAACCAAGGCGGTATTCATAACTATAAAATGCAACTAAACATCATGTTCACGAATAGACGAAGATGTGCTCGTTCAGTTTAATACCTCATCATATCTACAGCCAGCGAATAACGTTTAAATGAAAGCGTGATCGAAACGTAAATAGTTTGCTATCGTTTGAGAATTAATGTGATTTTCGAACATATATTGATCTCGAGTACTGGCAAAATACCGTAATTTTCATTTTGTTGTATAATCTAAACAAAGAATGACATACACAATTTGGTTATCTACTTTTTAATATGTTTTACTTCTTTCACGATCCTTATTCGTGTTGACTAAATTATTTTATTTCCGTTGGTTTCATCCGGCTTTTTAAGTGTATGTTAATCTACACTATGAACGTACATATATAACAATAAACAACTTTATTACATTTGTTGGTGCTCACACAGTGCAAAGATACCTCGATCCTACACTGAAACAATGTAGTTCAACGTATATTCACAGAGATTGCAAATGATGCAAGTGTAGATAGTTGTGATCAGACTGTACATACTGAAGACATACTATTCCTGAATGTTTACTTTCGTATATCGCGGTATAATAAATATAGGGCGCTAACCTCTTCACTGTGGAATGATAACAGCCGATAAAGAGGCACATATAGCTAGTTAAAGGTTAATGAACTCTATTGCATATTGCTTAGGTCAAATCTGGATATATGTGTGGCATAAAAGCAAGACAAACACAGGTGCTGGGTCCATAACGTCATTTCATACATAGTGTGGCAGAGAGGCCGGCCGAAGATAAACTCCCAACCTGATGTTGTTGTTTGGTGACGTTGTTTTACCCTTGCGCTCGGCATGAATGCCATTTGGCGAGCATTCCAACCTGAATGAAATAACCGAGTATATATACTGCTTGGATAGCCACTTACCTCACAGTGCACATGTGTAGCTTTGACAGTTTATCCGAGCCTAATACGTGGTGTAAATAGCCCTGTCATACAAACTAATGTCTGGTGTAAATAGCCCTGTCATACAAACTAATGTCTAGTGGAAAAAGCCCTGTCATACAAACTAATGTCTGGTGGAAATAGCCCTGTCATACTAAATAATGTCTGGTGTAAATAGCCCTGTCATACAAACTAATGTCTGGTGTAAATAGCCCTGTCATACAAACTAATGTCTGGTGTAAATAGCCCTGTCATACAAACTAATGTCTGGTGGAAATAGCCCTGTCATACTAAATAATGTCTGGTGGAAATAGCCCTGTCATACAAACTAATGTCTGGTGTAAATAGCCCTGTCATACTAACTAATGTCTGGTGTAAATAGCCCTGTCATACAAACTAATGTCTGGTATAAATAGCCCTGTCATGCAAACTAATGTCTAGTGTAAATAGTCCTGTCATACAAACTAATGTCTGGTGTAAATAGCCCTGTCATACAAACTAATGTCTGGTGGAAATAGCCCTGTCATATAACATAATGTCTGGTGTAAATAGCCCTGTCATACAAACTAATGTCTGGTGTAAATAGCCCTGTCATACAAACTAATGTCTGGTGGAAATAGCCCTGTGATACAAACTAATGTCTGGTGTAATTAGCCCTGTCATACAAACTAATGTCTATTGGAAATAGCCCTGTCATACAAACTAATGTCTGGTGGAAATAGCCCTGTGATACAAACTAATATCTGGTGTAAATAGCCCTGTCACACAAAATAGTGTCTGGTGTAAATAGCCCTGTCATACAAATTAATGTCTGGTGGAAATAGCCCTGTCATACAAAATAATGTCTGGTGTAAATAGCCCTGTCATGCAAACTAATGTCTGGTGGAAATAGCCCTGTCATACAAAATAATGTCTGGTGTAAATAGCCCTGTCATACTAAATAATGTCTGGTGTAAATAGCCCTGTCATACAAAATAATGTCTGGTGGAAATAGCCCTGTCATACAAAATAATGTCTGGTGTAAATAGCCCTGTCATATAAACTAATGTCTGGTGTAAGTAGCCCTGTCATACTAAATAATGTCTGGTGTTAATAGCCCTGTCATACAAAATGATGTCTGGTGTAAATAGCCCTGTCATATAAACTAATGTCTGGTGTAAATAGCCTCTCACGTCTAAGGCCCCGGTTTCGAATTCCATTAAGGAAAGTCATTCCTTTTTCAAAATTGTATGTTAAAGTCCTTTCAAATCGTTTTCTGATTAATCTTTCTTATTGTTCCTAATTAATCTGTCTCAATTGTCAACTACATATGTTTGATCTCTAATCAATGTCAATTAACACTTTTAGAAACAAAACATGTCATCATGCAGTCTTTTATGTCCAGGAGGGTTCATTAACCCTGAATTAGCTATATGTGCCTCTATCTATCTACCTTTGCTAAAAGACTGTTGACCATTAGTATATGAAATGCAGACTCAAACCGCAAAAGTCAGTCGTTCCTACATACATCTAGTTGCTGCCAGTTAACAAAACAGATAACCTGCTTGTTAACTATTTAAGTGCTGATTGTGTTAAACCTTTCTATTACCAAAGTATCCTGACTAACCTAAGTACCAGTGACTATTTAATATGTGTGTAACGAATGATAACTTTACTATTGGACCAGGAGAGCCACTATTTATCGAATAGATCAACTCTGGTGGAGAACATAATATTGTTAAAGCTTTCCTTTGTGTCACTCACTCACTACCACACAGATCATCTTTGCGACATAAAACTTGTACATAGTACATCATCATACAATCACAAACAAAGTTCAACATATACAGTGCTTAACATGAAAACATGACACGAACGGAATAGAAAAATAAAACAGGGGGTTTATTACACATTTTAGAGGACAAACAATAAACTTTAACATTGTGTATTTGTCGGGTCTTGGAGCAATTCGGGATTTGGCAGAAGTTATAGTTACGACGGCGTACAAATAGAGGGCTTCACTTCTAGGGTTTTGACAGAAGAGTATGTAGGTATAAGTAACATCTATTAGGACAGTGAGATTGTGCGTATGAACACCTTATGGCCTGACGTGGTATATGCATTAGGTTTACTTTTATATAAAATAGTATCAAATTTACCATGTACAGGTACCTTTTAAATACGTATAATGCGTGTAAACCAGTACCTTTTCGTGTTTGCCACGTGTGCATATCGTGTACTTACTGCCGTCTGACTCTGTAAAGGATAATTGTGTTGTTGTATTGGGTTTTAAGACGCTTTCAACATTATATCAGATATGTCAAGGCTACAAGTTCACTCATTCATGATGTAATCAAACCAGTGCTGAAAGTCTATTCAGAACTATGATTATCTGAATCGTAAAAAGCATAAAATTGTATGCAGTTGCAATTAACTCTTTCGATGCTGAATGTTTAATACATTTGGAAGAGTGCATACCCAATTTTAAAAACATGTTGAGTTTAGCAGCCAAAATCAAAGAGCCTGTGTCAGCCGGCTGGTCAGACTCGTTAATAGTGGCACAGGCTGCACAAATTCGGACCGCCGGTGTAGTGGTAGGTGCGGGAGGTCGCGGGTTCGATCGATCCACGGCTGGGTCATACCGAATTCTTTAAACATGATAGTTATTGCTGCCCTTCTTGGCGGTCAGGGTTGCGGGGTTAGCATTACGACTGGTGTCAGTATAAATGGACCAGTAGTACTGGTAACTTACCCAGGAAATGTCGTGATATAACTGAACAGTCATTGAAGGCGGCGTAAAACACCAAACAATCAATCGATCAATCAATTCCCAAAATCGGTTACAGCAACCAAAGACCTCCTGTCACACAGCTTCTTTATTTATCTGTTTCAGGGTTGGATAGACGAGCTGATTATTCAAGGTTAGCACAGTGTTCCTGTCCTTCCCAACCACAATGGTCCGACGGGACATCGACAGAGGATGGGCGTGGGTGGTGATGACGACGTCCTATTTAGGGATGATGGTATACTGCATCACGTTGTACATGGGTGGCGTAATATACGTCGCCTTGCTGAATAAGTTTGACGAGGGCGAGGCTAAAACGTCGCTGGTCGGCGCTGTGTCCTCTGGGTTTCTCTGTTTTGCTGGTATGTGATGTTGGATTCGTTCCTATAATTATACTTCTATATTTAGTCGGAGAAAAAGTAAAGTAGTAAAATATATCGTCAAAAGTTAATGGCTGCAGAGGCGTCAAAAGTTGCATATAAGTATATAAGGGTACTTGATTATGTGTTAGAACATATTTATTTTTTTATATTATTGTTTTTGTCAGATGATGGTTGTCTGTCTATAGGCATTTCTGCTGACGTGGAGTAAATGGCATTGTGCCATTTTCTTTAGTAATTGCCGGATGATCTATTCACGAAATACATATAATGCGGAACACAGTACTGCTGTGGTAGTTGTTCGATCTCTTATACCAAATGTCATTGGTTCGAATATCGCGACAAGTCTGTTCTGTCTTTGGGAATTTTCCACAAAAACGCCGATAGCACTGGTTAAGGCTCCATGATGTAGACGTCGAGCGTGATTAACAAGAAGCCATCGCAATCGGTGATAAATATATACATTTCGAACATGCCATTTATTGATCCAATTAGCACAGGTTTATTATATTGCTGGAGTTCTTTTATTTGTGCAAGGAATTATAATTTGCTAAACATAGGGCGTTAGGCAATTAGTGTAGAACAGTATTATCAAGAGAACCCGTGCAGTCTGAGCTCCGTCCACACTACACCATTTAAGAAGCTTTTCACTAACATTGTATATTTGGAGCATTAGTCATCTTATACGAAGACGTCTATTTTAAAATACGCTTGTCGCAAAGACTTTATGGCGGTGTTCCATTACTCATGTATCATTTGTTTTTTTCAGCTCCGTTTGCCGGCATTATAATTAATCGATATAGCTGCCGTGTGGCAATTACTATCGGTGGAGTACTGACGACGATTGGCTTTGGTGCGAGTGGTCTGGTGCCCAACATAGACTGGATGATCTTCACAGCTGGGGCTCTTGTTGGTTTGTAGCCTTATTATCCATACACTCACTTAACGATGCATTCTCGCATCATCACAGAGACCCGAAACAAATAGGTGAGTGTACCGTGTTGTGGCGAACCATATATTTTAACTGGTACTGGATTACAGTGTACCATTGATTTCAACGGGTACCGGATCACGGTGTACCATCGCAGTTAATGGATATCGGATACCGAATTATGACGTACCACTTTATTCCGCCTTGTGTGTTATTATGTATGGTATATGGCGTACCAATGATGTTAATAGGTATCGTTTTTGGGGTACCAAGGGAGTTAACGGGTCCGGTTATTGTGGCGTACATTTTGGTATTAAATGGTACGGTATATGGCGTACAAAGGGTGTTAACATGTACCGTATATGGCGTACCAAGGGTGTAGCCATCAACGGCAAGAAAATGGCCCGACAGCATAACATCAACATATTGACATATAGAAAGCATTAAGAGAAATGGTTTAATCAACATAAAGAATGAAACGTCCATATCAATAGGGACCGTCTGCTAAGAACTTCCACTGTTCTCCCTATAACTTAACAACT
Organism: Serripes groenlandicus; assembly: GCA_031761405.1. NCBI lineage: Eukaryota > Metazoa > Mollusca > Bivalvia > Cardiida > Cardiidae > Serripes > Serripes groenlandicus. The sequence continues at coordinate 48,848,693 of JASEVX010000008.1, forward strand.
AGGAGTGTACTTCCAATGTGTGTACGCAGACAACCAGAATTTAATCTACGATGGTTCTTATATTTTCAGGACTTGGATACAGCATATCATCCGCAGGTCTTATATGTGCCTTGGGATTTTACTTCGAAAAACGTCGTGACCTCATGATCTCCCTAGCGTTTCTACTGGTTGGTGTCGGGATGTTTATATCAACACCGCTCGCCTTGTTCACCTTGGAACATCTCGGATTAAGTGGCTCGTTCTTCGTGTTTGGTGCGATGAATGCTCACCTGTGCCTGTTTGGTGTGCTCACTCGACCTTCCGTCCTAGAGAAAGAAGTTCATGCTCAAAAGAAATTAGTACGAAAGGACGAAACTGGGGATCGCACAAAATCGTATCTAGACATGAGCTTGCTCAAAGATCTTCCATTTCTGTTGTACCTATTTAGTACAGCGGCTTGGAACTTCGCGCTGAATGTGTGTATAATACATCTCCCGAACTATGTGTCCGTGCTTGGCGGTAATTCTTCAGAAACAGGACAAGTCATGATGGCTTTTGCTGTTGCCAATATAATTGGCAGACTAAGTGGTGCTTTGACAGTTAGCAAGTTTAGTTTTAAAAGTTTACATGTTCATGTAGCAGCGATAGCATTCACAGGAGTTCTAACATCCACATTTCCATTTTATGCAAGACTTCCCGCTGGACTTTATATATTTACGATACAGCTCGGTATCTGCTGCGGATTACCGAACTCAATGATGACGCCAATTTCTATCAGTTTCGTCGGCGTCACAAAACTGTCCGAGGCGTATGGCCTATCATACCTGTTTTGCGGACTTGGCGTGTCTTCAGGCCCTGTTATTATAGGTGAGATTTTAAAATCAATTTTGTCTATTACGGGGAAAACGACATTCAAGACTTACCTACAAATGTAGATATACCCTATAAAGGTTGCTTATAACCACATAAAGACTGAACACATTTGAACGGCGCTTTGCGATAAACAACCGGAATGCATTTGTGATTAGTGTAGATCCAGATCAAATGAACAGTCAAAATATGAGGTCGTTTGTATCTTACTACGTTCTTGCACGATTTGTGTGGTAAAACTATCCTCTACCAGATTATGTCTACTCGGGGCATGTTGAAATTGACATCTCTCTCGACCTGCAGCCTTTTTTTCACGACCTTTGCAGTACAATACAAATCCATGTATCACTACTGCAAAATAATATTCCCTCAGCATTTTAAAGCGACTGAAATCCAGATGGCACGAAAACAAAAAAAAATGTTATTCTTTATGTTATCCAAGTAAAACAAGGGTAGAAAATGTATCGTTTTTAGCTCGACTATTCGAAGAATATGAGAGCTATACTACTCACCCTGGCGTCGGCGTCGGCGTCGGCGTCGGCGTCGGCGTCCACGTCACACTTTGGTTAAGGTTTTGCATGCAAGTTCTTAAATACTACATGTATTGCATTGAAACTTTCTACAACCCTACCAAATCATCACACCAATGTAGATTATCAAGTTAGATAACTCTATCCTGCATTTTATGCAAGTTATGGCCCTTTTTTACTTAGAAATTCTGGTTAAAGGTTTGCGTGCAACTAAAGTAAGAGTCCATATCTCAGTATTTAATTGATGCATTGTATTGAATCTTTATACAGCACTACCCAACTATCACACCTATGTAGATTATCAAGTTAGATAACTCTATCCTGCATTTTATGCAAGTTATGGCCCTTTTTTTACTTAGAAATTCTGGTTAAAGTTTTGCGTGCAACTAATTTAAGAGTCCATATCTCAGTATTTACTTGATGCATTGCATTGAAACTTTCTACAACCCTACCCAACTATCACACCTGTGTAGATTATCATCTAAGATAACTCTATCCTGCATTTTATGCAAGTTATGGCCCTTTTTTACTTAGAAATTCTGGTTAAAGTTTTGCGTGCAACTTAATTAAGAGTCCATACCTCAGTATATACATGATGCATTGCATTGAATCTTTATACAACCCTACCCAAGTATCACACCTATGTAGATTATTAAGTAAGATAACTCTATCCTGCATTTAAGGCAAGTTATGGCACTTTTTTTACTTAGAAATTCTGGTTAAAGTTTTGCGTGCAACTAAATTAAGAGTCCATATCTAAGTATTTACTTGATGCATTGCATTGAAACTTTCTACAACCCTACCCAACTATTACACTTATGTAGATTATCAAGTATGATAACTCTATTCTGCATTTTATGCGAGTTATGGCCCTTTTTTTACTTAGAAATACTGATTAAAGTTTTGCGTGCAACTAAATTAAAAGTCCACGTCTCGGTATATACTTGATGCATTCCATTGAACCTTTATACAACCCTACCCAACTGTCACACCTATGTAGAATATCAAGTTAGATAACTCTATCCTGCATTTTATGCAAGTTATGGCATTTTTTTAACTTAGAAATTCTGGTTAAAGTTTTGCGTGCAACTAAATTAAGAGTCCATATCTCAGTATTTACTTGATGCATTGCATTGAAACTTTCTACAATCCTACCCAACTATCACACCTGTGTAGATTATCAAGTATGATAACTCTATCCTGCATTTTATGCAAGTTATGGCCTTTTTGGACTTAGAAATTTAAGTTAAAGTTTTGCAACTACATTTATAGTGTAATCTCAGTAACAGCTTGAAAAATTGTATTGAAACTTTATACAACCTTTCCCAATTGCACAACTATAAACACAACCAATTAAGATAACTCTATCCTGTATATGGTTCAAATTGTTGCCCTTTTTTTACTTAGAAATTATGGTTAAAGGTTTGCATGCAACTACATTAGAGTCCATTATCTCAGTAACTTAAATAAGCGGTGGAATAGTCGAGCACGCTGTCCTCCGACAGCTCTTGTTTATCAATAAAGTGAACTTGAGTCGTTTTCAATTGTCCCAATGAAGGGGTTTCCTATTTAAAAATACTTACCCCGTTACTGACAGGGTAGAATTTGCGATGGAAAAAGTATCGAAAACAAGAAAATCTCACCGATTATAGGGGTATGTAATATGTCAGTTATCATATGTTAATGCCCCAAATACAAAAATAACACTTATTTTCTTAAAATTGGATTTATTTTTTTCGACAGTTGGGTATCTTGAGTTCAGTCGCTTTAAAGGTCGGTTATCTTGTTTCGTGTATATTATGATATTTGTCATGTTTACTACATAGTTATAGCAAATATAATTGCCAAGATTATTCTTGCGTCACAAAATGAAATATTTTTAACGATAGTAATGGTTATGTCGTCTTTCAACAGGCGATTGAGGTAGTTTAAGTAACACACATTAAATACACTTACTTTATACCAATTATGCCCGGTCACCCTATCACTGTCAAAAGTTGAGTATGAAACTTCAGAGTTATAGATAAGGGGAGTTTAGCATGTTCTTAAACACTTATTTGACACTCAAACCCTGTGTTGTGGATACTAAAAAGAATCGTCTCAGTGAGACGATATTTTCGGGTTACGAACAACATACGGTTTTGTTGAGTAATAAGAGATAGTGTGGGGGAAAAGACCAGTTTACCAAAATAGATAAAGAATGAATGGCGGATAGTGGCGAATGTACATTATTAATAGTGGTCTACAATACTTGTACGTGCGGTTTTAAGGTCAACGTACAGGTTGCATGTTTTAAGCTGAACATACACCGATCAGTAAATATTGTTTACAGTCACGAAAAGCATGATTATTTAATGAGGTTTAAAATTACGTATAGTAGGATAATATAATGATGTTTAAAATCCCTTATAGCAAGATACTCAAATATTGTTGAAAACAAGTATAGCAGTACAAACAATTGCTGTTTAAAATTTCGTATAGTAGAACAAGTAAATGCTGTTTGAAATCGCGTATAGCAGGATAAACAAATGCTGTTTAAAGTTACGTATAGCAGGACAATCAAATGCTGTTTAAAATCGCATATAGCAGGACAAACAAATGCTGTTTGAAATTATGTATAACAGGACAAACAAATGCTGTTTGAAATTATGTATAGCAGGACAAACACATGCAGGATAAACAAGTGATATTTAAAATAACGTATAGCAGGACAAACAAATGCTGTTTAGAGTTACGTATAGCAGGACAAATAAATGATGTCTAAAATTAGGTATAGCAGGACAAATGAGTGCTGTTTAAAATTAGGTATAGCAGGACAAATGAGTGCTGTTTAAAATTAGGTATAGCAGGACAAACAAATGCTGTTTAAAATTATGTATAGCAGGACAATCAAATAAGGTTTAAAAATACGTATAGCAGGACAATTAATGTTGTTTAACATTACATATAGCAGGATAAACAAGTGCTGTTAAAAATAGCGTATAGCAGGACAAACAAATGCTGTTTAAAATTACGTATAGCAGGACAAACAAATGCTGTTTAAAATTACGTATAGCAAGAATAAAAATGCTGTTTAAAATTATGTTTATCAGGACAAACAAAATGCTTTTTTAAATCGCGTATATGTTTGTCCTGTTGAAATCTCGTGTAGCAGGACAAACAAAATGTTTTTTTAAATCGCCTATATCAGGACAAACAAAGTGCTGTTAAAAATCGCGCATATCTGACAAACAAAATGCTGTTTAAAATCACGTATAGCAGGACAAACAAATGTTGTTTTAAATGATGTACATCAGGACAAACAGATATATCTAGGTTAGAGAGTTAATTTTAAAATCGAATGAATAGTAAAACGGTTTGCCATCGAGGACCTACATACAACTTTAAAGGTGCTGATAACGTAATTCTGATATTCAATAAGAGTAATAATTTCACTTTCCAGTACAATAAACATCTAAATATTGATCGTTTATCCTTCATTTTTACTGGGTAGAGACAACCAATAAACCATTTTTTTTTTTACATTTTCATGACTTTCAATTGACTGTTTTTCAAAGATTTACTGCCAAAATAATTGTGAAACTATGTATTACTTACTTTGTTGTCACTATAAGTAATATTTGTAGAAGTTTCAATATTTCAAAATGTTGATCTCCATCTGGAGTTTCAGCAGCTTTAAAATACCAAGTTCCCTCGTCGCATCAAGTGAATGTTTAATGTATATTTTAACTATTCAGTTTAGCATTTGTTATAGTTTATCTCAACAATATATCGACCTTGAATAAAAAACCTGCACGTCGTCAGTATAAACTGGTTCATACTAGCTATCACGTGACACGTGATGTAACACCCTTTCTCACATCAGACAAAATCAGAAGCAGACGACTTTGAAAACATTTAGAAAGACAACATGCAATATGGATTTTTTGTTCTTTAAATGAATGAACAATTATTGAATATAGTTGAAAACATTGTGGCAAAAGGAGAAATTGCCCGGGTTTCGAACTTTAGGGACAACGGTTATCCTATTGACCATGACTGGCAGTATGATATAAGGGGGTTGATCCAAAATAATATTATTACAGAATAAATTTTAGAAAGGCATTATTTAACTTGACAATGCCTGCCAATATATATATATATATAAACACATTTGAGAGTTGGTACAAGATAGTTTTAACTGGTTTAATTTTAGAAAGGCATTGACAGTAATCATATTTAGTTGGACCAAGCATGACGGTATAAAATTGGTTTGTAATTTTATCCTTTCTTTTTTTTACCTAATAACGAATTCGAAGTTGTCGAAGAAGTGAATCGACATACACGGCCATTGAATGATTGGTCGGCTGATAGTTTTGGGGTTTAACACCGTCTTCAACATGTTTTAAGTCATATTACAGCAGTACATTCACGTATTCAGTGTTTTCTGGCTTTATCACACCAATTCTCAACACAACAGTCTTTCCTGGCTACTTTTTCACAAATACTGTAAGCTTATTGGTGCAAGACAAGTAAACGCTTTTAGCTTTGACTTTTGTCAAACGTCAGAAAGAATGTTGAACTGGTACTTATGATTAAACATGGTACATGTAGAGTGAAATACAATTTGAACCGTTCCACGAGAAAACCAACCGTATGGACTCAGCGTAATGTATCGACCCAGATCAGCCTGCGCCTGTCAATGCATACTAATCCGAGCCGACACGTTCCGTCTCATAGAGATATAGAGTAATCATTCCTGAAACAGCATGTTTACAGGAGGCAAAACGTGTATGTCCGGGTAAGCCTGTGCGGCATACTTAGGCTGATCCGGATCGATACTTTTACGCATTGTCCACAATGTTGGTTTTCTCATGGAACGGCTTATGTGTTTCGTTCCGATTTATGACTTTTATGCGAGATGATAAAATCATATTGAATTTGAATGACATGTAAGGTATGAGAGTTTGTCATAACCTCTTTACTGATTATATCAGTTTGATATATTGGTCCATTTGTATAACCTACGGTTACATTGGCTTATACAAGTAAAACATACCACCCCACCAAATACGCTTACAATCGTAGTGGCATGATTGTAATAGACTATGTTTCACACTAAAAGTTTTTTTAAATCACGTGTTACAGTATGAAGGCTTCATATTGAAGGATAATTCGTTCGTTGTTATAAGCAACTTTTAACTAGAAAATTATAATACAAGAAATATTTGAATGAAGAAAAAAACATGCTGACTAAAACATGCATGATCATAATAGGCTATGTATAGGCTTAACTCTTTCAGCGCCGAATTGTTTAAAGTAGACTCTTCCTTGTTGGAAATCGGGCATCTCCATTTCTCATGTAATAAAAGTTTCAATTATTTTGATAACTGATTGGCAAACAATGCTGATTTCAGGTGAGACAGCTCGTTACGAGCCGACTCACCTGAATCAGTATTGTTTGCAAAAACCTTAATGTTGCCATTGGCGCTGAAAGGGTTAAGTAAGTAAGTTAGTAAGTAATTAAGTAAGTAAGTAAGTGATTAATTATAGTGTCATGTGTACATATCATACAACTAGAAACATCAAACCATTTAAACACCCGGCCGCTTAGGGCCTATACGTCACGTTTGTTTTTAGCTCACCAGAGCACGTAGTGCTCAAGGTGAGTTATTGTGATCGCCCTTTGTCCGTCGTCCGTCGTTCGTCGTCCGTCGTCAACATTTGCTTGTTAATTCACTAGAGGCAACATTTTGCATCCAATCTTTATAAAAGTTTATCAGAACATATATCTCGATCAACTCTAGGCCAAGTTTGAAATTGGGTCATGTGGGGTCAAAATCTAGGTCACTAGGTCAAATTTAATGAAAATCTTGTTAACACTCCTGAAGCCGCATTTTTGGCTTGAGCATGTTGAAACTTTGTCAGAATGTTTGACTTAGTGATATCTAGGCCAAGTTCGAAAATACGTCATGTCGGGTCAAAAGCTAGGTCACTAGGTCAAATTTAAGGAAAATCTTGTTAACACTCCTGAAGCCGCATTTTTGGCTTGAGCATGTTGAAACTTTGTCAGAATGTTTGTCATAGTGATATCTAGGCCAAGTTCGAATATAGGTCACTAGGCCAAATTGAAGGAAAATCTTGTTAACACTCTGGAAGACACATTTTAAACTTGACAATGTTGAAACTTTGTCGGAAAGTTTGTCTTGATGATATCTAGGCCAAGTTCGAATATGGGTCATGTCCGGTCAAAAAGTAGGTCACTAGGCCAAATTGAAGGAAAATCTTGTTAACGATCGGGAAGCCACATTTTAAACTTGAGCATGTTGAAACTTTATTAGAAAGTTTGTCTTTTGATATCTAGGCCAAGATCGAATATGGGTCATGTCCGGTCAAAAACTAGGTCACTAGGCCAAATTTAAGGAAAATCTCGTTAACACTCTTGAAGCCGCATTTTAAACTTGAGCATGTTGAAACTTTATCAGAAAGTTTGTCCTGATGATATCTAGGCCTAGTTCGAATATGGGTCATGTCATGTCAAAAACTAGGTCACTAGACCAAATTTAAGGGAAATCTTGTTAACACTCTGGAAGCCACATGTTTGGCTTGAGCATGAGAGAGTTATGTCTTAAATAGCCCATTCTCAGGTGAGCGATTCCAGGGCCTCATGGCCCTCTTGTTTACAATATTACAGCTAAGGTAGAAAAGAGATAAATAATGCAAAATACAGTTGGTAAAATCCACATTCTAATACATCCAGAAGGATAAATAGCGTATTGATATGAGCCATTCCACGACAAAACCAATATTATGAACTCTCCGAAATGTATTGACCCAGATCAGCCTGCGCAGGCTTTTTCGGGCCGACATATTCCGTCTCAGGGGGATAAATGTATAGAGTAATTATTCCTGAAACAGAAAATCCACAGGATGCGAAAAATCCGGGTTAGCCTGCGCGTCATGCTTAGGCTATTTCATCTGCGTGCATTGAAGACTTAGAGGCACCTGTGTACATGCATACTCTCACCTGAGTCGTCATGCATCGCCTTTATAGTTAACCCTTTCCCACAAACAGACGCATTCTGACGCCTATGCAGTAGATGACTATTGAAAACATTATGGTAAAGGGAGAAATTGCTTATATTATTGTGAACACTTTTTCTCAGCAACCCTTGGTCAGAATTCAATATAACTTCACAAGAATGATTGATATCAAGCCTAGTTGTGCATATTATCGGCGTGTTGCACTGGAATTATTTTTAAATGAGTTATGGCCCCTTGAATATCTCATACATATGTGTATTGTCAGGCACCAGCTGTGGGTATTCATCTACTTCAGTGATATTTCTAGTTCTATTATTGTTCTTACCTTTAAAGAGTGTTTCAATATGTTTGACTAAATTTCGTCTCCTGTATATGTCTTGAATGTGGAAAAGGGATACTAGACTTAAATGCATCCTTTGTCCAACATACCTATTAATGAAGCCTTGCTAGTTGTACGCATACACGTTTTAAAAGAGCCCGTTCATTGGAATAGGTACACTTTCCTTTTTTTTTATGTATATCCAGATCGGTATATGTGTATCCACAACATCTGATCAAGATATAAAATGATTATATATTACTCTCATCATCTCATACGAAGACTCTTTCAACTTCTGGATATTCTGTAAAACACTGACCAGACGGATATGGTGAATTGATCCTACATCATTCAGAAATGCCAGCATGGACCTCTTCCCACGAATGGAGAGACCCTAAATCGTTGATAACATAGTTTAGACTAGAAGAGGGGAACATCAGGCGTTTTGACGCGCATTCTTTAGGAGTTTTCTTCACATATTTTAAATCTAATTTTTAAATAACAAATTCAACATGACTGGGGAAAATGAATCATTGGAATCTAGGATCAAGGATGACGGTTTTAACAACAGAAAATAAAGATGGTAAAAAGCAAGCGCGTGAGAAAATGTACATGTATGTTCCGATCAGCTGTCAATCTGCACTGCAGAATCTTATCAGAATATTCACAAACTGACAGAAGCTTCTAACAAGCTGTGTACATAATACGTGAACAGTTTATATCTTGATCAGAATGTGCGTATACACAGGCTAATCTTGACCTACACTATCCACTAAAGGCCAGCGAGTTCCTTTTTTCCAAGATAATGCCCATAAAGTCACGAGAGCTGCGTCTGGTGAAAAGAGATCTTAATGCATCTCTATTTTTAGCAACACAATGCATAATGGGTATGGGAATAAAACTTCATATATATATATATATATGTCAGGGGCGTAGCTTGGCAATATTCAATGTGTAGGCCGTCTCGTGAGAAAATCCACATTGTGGACTCTGCGTAAAGTATCGGCCCGGATCAGCTTAAGCATGGCAGGCGTACCCGGATATACACTTTTCGCCTCCTGGGATTTTCTGTTTCAGGAATCACTACTCTATCTATCCCCCCTTAGACGGAATGTGTCGGCCGGATTAGTCTGCGCGGACAGCGCAGGCTGATCCGGTCGATACATTACGCAGATGTGTATCGCCGCAGCTGCATTTTGAGAAATAAATGTGTAGGCACGTGCCTACAGTGCCTAAAGGGAGATACGCCCCTGTATGTCATTGATAGTTTGAAACAAATAGCACTGTTATTATTTGACACGAGTCAATAGTGTCATAGTTTTAGTTTAAACATACATTGTATTATGTTTGCCAAAAAAAACACCGTTTAACATGTAATATTTACAAACATACACATATTTTAACATAGTTTAACATGTAATATTTACAAACATACCTTTCTTTTAACATAGTTTAACATGTAATATTTACAAACATTCACATATGATAACATAGTTTAACATGTAATATTTACAAACAAACACATATTTTAACATAGTTTAACATGTAATATTTACAAACATACACATATGTTAACATAGTTTAACATGTAATATTTACAAACATACACATATTTTAACATAGTTTAACATGTAATATTTACAAACATACACAAATGTTAACATAGTTTAACATGTAATATTTACAAACATACACATATTTTAACATAGTTTAACATGTAATATTTACAAACATACACATATGTTAACATAGTTTAACATGTAATATTTACAAACATACACATATTTTAACATAGTTTAACATGTAATATTTACAAACATACACATATTTTAACATAGTTTAACAATTATATATCGGCAAAAGGGTCCGTTTAGTTTCATCTATGATTCTTTTGAATACAAACGAATGATCTAGGTTCTAGTGTTACTGTGACGCATGGTGTCGCATGGTGTCGCATGGTGTCGCATGGTGACTCATGGTGTCACATGGTGTCGCACAAATCTTCATTAGTCAATTAAGCAACAACAACAGGCCATTTCGCCGAGCGCAGTTTATTACATGTGAAGCCATATAACTACTTCTATCTTTATTTTGCAGGTTATCTATTCAGCGTAACACGGTCTTACGAATATAGCTTTGTAGTGGCGGGTGAGTTTCTTTAATACTTCTATTTACATGTATCTTACCCACGACCGCCTCAGTGGTGTAGTGGTGGAGCCTGCGCCTTCTGTGCGGGAGGGCGCGGGTTTTTATCCCAGGTCGGGTCTTGCCAAACACTTATAAAATTGTAGTAGTGGATTTCCCTCCTTGGCTCAGTATTGCGGGGTTAGCATGACGACTGACTCGTTGGTTTCGGGATAAATGTGCCAGTAGTTCTGGTTACTTACCAAGGGAATGCCGTGATATAACTGGAACTGTGTTGAAAAGCGGCGTAATAGGTCAAATGCGGACTGATTGTTTTAATAGACGAGTTGTTTCATGTCGCTCTAATCAATCGCAATGGAGATCTATATACCTTGATCACTATCTTAAGTATATTTACCATTTCCCATAAACAGACGCTGTCTGACGCCTCTAAAGCAGATGACGTTTGAAAAAGAGTATGGTAAATGGAGAAATTGCTCATAATTAGCGATTGTTCCATATACAACAATGCCGGTTTTCATCTCTTTTCAATGAGTATAAAGACCTTTTTGAGTACCCATTATCAGTTAGATATAATAATGAAATAGGGGAATGCAGCATTTCGTAAGTAAAACATGTACAGTCAAACCTGTGCTCAAGACCATATTGGAATAGAGATCCCCTGTCTATAACAACCACACTTTTAATTTCCCAATTATTCATTATCAAACTTGTCTTAAGCATCCACCCAAACTGAGAGTCAAAATGTTACTGCTAAGCGCAGGTGGCTGTTTAATACAAGTCAATTAAAAAAGAAAATGTTGTTATTGTTAATCTTCAAGAGGCTGCTTAACTCTTTCCCTCATATAGACGCTTTCTTATGCCTCTGCAGCAGATGGATTTTTGAAAACATAATGACAAAAGAAGAAATTGCTCAGAACGAGCAATTTCTCCTTTTGCCACAATGTTTTCCACTTCTAGTCATAGGTTATCCACTCAATTATAGAGTTTATCTATATTTTGACAAAATATGTTCAAAGTCGTCTGCTGCAGAATTGGCTGCATGAACAATGAGATATGTTTGTTTCATAACTTTCAGACTGGATATTAATAAGGAAATTCGAAGTATATATACTGCTCGTATCCTAAGAAATCTATTCGACACATGTTATACAGTGGGGAAAAATAAAAATTTGAAATAAGAACTTGTCTACAATATAAGTGATAATAAAAATATATTCCCAAGCGGGGAATCGAACCCCGGCCGCCACGGTGAGAGCGTGGAATCCTAACCACTAGACCACTTGGGAAGTTATTCTGCATGAATCATAATTTATAATCTATACAAGTTTAAGTGCGAATGTTGAAGTTCTGGTTATCGTAAATTTGCGAAAACTATAATTGCCATTGTCTTTGTTTTATTTAACTTCTTACTTTGTACGTTGTTCGAAATGGTTAAATCAATAGAGAATATCAGGTCGAATCGGTGGTTCAGTGGTAGAATGCTCGCCTGCCACGCGGGCGGCCCGGGTTCGATTCCCTGCCGATGCATTGATTTTTTATTAATTTTCTATCAGGCCTTGATTTTTCTACGTGATTTTGTTTTACTTTTGACAAAAATTGAGATATGTTTAATTCATAATTATAACGCTGGATATTGGAAACATTCGAGAGTATTTTTAGTTTCAAATTGAATTTCTAATTATTGTTATTGTTATTGATTGGGGTTTAACGTCGTTTTTAACATGTTTCAATCATATCACGGTGGCCAGTTCACCTACTTATGTGTTTCCTGATTTTCTCACACCAGTACTCCTCACAACAATCTTCTCAAGCAAAATTGAATTTCTAAAGAGCTTGAACTGAATTTACTTTAATACTTAATGCAATTGATTTACTCTGCTTGGGGATGAATTTATCAATTAAACTTTAAATAAATCATAATGCTATTTTTGGTAATTAATATGTATTTTCTTTATGTTATTTAGCTTCTAACAGTCTTAAGCGAAATGTCGCAAAGAGTCTCAAGCTAATCGCAGCCATAGTCTTCGTAAAAAGTTTAACACATCTCAATTGTCTTGCACATACAAATTCAGACCCAAAAAGGTGCGAATAATAACATCAGGATTATCACGAAGTTGGTTATTAATAAAAAATTACATAACATTACTGCTCGTATAGGCTAACAAGTCCACTCGAATCGCTTTTTCAGTAGTACACAATCATTCTTAAAACTCTTGTCTACAATGTTAGTGATAATAAAAAGTATTCCCAAGCGGGGAATCGAACCCCGGCCACCACGGTGAAAGCGTGGGATCCTAACCACTAGACCACTTGGGAATTCATAATATGTAAATCATAACTTGTATATAAAATCAAAACAAGTTTAAGTGCGACTATTGAAGTTCTGGCTAACAATTTTTTTCAATTACTAGAGCGTACCTGAGACACATGATCTGCTATTTTCCTTGTGGTACTTATCTACTAGATTGCTACAATGGTATTTATCTCCTCGATAATATAGAGGTAACCCCGTATTTCACGCGGGAGACCGGGGAGGCTGTTTTTGTAATTAAAGAAATGTATGATTTAGACATTGTTTTAATATTTAACAGTTTTTGAGTGAAAGGTCGCAAATGCTGTCAAACTAATCGCAGCCCGGGTTCTCGAAAATAGTTATACACTTCTCACTTGACTTCTAATACAAGTTCCGACTAAAACATGGTGAGAATAATGACGACAGTACCTAACGGTTATCACAAAGTTGGAATGCTCGACGATAACATTGATAACAAAAGAAATTCACACTACGTACTGCTCGTATCTTAAGAAATCCATTCAACACAATAATTCAGTGGGACAATAAATTTGTTAAACAAGAACTATATTCTGCAAGATTAGTGATAATACAAATACATTCCCAAGCGGGGAATCGAACTTTAACCGCCTCGATGGTGTAATGGTAGATCGTTCGCCCTAGGTGCGGGTTCGATCCCCGGCCGGGTTATACCAAAGTCTTTAAACATGGAAGTTATGGCTTCCCTCTTTGGCGCTCAAGGTTATCATTACGACTGACTGTCTGGCTGGTGTCAGGATAAATGGACCAGTCGTCCAGGTAACTTACCAAGGACATGCCGTGATATAATTGAAAAGAAAACACCAAACTGTCAATCAATTTATAAGCTTAACATTTTACTTTGTACGTTGTTAAAAAAAAACAGTAAATTTAATAGACAATGTGAGGTTACATCGGTGGTTCAGCGGTAGAATGTTAGCCTGTCGTGCGGGCGGTCCCGGGTTCGTGTCCCCGTCGGAGGGCATAACTTTTGTTCAAAGTAAAGATATGTCAAAAGATAGAAAACATACAAACTGCACTTATAAACGCCAACAGAATAACTATTGCTGACCTGGCAAAACAAGTTTGACTGTATATGCCCCTTTTATTAAAGACCACCTGTGATCAAAGACCAGATTGTTTTCTTCCCATCCGTGGTCTTAAACACATGTTGGACAGTATCTTACAACTTTCTATTTTTATTTATCTTACAGGGGTGGTTCTATTACTTGGTAGTGCCTGCGGCCTTGCAGCTCTGTGCATTCGAAAAGAACATAACGCACAAATTGAGTTAAACATTCCAATGAAAGACAGAGAAACGCTTTTGATATCAAGCCCTAATGAGACACGTGTATCTGAAAAGAAGACAACAAACGGTCTGAACACAAGTATGGACAAGATTGAGTTAGAATATATAGTTCAAAGTGCGGATACGTCTGAACAAGTGATACACAAGAAGGAGTTTGGAGAGCTCTCTAACGGTTGGGAAGTTGAATGATATATGATTCGACATGCGACATGAAAGTCGATTATCATGCTATTGCATGAGCGCAGTTTAAAAGGGGTATTCAATCAGGTGCGTAGCTTGGCAATAATCATTGTGTAGGCCGTCTCGTGAGAAAATCAACATTGTGGACTCTGCGTAAAGTACCGACCCGGGTCATCCTAAGCATGCCACACAGGCGTACCCGGATATACACTTTTCGCCTCCTGTGGATTTTCTGTTTTAGGAATCACTACTCTATCTATCCCCCCCTTAGACGGAATGTATCGTCCGGATCAGTCTGCGCGGACAGCACAGGCTGATCTGGTCGATACATTACGCAAGTGTGTATCGCCGCAGTTGCATTTTGGGGCATTTTTAGAAAAATGTGTAGGCACGTGCCTACAGTGTGCCTAAAGGGAGCTACGCCCCTGTTAATGTGTGCCATTAAGTCATGGATTCATAGAGTGCATTGGCCATTGATTATTTAATAGGTCAAGGTCTGATTTTCTTCGTCCTTAGCTCAATCTTAAGGTGACCATTTACATGCAAGGGTCCGACATTGACCTTACCAAGTGATGATCCACATCGTAGTACGTTGATAATCGATATACTAAATGCCTTGGTAAGGGAGTACATGTAAGTTCGATCCAACGAGCGGACCATTCATAGTTTTTAAAATAAAGATAGAATTATGAGTTCTACAATTGCTAATTGAGTTTCAGCAGATCGCTAGATCAAGTTGGTGCATGCATGTTGTGAGCCCGTCCATTGGAAAAAGTGCACGTTGACTTTTGCTAACAACTTCAACAATTTTAACATTTTATTATTACCCATTATACAATTACATGTATACAATACAATACAATACAATACAATATTTTTTTATTTCGATGCTGAGTATGTACATAATACATAAATGACAGCGCTGCAATATATTATACAACGTGATCAGGGGGCAACAAAAGGCGTAGTAGTTAAATCAATATGAGAGAGAAATTGAGAATAAGAGAAAAAGAATGAAGTATATATATAGAGGGAAAAAAAGAACGTACAGAATGGAGGATAGAAGCATGTTTTGTAGTTTAAATATGTTTGTTAAAGCATGTTTATTTTAAAAGCTCAATAAGATGTATAAATATAGGGAAATATATAACAGCAATGTGTAGATGTTATAAGAATGAGGAAAGCCTACACAGTATAAAGTAGTGTAGTTCTAAGCATATCAGCCTGTACATCCACTGTTAACATACTGGTATAGAAGCTTTCATCAACTTGTGAAGATTCTGATAAGACGGGGCAGATTGACATTTATTATATACTTGAACATTGTTCATCGCAAATACATGCAGATGGGCTTGCGAAGTTCAAACACGACATATCAAAAATCCGATACCAAATAGGGTAATGGTACGTCACTGAAATATGATGTGACGTAATACGTCATTCAACATGTGGTAGTTGGTCGTGGTTCACACGCCAATCATAAATTATATTTTATGTGTAAATTATGTTTTTTCTTTATTTAGAATATAGAAATATTTACATTCTTTTTCTTTATCCTGTCTTAAATGTCATACGTGGTTTATACTAAAAGGAAACTTATGTTGCAGTAGCGACACATGATTTAGTATTGTCTACTCGGGGCGTAGATAATTTGTCATCTCTCTCGACCCTGGGTCTCGCGAGATATCAATTGCCCCCGTCCCTCGTAGTACAGTACTAAAAAATGTATCGCTACTGCAACCTAATATTCCATATTTACAGGTATAAACACATCGCCATTTATTCTAGAATCTACATATAAATTCCGATAATGTTGTATAATGTTATACTCATACGTTCCTGTCAGTTTTAATAGCAGTAACTTGCATTAAAGTCTAACTTATTTCATAGCAATGTATGAGTAAACAACAGTGATTCTTTCAGTGTGTTTAATGTTAGTTACAACCGTTGCACGCCAAGCCCTCGAATTAACCTAACAATGTTTCAATACATGTATGTCAGTAATTATACAATTGACCAGTTTTCATTAAGGCTCAATCATAACATTATATTTTAGTGGAGCTTAACGTTGTTCTGGTAGTATTTCAGTTATATCACGGTGTCCTATTCACAACACCATGAGTTCCCTGGCACTCTATCACCTGTATGTACTTCACACAAGGTTATTCCCATACATATTCCGTTACCTACCGTCCACGATATTCTTAACCCTTTCCCACATTCAATAAATACTTTATACATTAAAATGAACAAGTCCAAATTATAGAAACATTTTATAAATGGTAGTATGATTATTGAAGAGAGGCGAAATGATTGTGGCTAATTGAGAAATTGCTTATTATGAGCATGTTTTCCTTTTGTCACAATGATTTCAAAAGACGGCTACTGCAGAGAAGTCTGAAAGCGTCTACATTTTGAAAGGGGGTTAATGCACATTGGTTGATACACATGATACATTGTTTTTGACCATCATCTAAAGCAAATCGAGGGCTTGGCGTGAAACGGTTGTAACTAAAAACCTATTTTGAAAACCCTGGTTTAGGGGCAATTTTGACCCCTTTGAAAACAATGCAAATTTAGGTGTCATTGCTCAGAACGAGCAATGGCACCTAAATTTCCATTGTTTACCAAGAAAAATTATTTAACGCTTATAAAGACTTTTTGGCAAGGTGATTAACCTTGGTAAAAAGATAATGATTTTAGTTACAACCGTTTCACGCCAAGCCCTCGAAATGAATGCTCTAGTTACAAATGAGCCGTCCCGCGAGAAAACCAACATTATGGACTCTGCGTAATGTGTCGACCCAGATCAGGGGGTAAGTGGTATGGAATAATAATTCCCGAAACAGCAAATCAGGATTCGAAAAGTGTCTATCCGGGTACGGCATGCTTATGCTGATCCGGTTCAATACTTTGCGCAGAGTCCACACTATTGGTTTTCTCGCGGGACTGCTGCAAATGAGGATTTCGAACTCAATACCATTGGATAGATATGCCTCTTCTGTATCCACCGATATATCACGGTTCAACGAAATTCCATACAGCATTTGTATTACTGCAGAAAGGAGTTTTAACTAAATGTAGTTTTTGAGAGACATTAGTAGCTGGTTTGGGTTGTTTGCATGGTGTTAACGCCGCTTTCTACGATTTCATGTCTTTCCTCAAGAAAATGAATAAATCTCAGTGGTCAAAGGGAAGCAATTCAATGTTCATATACGACCATTATTATACCATTATGGCTTATGGTTCTTTCCCTAACAAAACCCAGTAACACAGTTACTTCGTATTAAAACAAGGTGTATATTCTTAAAAGTTTAAACAGATATTTCCGACTAGTGTAGAACAAGATCAGCCAGCGCATCCGCCTAGTCTGCTTTCAATCTGTACAGCTCGCCAATTAGTCATAGAAATGTTCAAGAAACTTTTGAAAAGCAGTTTCCATTTGGAGGCTTAGCATGGATTTGCCTTACAAAAATAAATACTAAAAAGTTTAAACGAATCGTTTTCATTACTTGGAGCCAGACTTTGAATCCTCTCCGCGAACATTTTTTGTCAAGACCTACCTCCCGCTGAAGCTTTTTAGCTCACCTGCGCACAAAGTGATTACTCACCGTCCGCCGACGTCTGTCTGTCCGTCTGTTAACATGTTCCTGCAAACGACTTATCCTCCTTGACCAATGGACCAAATTCAGAGTAATTTCACAGGAATGATCCTTAGGTGATCATATTTCAAAGTTGTTCAAATAATTCAGTTCCATGCTGCGGAATCAGAAAAGGGGAAAATGCCAAAACTTAAAAATTTCTTCTTGTCCAAAAGTACAGGCCGGAATTGAAAATAAAATGCTCAAATGTCCCTCTATCAAGATTCTTCAAATGATTCCGACTCATTTTTTTTCTTTATATATAAGAATATTCTTATCCAAAAGAACTGGCCCGATTTGCAAGTAATTTGGCACAAATATTCCGTGGGTTACCCTCTTTAAAGATTGTTCAAATTGTACTGATCTGCTGAAAAACATGGCCGCAAGGAGGCATAGCTTGTTTTCCTTATAATTCTTGTCGCAAAGTACTGGCCCGATTTGAAATTAATTTTGCACAAATGTTTCTTTGGTAACCCTTTATAAAGCTTGTTCAAATTATCCCGATCCGTTGATATATATTTCCTTGTAGGCACATCATATCGTATGAACATTGAACACAGTGATTTCTATTAAATCAGGTGAGCGATTTCGGACCATCATGGTTCTCTTGTTTCTTTTGTCATCAAAGTTGCCTCTCTCGCGGAGGGTTCCATTCCCGTTACAAAATCGTGGACGAAATTCATCAGACAGGCGCGTATAAACACAAAGGACGCAAGGCGAGTACCCTTTCTCTGCAGCCCTTCCACTCCTCACACCCAAATCCATCTCGGCAAGTAAGTGTTACTAAACGTAGGAAATTCGTTGTCCCTTTTACTCGATAGAAAGTTCCATATACGCATTTGCGATAACGAGATACGTATCGATGACATTAGGATGGCGGTTTTACATATCGATTACATATCGAGTACATATCGATTGCATTAGGATGGACAGTTTGGCTCGATTCGATTGTAAAGTAAAAAATGACAGAAATAGAATTTAAAGAATTTAACATTTATTTGATTCTTAAAACAATGACAAAGACTAGATATGTATAATTATTGTTACAATAAATAACAAACTGCGTCAGGTGAAAAATGTGTCGTATTCCGTCACCGTAACAAAAAAAGAAGCATTGAAGTAACCCAAGTGGGTATACACCAATGGGTTATATTGTTGGTGATAGGCCGTGTTTCCGTTTCTCCATTATGAGATCATTTTGGGGGGCTAAACGCTCCACTCTTAATTTGTCTTAACCCTTTCCCTCATATAGACGCTTTATGACGCCTCTGTAGCTGACGGCTTTTTGAAAAACATAGTGACAAAAGAAGAAATTGCTCAAAACGAGCAATTTCTGCTTTTGCCACAATGTTTTCCATAGGTTATTATAGAGATTATAGAGATTTTCCATTGTTTGACAAAATATGTTCAAAGTCGTCTGCTGCAGAATTGTCGTATGAGGGAAAGGGTTAAAGAGGTAACATATATATGGCTTCATGCTTTGTAACATGAAGACTGACAGTGAAGTATGTGGTTAGACGGGGGGCGGCGAATGCTACAAGACACGTTTACGTCTGACAAGTCTAAAATAACACTCCCGAGTCATTTAAACATCTCCTCCCATACAACAAATCTGCAGCAGACGACTGATATTTGTATCTAGGCAAATACACAGAAAACTGCTATGAACGTATGTGTAATTACTGACGAAAGTTGAAAACATTCTGGCAAAAGGAGAAATTGCTCGTTTTGAGCAATTTCTTATTTTGTCACATTGTTTTCGAAAGTCGTCTACTGCAGAGGCGTCAAAACTCGTCTATATGTGGAAACGGGTTAATAATACAAAAATACATATAGGTGTAAAGCATTTAAACGATAAAGCAAATTGGTTTATATTGTAAGTTATCAAAACTGTGATCAATTCAGCGTGGCCGGAGTATATATAGATACTCAAAAACGACCCAAGACTCAAGTAAAAGTAATGTGTGAAGACACACGTGGAAACAGCATATTTATTGTGAACTGCTGCAGTACTCTAGATAATGTGAATCTTTTCAATGCTAAAACCCTTATTTGATAACCAAATCCTATGTTGTGGGTACCCAAAAGAATCGTTTCAGAGAAACTATTCTTTTGAGTACCAACGACATAGGGTTTGGTTGAGTCATTAGAACAATCTTGGTGGGGAAATATATCAGTTTGCACTTGTTTGTTGATGTCAGTAATGGCTCGCGCGCTCGGCTTTTTTCTGAGATATACGCCATTGAAAATAATATTGGACTAGATTTTTCAAATATAAAACTTGTGGTATCTTTGTGGTACAATCAAAGCAGTTCGACTGGCATTTAGCAAACGAATCACGTAATCAGTTGTAGTTTGGAAGCCGTCTGAAACTCGAACTTCACCGGCTTAAACCCGAACTTCACCGACTGAAACCCGAACATCACCGAGTGAAAAACCGAACTTCATCGTTCGCAACCCGATCTTCACCGAGTGTTAAGTAACTCTTATCTCACTTAACACGTGACTCTATAAACCGTACTACACCAATTTACAACGTATTTGCATACAATACAGACAAAGATTGCCCTGCATAGCTGTGCAGTCCAATTTTGCTCTTCAGTGTTATATTATCTTTTCTTAATTTAGCAAACTCTACTTTATTAATTCAAGGTTGAAAGTTATTGATACAAATTGCAGTGTCCAAATGAACGACACGTGTCTAGTTTGAATATGTTTACTAGCCGGATAGGGTTTAATGATCTTCACCCTTTCCCTAATATAGACGCTTTCTAACGCCTTTGTAAGCTGACGGCTTTATAAAACACGGCGACAAAAGAAGAAATTGCTCAAATCGAGCAATTTCTCATTTTGTTACCATGTTTTCAACTCTTTTCAAGTATTATTCTTTCATTTAAAGGGATTGTCTGTGCTTTTGCCTAGACGTTTTTAAAGTCAGTCGTCTGCTGCATAGTTGGTGTATGAGGGAAAGGGTTAAACTGTATTGATGTCGTTCATACCATCTATTAAGTGTTTCTTCCCTATTTTTACTCGTAACGATGCATTTCGTTCGCATATTTTAACTAACTATCCCATATTTGCGTAAGGCAGTCGCGTAGTGTTAGCGTGCGTATAAATAGTATGTCGATCTTATTTGCCCTGGACAGAAATGAGATAAATCATTGTTTGTCCCAAATTACGAGTAACAAGACATCGTTTACACAGGAACTTAAAGTTACCGTATTTGCGGTAGGACAATCGCTTGTCTTAAGCATATGAATAGGATGTCGATCATATTTGTCCTTGACATCAATCTGACAAATCATTGGTGCAACAACACTTCAAATTTCCATAAATGTTAATAACCATATTGATCTAGGACACCGATTTGATAAATCGTGTTGGGTTCATTTAAAGAAATGTGAAAACACCAATCGTTTGAAGCACATGAACTCGAGGTTCCTCGTAGAGGGAGTTTGTTTCTACAACGTCCAGCTACGGGGAAAAGATCGCGGCTTGAGATAATGAGATCTTTCAGTGCTAAACGTCGACTCCGTGTGACTTTCAATGAGCTAAGCTTCATTGCTCCTTAAATAAAGGATATAACAAAGCTTAAAACAATTCCATATATACATGTATGATCACACATCCGTATAGTTCAATAGCCGCGAATCCCCTGAAATTTTCCGTTCCATGTCCTTCGACACGTGTTTCCGTGTTTTCCTTCCTTGTTCTACCGTAACGCCGATAAATATAATAAGCATAACAATCATTAATGCTGCAACGGCTGAAATTGCTACTATGGTAAGGCTTGCTGATTCCGTTTCTTTGACCAGTCCATCTGAAATGATAAATGACGCTTACAAATGAGCCTGGCTAACCCTTTCCCACATACAACAAATGGGCTGCAGACGACTTTGAAAACCTATATACAAAAACGTGAACAATCTCCATAAATGAAAGTTTAATTATTAAAAGGAGTTGAAAACATTGTGGCAAAAAAAGAAATTGATCAGTTTGAGCAATTCCTTCTTTTGTCACAATGTTTTCAAAAGACGTCTGCATCTGAGGCGTCAGAAAGCGTCTGTATGAGGGAAAGGGTTAATTAAACAAGAAAACAAAACCAAATATTTTTTAAATTGTTATATAGGCAAACAGATACCAATTAAACTCATTCTTTGCTTCCAAAGTAATCAATAAGTTTGAACCCTCGAATGTCACACTTTCGTCACTTGTTACAGGTAGGAAACCCTAAAACACATTGCAGTAATCTCTAAACTAAAGGATAATTTAAAAAGAAATGGGAGGTCATGTATTATGCAAGAAGGAAATCTCTCCACGAAGATGGTTCCCGCCATTTTTCACACAATCGGCCTTGGTAAAATCTGGTTTTCCACATCCTCTGTTTTCAATATCAGACAAGGTCAAAATACTACAAAGGATCACATTTCAAGTTTCAAGTGCATCCTGTACATATTGAAACTGATTTTAAACTTAATGTTAAATATCAGATGCATTCGCCGAGCCCCGGTAGCTCAGTTTGTAGCGACGCGGGCTGTCAATCCAGGGGTTGTGAGTTCGAATCCCGGCTCGGCCAACTTTCTTTCCGAGGATTGACAAAAGTCAAGGCGACACCAATGGGCTAAGTCTGTGTGGAAAAGCAGCCAGCTGCTTGGGAAGATTGTTGTGTGGAGCACTGGTGTGAGAAAACCAGGAAATGCATGAGTAGGTGGACTGGACGCCGTGATATAACAGAAATTGTTAAAAACGGCGTTAAACCCCAATCAATCAATCAATCAGATGCATTTTGGTGAACGCATGCACTCATTTCTACGCAAACAATTTATTTTAAACCAATGATAACTTACCGTCTGAATTGAACTTCACAAGTTTCACATATATGTCTGTTTGACCGTGGACTATTTGTGATGACACCAACATGCACCGAAATTTTAGACGCAGGTCTTTTTTTCCGTCACGAAATGTATTGTCAGATTCGTTTGTATTTCTGTGCCATTTCTGAAACAGGATAGTTGACATTAAATTTAACGATTTTCAATTCAGTACAATCTTAACAGCTAGATTATACTTTTAATTAGTGTCAAGTTCGTGCAATGTCAACAGATATTTTGTTATAATTTCAATTCATGCAATGTCAACAGTTTCTTTACGTTTTCACAACTTCGTGAGATGTCAGCAAATAGTTTACACATTTAATTGATTGAATGGGGTTTAACAATTTCTCAGTTATATCACGGCGGCCAGTTCACCTACTCATGCATTTCCTGGTTTCTCACACCAGTACTTCACACAACAATCTTCCCAAGCAACTGGCTGCTTTTCCACATAGACTTAGCCCATTGATGGAAGACGAATGCCGCAGGTCGCATTGACATTTGTCAATCGTCGGAAAGAAAGTTGGCCGAGCCGTGATTCGAACTCACAACCCCTGGATTGACAGCCCGCGTCGTTACCGACTGAGCTACCGGGGCTCGGCATTTACACTTTTAACAATTACCTCGTGCAGTGTCAGCAATAACTTTTGTTGTAGTTTAATGACGCGCATTTGAATAATGTTCAATTCCGTGCAATGTCAACAGATAGTTTACATGTTTAACCCTTTCCCAATATAGACGCTTTCTGACGCCTCTGCAGCAGACGGTATTTTGAACAAATTCTGACAAAAGGAGAAATTGGTCAAAATGAGCAATTTCTCCTTTTGTCCACCATGTTTTCAACTTATTTCAGCAATTAGACCTTTAATTATAGAGAGTTGTAACATTTTGGTCTAGATGTTTACAAAGTCGTCTGCTACAGAATTGTTGTATGTGGTAAAGGGTAAAATAATGTTAATTTTGGGCCGTGTCAACAGTTACTTTAACCCTTTCCCTGATATAGACGATTCCTGACGCCTCTGCAGCAGACGGATTTTGAAAACATAGTGACAAAGGAAGAAATTGCTCAAAACAAGTAATTTCACCTTTTGCCACGATATTTTCCACTTTTAGTTATAGGTTATTCATTCATTTGTCGTATGAGGGAAAGGGTTAAATTTAACGATAATCAATTTGACGCACACTCTGCGCCCCGGCCATCTTCATGTCGGTTGCAAAAAAACATCCAGTGAATAGTGATTGATTGTTTGTTGATTTACGTTGATTTACGCCGCTTTCAACAAGTGTTCAGTTACAACACGGCGTTTCCTGGGTAAATTACCAGTACTGCTGGTCCATTAATCTTGACAACAGCCAGTCAGTTGGGATGCTAACCCCAAAACCTAGCAGACGACGACGATGACGACGCCAAGGGAATCACAATACCCCGATCCAAAGTAAGCGTTACATGGTAGTGTAAGGTCTTGCCCAACGTTGCAATTCGTGGTTTCACAGGGCATGGGCGCAATTGCATAGGGACCTCGTGCCAAGGGGTCACAGGCCTATTATTTGCCTATAAATTACCATCCTTATTCTTTCAATTATTTTCTTTCATTCAGATACATTTCAAAAAGCTTATCTGACCAGATTATAATAGTTACATGGCCCAAGGTCCTCTAGATTTTGAAGTTTTTAACTTATATACCTCACCCACCTATTTTCTAATTTCAGCCATGACCTTGTCTTTAAACCACGTAATATATACATTTTTAATGTTGTTGTGAAATTTTAATAAACAATTAATTTAAATGTATGTAAATGGAATGTCACTGGCCTTCTGTCCAATGCTTATTATCTCAGTAATGTCCTCGACTCCGAATCAATTGATATATGCGGTATTTCCGAGCATTGGTTATATCCGTCTGATTTGCATTTTCTGAATAGCATACATCCAGCTTTTAATGGGAAGTGTGTATGCGATTCTGATCTTAATATGTACAGCAACAGAACATTTGGAAAATGTGGCATTGCTTTGATGTGGAATAAGAAGTTAAACTATATGATTTCACCTCTCTGTGTTTACTGTGACAGGATCATGGATGTGCAGGTACGGATGTCACGTGACTCATACATGTATATCATACAGGTATATTTGTCGAGCTCTAATTATAGTATTAGTCGTTATCGTGAGAATTTGGAGATTTTGCATGATTTGAATAGTTTGTATTCACAAAGAGGCAGAGTCGTATTGATGGGCGACTTTAATGCGCATTTGAACGGTAACACCTGTATTAAGGGTTCATCGCATAAGTGGGTGGGGCACATGTCAAAATAATAATTTCATTTTTTTCAATGAATACAAATTGGTTTGGAATAATTTCTCGACTGAATTATAGGTGAATACATGTGTGTCTAATAATGCAATAATGCGATTAAAATACCTTGTGAATAAATAAATATCTTACCAAAACACCCACTCCCCGTATGTACAACCAAACACACACTACACTGAAATATATCTGAAAATATACATAAATCCATATAGTCAAAGAAAAATGTTTTAGAAGTTTATGAAAAACAAATGTCTACTTGCTTCAAAAACATTTTAACAAAGTTAATTTGACATAAAATAGTACC
Source organism: Serripes groenlandicus (assembly GCA_031761405.1). Classification (NCBI taxonomy): domain Eukaryota; kingdom Metazoa; phylum Mollusca; class Bivalvia; order Cardiida; family Cardiidae; genus Serripes; species Serripes groenlandicus. Next base: position 48,874,493 of record JASEVX010000008.1, read on the forward strand.
AAGTAAAAGGTATGGTGTCCTTAATTTGCCACCTGTGAACATTAAAAGGAATTCCTGATTTTTAGGTTAATTATTAAATATAGAAAAACTAAATTATTTCAAACAATATAGTGATAAGAGTGTTAAAATATAAAAATGATATGTATTTAAAAACATTTACATACCTTCTTACAAATCTTTGAATTTCACAGAGCCTTCCAAATAGTAAATCATCCATCTCATATGATGTATCATCATCTTTATAAACTATGTTGTACACACAACCTGGATGGCCATCTCTACCTAGTAAAGATCATACACATATATTTTATGAATAGCAAATGAATGCGTTTCCACTAAAATTTCACTTACCCTTTCCATCATACAGACGCTTTTGGACGCCTCTGCAGCAGCCTTATGAAAACATTGTGAAAAAATGAGAAATTGGTCATAACGAGCCATATTGACAGTTATATTACAAATTGACAATGCACAATTAAATAAAACGGAATTGTTGAAAACAACTTGAAATATCCAAAAATTGCCACGAATATAAATATTTCAACAAAAAATCAACACACATAAAACACATATAAATGCTCCTTCAATGACACATTAACTACCCTTGTCAAAAGGTAAGGATATATAAAACGAAAGTGCAATAAGTTTGAAATATCCACATTAAAGTGTGAATCACATAAAAACAACGTAAAACCGATATAAATGATCCATACAGAACACCGTACTCAAGTTTTAGACCACGAGGTGGTTAATGGTAATCTACTGCATGAACAAATCGTGAACAGGATTCATCTGTTTGGCAACAGGGTAATTTGACAAGACCATGTAAACAACGACGAAATCACATCAATTGGACGATCGACATTGATCCCATTGTATGACTTACCTTTGTGTAATGTAACAATCAGAATAAAAAGTATCCAATGTGAAAATACATACCGCTCTTATAAAATAACCACCTTATAAGTCACTTTCATTTAGTCATCAAAATTGTTTACAAAAAACGGTGTGATATGGGGCGAATCACTCAACATCCGGTTTATTTGATTGAACGAAATAGTTCCACAGTATAACCAATAATCGTTGTAGGGTATGAACTAATTTTGCCGTTAATTATCTGTTAACATATATATGAATATAAAATTATTCCAAAAATTGTGCAATAAACCAAGATAAGGCAGTTTGAAGTTTTACTGCAACACACAGTTATCGTTCTTAAATGATCGCGTATTGATATCACAGAGCTTCGGTTCTCGTGCAAAATCAAAATGGTGTAAAAATGTGAAAGATTATGTGACACGAAACAACAACAAATTGATTAATGCAAGATTCAACTTCTGATCCAACACGCAGGACAGGTAATCATCTATTGACATTTTACACAATTCATATATTTTTTTGCGTTGCATGACACCGTCTCGATCATAATTTACCATCATAACATTGTATGTTTACATTTCAAAAAAAATTGGCGATTTGGTAAATTTACACACCTGCCTGTTCATTTTAACCTTGTTCTTGGAGATTAAAGAGTTAATCTCTAATTAATTCTAAGACTTCTTGTTTTGACCATTTGTGAAATTCTACCACTAACCCCTGTCTCACCTGAAATATGCATTGTTTGGCTGTAAGTTATAAAGATCTTCCAAAAATCCTATAACATGAGAATAGTTTCTTCCAAGTTTGAACATGGAAGAGTCTACTTTAAACATTTCGGCGCTGAAAGGGTTAATATAAAAAGAAAAACAGCACATGTATACAAATGCTTCCAGTGAAGTTAAATTTGAGGCAGGGGAAAAAAAGTCATTTGCTGCAGAGGCGTCAGAAAGCGTTTTTATGTGGGAAAAGGTTAAAGATTTACAGCCGTTCTAAAGACGTGTTTCTCTTAAGATATTTAAACATTCTCCGAATAGAATCACTTTTCGAGTCATCTGAATGCTGACAATTTAGGAAAACATTATGGGAAATGGAGAAATTGCTAATGGAGACCAAATGTCTTCTTTTAGTGCAATGTTTTACACTCTATTCCCCCAAAATAACCTGACTTTTTTTAAATATTTACTGTTTGCGTTTTGTAAGAATATGGAGAATGTGATTCTATAGAGGTTGCTATTTGCTCCACAGAGGTGACATTTTGAGAGACTATACTTTGGTGAGCTTATAATTGCTCATCTTGATGTAGCAGAACAGGGGGTCTCGGATGAAACTTTGAAATGTATAGTCCATCGTATCAGAGCTCTAGATAACGCTTGTACAATGTATTTCAATCTCCAACCTCCTTTGACAACCCTCAAACCCTATGTTGTGGGTATTTAAAAAAAAGCTCGTCTCACTAACATAATTATTTTGCGTACCCACGACATAGGGTTATGTATGTAAAGCCAAAATAATAATATTCTTTCAAAAATACCTGTTTACTCCTTCTTAACCTTTTCCCACATATATACACACTCTGACACCTCTGCAGCAGATGACGACTTCTAAAAACATTGTGGCAAAAGAAGAAATTGCTCAAAACTTCTTTCAGAAATCATACATTTATTTATAGAGATATTCCGTACTTTTGTCTAGATGTCAAGATGGAAAGGGTTAATATCTAGCTCTCTGTCTTGAGTCTTAGATTTTCACAGATGCAAGATTTAGAGCCCTTTCACAGCTGACTCGACTCTTCCTTATTTACATTAATTCATTAGTTACAACATTATTTACAAAATGGACTGACAATTTCTCCTATGTTGTATATAATGTTTTCAGCTTGACTGACAAAAGAAGACCCCCTCAAAGATTAACATTTTTATAGAAAGCAACGTGTTTTTAAAGATTGCTGTTTTTGATATCAAACAAACATGTTCTAAACAATAATTGGTAGAAAATTACTGGTGAATACTTAAAATAATTGAATTGAAGTATCTGTTTTGTTAATTTTTTCCTACCCTTTGCTTAATAATTATTAACCCTTTCCTATATACAACAAATCTGCAGCAAACGATTTTTAAAACATCTGAAGAACATGTTGAACATCGCTATAAATGAACGTCAAATATTCAATGGAAATGAAAACATTGTGGCATAATGAGAAATTGTTCACTATGTGCAATTTCTTCTTTTGCCAAAGGGTTTTCACATTTTGTGTGATGTAAATTTCTCAAATGCATCTGCATTTTGGAAAAGGTTAAACATTTTGGCAACCAATATTAGCTGGACTTGCATGATTTGTTGGTAAAGACGAATGGGTGTTCCAAGATTGCATGTCCTTTTGACTTTTGAAAACGTTGTTGCAAAAAGAGAAATTGCTCATAACAAGCAATTTATCCTTTTGCGATGATATTTTCAAAATTATATATTCAATAACTGTACTTTTATTTATAGAGATATTTTTGTCTTATGAGTGGGCGTTCCAGCCTTTGGGAAAGGACACCTAGCGTGAGAGAGTAGCGTGAGAGAGTAGCGTCCTTTTTTTTTATTTGTATACGCTTATTATTTGTTTTGTTAGCAATTTCAAGTTTAGCCTTTTATGGTTATAAATAACCACTGTCTTTGAAAGTAAATAATACAACCGTGACATTGTAGGGAGTGAAAATAACTAGGGGGCCCTAAATTAGAGAAGAAATCATTATTATCTAACGAAGGCTCTGAACAGAATTTAAATGGGTATAACCTTGTCAGTCGTAAAAAAATCGATGCCCCTGTATACATATATGGAAAAGAAAGGACAATGCACGAAAAATGTTAACCTTTTCCAACTAACAGAAAATCTGCAGCAGACAACTTTGAAAACATCTTCGCAAAAGTATGGAAACTTTCTATAAATGAAAGTATAGTTACATGTATCTAACAGAGTTAAATACAAAGTGGCGAAAGGAGAAATTACCTGTTTTGAGCAATTTATTCTATTGTGACAGTGTTTTCAAATGTCGTCTGTTGCAGAGCTAGATGTCAGAAAGCTATAGGTGGGACATTTAAGAGTTAACTTGATCCAAGTACATGTAATGTTGTTTAGAAAAGATTGATTAAATAGTAACTATTTCCCACATCTCAACAAATCTGTAATAGACACCTATGAAAACATCTGGACAACAATTTTTTTTTTTCTTGTGTAGCAATGTGTTCAAAACTCGTATTTCAACTATTCAATTATTTGTAATTTCATAATTATATAGAGAATTTTCGTATTTTTTGCCTAAATATGTTCAAAGTCGTCTGCTGCAAATTTGGTGTACGTGGGAATGGGTTAACTTTAGGGACTGAATCCTGTCTATCCTCTGTGCAGCATAGACTTGTGCATGGGGAAGCATAACATAAGCACTCAGGGATCAAGGTCAGAATGACGGTTTCGGTGAATTACGAAGGCAGCGACACGCTGTGAACTTGAACATAATATGTTTTGCTAAAATAGACAGTTGAAAAACATATTAGAAAATGACAAATTGCTCTCTTTGAACAATTTCTGATATACATTTATTCATATTATTTTGTCAAAACCCAATGCTTCAGATGTGAATGCTCTAACCACTACCCACTGACAGATGGACAAACAGACAGATACACAACACATTAATTATTCTCAAGTTTCATTCTGGCAAGGCAGATTACGCAACAATAGGTTACATGTGTGGTGTAATGGTACAGTGTATGCCCAAGATACAGGACGTGCCGGTTAAATCCCCGACCGTGTCATACCAAATACTTGATAAATGGTAATGATGGCTTTCCCTCCTTGGCTCTCAGGGTTGTGAGCTAAGTATTAAGAATAATTGTTGAAAGTGGCGTAAAACACCTTAACAAACAAACAAATATATATTGAGATTAGTAATTTTGCTATGAATGTTCTTCGCACATGAGCATACATATGTATGTTTTTGTGTGTTTTAGAGACATTTTTATAACTATTATAAAACTATATAGGTAAACATTAAATATCATTAATATTTAATAACACAGTTAAGAGTGTAACAGTATTTATGGAAACCCATTGAATACTCCAATATTATAACCACATACGATACTTTTAAAAGTATCCAATGTACCATTGACTAGAATATTAATATTTCCTCCAGCAGTTATTGTGAACAAATTATAAACACTTGATTGTTTTGTGTTAATTTGTTGAAATTTGTATTGCAGACTAATCCATCTTGGGTTATACAAACGCTTGGATCAAAGTGTTGAAAGTCATACTGCTTTTAATCATTTCTCTAAAGGTATACTGCGCTATCTTTGAAGTATTAAAATGCTGCTTTGATGTTATTACAACAAAAGCTATTGATTATGAGATCCTTTAAAACAAAAATCTATTTTAATGATTCATTTTGCAATTCTCATGAATTTGATCCATTAAATATCAGTTAAAGCGTGGTGTATAGATCAAAGTACGGTGAGTACCCAACATGAGCACATTTCTGTTGCAATTAGTGTTATGTTCAAGTATGTTCTGACTGGACTATCAGCAATAAAGGCCCCTGAAATGGCATTGTGTCTTTTTTTTTTAAGTTTTCACAAATTCTATGCTCTAGAACAGAATAACAGATTAACAAGTGCTAAATAACTGTCTGCCAGTTTAATATTTATTTAATGCACTGCATGGAATAGATAGTAGATCCAGACATAACTGGAAAATGATTTAAAAGGTTAAACAAGTTCAGTACACAATGTAAATATTGCCATTAATCGACCGCCAACTGGAAAAAGAAGATTTTTTTTATTGATTTTTTAACTTTTAAAAATGGTGCGGGAGATTTTTTTTAATTTTTTTTCCTCAAAATTTAATAAACAGGAGCGGGAAATCCGATGACCAAGATATCAGTTTGGTGTGGCCTAAGAAATATGTTTTCCCGTTCGTAAAAAAAACGACAGCATTAGCCTTCTACGCCCGAACCTAAATTTTGACTGTATCGTAGCCAAAGAAGGACGTGACGTCATTTACACTTCATCTTGGCGTAACGTCAATGGAGCGACGTCGTTTCCCGCAAAAAAAGTGGTATCAACATGAAAGACCCCAAATTCCTATACATGAGCTATTGCCTCACTCATTCAAAGAATAATTATTTATCAAACATTGTGGCAAAAGGATAACTTTCTCATAAGGAGCAATTGTTCTTTTGGTGACAATCTTTTCCTAAATCGTCTGTTGCATAGGCCTCAGAAACTGTCTCTAATAGGGAAAGGGTTTAACAGAAATGTGACCCCTTACGTAATTTGTTATTGACTGGTTGAAAAAGGTAGTCGCCAGATGGCATCAGAAAAGGGCTGATCTATTTGCTTCTTTACCATAATGCAGGTGATCGATTAAGGATCATCTTGGCCCTCATGTTTTAACCTCGTTCATTATAAATGTATTCCTTGATTTTCTGAAAGTTTTTACTTTATTATTTTCTGTTCGTAATAATAGACGACAGCAATACGAAATCCAAATATGTTTTGATAATGCAAGAAACATGACATTAACATTATTATTGTCTAGTCAATTACTTTTTTTTATAATTATCTTGCGGTTTTTTTCGTAAATAGGTAGCACCTATAGATATATTATTAGTATGCATATACCATAATGATAGTGCTAATGATAGTGATATAAATGATTACTAGTTGATTCGTCACCTAGCGTTTCGCTACCTTACACTTTCGGCACCTAAGTCGTTTCGCCACAGTCGATTCGCTACTTAGTCAACAGTGGTTTCGCTATCTAATATTATCCGATAACTGTTCAAACTTTCCAAAGTATTTGCTTACTATTTTTTAACATAGTTGGAACATACGATTTACATAGTATAGTATATGATCAAGCTCGTGGATTAAAACAGCTTCAATCAAAATCAGACGCCGAGTAACACGCAGAAACTTAATGCATGGTGTCAAACACTAATAGGCGTAGTCACGGTTAATTAAGTATCTCGAAAACAACATGATTTTTCTTATTGTTTTTGCTTGTCGACCTTTCTGTTATATCCAAACAGCTTCGATCCGGACTAGACGCCAAGTATGTGAACGTCCGATATGAATCAAGGAGTGTGTATTAAAAACAAACCAGTATTGGCTATTGCGTGTATATATCTTCTTTGTCACATATTTCTGAATCTTAGTTATGGGTAAAGTTAAAAGTACGCCCTTTAAAATGACACAAGTGCGAGTAAGTTCAGATGTTGAGTAACACTACACAATTTAGCACTTTTCCTGCTGAAATAAATTCTTTCGTCTGCTCAAACTCCTGTTTTCAATCGTCCGACTCAAGCACATTTTAGTAAAAAAAAATGTAGTGTAGGTTTAGATCCGGGTAGGACGCCAAGTTACTCGGCGTCTGTTCTGAATCCATTTTGTTGGAATATTCTAGAAGTGTCGAGATCAGCAGTAAAAGTGTTATTCTCATTCTTTCGTATAATGTACTATTCCAAAAGACCCACACTAAAGCAGTGTTGAAATGCTTTGATACCTAGCACATTTAAATGTTATTCATTGGCATGTCACACTGGTGTGAAATCGTAAGTCATAGCACGTATATACATAGTCAAAGCTCGGTATAACTATATCAAAGTTGGCGGGATTATTTTTTTATAATTTTGAAAAAACAGAAATTCGAATAAAATTCGAACTTAGAGTGATTGCTCCATTTCTTACACTGGTTTTAATAGCCACCAGTTACAGAGACGCTTAAAGGCGCCTCTGTGGAGGAAATGGTTACATCTAGGTAGCGAATCAATTGTAGAAACTGTAAGGATGGCGAAACGACTGTAAATCAAATGAATGACTCATATTTGTATTTGTAGTCTATTAGACATGTAATGACCCTTCACTGTACTGCCTCGTTTCGGGATTAATAGGTTTAAGTACTGCAGAATTATCGAGCCAAGCGGTTTGAAATCTGAAGGTCACAGTTTCAATGACATATAACTGCAATATTTAATTTGAGTATCATGAGCAGAAACGTCATTGTCTACCGACTATGCAAACAGTGTAGACGAGGCGAGTGGTCTGGGTCTACACTATTTGCATTGTCGGTAGACCCAGACCACTCGCTTCGTTACCGACGTGGCGTCTATCCAGTCTTCCATGTTAACAATGGTAAAGTACATCAAACTTTACTTTAAAATGAATAACAAATAGTAAATCCCATGACTAGAGGTTGCATTAAAAACGAAGTAAGTGAGTCTACACCCTCGTATCAATCGATAGAAAATCCGAAACCCTTTTCAATGGGTCCAAACACGACTACATTCGAACAAGAAATAAAGGAGATATCGGCATTTACGCATTAAGAAGACTTTTGACGCGCTTTTAAGCAATAATTTAAAACGGCGATAACTAGAGAACTAATAGTCGTAGGATCATATTTTTTCATATATAAAAAGGGCTCAACAAAATCTTTCCAACGGTATATCAAACTTGAGGATCGGGGAAAGTTCATTTCTAGGGTTTAAAAATCTCTCATATTACATAACACGAAAACGGCTGAAAATGTTATCGACCACCCCGGGTTTAAAAGAAAGCTTTTAGTGTCCTCTATCATTTGATAACCTAAAACAAAAAAGTTAAAGCGTAAATAGTGAAATAAATTAGTAAAAACTGATTTGACGCTTTTAATGGGCTCCTTTTCCCTCTATATTTAACATCCGATCAAATTGGTAAAGTCGTGTATAACTCCACTGACACTTTTCAAGTGCAAATTCAAACATAATAATAACTTTCATCATGAAGGGTAAACTTTTGAACAGCAGTGTAAAGGGTTATTCTCAGGCAAGTGTTAACTTGCAGGTGTTCTTCAGACACTGTGGCGCCATTTGGTTTAAAGCAGTCTATGCATCCATTGTCCACGTTTTCTTTGCCATTTCAATGCTCTATTGTTCGCACACCTGAAATATAAAGGTTAAAAATCATTCAAAACAGAAAATTGACTCCTCACAAACAAGATGACGGGTTCCCATTAATTATATAGGAATATATAGGAGAATAATTGACTCCTCAAAACAAAATGGCGGATTCCTATAGAACATATAGTAAACACTTTGGTCTAGGGTCCCGCCTTCTACTACTCCTGCTCAAACTTTCGTAAACTTCAGTTTGCATATTTATTCGATTTGCTTAAAAATACAAGGTAAAAACATTAGCCGTTTGCGAAATAGCTTGGAACAAGATCTGATTCCGATACACTCGGCGTGATCTGGATTCAAACTTAAAGTGTAAAATATTAACTAAACGTCACATCAGCGACTCTACGTTTTGTCATGATCTACGCTGTTTGCATAGACAGAGGAACATAGTACTTTTAAATCTAATTGGTGACAAATATTATAAAAATTTACTAGAACATTTGTGAGAAAGAGTGGTTGATATGTATAGCCTACTATCCAACAGCTTGGGTTTGGATCATATGCCGAGCGATCAACCCTACTTCCAACCAACGTCTTGTTTACACAACTAGAATTCCTTCATGTTTTGATAAATTTACCTTTATTATGCTAATCGCGACAAAATTATTAATTTCAAATTTCTTGGATCGGAAGCGCCAATCAACTCGACTATTCCAGCACCCGAGAATGATAGCAGCATGATAAGGGTTATAATAGTGTGCGGGTTGCATGTTTCTTAACCCATATTCCACCGATTACATGGTTCTGAACGTCTGATACACAACGTATGCAGACAGCTGTCACGTATTTCAGGCGACGAGTAACTCGGATCTGTATTCGAAATTCATAGCAATTGTTTACCTGCAAACATAACGAACAATGTATCAATCCGAAGTTACCTTAATTTGTTATATTGCTGTAAAGTTTAAACGTGAATGTAAAGTCGCCCAGTGTTATATTTGTACTTTATTTCCCAGAGTTAATCGATAACTGTCCATTATTTAGAAGTAAATGTCCTATAAGTCAATGAAGGCAACAATCATTTGGACGTCAACGTGTGTAATTCAAAATAATGGACAAATATCGATACCACACTGCATGTTTAAAACAATATAAGGCCGTGACAACGAGAAATTAAAGTCTAAGCCCTATTTATATTGTGAAAATCGTCGCCTGCTCAAACTTTCGTCAACTTCAGTTTTCATATTTATTCGATTTGCTTAAAAATACAAGGTGAAATCATTAGCCATTTGCAAAATAGCTTGGAACACGATCTGATTACGAAACACTCGGCGTGATCTGGATTCAAACTTATAGTGTAAACTATTAACTAACCGTCACATCAGCGACTCGACGTTTTGTCATGGTCTACGCTCTGTTACTGGTTCCTTTAACCTCATTCCTAGCCGCGGATATGGGTCATATCCACTGTTTAGTCATACTGTACACAAACAGTTTGGGGCTTGATCAGACGCCGAGTCATTGGCTCCAAACTGTTTGACACTAAATGAAACGGTAAAGAATAGCACTTCTCCCACTGTAAAAAGGTCACGCAAAATTGTACCTGTGTTAACTGTGTATCGCTATTCGCCAAATAATTTTATTTTATATTCTAATTTGTTGAAGAAAATGTTGAAAGCGTAAAGTATAACATTTACAGCTAGAAATATGTTTTTTCGAAACACTTGTCTCGCCTGCGGAATAAAGCCTTATCCCGCTTTTCACGACTGCATTGTGGAGCAGCTTAGGTCTGAATCAACGCCGAATAATTCGGCGTATGATCCCGATCCAAGTCGTTCGACTTTCAGATATATGTACTAGTTTCACCAATTTTAAGTACACACGATGATGTTTTAAATATAGCAGACGACAGACTCGCCTGCCTTATTAAACCTTATCCAACTATTCACGTCTGTGTTGAGAATTCCAAAAAGATTGGATCCGGATCAGACATCGGCATCTGATCCCGGATCCAAGCTGTTTGTCTTTCAGATACAGATATTAGTTTTACCAATTTAAAGTACATACGTGTTAGGAGACGGAAATTTGAGCAACGAGCAAGGGGAAAGGAGCTGCGCTGATTGGCGTATGTCAAAGGTAGTCGTTTTTTTCCCTATAAACCCTTCAAAGTGTAAAGACCCAGGTATGATGCAATGGCTGAATTGGGTATGCACTGTTTACAATGTTTTAAGGGCAGTTTTCTAAACTTGGAGTCCAATTATGAGGTGTGTTTTCCCGAGCATTTGCTTGGATGAAATGCATGCACAACAAATTCAGTAACAAAATCTACAACTCGAAACCAAAGAATAATATCTAACCATTTTGTATGGTGCCCATCTTTACCAGAAACGAAGAAGCTGGGCATTAACACATGTAGATTATTCTTGAGATTTGAGTCTGAGAATGCATTGAATGCATGGTCTCATGGCAAGTTCTTTATGCGGAATTGAGAGAGGGGAGTTCTATTATTATAGAAATAATAACGGGAGGGAATTCTTTTTTTAAAGAAAATACAACAACTACAAAACACCAAAAACAGGCCCCTATACATAGATGTGCGGGTAGATGTAGGTTGATAAAAGCTTTACAACAGAGGCGTAATAATGTTTATCTCGTGATAAGGGCTATTAGTTTATTATTCGAAATTAAAAGGAAAATGAATGTTGAATGTTGAATGTTGACCGGGTAAATACATTTCGTTTCTGTAAGCTTACATTTGTGAGAATAAAATCGTTCGTTGATAACGAGTACAACGACAGCCAATTCTGAACGGAGTCTACAAAATTTGACACTCATGAAAACCCCAAAATAACTAAGACGTCGCGCAAGCTAACCCGGCTCAACGTCAAATGCACCTACCAACAGGACAAAGTCAGTCCTTGATAATTCAGTTTTGGAAATGAATGTCAGGTTTGATATACCAATATGTGCTGTACAAAACGTAGATAAATATGGTATTAAAAAAATAACATTAGTTCAACAGAATTTCAAATACAGCATAAAACGATAACAAAAAACATGAAAAAACGTTGTGTAAGATGTAACAGTGAAACGCTCTCTTCTAGTATTCACACCTATGATATATAAACTTCGTCTCCTTTTTTTTTGACGGGAAAACACTGCACGAGTTTCCAGAAATGACAGCACGAGTTTCCAGAGATGACATAATTCAACATCATAACAAAACATAACAACGCGTCCACTTTATTTTGGCAAATGTATACAAATAAATTGTACATAAATCTTGTAAGATCTGAAAAAAAGACGTCGGAAAACACACAACGCAGAAATGGCAGGTAGTTTTTTAATATTAATTTAACTCCAACCGCTTTGAAATCTCAAATATACAATATTATTTTTCTTTTATTAATGCGTACTGAATTATATAGTAAATGACTTAATACTTTTCAAAAAAATAAGAAAAAGGCTTGTGGAGAAAAATGGTCACGCTTCTATAAAAAACGTTGTTTAATTATGAATGCGTAAAATCGGTATCCCGAAAATTAAAGATATACTGAACCTAAAACCTTATAATTCAATTTACATAATATTATTTTTCTCTTTTATCGATACAGTTTTTTTCAGTTAAGACAAGCGACATATACTATCTCATTTCGACCGTTATCTGTGTGGAGAAAAATTGTCACGCTTGGTAATTTTGACGTCTTAAACTTGTGTATTGTTCCTGTATTGTTCACAGGTATCGAAATGAAAGACAAAGCCTTATGTTCTAAACGCATATTCAGATAACAGAGCTCGAGATGACAGATATTTTCAACCTATAAAAGAAAACAGAAATATTCACCAAGGAATGAGCTCGTGCGATCGGTCTCTTGGTGTCCGTGATGTATCGTGTTACTCATGTGATCACTATTTTATTGCGATATGACTGGGATGTTAACTGAAAAGAGCTTATGTCCATCATGATACGCCTTTTCAGATATGATCCGGATCCAGGCAGTCACACAATGGGTTTTCAGGTAAATTACATGTAAATCAGGTGATATTTAAAGACAAAAGCAGACGACGATTTGCATCTTTCGGCGCCAAATCCCGTTTTATTAGAGAGGAAACATAACAACAGACGCTTATCAAAAGTTTATAGATAATAGTTCTGTTTTCGAATTCTACTATCACAAATTTATATTTTTTCTGCAAACAGTGATGTCCACGACCAGCTTCCTAAAACATTAAAACCGTGTTTTACGGTTCGCATCCGGTTTGGTTAAGGTTAATATATATTGTCTACGAACCGGTTCAAACTCTTCGAAACCACATGATGGTTACAGTATGATGCGATTTGACCACCGCATCATATGGTTTATAAAGTGCAGCGTGCGATTTTGAATGGTATTACTATGCCATACATTCGCTTCGAATATGGTTATACCGATTTAATTCGATTCCGATTGCTATTTCAATATAACAAGTTTATGGCGGCTCGATTGTGAAGAGCAAATCTCCTTGACATGGTTCTAAAACAAAGTTTAATCGATGTCTGCACATATTGCAGATGCTTGTTTTTTTAATTCGCAATTTTAAATAGTTTTTAAAGTATTCAAGAGAACTTATTGCATTAAAAGTGTTTGGTATAAAAACACATCTAATGCTGAAATTAACGCAACATAAAATTGATAGCAACGTAAAATTGACGTAATAATTTTTCAGAGAGAAATGTGATGTATAACCTTACGGTGAATGTTTTATTTTATTTTTGTGTACTCTACATGGTGATGAGTACGACGTCATGGTAAATATACGCAATAAAATGACGTAATAAAAACGATGGATTTTAATTAGAAATGTCTTTAAGTTTTCATTGATACCAAATAAGTTAAGGTTTTCGAAAATATTTCAACTGTACCATTCCTCCTTAGTGTCACATACATTGTTAAATAGTTTTAGAATTATCGACTATCTAGGCTGATACATTATCAGGTCAACACGTAATCTGTACATGTGATAATTCATTCGTTCGTTAAGTTTAGTGATCGACTTGATATGCGATAAACAAACGTTTGCTATATTTATTTACAGAATAATTCAGTAATGAGTGTTTGATTAAAAGTATGTAACATACCGGTGTTATGTGAATATGTCAAAGAGTCTTAATCAGGCCACGGCCTTATCTACTGAAAAAAGGGGTAGACGCAGACACGCTGGACATTCCTTAATTGACATTTGATCTGGGTCTACACAGTTTTACATCCACCAACAAACAGAGTATTTTGTCTGCATCAACTGCAGTGTAGACCCTAATTAGAATAATCTGAATCTGTATTAGTTTTTAATAATACTAAAATACCCTTACCATAATAAGCACATAACGTATAAAGGTAGACAGTACATATCAATGAGGGGATCATTCCCATTATTTTAAGTAGGTATAAATGGATATTTTCTATAGGTATAGTACAATAATTACATGTATAAGAGGACTTCCCCGCACGGCATTCTATATTTATCAATTTTCAATGTGGTGTCACTAATCTAAATCCGGATGTACATAATTTTATAAATGCTGAAAAGATAGATTTCTTAGCAACTATAACTTTATATTAAATATCTTACCTTTATTCCTGTCTTCAACTTAGGTAGCCGAATCACATAATGTCTGATATCCTGCATAAATGACCGTTAAATAGCCGATTAGCCCCGATAAGCCCGGCCTAACTGTTTTATTGCTAGTTTAACCGATTTATTGTTATTCTGGCAGACTAATTGCCATGTCTTAGACCCCATGAGAGGCAAGATGATATCAGGTTACAAGAGTGCGTCTGTCGAGAGATTACTTGTGCCACACACCAAATTCTGCGATTTTTGAGGAATTACCTATGTGTGTGTAAAAGTGGTTCACAACTGCAGTTTGCACTTCCCGTTGAATATTAAAAAATATATTAAATGTAATCATATTTAACGTTAACTTTGTGGACACCACGCGTTGGTGTCCACAATTCAAAATGTGTCCACAAAGTAGGTTATTTTACAACTGACTGTGTCCACAGCGTATTAAATCTAAGAACACACACACACACACACACACACACACACACACACACACACACACACACACACACACACACACACACATACGTGTTTAATCGTAAAATGTAGCACCTTGTTCTAACACCGTGTATGTAGTACGGCTATAAATAAGGCGCTTTAATGCATTTCGTGAAAGTGTGGCGACAGTACCCGCCCTTTATATATTGACTGCAATTAATACACTCCAAGACACTCGATATTTAGAAACACACAGTGAGTCATGTATCACTGAAAATGTAGCTCTTTGTGTTTGAAATCAACCTTTGTAGTACTATGCTGTTGTATTGTACATTACAATGTAGCACAGTGTGTATTACACAAATGGTCATAACATAAAAGTTTGACAAACAGGTAAACACTGACAAAATTAATGACACGTATGTACTTGTACCTTCATTCTGCATACATTGAAATGTTGATCAAACGATGTTTACAATGTGATACATAACAAGCGATCTGCATGCATGTGTGTTCAAACACAGACTTGTTGAACAGCGTAATTATTTATTTTGGCTTTTGCGTTACAAAAACGTATTGGTCAAAGGTCACTTTAACAATTTGTTAAATTAATGGTAAACCCATCTATGTAGCACTCACTGCGGGTGCTACAAAACAGTTGCGTGCTACATGCGTGAGTGATATTCAAGTGCAAGTGCTACATTTGTAGGATGAACTCTCTCAAGACAGACAGAGAAACAGACAGACAGAGACAGAAAGAGAGAAAGGGTGAAAAAGAAACAGACAGAGACAAATTTGGAGAGATCGAGAAAGACAGAAAGAGGGAGGGAGGGGGTGAGAGCGAGAGGCAGAGACATACATACATATATATGTAAATATAGAGAGAGGAGAGGGGAGGCTTGGTAGATTGAAAGAGAGTGATAGAAAGAGAGACAGACAAACATATATAAATAGATGGAGATATCTAGCGAATCAGAGAAAGAGAGAGAGTGAGAGAGATAGAGAGAGACAGACAGAGATAGAGAGAAAGAGACAGACATACAGACAGACAGACAAACTTCTTTATTCAAATAATATATTGATTTTATGTATGTATCATGTGCGATTTAATTATCACCCTTCTGAAATAAGTAAAACCTTACATTTTTGAGATTTTTATTACAAAACAGGTGAATCTGAAATTGCGGTATTTCAAAATGGTTTCTTGAAAATCATGTAGGTTTCACGTGCAATTTCATCAACACCCTACTGAAATAAGTATTATTCAACATTTGTGTATGGATTCCTTGTAATTTATATTTTTATATACCCGATAGTTTTATTACAAAACAGATTGAGTCCCAAAATGTGGTATTAAAAAACGGGTTCTTGATATTCATGTTTGTATTATGCAATTTTTTCTTACTTACGTTCTAAAATAAGACTTATTACAATTTGTACATAGGTTTCTTGTAGTTTTAAGTTGAACATTTCAATTAAATTGACCTTTGAACATTTTATTACAAAACGGGTCCGAAAATGCGGTATTACAATTTGGGTTCTTGATATTCATGTATATTTCACGCGTGATTTCATCAACTGCCTACTGAAATAAGGATTGCTGAGATAAACATATCTTTACATATTGATATGTTTATTACAAAACGGGTTGAGTCCCGAAAAGATTTATTACAAAATGGGTTTTTGATATTAATGTATGTTTCATGCTCGATTTTATCAACACTCTATTGAAATAAGTATTATTTAACATTTTTTTATTGATTCCCCTAGAATTATAGCTGAAATAAAGATATGTTTACATACCCGATATTTTTATTACAAAACGGATTGAGTCCCAAAAAGTGGTACCACAAAACGAGTTTTTGATATTGATGTATGTAATTTCAATGTTTCATTACTTACGTTTTAAAATAAGACTTTTTAACATTTGTACATTGGTTTTTTGTAATTTTAAGTTAAACATTTCAGTTTAGTCGTCTTTTTTAAGTTTTATTACAAAACGGGTTGGGTCTAATATTCATGTATGTTTCAAGCGCGATTTCCTTCCCATCCTTTAGAAATAAGTATCATTTAATATGTGTGTATTGATTCCTTGTAAATTATAGCTGAAAGAAACAGATTGTTACATTTCGTTTTTAACGTCAAGGTCGTCTGCTGCAATTTTGTTACATCTGGGAAGGCGGTTACAATTGCAGATAAATGGAGTAAAACCTTGATACTGATCAGCAAATGGATTTCCAGTCGCCATATAGAATGGAGTAGATCCTGGATTCAAACTTAATACCTCTTGATTTGAGGACAAGTACACTCAATGGATCTGGAGCGCGGCCGCTGTGACAAACAGCAGCCATTAAATATTCAACTTATTCCAACATACAATAAATCTACG
The DNA here is from genome assembly GCA_031761405.1 of Serripes groenlandicus. Classification (NCBI taxonomy): domain Eukaryota; kingdom Metazoa; phylum Mollusca; class Bivalvia; order Cardiida; family Cardiidae; genus Serripes; species Serripes groenlandicus. Next base: position 48,891,725 of record JASEVX010000008.1, read on the forward strand.
ACAGATGACGTCGAAAACATCTGGCTTACAATATGGTAAACCTCCAGCAAACATATTTTGATTATTGAATCGAGTTTAAAACATTGTGACAAACAATGCTCAGTTTCAGCAGTTTTTCCATTTGCCACTAAACTTTTTAATTGTCTGCTAAAGAGGCACCCGAAAGCGTCCGTAAGTGGGAAAGGGTAAATTAGATGCAGAAAGGCGTCCCATGGACCAGTGTATGGTGATACGATTTCACACAAATATTATAATACAGTGTATTTTCGTTTAGCAGCTTTCATAACATTCGTAAATACACCTTAGCCGAAAACCTGTACGTAGTAGCTGCTTAACGAGAAAAAACATCCATAGGATATCTTTTAGGCATCTGCAGCAGACAATATTTGAAACAGGTAGACAAAACAGAAATATTTTAAATAATCTAGTCTAGGAAGAGGACCCGAGAGTGATTCATATCAGCGTAATAATGTTCACCACTCTGTTAGCATCGAATTTCATAAAAAGACTGTTTCATGTTGAATATCGGACGATAGCATTTTCATGTATCAAAAGTTTACACTATTTTCATAACTATATTTAACGAAAACGGACTCTGAAAATGTTGAGTCTTTTACGTTCTCCATATATTAGTTCACGGATTTAATTCAGAATGACAAAAAAGGTATTCTAATGTTTAGTAACTTAATAAACACCTTAGGCAAAACTGAATGTAATTATCTGGGTGCATTGAAGACGTGTTTTTATACAGACAGTATAATGGAAAGGGACAAACAGCACCCCCTGTCAAGGACATAAACACATCCTGTAACCCAATCTCTATGTAATTTCATTTATGTAATACGGCCGACTTTTCACATTAGCTTGGCTCTTAGTGCACAGTCTCACCAGTGACTTCACTTTAGGCCAAAATGTTATATAGACATACAACCTTTCCCACACACAACAAATCTGTAGCTGAAGACTTTGAAAACAATTGGTGAATAAATTGGAAAGTCTCTTTCTATAAACGTTTAGTTTTAGAATACAGTTTATATCATTGTGGCAATAGTCATTTCTCCGTTTGTCAAACAGTGTTCTAAAGTCGTTTGCAGCAGAGGCTTAAGATTACGCGAAAGAGTAAATTAATGTAGAAGTATTTACCCACTAGCTTTACGCCAATGTATCTTAAATTATTCCACGTCGGAGTGTCTCGACGCTACATAAGGCAAGGCAACACTATGAAACGCCACGTACATGTGTATTTCTACAGAAGACGGATTTTGAAAATATTGCGACATACTGTGTCATACTGTTTTCGACACTATAGAGACAATATTCCAACATTTATAAAGAATGAAGTGCAATTTCTCATACTGTTTTCAAAACTATGGAAACAAAATTCGAACATTTATAACGATATTCCATAGTTTTCCTTTGAAATTTTCAAAATCGTCTTCTGCAGCTTTTATATTCATGATGTGGGAAATGGTACAAATGGTATGCATATGATTGGGACACATGGATCGTATAAATAAATTTTCTGGTTGATTTAAACTGGTATTTTGATTTAGAATAACAAGAAAACAATGTATAAATATGAATATTGTCTTATTTCAGCGTTTTAAGACAGAAAAATTGCATAAAACATGCAAGAAAAAAAAGAACCCGTTTTGTAATAAAATATCGGAAATGTAATTATCAGTATATTTCACGTACAATTCACAAGGAATCAATACACAAATGTTAAATAATACTTATTTCTAAACGATGGTAATGAAATTGCGCATGAAACATACATGAATATCAATAACTTGTTTTGTAATACCGCATTTTTCGACTCAACCCGTTTTGTAATAAAAATTTCAAAATTCGATTAATCAGAAATGTTTAACTTCAAATAACAAGAAACCTATGTAAAATATGAATGTTGTCTTTTTTCAAAGTGTTATGACAGAAAAATTGCATAAAACATACAAGAAAAAAAAGAACCCGTTTTGTAATAAAAATGTTTGACACTCAACCCGTTTTGTAATAAAATATCGGAAATGTAATTATCGGTATATTTCACGTACAATTCACAAGGAATCAATACACAAATGTTAAATAATACTTATTTCTAAACGATGGTAATGAAATTGGGCGTGAAACATACATGAATATCAATAACCCGTTTTGTAATACCGCATTTTTCGACTCAACCCGTTTTGTAATAAAAATTTCAAAATTCGATTAATCAGAAATGTTTAACTTCAAATAACAAGAAACCTATGTAAAATATGAATGTTGTCTTTTTTCAAAGTGTTATGACAGAAAAATTGCATAAAACATACAAGAAAAAAAAGAACCCGTTTTGTAATAAAAAAAATTGACACTCAACCCGTTTTGTAATAAAATATCGGAAATGTAATTATCGGTATATTTCACATACAATTCACAAGGAATCAATACACAAATGTTAAATAATACTTATTTCTAAACGATGGTAATGAAATTGCGCGTTAAACATACATGAATATCAATAACTCGTTTTGTAATACCGCATTTTCCGACTCAACCCGTTTTGTAATAAAAATTTCAAAAATCGATGAATCTGAAATTTTTAACTTCATATAACAAAAAACCTATGTATAATATAAATGTTGTCTTTTTTCAAAGTGTTATGACAGAAAAATTGCATAAAACATACAAGAATAGAAAGAACCCGTTTTGTAATTAAAATTTCAAAACTCGATAAATCTGAACATTTTAACTTCAAATAACAAGAAACTTATGTATGATATGGGGGTTTCTAATTGTCGAGTGTCAAGTGTCGAGTAAGAAAGGTCGAGTGTCGAGTAAGAAATGAGAATGGTCAAGTGTCGAGTAAGAAAGGTCG